>BSBN01001484.1:1200000-1800000 GCA_027924645.1 Cunninghamia lanceolata | reverse complement strand
GGGAGATATTTTTCCTTTTTCTTATAAGCTACAATTTGATACTATAAATAATATTGTTGAATATGAATCTTTGTTGCTGGGTATGGAACTTGCTCGCACCAAAGGTGTCAAGAATCTTCATGCACAAGGAGTTGCAGAACTTGTCATCTGTCAGGTGAGGAATTTGTACCAAACCAAAAATGAAAGGTTGAGGCATTATTGCAATCCTGTATGGGATTGCATTGAGGACTTTGATGCCTTCAATATTTCAGCAGTACCAAGAGAGTCCAATGACCGGGCAGATTCATTGGCCATCTTAGCTACCCTTATGTTTCCTCATAAATATTTTAAAGGTAACATATATATAATTGAGTTAGTTTTCCCTCCAAGTGTCCTAGATAATTCCAATCATTGGCAAGTTTTCAATGGCGATGATCAAATTATCGTATTCCTAGAAAAAGTAGATAGCTTCAATGAACTCTACTTTGAGGGAAGTGATTCTCCTCCTAGAGAATCTTTTTCTGAAGTTGATTCTGAGATAGGTGAGGAGTTTCTACAGTTGAAAGGTAATAAAATACCCAAAGGCTTGGTTTCTCTCAAGAAACTATTTGACAAGCATGATCAGAATATCAAGCGACAACAACAAATTGGAACAGGTTCATTGACAGAAGTGGAACAGGTGAATCTAGGTACAAAAGCTGATCCCAAAATGGTCAACATTGGGAAGTGTTGTACATCTAATGAAAAATTCAAGTTTGTGATGCTTTTGTGTCATTATATTGACGTGTTGGCATATTCCTATGATGACTTGAAGTCATTCCGACCAAAGGAAGTTCAACATGAGATTCCACTTAAGATGGGATCTTCACCTCATAAGCAAAAATAGAGGTCATACAACCCAAAGATTTTAGGTACTATTCAAGATGAAATTCAGAAGATGTTGAATGCAAGAATAATCTTCTCAATTCATCACTCTACATAGATTGCAAATATAGTGCCAGTAAGGAAAAAGAATGGTGAAATCCACATCTGTGTGGATTTCCAAAATTTGAATCAGTCTTCCCTAAAGGATAATTACCCACTTCTGGTAATGGATCATTTACTTCAAATGATGACTGGTTCAGAAATGCTATCTATGTCAAATGGTTTTTTAGGCTACAACCAAGTGGGGGTTAGCGAAATAGATCAGCACAAAACTATCTTCCCAACTCCTTGGGGCACTTTTGCTTACCGCAGAATGTCGTTTGGGTTGATCAATGCTGGTGTAACTTTTCAGAGACCAATGGACTTGGCCTTCAGAGATGAAATGGGTAAGTTTATTGTGGTTTATATTGATGACTTAATTGTCTTTTCTAAAAAGTGTCAAGATCATGCATATCACTTGCGGCAAGTCCTAGAGAGGTACCGTCAACATGGAATTTCCCTCAATCCTAAAAAGTCTATTTTTGGGGTAATAAAAGGCAAGCTTCTTGGGCATATAGTGTCTAAAGAAGGTACAAAAATTGATCCTAAGCAGGTCAAATCAATTCAAGCTCTTACTTTGCCTTCAAGTAAGAGAACTATTCATTCTTTCTTCGGAAAGGTGAATTTTTAGTGAAGGTTTGTTCCTGAATTTGCAGAGAAAACTCGTCATATTGTAAATATGATGAAAGGTAAGTCCACTTTCTGTTGGAGCGCGGAAGATAAAGAAGCATTTGAGGACATCAAAAGAGCCATTTCCCATGCTCTAGTTTTGGTTTTTCCTAATTACACCAAAGACTTCATTATGTATAGTTATGCTTCAGAGCATACACTGTCAGCTATCCTGGTTCAACATAATAAGGAGGGTATTGAATCTCCTATTGCATTAATGAGTTGTCTTTTGAAAAGTCATGAACTCAAATATTCAGCTATGGAGAAGCATGCATATGTTGTGGTAAAAGATGTCAAGCATTTTAGGTTCTATATTTTGAATTCTCATACTGTTGCGTTGGTTCCAGATTCAACAGTTAAATCCATTCTAACTCAATAAGAGTTTGGTAGCAAGAGAGGCAACTGGATTGCTAAGATCTAGGAGTATGATCTTGATATTAAGCCCACCAAGCTTCTATCTGGGAAAGGATTATGTCAGCTTATTGCTAATAATGTACTTAAGGAAACAGGTGATGAAGAAGCAGAGATTCAAGATGTTCCCACTATTCTTTTTGTTAGCACAACAGATGAATGGTATTCAAACATTGCTCACTTTCTCACTTATGGTGAATGTCCTGATCATTTGTCTTACAAAGAGAAAAGGACTATCAAGCTAAAACCTACAAATTATGTCCTATGGGACAATGGTTTGTATAAGAGAAGCATTGATGGAATCTTCCTCTGTTGTGTTGATAAGGTACAACAAAGCAAATTATTGGAATCTTTCCATAGTTTGGTGTGTGGCGAGCATTTTTCAACACATGTAACAACTCACAATATTTTGAGAGCTAGATACTATTGGCCCACACTATTTCAAGACACATATGATTGGGTGCGTAAGTGTGAGCTTTGTCAGCAGTTTGTGGGGAAACCCAAGTTGGCTGCCCTACCACTTAAACTAGTCATTATAGAAGAACCATTTCAGCAATGGGGTATTGACTTTGTTACTGCAGTGAATCCACCATCAAGTGTAGGACACAATTATGTTCTTACAACAATTGACTACTTCATAAAATGGGTGGAGGCTATTCTTGTGAAGCAAGCTACTTCTGAGGTAGTTTGCAGGTTTCTCAATGAAAACATCATATCCAGGTTTGGGGTTCCAAACAAGATTGTAGAAAATAATGCTACATATTTTTCTTCACATGAAATTACTACTTTCTATTTTGAATATGGCATTATTCTTTCTCATTCATCCAACTATTACCCTTAAGGGAATGGTCAAGCCAAATCCAGTAACAAGAATCTAGTTACTATCATCAGAAAGCTAGTGGATGAAAATCAGAGAACCTGGCACAAAGCTTTGTTTGATGCTTTGTGAGCAAATCGTATTACCCCAAATAGAGCGATTGGTATGTCTCCTTTTCAGTTATTGTATGGATTGAATGCTGAAATACCAATTACTTTAGAGCTGCCAGCTTTGAAGTTGGCAAAGGCTGTTGAAGATGGAACTTTTGAGAGTTCTATTAACAAGCACATAATGTTCCTTTCTGAGCTTGAGAAACAACGTGTCAAAGTGGTGGATCACATTATGGAACACCAAAGTCAAGTGAAGAAGCTATTCGACAAGAAGGCCAAATTTAGATAATTTAAAGTTGGGGATCATCTTGTTATGGGACAAGAGGAGAGAGCCAAAAGGAATGCACAGGAAGTTTGATTCCCTATGGAGAGGCCCTTTCATTATTCATCAATGTTATGGTGAAAATAGTTTCATTCTGGAATATCAAGATGGGACACCTTTCTTGCTACCACACAGTGGGCAACATCTAAAGCTTTTCACTTAATAAAGCGACAGATAAGTTCATGTATTTTTGTACAGTTTTTGTGTCTTTTTTGTTTGTCTTTTTGTGTCTTTTGTGTCACCTGAATCTATAGCCCAATGGAATAGATGAAGGCACTTAGAGATTGGAGTTCTTCTCCCTTTGACCGTTTCAAAGAATGATCGAAGGAAGCTCCCCAGTTAGAGCCAGCTGTTATCCTCAAAATTAGCTGTGCTCATTTTGTAGGATGACCCCTACAAAACTTGTCTGTTTCGTAGCCTACAACTCTAAGCACGCAAATTAAGGAGAATCTTCTTTCTCTCATGTGTTGTCCTCTAGCTCTTGAGAATTCATTTGAGTATCTTCTCATATTGGTTTCTTGAAGTTTGTGCAAATAGATCAAGTAGTGAACTTATCAAACTTGGGAGTTTGGTAGTTTTAAGGAGTTACAAAAATTATTGTTTTACATGCATGGGTGGTGATTTTTGCCACCAGTACATGTCATTCAAATTTACCCCATATGCTCAGGCGATGAAAATCACTTCCCATACATATGTTTCCTATCCTACATGTTGTGGTAGAAGTTTTCACCGCCCGAGCATCTTTTATTTCAGCTCAAGTGTCATTAATGCACTTTGAGTTTCATTTTTAAAAGATCTTTTTATTGTGCTTCTAGTTGATTTTGTTTTCATTACCATTCTCTATTAAACTTGTGATTACTCCCTACCCTCCGTATACTCCACACCATTGCTCGAAGATCTCTTACGAGTGTAGATGGATTTTGAGTGCAGATTCAAGATTGTTCTTCCTCTGTCATCTACAGGTAGGGTTTCTTTTTTGTTCTCCCTTATGTTTGTTTTACAAGAGGTTAGGGTTTTTGTTGTTGGATTTTAAGTTTTAATCGTGGTGTATTGAATGACTTAAACCCTAGTTTTCTTGTGTAAACCTTGATTGTGGTAATTCTATTATTGTTGTTTCTTCTTTATACGTCTAGGGTTTTTAGCTTAAATTTATTGTTAGATTATTGTATTTCTCTATGTCTTGTCGACGTTGGTCATGATTTTTTCCATTTGGAATTTTGAGTTTTTCGCTCAGAGGGATTTTAAAGAACTTGTGTATAAGCAAAAGTTGTAAACGCTTAAGTTTTTCCTTTTGCCTGGATCAATGGTATATTTTGACGCCAATGCTAAGTCTTTACCCTAAGTGTGAAGGCGGCAAAAATCACTGCCAACACACGAGTTTTTGATCTTCCTGGTCAAGTGGTGATTTTCACCGTCGACACCAAGATATACTTACCTTGTGTTAGGGCGGCAAATTTTGCTACCCATACACGACCTTGAGATATATCCCAAATGCATGAGTGGTGATTTTCACCACTGATACATATGATATGTTTTGTCAAATAGGCATAAGCGGTGAAAATCACCACCCATGCCACTGTCTCTATTGTTTGTTGTAAGTGTAGGGGCGGAAAATTTTTCCGCCCATACACTAACACTTAAATTTGTTACTTGCAAAATGTAAAGGCATCGATTTTATCCGCTTAAACTCTGGTAGACTTACCCTTCACATGCAAGGGTGGCACAAATCACTGCCTGTGCATAAATAAAATACTTACCCCCAATATCCAGAATTGGCAAAAATTGCCACCCTGACACAAAATGCAATTCCCCCTACATGCAAGGGCAGTAATTTTTGCCGCCCGTGCACTCACTTGCTAAAAATTTTCTAACACTGGAGAATTTTTTAAATTTCTATCTTTAGCCCACTTTCACTCAGTTCTTCGATTCAATTGCTCTCTAGCCCCTTCAAACTCGTCCTTTTGATCATGATTTTCAATAATGCAGTTTCCCAAATGCCAATTTTTCTCTAACATTAAAAAATCATGCCTTCTATTGTTGCAGTTGTTTCTGCAAGATTATCAAGTTCTTGTTCTCAACCGAAGGAGTTCATCTTTCAAATGATTGATTCCTCTCCAAATAAAACCAAAGCTATGAAGTACAAGTACCAGGGTATTTTTCCCATAACTTCAGTTACATCAAATGTGGATGAGATACAAGATACAGATATTGGCCATGTTGATATGACTGAATTTGTAGAAAGGACAAAGCAAGATAATCCAAGTCACTACATGCAAAGCATTACAAAAAACAATATTCATTTGGTTACGTCTTTTCCCGTAGCAGCTCATAACACTAATTTTTTCCTTCAAGTAGCTCATTTTTACAATAGAGACAACATGAAAGTGGTAGATGCACATGTCAATGTGGTAATGAGGTTGGATGCAGAGTTCATATACAAAATGTTCATGTGTCCTGGTGCAGAGGAAATTATAGAGCTTGATTTCAATATTGCTCAAAAGGAATACCATGAGAATACTGAGAAAGCCAAAAGGATTATAAACACTAAATGGTTGAGAACTGCTAGGTCTAATCTCTCCATATGGCCCAGGAGTTTTCCAAGAAGTGACTTTGTAGAAGAAGTTAGTGACTTAATAACTCTTCTCAACAGAGTTAGAGGGATACCTTCTTCCACTTTCCATGAGTGGATGTATCCCTACATCAAAATCATTCTTCAAGGCAAACAAAATATTTTCTGGGGTGAGCAGATTAGTAATGCTCTTCATGAGCAATTAACCAAGGTGTCAACCACATCCAAATTCTATATGACATCTTACTTGGTATATGCAGCTGCATCTATGAGAAGCTCTCCAGGGTTAACCTCAAAAGGAGATCAAAGAGTCATTCCTATATATCAGTATTACCCGCAGTTGACTTTGAAGGGATCCATTCATCACTTTCAGAGGGTGAATGATGCTTTCTTTACAGTATTCCTATGTCTTTTTGATCCCCAGTTGGAACAGAAAAGAGTATCCAATGAAGCTTGGGAGGTGGTAAATAGGTTTGGTTGTTTGTATCTTTAATTCCTAACCTTTACTTATCTGAGGGTTGGTTACTTTCAAGGATATCCATACATGCTACCTATGTTTCCAAGTTACAAAATTGTTTTGAGGGAGTTATGCTGACAAATGATTGTTGTGCATAATAAGTAGATGGAACTAAAGAATCCTAGTTTCAAGTTTCTTATGGAGATTGGTAGATACTCTGTTGTTACAGCTACAAAAGCTAAAGCTCTTGAAACTAAAATGCAATTGGTGACAATGAAACAGTTAAAGAGAAGAAACCATTTTGACTTTAGGGGGGTAAAAGACAAGATCAAATGGAAAACCCCATCACATATCTCCATGGTAGAAGATGTATGGGCTGATCTGAGGACTAAGGAGGAAATCAGAAAATTGGATTACTATAGGTTGACTCTTAGCCAAATTGAGGACTTGAAACTAGTAGATATTCCTAAAGGCATGACAGATGATGAGGATATTGTAAGTCCCAAGTATGTGAATGAAAATGTTGTTGGTTCTCCTTTGCATGTGATCTTATGGTCAAAGAAAGAGTTGACATCTATAAGGAAAAGGTTTGAATTCATTTTGGCAAATACTAATGTTTGGCTACAAAGTAAGGGAATTCAATTGAAGGATTTTGTCACTGGTTCAGAAGAGGAGATCTTGGAGCAAATGGGCAAGAAAGCTGAAATAAGAACCAAGAATAAAAGTGATGCACCAAGCTCATCTAAGGCTCCTAAGCCTAAGATAAAATTTGTATCAAAATGTGGAAAGGCCAAGGTAATGGAAGAAGAGCCAAGTGCAGAGGAAATGGAAACAAATGAACAAGCAACTGAAGAGCTTGTTGCTAAAGACATGGACACTAAAGAAAGACCTTCAGGGGAAAAAGAGGGTGAAAGAGAATCACAAAAAGAAGTTGAGTAGGAACAACTAGAGAGACCTTCCATGACTCCAAGAGAAAACATTATATCAGAACCTCCAATTTCTTCTTCCTCTCCTACTAAATTTGTTTCTGATTCTGTACTTGTTGTTTCTAGTGTTCCTATTACTCCTATTGTTATACCATCTTCTGGCTCTACTACACCATCTTCCTCTAGGACACTTTTTGATAGTACTAAAGCCATTTTTATGCTATTTTTGGTTCTTCAGGATCTATTCCAAGTTTGTCTTCTCCTTCGTATGATATTGGTGGCCAAGCAATTTTTGATCAATTTGTTTTAGTAACCGAGAAAACTTGAAATGTTAATGTGTCAGGTGCAGTTTTTTCCAACACTTCTCCAATAATCACAACTAGTGTGGGTGTAACTCCTCCTGGGAAAGCAATTGGTTCTAATCTAGATACCAGTTCATCAACACTTCCTCCATGGCTATCAGCCTACACTCCAAAGCAAAAAAAGCAAGCCATCTCTCCAGATGACTTTTAGTTTGGAAAACTAGTACCAGTGAAGGGAAAAACTTAGAATAAACCCAAGATTCTTTCTTGGATGTTAGAAGACAAAGGTCACAAGTATGTGGAAATTGCTCAACCACCACCAGATGCTGCCATTGATAATTTCAGTATGAGTGATTATTCTATCTCTAGGATTGAACTAGGGAAAATCACACATGAGAGTGCCAAGGCCGATGTTCAGTCAACTCTCAATTCCTTGATTTTTAAATTTGATCATGAGAGGGAAATGAAAGAGCAATACAAAGCAAAAGCAGAGTAGTTAGTTGTGGTGGTGTGGAAGATCACTTTGTCATCTGAATCAGTGACACCTGAGGCAATCACTGTAGAGGACCTTGTTATTCAAAAAGTAGAAAACACTCATGCTAAGGGAAGAGTGGTTGAAGAATATCTTGAAAGAATGCATTCGCAAGGAGTTTCTCTTTTGAAAAGTGCGATTGAGAAGAAAAATAAATTGGAAAAGATAAGATCAGAGCTAGATGATTTGCTTGATGTAATATCTCAAGACATTGAACACTTGGATACTAGCCTTGAGAAGTGGATTGATATGAAGAAGCTGAAGGTGAAAACTTGTTGATAACTAAGAGGGGGGGTGAATCAGTTATCCTAATAATTTCTTCCTTCTGAACTTTCTTATTAATCAATGCAGCATTAAATCAAATAAACAAACATTACTATGAAATGAAAAACACATGACATAGTATTTTTGATGTGGAAACCCTGTTAAGGGAGAAAACCACGGGGTGATTAACCCAAAGATTATTCTTTGTTAGAAGAATAAGGAATTACAAAATGGCACTTGCCAATTAGGGCTCACTGCCCGAGCACACTGCTCACAAAGAGGCTCACTGCCTACAAGGAGACACACTGTCTACAAAAGAATGTCATACAATACTTGAACTGATTGGAAGCATCCACATATGCTGGAGTTTAATTTCAGTTAGGCTCAGTACACTGATCTGCTGCACTTCATCTTTCCTCTTCTCTTTATTCTGCTTTCCTTTCACATACTGAATCTTTCTTACTGCTTATCTCTACTCTGCTCTTTTTCACATATCCAACTCCCCCTTTTTTTTTCTTCACACTATCTCACAACTGAATCCATCCTATATTTATATCCGCACTAGTGATTTCATTATCTTTCTAGTCGGCACCCGAAATAGTCTATCTTCTCACAAACTCTGTTCTGTCGGCTGAATCCTTGCACATTAAGTAATGCAGATCAAGTATATACTTGTAGAAATCATTAATCATGTCGGCCAAACATAATTCATGTCTTCATAACCTTTATCACTGTCAGAAACACATCCGGAAAGCAATCTGATGTTCTGTCAGTCAGTTCTTCCTCTGTTCACACTGTCACTCAGGAATCCGGTACTCAACTGCTCATATCTTTTTCCTTGTCCATCACCAGAGGCTAAATCCTTGGAATCTATTACTCAAGGTAGTCCTCTTGACTTTCCCAAATCCGCACTTCACCAAGATACTTCCTTTGAGAGATCTGGACCTGTCTGTTTAACCTTGCCATATGCTCTGTTCTTGTTTACCGGACCTCAACAATCTTCATTCTGACTTCTAGTAGAGACACACCATGTCCTACGGATGTGTGGGATGAACTTTGTTGCCATCAATGACAACAATCATAAATCCATATGGTGTCTCTTGCCAACAATCTCCCCCTTTGGCATTGATGGCAACACTTAGTGAAAAATGACTAAGTGTTTACACTAAGCTCCCCCTTGGCTGATGCTCTGTCTTTATATACATTTTCTGGAGCTCCCCCTTAGTTGGATTCCTCATTTTTCACTGCTCCTCACTCCCCCTTTGACATCAATGGCAAAGGGTAGGGTCCACACACCAAAATTTTCAAAAATTTTACTATACTTAGCTGCATAAACATATGGCATACTTACATATACTTAAGTATGTCTGCAAAAGTTGTCTTCAACTATACAACTTATGTCGCCCAACTCTGTTTCATCCTATCCAAAATTGAGATATGCCCACTCAACAGAAATGCAAACGCATCTGCCCTTTTTAGATCTGTTGGATCATTTGTCTGGGCTGTGATTTGAGCTTCTGTTATAGCCTCATGCATGGCCTCTAGCTTAGGGACAATTAACCCCCTGAGGTCACTCAACCTGCTTATTCTATTTTTCTTTTCCTTCTCCAATTTCTTGATTTCACTCAAGACTGCTATAGTCTGACATTCTTGATTTGTTATAGAGGAAGAAAGAGGATCAAAACTTTGAGACAAGCTTAGTAGTGTGTCCTCTTGCTCTTTTATTTTCTTCTCAATATCCACTGTTACCTTGGACCAGGAGATACAAAATTTGTATATTTCACCGCCATCCTTAAGAGCATTTTCTAAGCTCTTTATTCCAATGTTCATGTTTCTCCTATCATTAATGGTCAAACCCTGTACCTCAGAGAACCTTTTATCCAAAAACTCCTTCCGGACCTTTTCTTCAGCTGAATTTTCTAGAGAATCAAAATGTGTACTAACACTGCTAACTAAGGTTTTGAGATTACCGGAAGAGGAGGCTGTGGGATCTTTCTGGACCGATGGCATAATCTTTTCAAGCACTCCAGATGCAGCTTCTATCAACTCACAGTCTTCCATATGAGACTTTAGGAGTTTTTCATTTGCCTTAGCATTTGCAAATGAAGCTATCTTCATTGTCTGTACTGGAGAGAGGGAATCAAAATTGAATGGACCTTGTAGAAGCTTTGGTTCATCAATCTCTATTATTTCTTTGCTCAGAAATTTTTGGATAGTTTGTGCAGTGTCTCTTATTGGAGACAGATGTTTCTTCTCTTCTACAGTCTTGGAGCTGTCCTTTGGAGTTTTCTCTCCTTCTACATTCTTACCACTATTAGTTGTGGTTTTCTTTGTTGGAGTCTTCTCTTTCTCTGCAACCTTGGTACTGTCAACTTCTTTTTCTTTCACTCCTGCTTCTTTCTCTTGTATAGTGTCTTCTCCTTTGGATCCGGAGATTGTAGGGGAAACCGGAGGAGAAATGTTGGTTTGTTCAGGGCCCATCTCTTCTGTTGCTTTCTCAGAAGTTTCTTCTGCAACACTTGTGGATGAGGGATCAGTACCCAAGTCCTCTACAACAGGAAGATTAAACCTTTTGAAGGCCTTCCAGAGGATCTCTTCTGTATCCATGGCCACTTTGTCAGTCTCACCAAGCATGAGTTGATTCATCCTTGCTTTACTCCTGAACTCATCTTTGCAGTCTTTAAATATTATGTTCATTGTCTTGGGATCCATTTGAGGATATAGCTAAATAGCTATCTACTCCTGGATCTCAAGATATTTTGCCAGGGCATTGTTCTTTCTTATTTCTAACTCCTTTTCTAGGCTTTTAGGAATTAGAGATATAATCTCAATGAAAGCCTTATTGTATATGTTCAGATACCTGATTGTGGCTTCCTGCAGGATCTTTTGGTCAGCCTCATTGTAGTCATCATAGAATTCGGCCATTGGTTGAAGGTTTCCATCCACAGTGACTAATTTGATTACACTATCTAGAGACAGGGTGGGCTTTTCAACAAATTCCTCTGCCTTTTCTTCCTTGTCTTGGTTTGTGGAGGGTTTTTCGGATCCTTTCTTCTTCTGCTTCTTTATTTCCTTTACCCCCTCATCTGATTCAGTTTCCTCTTCATCTTTCTTACTTGTATAAGCCCTTGTGGCTTTTATTTTAGATCTTTTCTCTCCTTTACCAGATGTCTGACCTTCCAGTTTTGATGTTTTTGAGCTTTTGGTTGTGATAGGTGTAGATCATTTTGATAATCTGGTCTAGGTTGAGGTTTCCACCTGAGTACCTTTCTTGCTTTTCTTTTCTGCCTCTTTCTTCTCTTCCTCAGCCTTTCACCTCTTTTCCCGGTTGGCATCAAGTGCTCCCTTTGGGATGCCTAGGCCTTGAGCAATATGTTCTACTTCTTTTCTCACCTTCCTTTTTATCTCAGGTTCTCTAAGTTCCACATGGATCTTCACACTCAGCTCCTCAAAGGTTCCAAACCTTTCTGCCTTTGGATCTTTGGGCTGACTAAGCATGTGTTAAACATGCAGTTCCATAATCTATTCATCAACCTCATACCCCATGGGCATGATCCAGACTATCCTTGGCTCTACTACCTCCATTAGGCACTGATCAGTATCAACCATAAAGCAGACTGAGTCTTTGTATTTTTCAACAATAGATTGGGGAATTCTTTCTCTTGCTTGCATCATGCTCTAGAAGTTTTTGAAGTATCCCCACAGGGCTGTATTTCTTGCTTTGGCATCCCCAAGCCCATGTAAATAATCTCTGATCTGGACTGCTACAGGTTTGTCATTCTGCCATACCCATCCACTTGATCCAGGTAGCTCATTCATGAAGTAGAAAAATAGACATAATATAATTGTACCATACTTGAAAGAATTCTTTTTGTCCTTTTTGATCTTTTGTATATTTTCCATTAATTGGTTTAAAAGAAGTTCATAGAGATCATAATCTGCATTCTTCCTCAGCATCTCATAGGCAGTATATACTGCAGTTCCGGATACAGAATTCTCCCTATTGGAGTGATAAATCTTGTATCCTATTATCATAGATGCAAACTTGATATCCGGATCAGAAATATCTTCAATGGTCATTGCCCTTTTATCAAATTTTGATCCGGTGGCCTCAGTTACAATGTTATTTTTGACGGATTTGAGGATAGGTATCCCTCCGGAAGAGTATAGACCAGTTACTGCCCTAATTGCCTCTTTTGTGATTTTGCAGGGTCTATCCAGCCATAGGAAGTTGTCATTCATTCTACTTACCAGACCCATTCATCTTCTTCAAAGCAGGGGAAATGAATGAATTGATCAAAATATTTCTTCTGGATACCCTTATACTCTGGTTTAAGCTCAAAAGCATTGTCTATCAGTTATTTGTGATAGAAATCTCTCAATTTGAATTTCCCAAATTCCTCAATACTTGCATGTATGTAAACCCTAATGTCTTTTGTGTGTAAAATGCCATGTGGAACACTAGAGAATGCTCCTAAGGGATCTACCTCCAATGACTTGTATGGGTGTTTCTTAAATTCAGGTCGGGGCCTATCTGAGATCTTTACTATATTCAGAGTGGCCATTTTTCAAAAGATTTGTAGTGAGATATCGAAAATGGAAAATACCTTATGCGCCTTCGGTTACACGGAGTGGTTGGATTGATTTCTGTATGTAATGACTTATGCAAGTGATCTTCAGTGAACTTGATGAATTTTGTTGCAGAGCTCCACTTTTCGCTTCTTCTTGAGTGCAGAATGAACAAGTGATTTATGAGAAATCCCTTATATTGCTCCGCAAACCCTAATATCTGATTGCAATAAATGCTAGACCTACATTATTCCGGTTTGCCTTATTCGAATGACTTGAAGAACCGGATCAGTCCTGATCTACGAACATCATGCGGATCTTCCGATCATGAACAAATCAAGATGGCACATCACAAAGACATCCCAAACACTCTGTCCAATCCACAGAATAAGACAATGCACTTCCAGATCTCTCCAGACCTTTTTGTAATCTTCTGTCATTTCAGAGCATCTCCCGAAATAGGTTCTACTTGATCGATCACAACTTCTTCATATCTTCATGCGGACCTCTGAAATCTTAGCTGGATCATCTCAAGACTCATATCTACAAACCCTTTACTCCGCATCTTGTGCCAGATCCGGCACCACTTGATTGGCTGGGGGAACATGGTTTTCTTTGTGTCTCCCCCTGAGCCAGAGCTCACCTTTTAATTTTCGGAAGGAATATCAGCACCAGAGTCTGGTGCAGATCTAACCTCTACATTCTCTAAAATTTTCTTTACCCAAATCTTGTTCATCTCATTCCTAACTTCATCCGCATTCATTTTTTGTTTACCCTTGTCTTGATTTTGATTATATACCAGACCTCTTTTGTCCTGATTCTTACTTCTGCAGACTTTTGCATTATGACTGGACCTATTACAGATTTGGCAGATAACATTTCTTTGCATATTTGACTGATGACCTCTTGATCTGCATTGATTAGCCATATGACCTACTCTATTGCATGCAAAGCATCTACCATTGAATGATTTGTTCATTTGCATATTTCTGCATTCATGAGACTTGTGTCCATACCTTTTGTAGTTAAAGCACTATCTGGAGAAGGATGGATTAGTCTAATTCATTCTCTTTCTGCACTGATTAGCTTTGTGACCAAAGTGATTGCAGCTATGGCAGTATCCATTGAAGGATGGATATCTTTGAGCATTGGGCTGTCTTACCAGAGGTCTTCTAGGCATGTTCCTTGGATTTTCTAATCCAAAATTCTTCTGACCGGATCCGGAGCTTTCTCCTTTCTCATATCCCAAACCACACTTGTCATCTGCCCTCTTTTGACTTCCAAGAAGAACTTCAAGTTAAGCAAAACTTATCTTGAATTTCTCTTTATATTCATTTGCTGTTTGAAGATCCCTTTTGAGAGAGATAATTTGATCCTCAAGTTTTTCTTCATTATCTTTAGCATCTTCAAGATCAGATTCAAGATGTCTGATAATCCTATCCATCTAGTGGCAATCTTTTGATTTCTCTTTGAGAGATTGTCTTAGATTGTCTTCAGTTTTTCTTTTCTCTTCAATCTCTTGGGTAAACTTTATAACTCCTGATTCCATTTCATGTCTTACCATAATGACTTCTTTTGATAACTTTTCACATAACTTGGTTTTCTCAGTCAGCTCTTCACTTGTATTACTTTCTTCACTTTGTCTTGCCAATTGCTGGAGCATCTCCTTTCTCTTTTTCATAGAGAGACTTAATTTGTCTTTTAGTTCTCTCATGAATTCATCAGCCTGTTTGAGTCTTTCCTTTAATTCATTGACTTCAGAGTTTAACTGTTCAAGATCCTCAAGGGCAGTCATGAGTTGCTCCCCTAAACCATATGCATCCATTTGAACTCCCAGATCTTCCTCAAGCTGTTAGGCTCTATTAGGAGGAACTTAGCTCTGATACCAATTGTTGATAACTGAGAGGGGGGGTGAATCAGTTATCCTAATAATTTCTTCCTTCTGAACTTTCTTATTAATCAATGCAGCATTAAATCAAACAAACAAACATTACTATGAAATGAAAAACACATGACACAGTATTTTTGACGTGGAAACCCTGTTAAGGGAGAAAACCACGGGGTGATTAACCCAAAGATTATTCTCTGTTAGAAGAATAAGGAATTACAAAATGGTACTTGCCAATTAGGGCTCACTGCCTACAAGGAGACACACTGTCTACAAAAGAATGTCATACAATACTTGAACTGATTGGAAGCATCCACATATGCTGGAGTTCAGTTCCGGTTAGGCTCAGTACACTGATCTGCTGCACTTCATCTTTCCTCTTCTCTTTATTTTGCTTTCCTTTCACATACCGAATCTTTCTTACTGCTTATCTCTACTCTGCTCTTTTTCGTATATCTAACTCCCCTTTTTTTTTCTTCACACTATCTCACAACTGAATCCATTCTATATATATATCCGCACTAGTGATTTCATTATCTTTCTAGTCAGCACCCGGAACAGTCTATCTTCTCACAAACTCTGTTCTGTCGGCTGAATCCTTGCACATTAAGTAATGCGGATCAAGCATATACTTGTAGAAATCATTAATCATGTTGGCCAAACACAATTCATGTCTTCATAACCTTTACCACTGTCAGAAACACATCCGGAAAGCAATCTGATGTTCTATCAGTCAGTTCTTCCTCTGTTCACACTGTCACTCAGGAATCCGGTACTCAACTGTTCATATCTTTTTCCTTGTCCATCACTGGAGGCTAAATCCTTGGAATCTATTACTCAAGGTAGTCCTCTTGACTTTCCCAAATCTTCACTTCACCAAGATACTTCCTTTGAGAGATCCGGACCTGTCTGTCGGACCTTGCCATAGGCTCTGTTCTTGTTTACCGGACCTCAACAATCTTCATTCTGACTTCCGGTAGAGACACACCATGTCCTGCGGATGTGTGGGATAAACTTTGTTGCCATCAATGACAACAATCATAAATCCATATAGTGTCTCTTGCCAACAAAACTTTGATATCAATTGGTGTTATTTCAAATCGTGAATCTTATGTAGAAACCAAAGAGTCATTGATTCAATGAAGTAACATTTTAAAAGAATTGATCAAAGATTTAGAGAGTGCCAAGGAACTAAGTGAAGATAGTAATGTCAATCTTCTGCACAAATTGGAGGAACTCCTGTGTAAGTTGACAATTGATGATCATCATTTTCTTTCAGTCGAGGAAATGGTTTAGGAATTTAAGAGCATGTTTCAAAGAGAGTTTGAAGACAAAGCTTTTTCAATTGTTTCTTTGGATAATATTCTGGACAACCAATTAACTTTGGATAATTTAAAGGCTAAGTTGACAAACCATGAAAAGGTGGCTACTACAGTGAGGGATGCAATAATCAGAGCTCGAGTGATCTTCAAAAACACTGCTGGTGTAGACAGCCTAGAAATGTAGACAATGTTCACTATGTACGAAGATTATCTAAAGAAGAATGGGAGTGCAAGTTGATTCAAGTTTTCATTCCTTAGTATATTTTTGTAGTTTCATATGTACTTTGTTTATGGTTTTGGACATTTTTACATGTAAAAATTAGGAAAGTCCCAAATCTATAAGGAATCTTCCTATTGAATAAGTCAAGTTAGTTGTATTTTCCCTATTTTTGCTCATGGCCTCTCACTATATGTAGAGAGGACCTCTTTGTAATTATTTACCTTTTAGTTATTGAAGCAAAACTTTGCCAAAATTGAGAAGCACTTTTGAGACTTTGTGTTCAAGATTGTAAATTAAGATTTTATCAATAATAAGAAAGTAAGTGAGCATTCAAACTTTATTTTGGGAATCTACTTGTAGTGTATGAGAGATGTTCTTATGTATTTTCTCTTGCATTGTCTTATGCAATTGATCAAATAAGTATTGCGAATTCATATAATTTGGGAGGTGATCTTAGGCTGATTTTGGAGTCTTTGCGCTGTAACATTGCTTTGGAATTTATATTCTATGTTCATGAGTTGAAAATAATTAGAAGACTTTGAGCTTCTATTTATTTTCTATGTTCTTTAAATCTCTTGATAATGTACAGTGGAGACTTTGAGCTACATTCTACACTATATATTTCTCATTCAAAGTCAGCAAAAGAAATTATAAAAGATTTTGTACTTTTGTGAATTTCTAGTTTATTTCATGCTGGTATCATTTTGAATATTCTTATGTTTATTCAATCTAGATATTGGTTATTATTGTTCCAATAAGTAGTTTGTGTGTTTATCATACATTGTAAGGATTAAAGTAAAATAGCATCTCTTATAAAAGAGAAATGGATGATATGGCACCATCCACAAGTTAGTTTATAGTATATATAAATCTAGTTAAGTACTTGTCGATTGTAGTGAGAAATAAGAAGGGAGCCTCCCCTTTATGAGAGGAGAGATTAATCTCATCATACTGTGGTTGATATAACCATTTTTCCTTTAGTTAGTTGAAGACAAAATATTCACCCAACACACCACTAGTAGACCAGACAAAGGTTTTGGGAAAGGCAGAGCAAGTTCGGATAGAGAAATAGATTATTCTGGATTGCTTGAAACCTCAGGTTTGACTAATGAATACCATGATATTTATGATCCTAACATCTATGGTAAACTTACCTCAGAACTTAGATTTTCATGTGAGAATAAGGCTACCAACCATGGGTAACTGGATTAGGGCGCAAGATGTTACATGAGGTTTTCCCTTGCCCATAATTTATCATGGTCTGTGCCCACAATTATGATGATAATAAAAGAGCAATTGTAAATAAGGATACCAAAGAAGAAATTTTATCCATTAATGCAGAAGAATTTGGAAAAGTGTTGGGGTTCACAACTGAAGAATTTGGAGACGTCCACATTGACCTAGAAAAGCTTGCTAGTGATTATGAAGCAGCAGATGAAAGGGACAAAAATGTTTTCCTAAATAAAATAGTTCAAAAAAAAAAAGTTAAAAAGTAACCATAAGCCTTCTTATCCTTTGCAAAATTTTAAATCATCGGCTTAGGATACAATTTCCATGCTAGTATTTTGCCTCAGACTGAATAGCAATTGGGAAGTGGATGCAAGCCTCCTTGAAATGGTATATAATATCCATTATGGTATTGGTGTACATGTCAAATATATATTTATTGAGCACATTGTAGAATCCATACATAAACAATTTTTAATGATTAAAGGAGGTTCCACCAAGACATTTAGGTTCACAACCTACTTGTGCTATTTTTTTCTATTCAAATTTAGTGGAATGTTTCAGACCAACAAGCTTCAGATTCAGCCCTATATTAATATTGAGGAAAAGAAAATGGCTCCAGTATATGATTGGACCACTAAGATAATGATGCATGATTCTTGAAGGAACTACAATCATTTTGTAGACTACTTTTTGGCTCCATTGCATCAAGCAATTACAAATAGTCCAATGCCTAGATTCCCTATATCATGTAGAGATTTCATTCAACTAGGAAAAGAAATACAATTAGCTAATTGATACTTATTGGAAGAATATACTGTGCTAAGATTTTATGGGTCAGGAGTAGAGCCATACAAACTTCCAATACATGTGATAGAAAGGGTTTTTGCATTAGAATATGTAAGGCAGATGCAAAGTATTGATGAACTACACTTTGCCAGTCAGCAAAAGAAGACCTTATTTCCTTTTTTACCTATTTCATGTGGAGGGTTCACATTGGAGAGAAAATTATTTAAGGTGGCACATGATCTTTTGAAATTTTTTAATTTTGATGTTGTCTGTCACTGTCAGTATGATCCATGTGACACCATTAAAATAATGATTGTGGCCAATAGGAATGCTGCAAGTAGAATTCAACATCAAAATAAACCCTTTCTTGAAAACTTGAGAAACAAGGATTCCTGGGATGAGGCGAAAATAGCAATGGAGAAAACTGCTGCTGAGAAAGGTATTTCTTTTGAACAATTGTCAGCAAAAATTATGGCATTGCACCAAAATACATGAGCACTAGTAGAGAATGAAATTAGGAGGTACAACAATTTTTATGGAAAAAGTGATAAACCATCTATTAGAGTAAAAATGCCAGATCCTCTAGATGAGTCTGTTACAAACAAAAATTGGTCATGATAAAAAAATTACTACATTTTGGTCTATGAGGAAGGAGCTAGGTGAACCAAGAACTGTTGTAGAGTATGGAGAGATCAATGAAGATGAAGAGTTTAGCAAATTGTGGAATATAGAGCATCCCAATGAACATGAAGATGAAGAAACTAATAGTGACGATGAACCTAATGATGATAGGGATGAGCAAGGCAATTTTAAACTTGGTTTTAGTGGTTTAAGTTAGGCTACAAAAAAAGCATATACTTTAGGAGTAGCCATAGCTGAAAATATGGGTTATCGAGGTGGTGGTTTGGGGTCCTAAGGACAAGGCATTTGTAACCCGATAGATGTAGTCACCAGAAAACCAGTTGATAAACGAGGCCTTGGGGATGATAAAATAGACCAAGGGCATACAAGTACAGTTGAAAGAATTCATTTTGTTACAACTTCAAATCCTAATCCTCATGGTCAGATGTAATCACAACTTGGACATGCCCATGGTGGAGAGCCTAGTGCGACTAGTACTGCCACTGGTGGGGAACTTAGTCAACATGTGCTACAACAAGAGGTCCAACAACAAATTACACACAAGAGGACACCAATACAAGATACCACACAAACACTCAATGATCAAGGGATACAGAAGAGACAAAGGATTATGACAGGTCCAAGTCCAACTACCAATTCCACTATAAAGGAATTATTTTCAGGCACTACACCAGTTAGTGTGGCTGCAACAGAAATTGCAAGTACTTCTATTCCTTCACCATTCAAGCATTCCCTTATTCCTGCATCCCCAGGTTTTGATTAAATTCAAGAGTTTAAAAAGAAATCATAATTGTATGAAAAAGAAAAGAAGCAACTGATCGAGAGTGTGTCTACTGTAACTTTAGAGCCTGCAACAACCATGATATTACCCACATTTGACACAAATTCAGAAATCATGGAGTACACAATTGTTGTTCCCATAGTTCAAAATAAACTAGAAAATCAGATGGAT
The DNA here is from genome assembly GCA_027924645.1 of Cunninghamia lanceolata. Classification (NCBI taxonomy): domain Eukaryota; kingdom Viridiplantae; phylum Streptophyta; class Pinopsida; order Cupressales; family Cupressaceae; genus Cunninghamia; species Cunninghamia lanceolata. The sequence goes on along the minus strand of BSBN01001484.1, from coordinate 1,780,070 downwards.
AGATCTAAATTTCAGGTGAGTAGTTTGCAATTTGATTTTTCTAGATTAAAAATTACTGACAAAATTAATATATCAAAGAAGAACAATGAATTGGTGTACACATCATTGCTAAAGCATGATAGAGAGAAAAAAAAGTTGCAGAATCAAATAGAAAATTTATAGGCAAACTTAGCAAATAAGAAAGCAAAGAGGAAAGCAACAGATAACAAGAGCAATGAATTAGAAAAAAGAATAAAAAAATCTGCCTCTACATCAACAAGCAAAGAGGATAAACAAATAGAGGTGGAAATGAATGGACTGAAGCAAAGGTTAGATGAGAGAAAAAAGAAATATGATGAGGAAAAATCCACTTCAGAAAAATTAAGACAAAGCATTGGGAAAGCAAATGAACAGTGGGAACAAAAATTGGAGAAAGAGAAAAAAAATGAAACATTGGCCGCAGAGCTTATGGAAGCAAAAAATGAAATAAAATCTTGTCAAAATAAGTTAACTAAATTTTGTAGACAAACAATGAGGCACATGAAACAAAAGATCTGGGAGTAAATAATGCAGAGGATTGATCATTTGTGTTAATTGTTTCAATTGATTGATGCCATGAGACTATATCATAATAAGCTAAGCAAATATTTAATGGACAACAATAATGTACAACTGTAGGTAGAAGAGAAATCTGCAAATCAAGTTCTAGAAATAGTATACAAAGCCAGTGATAATGAATTGATTAAAAAGGCATTACTAATCAGATTGAAGCCTCAATGAAGGTGACATCTATCATTCAAAAGTGTTGAAGAATGCGTGAAATAGCACAATTTGTGATTGAGGCTATAACAAAGATTAAGAAGGATGATGAAAAGGTAAGGAACTTGACAAAGCTTGGTTTGCCATGCAGGCTTTTGACACAAATGAGCGATTCATTGGAAAGGATAATTTCATAAAGAAGATCGAGGATGCAAGGAAGATTGACTTGGACCAGTTTCCTCATAACCTAGATGAGGCGAACTTTTTTGATTGCATCATACCACTGATAATCTTGAAAGTATCTTTGGCTGAAACATTCAAGTGAGGATCCAAATTGAAATTCGATCATACATTGTTAATAAAAATTCAAGTTAGACAACATCAGCTAGAAGAAATGACAATTCCACCACCTAAATAGTGGAATTTGCTAAAAAAGCTATTAGAATGATTTGATATTGATAATATGAGTTTCCAAGTTCCAACTCAACTCTGTGCAGGGTTGTCTTTGAGAAAGATTTTACATTGCCTCTATGTATTCCTCCATTTGAAAATCAATAGAAAACTCAATTTCAGTAATGTGTTGATGTTCAATTATCTGTATTATTTATTTTATCAATTGAATATAAACTCTGGTTTCAACTACTAGAAGACAAATCCTAAACCAGCAGATCAAATGATCTGTTGTAGGAGTATATTTCATTTTCTGACTCAGTTGTGGATAATGCATTGATCAAAATAATTCAGAAATTGTGAAAAATGATGTAGAATCACATATCAAATCAAAAACCAAAATTCAACTTTACTACAAATTTTATGTTTTATGCACAAATCAACTTTAGCAAGGAAATATTAAGCATTGAGTTGAATGATCAATCGCTGAGTACATGTAAAACTTATCAATATGACACAATTAAAATATGAAATAATTAATAATATGTTGATGTATTCAATTTGATTCACAATTTAAAGGAATACAATATAAAATATCATCAACTACAGTTTTGGAATATGATTCATGAAATGCAGTATAAATACCTAAAAACTACTAATTCACTTCCATTTCCCAAATTGAGTTAGTGTCCTCAAACTGACGTTCAGATAAAGAAAAAGAGTCATCTTGATTCTGAGTCTCAAAGTCAAATTCATCAGTCATTGTGTCACTATCATTTGTCCCACCATCACCAACGTTTGAACTTGAAGTGTTGCACAACCCTCTTCTTTCGCATATGGACTTCCAGATTGTAAGGACCCTTTCATAAGGAAAATTTTTGACATTATATGCACTTCCAAACACCCTCAAGAAATTTTCTAAATTCTTGTCTAGTTTGTTTCTTATCTTTGATTTCAAAAACCCCAATGCACTGAAAACTCTCTCATCTTCCACCGAACCCAATATCATTGTTTGACATAAATCAGCAAGTTTGAAATATTATGATATCGAATTACACAATATTTAACTCTGAACCAAGTTTTTCCAAGCATTAGTTATTGATCCCTCATTGAAGGGATTCTCCATGGATTTAAACTAGTCTATCATACTTCTTGAAAACCAAGTACATTGTCCTCTAAGCTTATTTCCATCTATAATTCCTTCTATTGTCTATCCATTGCATTATGCACTTTTCAAAAAGTATCTAGTCAAGGTAGTTACTTTTTGATGAAAAAAGCTTAGGTTATCTTGGTGGCCTTGAACCCAAAATTGAGGATACACAATAGACATGGCTTCAAGTATTTCTTCTCGAGGAAATTGATTATAAATTTCTGTTGAAAGATTGCTTGTAATTTCCTTCAAATTATTACTAACAGATTCAACAATGCCATCCAAATCTTCCTTTCTAATAGGTACTTCTCTGATAGAGCACCTGACCGTCTTACAATGGTGCATTGGTATCTCAAATCCACGTACAAAGGCACATAACTCCTCGCTTGCATTAAACTGTAAATAATTTTTAGGATGATTTAAATATGTAATTATCTGCCATCTATAAAAATTTGGGCTTTGAGAAGTTAGATCTAGATATAGATTATCGAGGGCCATGCGTGTCATTCAACATAGTTTGGTATACTCATAGATATACATAGTTCTGTATTGGGCTTTCTTCACAAGATTGTTCATTTCATCTAGTATGGGGAGAAGACTAGCTAAAGTTAAGAGTCTTTGTATATCGCTTAACCTATGTAAGAGGTCAGGAGATTTGTCTATTGTTTTGCGATGCTCGTACATTATTCCAATCAAGGATGGATATTCTGAAAGAACTCGTTGTGCTGGTCCATGCAAGGAGATCCATCTGGTATCAACATCCTTAAGAAGCTTGTTTCCTATTGTTATTCCCTCAGCAAAATTTTGAAAATTCGCAAAACGTTTGGGACTTCGGCAGAAGTATGCATGGAGCTCGCGGACTAGATTTTCAACTTTTGATACTGTAGGAAACTTGCTTACAATTTTAAATGCTAAATTCATTCTATGGGCCATGCGGTGAATGACAAGCATGTATGGTGTACAAGTAGATTGTAACTTTGTGCAAAGACCGGTCCTATGACCTTGCGTTACTATAGCTCCATCAGCTCCTACACACACCAACTTTTTGGCAATTGTCAAGTCATCCATACCTGCAATTTCATTCAAAGACTTCTTAACTAGTTCAAATAGATTTTGCGATGTTGAACTCTCCCTCATTTTATGAACATAGAGTAGATGAGCTCGGCGGACATGTTCTTTTACAATATACACATGCATACAGACCCAAGAAGTATCATCTACTACAGTAACTTCATCTAAAGATAATGCAATGAAGTTTGACTCTTTTACATTCTCTTTTAAATCTTGCTTTTCCACCACAACGAGACAGTTTGCCTATTCCAATCCAACGTTCATTGACCAATGTGTGCTAGGATAGTGAGGAACACTCAAAAAAGATAATAAGTTACTATACTCTGGGTAGTCTGTCATAGGATGCCTTCTGGACGAAATATGAAAAACAACACTCGTCTAAACAATTTTTTCCAATTGTGCTCCTTCAATTGCTTTTCCAAATTGAGCCTTGATTGTACCTCCACTTGCAGCAAGCTTCATCATTCTTCTTATGCTCATCATATTTCATGGCATACTTCACATGAAGACATTCTTCCTTTGATTTCCATCTTACTACTGATGTTTCCTTTCCATCTATGATTTGTTTTTCATAAACTTTACTTATATGCTTTTCTATAGTGTCAAGCTTTAGCTGCAATTTCTTGTCTCTTTTACATTTCCAACTACAAATCATACACTTGCATTCTATTGGTTGTTCATCTTTGTATGTTTTCTACACTGGTGATGGAACCATATAAAATTTTCATAGTTCTAGTATTTTTATCCTCAGGCTTATGTCATCAGGTTGAAGGATTTCAAGACTTAGGGTTCTTTGCATACCAAAAGAGGCGTTAAACCCTAAACCCCCATGCCAAAGTTAGAATGCAAAGGCCACATTCATTCTATTTCTTTAGTGACTGCATGTCTCCTATTACCTAGAGTTTAATTTGCTTCCTTATGTCCCCTTGAACATATTTTGACCAGCCCCTCACTGAAAATTTACCTTTTCTAGCCCACACCCAAAAAACATTATTTTAAGGAAAAAGAAGTCAAACTGTTGCCCCCCTTTTTTTTCTAGAAAGAAAAGGATATTTTAATGCATAGACACCAAGGTCCAGCCCTACTAACTCTTTTTTGATACGTGATGATAGTGGATTTGTATTTTCCATTCCTCCAACAATAAAATATTGACAGAGTTGGTACCTACGAAATTGCAGAAAGAGTGATAGTTGGTCAGTGACTATCGAGGACTGAAGGATGGTGGGCCCCGAAAAATATAAAGTGATTTCTTTGTGTTTCCACCATTCTGCCATGCTTCACCATGGAGTCCCTCTGAGGGCCACGGAAAGGTGAAAGTTTGACATGTGGCTAACGTATATGTAGGAAAAGGTCTAGCTAGAGAGGGGTGTGTTCTAATATCGTAGTTGTTGTTTATCTTCCATTCCATTGGGCTATAAATTAGTATGCTTCACCAGATTGTGGAATGGCAGAAATATTGACACGTGGCATTCTAAAAGGATGGGACTGGTGCATAAATAACAAGAACATGATGTGTCATAGTCTTGTGGACATGACCACTTGCTGGAGAGTTGTTTTGATTACGTGTAGCTGATCCAACGGTCGTCTGCCATTCTGCCAGGACCATATCCCTTGCATGCAGAATTGTAGAATACGGTCTTAACTACATTGCAAATGAGATATTTTCTCAGGATCATGGTTGGGAGAGCTATCTAAGTGGCAAGTCATCATAGGGAAAAGAAAGCATCACTCTCCTACTTCACAAAAGGCCAAGTCAGCGCCATTGAAATAAAGCCAGCTAAGATCAAGATCAACAGCCAAAATTTAAAAGTGTGACAAAGAAATAAGTTGGCATTGATCTGATGATGCTTCATTGCAAGCATTAACTACTCAGCATGTGCAGAGTCTACATCGCTGCTACTACGAAGGAATTTATTAATAGAAAGATTTGGCTTATGCAGGCTTGACCTTTGGAAATTTGTGCTTCTACTAGGAATGAATTTTCATCTATTGTGTGATGAAATTTGACATGACGACAATGCTAAATTGAGGAAACCAAGACACCTGACCTAGCGTGGTTCAGTGAAAGAAGTGATGTTCTCAGTTATGTGGATTTATGATATCCTATCTTTCTGTTCACTTTTGGTAATCTTCAAGAGATTTCCATTTATGACTAGATTGCTTTGAAGTTACTAGAATTAATTAGACCAAAGATGTGCGGATGTATGCTTACATCCCAGAATTTCTATAAATAGATAAGTTTTGGTAATACCCCTTATATTATTTAAAATGTGTTGACAGTATGGCTCTCCCCTATTCCTGTGTGTTCTATTTGCTCCCCTGTTCTATCAGATTTTCTTCCTTGGTCTCATGACTATTAACTTGTCCTTACAGAATTAGGAGACTTGGAGTTTTCTTCCTTTGGAATAGGTGGTGCAGGGAAAATTTGAGGATAGTAGCAGCATCCATTATACCTCTGTGATTTCTTTTCCTGCCTCTTATCTCATTTGACGGTGGGTCCTGAGGGTGAATCTCCTAGCTCCAGTAGTTCCTTATTTCTAAGAGTTGGCAGATTCCCTTCTGGAGTAGAGAAGCTTCTCAGCTTCCTCTACCCGTCCCCTACATCTAATTTTCCTAACAGAGCATCAACTCTAGGTGTAGGGAGATTACCCACCAGGATAATACAGATAAGGGATGAGAGGAGAATTGTTGTTGTTGCTACTATTCTCTTGGCTTGGCTTCCAACACTTTTGAAGCCAGCTAGGTGTGGATTCCCCTAGTTTCTGCTTGCTTGAAGTTGTATGAAACTTCTCAACTAGGAGGGTGGGATCACACCCATGCAATGTAACCTAGAAATAGTGAAGGAGGTTTAGAACTCCTGGGTTTCCTTTTGATACTGTTCCTTGCACATTTTCTCATTTCTTGGTGCACGACTTGGAAAGATAGAGTAGTGAATGCTCTCATTAAATACTTTGATGGCATTTGAGGAGTGCTTGGCTCCAACGACATTTGACAATGCATCAATCATCAAAAGCATGGCTCCTTCCTCACCAAAATAGTAGGACACACAGTTGTGAAGTGGTTGCACTCGCCTCCTCTTGCAGCTTCATCTTTTGGTTATTGAAAAGTTGTAACTTCTTTTGTCTTAAGCCTGAAGCTTGTCTGCTCCCTTATCAAGGCTTATGAAAATTCATTGGTTTGAGGTCATAGCTCCAGAATTAGTCTGAAATATGGGATCAATCTGGTTAAGGAAGAATTATAAATAGTTTGTTTTCTGTAATAAATGAGTCATCCATTTCCAAGTTTTCATTCTGAGTCTTAAGATATCTTTATAGAGCTACACAGGCCATGTTATAATTTGCTGAACATTTTACTTTACAAATTCTATTGAATCTCTGAAGTATACTATCTCCTACTTCATGTATACAATTTTACATTTATGAATATATTTAATTAAGGATCAGGTTTATTCATCATCACAGTCTTTCCTGTGTTGTATATTTTCTTGTAGCATTCGCTCAAGTAGTGAAATAATTGGTTGCTAGAGGATATAGAATGTATTGCAGGTTTACATGGATAACTAAGGATGGTCAACTTCAAGATTAGTAAAGTGTTTTAATGTAAGGCATTACTATATCTTTATAGTAAACTAAGTTTTATTATATCACAATTCTTTAAGTGCTTCTGTAAGTTTCTTGACTCTATGGCCCTTGGATAGGCATTGGCCTATTCATAAATACTATGCTGAGTTTCATCCTTTTAATCATCATCATCATTATTTTAAAGAAATCAACACATTTTCCTTTCCAGCAATAGGTGTTAGGAGTTAGGTTTATTTTACATGTTCCTCTGTAAAGAAAATGATTAAAGCTTAAGAATCCACCCCATCTCTTTACTCATCATATATTCTTTAAGAAATCTTAAAGGAACACATCTGTCATTGGAGTAGTGTTATTGAACAAGTACTTTCTGGGACCCCCATCCATTTTGAATAGAACATTGTTTTCCCCAAAAGGGAAAGATCCCAAAAATAGGAACACACTCCTTGGTTTCATAGAGCCTAAAGTGCAGAGGAAAGAGGGATTGAAAACCCCTATTTCCTGTTTGTTGGCCAATCCCTCAAGGCAGGTTAGTTATTAGAAAGTGGCTATTCTATAGATCTATGTTTTCTCCTTGAGATCAGGTTGGGAATTTAAAACAACCAACAGATTGGTGACTCTGCTGGGGAGTTGAAGTAAAAATATTGTCAAATCTTTCCCTAGAGTTTTTGGTGATGGTTTGCCCATTCAAGTCACCAACAGATTGGTGACTCTACTGGGGAACTAAAATAAAAGTTGTGTCTTATCCTAAAAGTATATGTTCCCTTACAAGTGCCAACATTCTTTTAGTTAAAAGATCAAGAAGTTTTTGTCTAGTTGAGCCACTCAAATATTTTTGACTCTATTGAAACATGAAGAAAAAGGTGTGTTTATCCTAGGGTCTTGGCTAAATAAATTCCCCTATATATTGAAGAGTTAGAGGTCAGATTATCATGTTCCTTATAAGAAAAGGATGGTGAGTCTACTATGTTTTTTCATTTGTAGTTGAGGTAGATACAAATCTAATACATCAAGTTTCATATCCCAGAATGCTCTACATGAATCTACTGTGAAATGAGATTTAGAAGTTGATTTTAGAAGGGAGTAGTATGCTTTCAAGTTCTATTTCTCTATAAGTAGAGGTGGCGAGTCTTTGAAGAAGTTTGGTAATGTAGTTCGGTGTTCTTGATTTTCCATAAAAATCAAAACAAAGTTTTTACTAGTGGTAAAAGGTTCCTTTCAGGTATTTTACAAAGTTTCAAGAAAGTTTCCCTAAAAATTTAAAGATGTGTACTTAGCAATCGCACTTCTTTTATTAAGGTGAATTTGTCAAGGAAAGGTATAAGGCTATTAATTTCAGTAATATTTTTGGGTTTCCAAACCATGTGCCTAATGAAGTTAGGAGTTAGATTAAAAAATTCAATAATGACATATTCAAAAAGCCAGCAACCATTTACAGGAATTTTGTGACTTAATGGGAGATTGTGAAATAGATCATGAGGATGTTGTCATAAAGTTGTTTGTTCAAACTTTTAAAGGAGAAGTTAGAGAATGGTTTGCATGTTTACCCAATTAGTTTATTCTTTCATGGGAAGATTTAAATTTGGCCTTTATGGAATAGTTTGGGGAAAGAATAGATGTCGGTATATTAATTAAAAGGCTCATGTAGATTAAGAAAGAAGATAAGGAATCAATCCCAGCTTTCAATTTAAGATTTGCCAAAATAGTAAGGGATATTCTTGGAAATATTAGTCCTAATGAGGCCATGTGTTTGATTATATATTTGGGTGCATTCAATAAGAAGAATAGTTATCAACTAAGAGATATGAACCCTACTACTATGATGCAAGTATAATCTTTGGCCATGAGTATAGAAAATAATTTGAAACATACAATGATAAAAGATTGTGAAATTGTGGGAAATAGTTATAAAAGGAAGAGTAGATCCATTTGCTCCCCCATTAGTCAAGTGGGAGGTAAAATGGATAGTTCAAATAAACCCATGTCAGGTCAATCATCATATATAACTTAGTATACCAAAGGGGATAGAGGTTGTGATCAAGACAGAAAGGTTCAAAGTCCAAATAATCCTATTGCTCTTCCTTCCCCTTATGACAAGAATAAAAGGAAATCTCCAGAACCATATAGGGAAACTAATGAGATAACTAATACCTAGATGCATAAAGAAGTATCAATTGTGGAGGTTCTTCTGTCTTGTGAATATGTAGCAAGTTGTGAGGATATGTCCCCTATTTATGATGATGTGTATCTTGTATCAAGTGATAAGATCTCATCTCCTAAAGAAACATTTTCTTTTGAGTTTGAATATTAGAAGGAATTGGTCCTTGCCAATAATATAGAATATGGTGAGCAGTTATCAGAACGCTCATACCAGAGTTGTGGAAACTCTGAGTTAGATAATGATGCAGGTTATCAGGATAGTGATATTGAAGAATATGCAAACACAATGCATGTAAGAGATAACCCAATCTTTGAGGAGCCTATGGGCTTGACATCAATAAAGGATATGGAGCCTTATTGATAGACTGATAATCCACTTTTTGAAGAGGATCCCGAGGAAGCTAGTGGGCTGATATTAGTTCAACATATAGAAGTATTTGGGGAAACAAAAACTTCATTAAATAATTAAGACCTAGATAATTCCCAGTCCCATATTCACCATCAGATGGAATGGCCAACCAACAAACTGGAAAATAAAGTCATCATGTCAGACTTTAACGAAGAAACTGAGTATGATTGTTTTAGGTTTGACATTAACTCAGCAAAGTCTGAAAATTCCTTTAGTACCAACTATGAAATAGATTATGACTACTTTTATTTTTTAGATATATGCAAAAGGCAAAAGTCAGAGGAAAATAGTTATTCCAAATGGTTGGATATAATTGAACTAGATGTTGTCTCTCTTTTTGACAATATTTTTCAAATGTCTATGGTTCAGAGTAGACATGGAGATTTTGAAGGCAATTGTTGTTCAAAGGGCTATCCGTGTCTATGGAAAAAACATATTAGATTTCGGTAAATTTTTCATAAGAAAACTGATGAAGTCACTAGAGAACAAAATATTTGACAAAGGCAAGTTTTGCTTCTTCTCTGCATAATAGCCTGGGGCTATTATGTGTTTGGTTTGCTCCCCTAGAGTTTTTTTGTGATCTCACCCTGTTCAGGTTGAACAAGCGTCCCCAACTATAAAATTTTCATAGTTCTAGTATTTTTATTCTCAGGCTTATGTCATCAGGTTGAAGGATTTCCAGACTTAGTGTTCTCTACATACCAAAAGAGGCATTCAACCCTAAAGCCCCATGCCAAAGTTAGAATGTAAAGGCCACATTTGTTCTATTTCTTTAGTGACCACCTGTCTCCTATTACCCAGAGTTTAAGTTGCTTCCTTATGTCCCCTTGAATGTCTTTTTATCCACCCCTATTTGAAAATTTACCTTTTCTAGCCCGCGTCCAAAAAAACATTATTTTAAGGGAAAAAGCAGTCAACGCGTTGCCCTCCTTTTTTTCTAGAAAGAAAAGGATATTTTAATGCATAGATACCAAGGTCCAGTCCTACTAACTCTTTTTTGACAGGTGGTGATACTGGATTTGTATCTACCATTCTACCAACAATAAAATATTGATGGAGTTGGTGCCTTCGAAATTGCAGAAAGAGTGATAGCTGGTCAGTGACTATCGAGGGGTAAAGGATGGTGGGTCCCGAACAATATAAAGTGAGTGTTTCCACCATTCTTCCATGCTTCACCATGGAGTCTCTCTGAGGGCTGTAGAAAGGAAGAAGTTTGACATGTGGCTACCATATATGCAAGAAAGGGTTCAACTGGCAAGGGGTGTGTTCTGATATCCTAGTTGTCATTCCTCTGCCATTCTGCTAGGCTATAAATTAGTATGCTTCACCGGATTGGGGAATGGCAAAAATATTGACATGTGGCATTCTAAAAGGATGGGACTGGTACATTAAGTAACAAGAACATGACATGTCATAGTCTTCTGGATGTGGCCACTTGCTGGAGAGTTGTCCTGATTGCATGCAGTTGATCCAATGGTCATCTGCCATTCTGCCAGGACCATATCTCCAGCCATATATCTTGCGTGCTAAATTGCGGAATATGGTCTTAACTATACTGTAAAGGAGATATTTTCTTGGGATCATGGTTGGGAGAGCTGTCCAAGTGGCAAGTCATCATTGGGAAAAGCAAGCATCACTCTCCTACTTCACAAAAGGCCAAGTCAGCGCTGTTGAAATAAAGCTAGCTAAGATCAAGATAAATGACCAAAATTTAAAAGTGTGACAAAGAAACAAGTTGGTGTTTATCTGATGATGCTTCATTGCAAGAATTAACTGCTCACGTGTGTGCAGAGTCTACATCACCACCACTATGAAGGCATTTATTAACAAAAAGATTTGGCTTATGCAGGCTCGACCTTTGGAAATATATGCTTCTACCAGGAATGACTTTTCATTTGCTATGTGATGAAATTTGACATGATGACAGTGCTAAATTGAGGAAAGCAAGACATTTGACCTGGCATGATTCAGTGCAAGAAGTGATGGTCTCAGTTATGCAGATTTATGAGATCCTATTTTTCTGTTCACTTTTGGTAATCTTCAAGAGATTTCCATTTATGACAAGAATGCTTCGAAGTGACTAGAATTAATTGGAGCAAAGATGTATGGATGTATGCTTACATCCTAGAATTTCTATAAATAGACAAGTGCTAGTAATACTCCTTATATTGTTTAAAATGTGCTGACAGTATAGCTCTCCCCTTTTCCTATGTGTTCTGTTTTCTCCCCTATTGTATCATATTTTCTTCCTTGTTCTCATGGATATTAACTTGTCCTTACAGAATTAGGAGACTTGGAGTTTTCTTCCTTTAGAATAGGTGGTGCAGGGAAAATTTGAGGATAGTAGTAGCATCCATTGTACCTTTGTGATTTCTTCTCTAGTCTTTTATCTCATCTGATGGTGGGTGTTGAGGGTGAATCTCCTAGCTCCAGTAGTTCCTTATTTCTGAGAGTTGGTAGATTCCCTTTTGGAGTAGAGAAGCTTCTCAGCTTCTTCTACCCCTCCCCTACATCTAATTTTCCTAACAGAGCATCAACTCTAGGTGTAGGGAGATTGCCCACCAAGATGATACAGATAAGGGATGAGAGGAGAATTGTTGCTGTTGCTGTTGTTCTCTTGGCTTGGCTTCCGACACTTTTGAAGCTAGCCAAGTGTGGATTCCCCAAGTTTTTGCTCAGTTGAAGTTGCATGAAACTTCTCAACTAGGAGGGCAAGATCACACCCATGCAATGGAACTCGGAAATAGTGAAGGAGGTTTAGAACTTCTAGGTTTCCTTTCGATACTATTCCTTGCACGTTTTCTCATTTCTTGGTGCATGGCTTGGAATGGCAAAGTAGTGAATGCTCTCATTAAATACTTTGATGGCATTTGAGGAGTGCTTGGCTCCAACGACATCCGATAATGCATCAATCATCAAAAGCTTGGCTCCTTCCCCACTAAAATAGTAGGACATATAGTTGTGAAGCAGTTGCACCAGCCTCCTCTTGCAGCTTCATCTTTTGGTTATTGAAAATTTGTAACTTCTTTTGTCTTAATCCTAAAGCTTATCTACTCCCTTATCTTTATAAAAGGGAATTCAGGGCTTATGAAAATTCATTGGTTCGAGGTCATAGCTCCAGACTTAGTCTAAAATATGGGATCAATCTGGTTAAGGAGGAATTGTAAATAGTTTGTTTTCTGCAATAAATCAGTCATCCATTTCTAAGTTTTCATTCTAAGTCTTAAAATATCTTTATAGAGCTACAAAGGCTGTGTGATAATTTGCCGAACAATTTACTTTACAAATTCTATTTAGTCTTTGAAGTATACTATCTCCTACTTCATGTATATAGTTTTACATTTATGAATATATTTGATTAAGGATCAGGTTTATTCATCATCACAGTTTTTCCTGTGTTGTATATTTTTCTTATAGCATTCTCTCAAGTAGTGAAATAATTGGCTGCTAGAGGATATAGAATGTATTGCAAACTTACAAGGATAACTAAGTTGTTGGCAAGAGACACTATGTGGCTTCATGAATGTTGTCATTGATGGCAACAAAGTCTTTCCCACACATCTATAGGACATGGTGTGTCCATACTAGAAGTCAGATTGAAGAGTGTTGTGGTCCGGTAAGAAAGAACAGAGCATGCAGCAAGATCTGACAATCAAGTCCGGATCCCTCAGAGGAAGTATCTCAACAAAGTGCGGACTTGGGGAAGTCAAGAGGAGTATCATGAATGATATATTCTAGAGATTGAGCCTGCGGTGATGATAGAGTGAAAAGATATAAGCACCTGAGTGTTGGGTTCCTGTTTGGCAGAGTAGACTAAGGAAGACCTGACCAACAGAGCATCAGACCTTAATCCAGATGAGAAATTGATGGTGATCAAGTTTATTGAGGGATCATTCATGGTTATCCTACATGATTGATGACTTCTATAAGTATTTCTTTGGTATGCATCACTTAGTAGATTAGAGTTTGGGAAAATATTGAGTATTTTGGATGACGACTAGAAAGATGATGAAACCCTTGGTGTGGATATATATACTAGATGAATTTAGATGTGAAGGAGAGTGTGGTATGTTGTGAAGTGTGAAGAAAAGTAGAGAGCAGTGTGGAAGCAGTAATACAGGTCCGGTATGTGACAGGACAGCAGCACCAAAAAAGAGGAAGAATGAAGTGGAGTAGATCAGTATATTAAGCCTAACCAGAACTAAACCTCAGCATAGGTGGATGCTTCTCATCAGTTCAAGTATCTTGTTACTTTCTTTATACCTTGTAGACAGTGAGTCTTTTGTAGGCAGTGAGCCTCTTGTGAGCAGTGTGCTCAGGCAGTGAGCCCTAATTGGCAAGTGCCATTTTATACTTCTATTCTTTTAACAGAGAATACAATATTGGGTTAATCACCCTGTGGTTTTTTCCATTAATAGGGTTTTCCATGTCAAAAATACCGTGTTATGTGTGTTGAGTTTATTTCTGCTTACATGGTTATGTATGCTTATATGTTTTGATATTGCACTATTTGATAAAGAGGAAAATAATTAAGATAACTAGTTCACCCCCCCTCTCAGTTATCAACAATTGGTATCAAAGCTAAGTTCCTCCAAACAGAGCCTAACAGCTTGTTAGGACAGTAAAATTTTGAAATTTTACTATCTTCTCACTCCATCATATTTGAACAAATTCTGAAAAAACATCTCAAAAAAACATGATAAAAATTTAATATATCTCTCAAGGTGTCTAATGATGAGCAGTGCCAAATTTCTTCAAGGTCAATCCATCAGTAAGATGTTGTTTTGCTTACACCGACACATAAGGAATCATTCGGAAATAACCATCAGCGTGAGAATACAGATCGGAAAGAGATTTATGGAAGTCACCGATGGAATAAGTAATACCGATGACTTTACATCGGCAAGAGAACCAAGTAGTCATACCGATTGGTATGACTGATAACCATCGGAGGATCCTTCAAAAGCTGCCCTGATAGTATATATCATATCGATGAAATATTTCAGCAAGAGTTTCACCGAACATCCTGTGGGAGCAACGAAGCAAATAGCCATCGGCAAGAAGTAAACTATCGGGATAAGACACAAAGAAGTTCCTGATACTTAGTCTTGGCGATAAGAGAGCTATCGGCGAGACTCACAGCGATACACATATCTATCAGGATAACTCGACATATCGGGACAAAGGAATGAGGTCTTGCCGATTCACAAGTCACGACGATCAAAAGGTGTCGATGACACTTTGATATACTCTGTCTGATAAAGAATATGAAAGGGCCATCGGGGAGATGATTTGGATCGGGTTATCTTTAAAAAGCTATCCTGATAGAATATTTCATTCTGATAGGAATAAATTCATACCTGTTGATACTCTAGCGGCAAGACAATATCAGAGTCATCCCGATCCAAAGTAAAGATGACTATCAGTGAGACAACAAAGATCGGGGGAACATAATTATGTTATCCTGATAGTATTAATCATCCCAATAAACAAATTATATCGGTGAGATGCATTACATCAGAGAGAAATCTAAATCACACGGTGATGAAACAAGTCCTACCGATGGTCACACCGATTGATTGTTCGCACCATAAAAGCATTAAGGTCACCCAGACAATTTAAAAATCACGCCGATAAAGGGAGTTATGGCGATGTGACATTTCACAGCGACAAATATTGAATTGATCAGACAATTAAATACAAATGGCTACGAAATCCTTTATGATCATTATAATTGCAAAGCCGTCTGAGAAGAGAATGCAGAGGAACTCTTGAGGCAAAAGCAGAGGATTTCGATTCCAGCCAACAAGAGACAGGAGCATTACTCAAATAGCACCAAAATTACTATGACAAACTTAAAGCTGATGCTAAAGAAGGTACTGATGCTTCAAATGCAGGAGTGCCCATATTATTTAAAGACAATGGGGAAGTAAAGAGCAAAGAAGAATGGATTGTCGATTGTCAAGTTATATTACAACAGGCCACAGGAGCTCTGAAAGACAAAGCCTCCGCATCTAAAGAAGCTTGCAGACACCTGGAAAGAATGGTCACACTTGATGTGATTACCAGAAATGCTATTGATCTTACTTATTCTCACCGTGATCAGGAGTATTTAGATCACTTGGCTAAAGTTTATTTATGGCTGAATAAAGCCTAATCATGATTATGTAATAGCTGTTAATGTTTGTTAAGTTATCAAAAGACTTATTGGAGAGTCATGTCTCTTCATAGAAACATCTATATAAGTTCAAACAATCGGTGCTAAAAGAGGACCAACAGTAGAAGATATTCATATACATTATATACAATGTTTCAAAATGACTATGTTGCATGTTTTATTTGAAGAAGAAATTTGATGTTCTCTGATTCAGTGGTTCTGCTTTGGTATCAGTTGTTTGTTAAAATTGTTCAATTGTGTGGCTGTCTCCATTTCTGTACTTCCTTGTTATTCAGATTGATGTATCAAGTATATATTTAATCTGTCAATACACATTTGCTGTATCTGTGTGATTAAATAGGTTGGTGTCCATTTGAGGAATTAAACCCTTCTGATTTAGTTACAGTAGCCTGGAGGCATTAAGTTTGGATTACTAAGTAGGGCCATATAATTAGATTGCCATTCTATCTCCAATAGAATATTATCTGTTAATCTCGCCCATTCATTTCATTTGGTTCCTTCAAGTAAGGATTAAAATACCTTCTGGTGAATTATAAGATATCTGATTTTATTTGGTTGGATTATCAAGAAGAGTTTGTCAGTCATTTATTTGCACGTTTATACAAGTTATAAACTAAAATTGTGCCAAACAACTAGAATTATTACCATTAGGAAACCATTAGTCTTGGTCCTTCAAATTGACTCTGTTACCCAACAAGGCACTAGTCTTATTTTACTCAATACTTAAAACCTTTTACCTTGATATTGCTTATACAATTTCTACCAATCACTCATTAGACATTAGACATAAAACTATTTAGCAAGCATTTCATCTATCCTACATCTTATGCCATTGTAGATAGATTTAATTAGTCCACACATTCACATTCAATTTGCTTTAATTTTCCAAGGTTTACCCGCCTAGGTGTAGCAGGACCTAAAGCAAAGGAAATCATCAAACCTTGAAGGTTGATTTCGTCAAGTTAGTTCAGAAACGTTGCCAATCTAAACATAGAGCTTGGCATCCTCTTAGGATTGGCAACCTGCATTTTTGAGACCTAACAAATTGGCGACTCTGCTGGGGACTTAGTAAAAGACCTTAGAAATTAATCCTTTCTTCCATAGAGTCATTTCAGAAAATTTAAGTTGGTAACTCTGCTGGTGACAAGAACCTTACAGATAAAATATAAACTTTCCCTATTTAATAAATAGGTGGCGACTCTAGTTACAATTATAACAAAGAATTCAATATCAAATGGATGGTAGGAGATCCAAGATGGAAGGTAGAAATTTGCAGTCATCTCCACCACTTAGAAACATTTCCAAAAGAAATGGGAATTTAAAATATTCCCACC
This sequence comes from Cunninghamia lanceolata, assembly GCA_027924645.1. Lineage (NCBI taxonomy): Eukaryota > Viridiplantae > Streptophyta > Pinopsida > Cupressales > Cupressaceae > Cunninghamia > Cunninghamia lanceolata. The sequence continues at coordinate 1,763,062 of BSBN01001484.1, read as the reverse complement.
AAGATAATAAGCTGGATATCCAAGAGAATGATTCAGAGCAAAATATTTCAATTCACAACAAATTCACACCTCTGCATGATTCGAATGAGAACCTCAGTGGAGCAACTGATAATATTTTAGCAAGGTATAGACCCACTCCTCAAGAACAACGTGATTATGATGCAAAAATTATGAAGGACATTGATCAAAACCAAGCTGAATATGACTTCAAGATATCATTACATTAGGGAGAAGAGATGGGTTATGAATTTTCAAACCAGGGAATGAATGATAATCCAGAATATCAGGAAATAAATAACAATGCAGAGAATTTAAAAGACATGAGTGAAGAACAACAAGAAATACTCATGCTCCGGAAAGAACTTGAAAGGTACAAGATACAGGAAGAGAGAGAGTTGTTGCAGCAAGAAATTCAACAGAGAAAAAGTAAAGCCAAAATAGCTCCCCCAAAATATGTACCTCCACATAGAGGGAATATTTCAAGAAATACACAGCAAAATACAGGTGGTGTTCAAAACCCACATGCATCCAAAAGTCATCAAAATACTATTCCCCAAAACCCTAGACCACCTCCTATACGTAATACATCTCAACATATAGCAAATACTTACCCACCCCCTGGTCAACAATATTATAGACCACAAAACCATTACACAAATCCCCACATAAACCAACATCAGGAATATGCATATCATCAGCCACCAGGTGGATATAATTATTATCCCAATCCACCACCTTTGAATTTCCCACCTCAAAACCTTGCAAATATATGTAGTCAATTTGATTTAACTGGATATCAGTTGTATCCATATCCTATGGATAGTACTTGGAGGAATCTGGTTTCCAAGTTTACTGGAAACAATGCAATATCTGCGGAAGATCATATCAGAAGTTTTAATGCTTTTGTACAGGATATTGGTATGGATTGGGAAGATATTAGAATGAGGCTATTCATGATGTCCCTCACTGAAGATGCCAGAGATTGGTTTAATAGCTTGCCCGATGCATCAATCAATTCAATAACTGATTTCCATAACCAGTTTAAGGATCAGTATGGTAACCAATATGCTCCTGAGTTTGCATTACATGAATTAATAAGTATATAGAAGTATCAAAATGAGTTAGTATTTGATTTCAACTTGAAGTTTTCCAAGTTACATAATAAGGTACCACATGGAGCCAAGTTATCTGACCAGGCAGCACTAAGTATCTATATGAAAGCATTTGACCCCAAAACATGATATGAACTTAGAAACAGGTGTCCTGCAACCTTGGCCGAAGCACAGAAAGTGGCCATAACTATTGAAAATAATAGGAAGGCTACATGAATGGTCAGTAAGAGGGATAATCATAGAAATCCTCAGAATCCAACTGTTCAACAGACTAAACCAGATGGTCAGCATAGGCATGAAAGACCTACGTTACATGATATGCCCTACAATACAAATTGGAAGGATGGAAGACCTGTCGATAACAGTAGAAAGCAACCATATGGAAAGGATACTCCTGATCCCCTGAAAAGAAACATGGCACATATGGCAGAAAATAAACCTTGGTGTTTTGTATGTAATTTACCACATTTACCTGAATACTGTGAGGTAGCTAAATCAATACAGCAAGAGGAAATGCTATACAACTATAATAGGGATAATCACACCATCAATATGATGCAGGATACACCATGTGTGGTGACAGAAGATTACTCTTCTTCAGAGGAAGAAGGATATGAGTATGATGTAGGGAACCAGAAGTATCATATTAACATGGGAGAACAAGAGGTATTCTTAGACCAAGAAGATAGTTGTAACAACAAGTCATATGGTCAATGGAGAAAACCTACTGAGGATGAAAGAGAAGCTCTCACAGTGGCTGCAGTGGCTCAAGCTTGAAACACTTATAACTTAAGGAATAGAACAACAAATGTTGGGCAAGGAACTCCTGGGAGTGTATTTATAAAAGACCAGAATAACAAAGGGAATAATACAAAATCATCGTCCAAAGAATCAGAAAAGGGAGATAAAAGTAAAATGAAAGAAAACCAAGAGAAAGAGAACACAAAAACAAAAAAGAATGACCAGATCATAGCCCATTCTTTTGACATTGCACATGCAGTGTCTCAGGTGAAGATATTAGTCCCACTCCTAGAGATGATGAAAATAGATAAATATAGGAGTACAGTTGTCAAGATGATTTCTGATACACCAAATCCAAAACATAAAGGGTTTGAAAAAACAACAAATAATGTACATCAATAAAATTTTAAGATGCTTGAGGTATACCTTGGTGACACACTTACAAAAAATCCCTCACAGGTAGATCCATTCTATACTACACTAGTAATCAAGAATAGGATAGTCAGGAATTGTATGATTGATTCAGGTGCTGCTATGAATATCATGCCTATAGCAGTTATGAAGGAATTGGGAATGTGGGTTGATACTACGTATGGCCAATGTTATGCAATGGATAACAGATCTATTCCAGTACTTGGTATTATGAAAGACGTAGAGATAAAACTTGCCTCACACCCTGAAGCAACATATAACATTGACATCACTGTGGTTGATATCCCACCGTATTATGGAATGCTTCTATCAAGGCAATGGGCTGCAATGGCAGGAGGCAATGTTCAATTAGATCTATCATATGCCACCATACCAGTAGGTGGCAAGGAAATCAAGTAGTGCAGAGAGCCAAGGTATGACAATATTATAGAAAGAATGGATCGGCATCAGATAAATTTCTTTTGTGATACAGATTTAGGAGTTTTCAAAGTTGGAGAAACTACACCAGAATTGCATAACACTGATCCAATACACATTGAATCTGTGAAAGAAGAAAATGATCTGTGGAAAATGTATTTTGATGGTGCATGCAGCAAAATAGGAAATGGGGTTGGAGCAATTTTCATTTCACCAGGAGGTAAAACTTTCAAATACTCTTTCCTATTGACATTTGAATGCACAAATAATGTAGCTGAGTATGAAGCCCTGCTCATTGGCCTAAACATAACCACTAAACACAAAATAAAAAAGTTAGCTATTTATGGTGATTCTGAACTGGTCATCTCCCAAGTAAGAGAAAAATACTTATCTAAAAATAAAAGATTAAGACAGTATAGAAATGCAGTTTGGGATAGTGTTGAATTATTTGATGCCTTTTCAATCAGCTGGGTTGATAGGTCTAAAGACATTATGGCAGACTTTTTAGCAAACATTGCATTAAAGAGAGATGATGTCACATTAGGAGGAATCACAGAAGTTGAATTTAAAACTAGACCTACCATCCCTGATAATATACAGAACTGGCAAGTATTTGATAGTGATGCTGATATAATCAATTTCTTGCATTGTGCTGACTATTATGAGAATCAAGAAATTGATTTTAATGCATTTGTAGAGGAACATGATGGGAAGGAAACCCTTTTTGGCCAAGAGGTGGTTCAGTTGAAAACGAATAAGATACCCAAAGGACTTATTGCATTAGAAAAGGCATTTGATGGCCATGATAGATATAAAAAGAAAGACACACCAGTGATACCTAGTGACCTTGAAGAAATCAATTTAGGGACACAAACAACCCCAAAAAATGTGTATATTGGAAGAAGTCTTGACCCGAAAATCAGGAGCAGACTTATCAACTTGCTCAGGAAGTACAGGCATGTATTCGCTTGGTCATATGATGATTTAAAGGCATATAGAGAGGATTTATTTCAACATGAGATACCACTGAAGCCAGATACTAAACCATTCAGACAGAAGCAGAGGCCGATTAATCCTACATTAGCCCCTAAAATGCTAGAGGAACTTACAAAGTTAAGGGATGGAGCTATAATCAAACCTATTAGACATTCTTCCTGGGTTTCAAATTTAGTGCCTGTCAGAAAAAAGAATGGTGACATTAGACTGTGTGTTGATTTCAGAAACTTGAATAAGTCTTCCCTCAAAGATAATTATCCTCTCCCCAATATGGAAACAATATTGCAGAAAGTCATTGGGTGTGAATTGTTATCAATGATGGATGGTTTCTCCGGTTACAATCAGGTAAAAGTTAAGGAGTCAAAACAATTTAAGACTGCATTCACTACTTCGTGGGGAACATATGTATATTTGAGAATGCCATTCGGATTAACTAATGCCGGAGCAACATTCCAAAGAGCAATGGATGTGGCTTTTGCTGAATTGATCAATAAGATTATGATAGTGTATCAAGATGATTTGACAGCATATTCAGAAAAGGCTGAAGATCATTGCACACACTTGGAACAAATATTTATCAAAGCCCTAGAATATGGGATATCATTAAACCCTAAAAAATGCCATTTTGCAGTGACAGAAGGAAAATTGCTTGGTCATATAGTCTTGAAGGAAGGAGTTAAAATAGATCCTGAAAGAGTAAAAGCAATTGATCAGCTCCCTATTCCAAAAAATGTAAAAGCCATACAATCATTTTTTGGCCAGATAAATTTTGTCAGAAGATTTATACCAAATTTTGCAGAAATTGTTTGTCCTATATCAAAAATGCTAAAGAAGAACTTAGAAATAAAGTGGACAACAGAAACATTAGAAGCATTTGGCAATATTAAGAGGGCAATCAAGCAAGCCCCAGTCTTAATATCCCCTGACTTCAATAAATCATTCCAATTGTTCTCATTTGCTTCCTATCATACAGTTGCAGCAGTGTTATTACAGAAAAATAATGATGGATATGAACAACCTATCTCTTTCTTCAGCAAGTCCCTCCAGAATGCAAATTTGAAGTATGACATTATTGAAAAACAGGCATATGCATTGGTAAAAGCAGTTAAAAATTTTAGACCATATTTGGTGGGGGCCAAAATCATAGCATATGTTCCTAATGCTGCAGTGAAGGATGTATTGATCCAAACTGAAGTCACCGGTAGGAGATGTAGGTGGATCAATAGGATTCAGGAATTCAACATTGAAATCCAAATCACTAAATTAGTGAGAGGACAGGGTCTTGCCAAATTGATGGCTGAAAGTAATCTAGAAGCTTCTCAGATATGTAATGTTGATGCACGTACCAGTATTGAACACACTCCATGGTATACAGATATAATATATTATCTAAAACATATGAAGTGTCCTGAAGGATATGATGATAACAAAAGGAGGACACTCAAACTACAAGCTTCAAAATATGTACTCATCAGTGGGGATCTTTATTGGAAAAATAGAGATGGGGTTCTACTATTATGCTTGGATGAATATTAGTCAAAACATATTATGAAGGAGTTGCATGAAGGCATGTGCGGAGGTCATTTCTCAGCAAAAACTATAGCCCACAAAATCCTGAGGGCAGGATATTATTGGCCTAAAGTTTTTAATGATTCATACCAGTACACTAGAAAGTGTGAAGCATGCTAGAAGTTCTCAGGCAAGTTAAAATATCAGGGAGCACTACCTTTAAAACCTATGCAGGTTGAGGCTCCATTTTATCAATGGGGTATTGATTTTATAGGTGAAATCTCAGAGAAATCAAGTGGGGGGCATAAATGGATTTTAGTTGCTACTGATTACTTTACAAAATGGGTGGAAGCGATCCCAATGAAACAGGCAACAAGTAAAGTTGTGATTAATTTTCTAATGGATAATATTATATGCAGATTTGGTACTCCAGTAAGATTGATTACAGATAATGGGATGTGTTTTAGATCTGATAAATTTAAAGGATTTTGTAGTACACATGGTATCACTATTTCTTATGCTGCTTCCTACCATCCATAGGCCAATGGACAAGCAGAATCAAGTAACAAAAGCCTCTTGAAAATCATAAAAAGAATGTTGGACAGAAACAAGAAGGCTTGGGATTCAAAATTAAGAATGGTAGTATGGGCTGATAGGATTACTATAAAAAGAGCAATTGGAAGATCTCCTTATGAGTTGGTGTATGGTGCACAAGCCAGATTGCCATTGGAAAATCTTATACCAGTATACAAGTTTATTCTTCAAGAAGACTTGAATATTCCTGAACCCATGGAGGAAAGGTTGGAACAACTAGCAGAATTGGATGAAACAAGAAGAACAGCTCAGAGGCAGAATGTTAAATTACAATCACAAGTAAAATATCTCTTTGACAAGAAGGCCAAAGACAAAAAGTTTGAAATAAATGATCTGGTACTGATGTGGAATGCAAGGTGTCAGGACAAAGGAAAACATGGAAAATTTGAAGCCCTTTGGTTGGGTCCTTTCGTTATTACTGGCAAGGGAGGTGATGATTCTTACTATGTACAGAATATGTCAGGAGAGGAGCAGGAATTGCCTATACATGGGCAATACTTGAAGCAGTTCTTTTCATAAACATGTACAAAGAGAATTGAGCGTTGCCAGTGCATGGACAACCTTCAAATAATTCTCAAAAATATTTTATTCCATGCACAGTAGTCTAGGAATCATTCTCGTTCCCCATTATTTGTTACTTTCCTTTTCCCATTTTCATAAAAACCTCACCCCAAAATGAATAAAATATGTGGTCTACTTCCCCAGAAGATCTGGATCCTTGTTATACTCACAGGGAGTATACATCCCAGACAGAGCCACTGTTAGGACAGTAAAATTTTGAAATTTTACTATCTTCTCACTCCATCATATTTGAACAAATTCTGAAAAAACATCTCAAAAAAACATGATTCCCAGATCTTGAAGAAGCTATGTATGGTATGAGGGAACAACTTCAGTCTACCTTAGATGATCTTGAACAATCTCATTCTAAAGTCAATGACTTGAAGGAAAGACTCAAACAAGATGATGATTTCATAAATGAACTAAAAGAGAAACTAAGTATCTCTATGAAAAAGAGAAAGGAACTACTTCAACAATTGGCAAGTCAAAGTGAAGCCAATAATACTGATGAAGATCTGAATGAGAAGAACAAGTTATGTGAGAAACTATCAAAGGAGGTCATTATGATAAGACATGAAATGGAATCAGGGGTTATAAAGTTTACCCAAGAAATTGAAGAGAAGAGAAAAACTGAAGATAATCTAAAACAATCTCTCAAGGAGAAGTCAGAAGAATTCTAGAAAATGGATAGAATAATCAAGCATCTAGAATTTGATCTTGAAGAAGCTAGAGACAATGAAGAACAACTTGAGAATTATATAGACACTCTAAAAAGGGATATTCAAATAGCAAATGAATACAAAGAGAAATTCAAGATAAACTTTGCTCAACTTGAAGTTCTTCTTGAAAGCCAAAAGAGGGTAGATGACAAGCAAGGGTTGGGGTATGAGAAAGGGGAAAGCTCTGGATTTGGTTAGAAGAACTCTGGATCAGGAAATCCAAGGAACAGACCTAGAAGACATCCGGTAAGGCAACCAAATGCTCAAATATATCCATCCTTGAATGGATATTGCCACAATTGCAATAACTTTGGTCATAAAACAAATCAGTGTAGAAGAAGAATGAATCAGACTTCCTCATCCTTCTCTGGACAATGTTTTAACTGCAAAAGTTATGGTCACAAATCTCAAGAATGTAGAAATATGCAAATGAACAATTCATTCAATGGTAGATGCTTTGCATGCAATAGAATGGGGCAAATGGCTAATCAATGTAGATCAAGAGGATACCAGTCAAATATGCAAAGAAATGTTATTTGCTACAATTGCAATAGATTTGGTCATATTGCTAAATTATGTAGAAGTAAGAATCAAGACAAAAAGGGTCTGGTACATCAAAATCAAAACCAAGACAAAGGAAAAAGAAAAGTAAACGCAGATGAAATTCAAAGGGAGATGAACAAGATTTGGATGAAGAGAAGTACAGAAAATGTTGAGGATGGATCTGCACCAGAATCTGGTGTTGATATTCCTTCTGAAAACTAAATAGATGAGCTTTGGCTTAGGGGGAGTCAAAAAGGAAAACAAATTTCCCCAGCCAGTCAATTGGTGCCTGAAATTGGCACATGGAAAGTTGCAAATTAAAGGGTTCTTAGAGAAACATCTAAATAAGCCTTGGTAAAGATATGGAAGATCCGCAAGAAGTTTAGAAGAGGTTAATCTTCAAATATTGATCTGGTTTAATAGTCATCTGGTAAGAACATGATTTTCACAGTTAGATCCGGTATGATTCAAATTTGAGGTATCTTGACTTGTGGATAAATGGAATGATTGGGGAAAGATAGATTGCTTATATTCACTGAGAATAACTCTAAGTGCATCTCAGTGATCCAGAAAAATCTCTTAGGACAAGGAGAACAAAGCAACCAGAATAACTTAAGTTGTGCATTTATTACAATGTGAAATTAGGGTTTGCGCAGAAATATAAGGGTTCTCTTGTTCATCATTTGCACATTTGCATTCAAGAAGAAGAAAAGGAGATCTGAAGCAAATTGTCTCAAAACTTCTCAAAGATCAATAGCAAAAGTCGATTCAACCAGCAATCTTATCCGGCTCATATCGTGAACCCTAGAAGCGTAAAAAGATATTTTCACTCTTGAAAATCTCTCACTGAATCTTTTTGAAAGATGGCTACTTTGAATGTTGTCAAAATCACTGATAGGCCACGCCCTAAATTCAAAAAACACCCCTACAAATCTCTAGAAGTTGATCCCTTAGGTGCATTCTCTAGCATTCCACATGGGGTTCTGCATGTAGAAGATATTAGGGTTTACATACATGCAAACATTGAAGAATTTGGGGAATCCAAGTTGATGGATATCTACCACAAGGAACTAATAGATGAATCACTTGAACTTAAACCCCAATACAAGGCCATCTGGGATAAGCATTTCAGAGAGTGCATCCATTTCCCCTGTTTTGTAGAAGATGAGTGGGTCCAGTATGTTTTGAGCAGAGTGCATTACAACTTCATGTGGTTGAATAGACCATTTAAGATCACAAAAGATGCTATTAGGGTGATAACCGGTTTGCACTCATCTGGAGGGTTATCTGTTCTCAAATCGGTCAAAAACCAAACTATGAGTGAGGCTACTGGATCAAAATTTGACAAGAGAGCTATGACAATAGAAGATATCACTGATCTGGATATCAAGTTTGCCTCCATGATAATTGGTTACAAGATATATCACTCCAGCAGGGAAAATTCAGTACCTGGAACTGCAATTTACACTGCTTGTCAGATGCTAAGAGAGAATGTTGACTATGATCTTTGTGAGCTTCTCCTGAACCAACTGTTAGAGAATTTGTAGAAAATAAAGAAAGATAAAAAGAATTCATTCAAATATGGTGGCCTGATATTATGTGTATTCTTTTACTTTATGAATGAGCTGCCCAGATCCAGTGGTTGGGTATGGTAAAATGACAAACCGGTTGCCATACAAATCAGAGATTATATGCATGGGCTTGGTGATGCCAAGGCACAAAGCACAACACTCTGGGGTTATTTCAAAAACTTCCAAGGCATGATGCAGGCCAGAGAGAGAATCCCCCAATCTCTAGTTGAAAAATACAAAGATACATTATGCTTTATGGTAGACACTGATCAATGTCTGATGGAGGTAGTGGAACTGAGAATAGTGTGGATCATGCCAATTGGATAGGAGGTTGATGAGAAAATCCTAGAGCTACACATCCAACACCTGCTAAGTCAACCCAAGGACCCTAAGGAAGAAAGGTTTGGGACATTCCAAGAGCTAAGTGTAAAAGTTCATGTTGAACTGAGACAACCTGAAATTAAAAGAAAAGTGAGAAGAGAAGTGGAAGAATTTGCCAAGAGATGTGGAATTTCAAAGGAGGCAGTTGATGCCAACAAAGAGAAGATGGAAAGGCCAGAAAAAGAAAGGCAAGAAATAAAAAAGGAAAGTACTCCGGTGCAAGCTCCATCCCAGACCAGATCCTCCAAAATATCTATACCAGCCACTTCTAAGAGTTAAAAAGCCTCAAAACTGGAAGCCTAGACATCTAGAAAGGGAGAGAAGAGAATGAAGAAAAAGGCAACAAGGTCCTATACAAGTCAGAAGGATGATGAAGAAACTGAGACCGATGAGGAAGTCAAGAAAATGAAGAAGAAGAAGGTGAATCCTCTACTGGTCAAGGCAAGGAAGAAAAGGTAGAAGAATTTGTTGAAAAACCTACTCTCTGCATTGATGATATCATCAAATCAGTCACTGTGGATGGGAACCTGAAACCAATGACTGAATTTTATGATGACTATAATGAAGCTGACCAGAAGATTTTGCAAGATGCTGCAGTCAAGTATCTTAACATCTATAATAAAGCTTTCATTGAGATCATATCTCTAATTCCCAAAAGCTTAGAGAAGGAACTTGAAATAAGAAAGAACAATACTAAGGCAAAGGACCTAGAGATCCGGGAACATATAGCTATTCAGCTCTATCCCTCCATCACTCCAAAGCAAATGAACATGATCTTCAAAGATTGCAAGGATGAATTCTGGAGCAAAGCAAGAATGAACAAACTTATGCTTGGAGAAACTGATCAAGTGGAAAAAGAAATTGAAGACATCCTTAGAAATGCATACAAAAGACTCAATATTCATGTTATAGAGGACTTAGGTGATGAACCTTCTGTCATGGATGATGAAGGACTAAGTACTTCAAAAGAAAATCCCACAAAGAAATCTGCAGAAGAATCAAAGGAGATAGGTGAGGAGAAAACTAAGGATCTGGATTCCTCTGCTCTGGAAGAGGAAGTCCATGAAGAAGTAAACATCTCTCTTCCAGATTCCCCAGCAAACTCCAGATCAAAAGGAGAAGAAAGAATAGAGGAGAAAATCAGTCAAGAAGAAGAGGTAAAGGGAAGAGAAGAAGATCTATCAGAGAAGACTCTAGGAGATAGTTTTGAGGCTATAGAAGGGAAGAAAACTCTGTCTCAGGCAAGAGACACTGCAGAAGCAGTCAAAGACTTCTTGACAAAAGAAACGATGGAATTAGATGAACCAGAACTGCTTCAAGGACCATTCAATTTTGATTCCCTCTCCCCGGTTCAAACAATGAAGATTGCATCCTTTGCCCAAGCAAAGGCCAAAGAAAAACTTCTGAAGTCTCACATGGAAGACTGTGAGCTAATATAGATAGCATCCGGTGTGTTGGAGAAAATCATGCCATCCTTCCAGAAGGATCTTTCGGCCTCCTCATCTAGTAACTTGAAAACTCTTATTAATTCAATTAGCACACATTTTGATTCTTTGGAGAAGTCAGCAGAAGATAAAGTTCGGAAAGAGTTTTTGGGAAAGAGATTCTCTGAAGTACAAGGGCTAATAACAATGATAGGAGAACTATGGATATTGGGATAAAGAGCTTAGAAAATACTCTTAAAGATGGCGGAGAAATATATAAATTTTGTTTATCCTGGTCTAAAGTGACAAAGGATATTGAGAAGAAAGTGAAAGAGCAAGAGGATAAATTATCAAGTGTATCTCAGAATTTTGATCCTCTCACCACATCCATAATAAACCAGGAATGTTAAACTGTTGCCATTCTAAATGAACTAAAGAAACTTGAAAAGGAAAGGAAGAATATAATAAGTAGGATGGGTGAACTTAGAGGGATAATTATCCCTAAATTAGAGGCCATGCATGAGGCATTATCTGATGCTCAGACCATAGCCTGGACCAGTGATCCAACAGATCTAAAGAGGGCAGAAGCTTTTGCATTCTTGTTGAGTGGTCACATCTCAATTTTGGACAGGATGAAGCAGAGTTGGGCAACAAAATTTGTCCAGTTGAAGATAACTTTTGCAGATATACTTCAGTATATGTAAGTATAATATGTATATATACTTATGCGGCTAAGTATAGTTAGATTTTTAGGAATTTTGATGAGAGGATTCTACCCTTTGCCATTGATGTCAAAGGGGGAGTGAGGAGAAATGAAAAATGTGGAATCTAGCCAAGGGGGAGCTCCAGAAAAGTGTACATAAGAACAGAGCATCAACCAAGGGGGGTATGCTATAACACTTAGTCATTTTTCACTAAGTCTTGCCATCAATGCCAAAGGGGGAGATTGTTGGAAAGAGACACTATGTGGCTTCATGAATGTTGTCATTGATGGAAACAAAGTCCTTCCCACACATCTGCAAGACATGATGTGTCCATACTGGAAGTCAGATTGAAGAGTGTTGTGGTCCGGTAAGCAAGAACAAAGCATGCAACAAGATCCGACAATCAGGTCCGGATCTCTCAGAGGAAGTATCTCAACAAAGTATGGACTTGGGGAAGTCAAGAGGAGTATCATAAATGATATATTCCAGAGATTGAGCCTCCGGTGATGATAGAGTGAAAAGATATAAGCACCTGAGTGTTGGGTTCCTGTTTGGTAGAGTAGACTGAGGAAGACTTGACTGACAGAGCATCAGACCTTAATCCGGATGAGAAATTGATGGTGATCAAGTTTCTTGAGGGATCATTCATGGTTATCCGACATGATTGATGACTTCTATAAGTATCTCTTTGGTACGCATCACTTAGTATGCAAGGATTCAGCCGACAGATCAGAGTTTGGGAAAATATTGAGTATTCCAGATGCCGACTAGAAAGATGATGAAACCCTTGGTGTGGATATATATACCAGATGAATTTAGATGTGAAGGAGAGTGTGATATGTTGTGAAGTGCAAAGAAAAGTAGAGAGTAGTGTGGAAGCAGTAATACAGGTTTGGTATGTGATAGGACAGTAGCACCAAAAAAGAGGAAGAATGAAGTGTAGTAGATCAGTATATTAAGCCTAACCGGAACTAAACCTCAGCATATGTGGATGATTCTCATTAGTTCAAGTATCTTGTTACTTTCTTTATACCTTGTAGACAATGAGTCTCTTGTAGGCAGTGAGCCTCTTGTGAGCAGTGTGCTCGGGTAGTGAGCCCTAATTGGCAAGTGCCATTTTGTACTTCTATTCTTTTAACAGAGAATACAATCTTGGGTTAATCACCCCATGGTTTTTTCCCTTAATAGGATTTTCCACATCAAAAATACTGTGTTATGTGTGTTGAGTTTATTTTTGCTTACATGGTTATGTATGCTTATATGTTTTGATATTGCACTATTTGATAAAGAGGAAAATAATTAAGATAATTGATTCACCCCCCTCTCAGTTATCAACATAAGTATGGTCAACTTCAAGATTAGTAAAGTGTTTTAATGTAAGGCATTACTATATCTTTACAGTAAACTAGGATTTATTATATCACAATTCTTTAAGTGCTTCTATAAGTTTCTTGACTCTATGGCCCTTGGATAGGCACTGGTCTATTCACAAATACTATGTTGAGTTTACATCCTTTTAATGACCCTCATCATTATTTTAAAGAAATCAACACATTTTGCTTTCTAGAAATAGGTGTTAGTAGTTAATTTTATTTTACATGTTCCTCTGCAAAAAAAATGATTAAAGCTTAAGAATCCAACCCATCTCTTTACTTATCATATATTCTTTAAGCAATCTTAAAGGCACACATTTGTCATTGGAGTAGTGTTGTTGAGCAAGTACTTTTAGGGACCCCCATCCATTTTGAATAGAAGACTATTTTCCCCAAAAGGGAAAGATCCCAAAAATAGGAACACCCTCCTTGTTTTCACAGAGCCTAAAGTGTAGAGGAAAGAGGGATTGAAAACCCCTATTTCTTGTTCGTTGGCCAATCCCTTAAGGCATGTTAGTTATTAGAAAGTGGCTATTCTATAGATCTATGTTTTCTCCTTAAGATCAGGTTGGGAATTTAAAACAACCAACAGATTGACAACTCTATTGGGGAGTTGAAGTAAAAATATTGTCAAATCTTGCCTTAGAGTTTCTAGTGATTGTTCTCCCATTCAAGTCACCAATAGATTGGCGAATCTGCTGGGGAACTAAAATAAGAGTTGTGTCTTATCCTAAAAGTATATGTTCCTTTACAAGTGCCAACATTATTTTAGCTAAAAGATCAAGAAGTTTTTGTCTAGTTGAGCCACCCACATATTTGTGACTCTATTGGAACATGAAGAAAAAGATGTGTTCATCCAAGTTGGATTATCATGTTCCTTACAAGAAAAGGATGGTGACTCTACTATGTTTTTTCATTTGCAGTTGAGCTAGATACAAATGTAGTACATCAAGTTTCATACCCCAGAATGTTCTACATGACTCTACTGTGAAACATGATTTAGAAGTTGATTTTAGAAGGGAGTAGTATGCTTCCAAGTTTTATTCCTCTATAAGAAGAGGTGGCGACTCTATGAAGAAGTCTGGTAATGCAATTCAGTGTTCCTGATTTTCCATAAAAATAAAAACAAAGGTTGTACCAGTGGCAAAAGGTTCCTTTTAGGTATTTTACAAAGTTTCAAGAAAGTTTCCCTAAAAATTTAAAGATGTATACTCAGCAATCATACTTCTTTTATTAAGGTGAATTTGTTAGGTAAAGGTATAAGGCTATTGATTTCAGTAATATTTGTGGGTTTCCAAACCATGTGCCTAATGAAGTTAGGAGTTAGATAACAAAGTTCAATAATGACAGATTCAAAACAGCCAGTAGCCATTTACAAGAATAATGTGACTTAATGGGAGATTGTGAAATAGATCATGAGCTTGTTGTCATAAAGTTGTTTGCTCAAACTTTTAAAGGCGAAGTTAGAGAATAGTTTGCATGTTTACCCAATCAGTTTATTCTTTCATGGGAAGATTTAAAATTGGCCTTTATGGAACAGTTTGGGGAAAGAATAGATGTTGGTATATTGATTAAAAGGCTCATGCAGATTGAGAAAGAAGATAAGGAATCAATCCCATCTTTCAATTTAAGAATTGCCAAAATAGTAAGGGATATTCCTGGAAATATTAGACCTAATGAGGCCATGTGTTTGATTATATATTTGGGTGCATTCAATAAGAAGAATAGTTATCGACTAAGAGATAGGAACCCTACTACTATGATGCAAGCATATTCTTTGGCCATGAGTATAGAAAATAATTTGAAACATATAATGATAAAAGATTGTGAAATTGTGGGAAATAGTTATAAAAGGAAGAGTGGATCCATCTGTTCCCTCATTGGTCAAGTGGGAGGCAAATTGGATAGTTCAAATAAACCCATGTCAGGTCAATCATCACATATAACTTAGTATACCAAAGGGGATAGAGGTTGTGATCAAGACAGAAAGGTTCAAAGTCCATATAACTATGTTGCTCTTTCTTCCCCTTATGACAAGAATAAAAGGAAATCTCCATAACAATATAGGGCAACTAATGAGATAACTAATACTCAAATGCATAAAGAAGTATCAATTGTGGGGGTTCCTCTGTCTTGTGAATATGTAGCAAGTTGTGAGGATATGTCCCCTATTTATGATGATGTGTATCTTGTATCAAGTGATAAGATCTCATCTCCTAGAGAAACAATTTCTTTTGAGTTTGAAAATCAGAAGGAATTGGTCCTTGCCAATAATACAGAATATGGTGAGCAGTTATCAGAATGCTCATACCAGAGTTGTGGAAACTGAGTCAGATAATGATGCAGATTATCAGGATAGTGATATTGAAGAATATGCAAACACAATGCATGTAAGAGATAACCCACTCTTTGAGGAGCCTATGGGCTTGACATCAATAAAGGATATGGAGCCTTATTGATAGACTGATAATCCACTTTTTGAAGAGGATCCCGAGGAAGCTAGTGGACTGATATTAGTTCAACATACAGAAGTATCTGGGGAAACAAAAACTTCATTAAATAATCAAGACCTAGATAATTCCCAGTCCCATATTCACCATCAGATGGAATGGCTAGCCAAAAAATTGGAAAATAAAGTCATCATGTCAGACTTTAAAGAAGAAACTGAGTATGATTGTTTTAGGTTTGACATTGATTCAGCAAAGTCTAAAAATTCCTTCACTACCAACTATGAAATAGATTATGACTGCTTTTATTTTTTAGATATATGAAAAAGGCAAAAGTCAGAGGAAAATAGTTATTCCAAATGGTTGGATATAATTGAACCAGATGTTGTCTCTCTTTTTGACAATATTTTTCAAATGTCTATGGTTTATAGTAGATGTGGAGATTTTGAAGGCAATTGTAAATAGTTTTTTTAGCAATAAATCAGTTGTCCATTTCCAAGTTTTCATTCTGAGTCTTATGATATCTTTATAGACCTACAAAGGCTGTGTTATAATTTGTTGAATAGTTTACTTTACAAATTATGTTGAGTATCTGAAGTACACTGTCTCCTACTTCATGTATACAGTTTTACATTTATGAATATATTTGATTAAGGATTAGGTTTACTCATCATCATAGTCTTTCTTGTGTTGTATATTTTTCTTGTAGCATTCACTCAATAAGTGAAATTATTGGCCGCTAGAGGATATAGAATGTATTGCAGGTTTATAGGGATAACTAAGTATGGTCAACTTCAAGATTAGTAAAGTGTTTTAATGTAAGGCATTACTATATCTTTACAGTAAACTAAGTTTTATCATATCACAGTTCTTTAAGTACTTCTGTAAGTTTCTTGACTCTATGGCCCTTGGATAGGCATTGGTCTGTTCATAAATATTATGCTGAGTTTACATCCTTTTAATCATCCTCATCATTATTTTAAACAAATCAACACATTTTCCTTTCTAGCAATAGGTGTTAGGAGTTAAGTTTATTTTACGTGTTCCTCTGCAAAGAAAATGATTAAAGCTTAAGAATCTAGCCCATCTCTTTACTTATCATATATTCTTTAAACAATCTTAAAGGAACACATCTGTCATTGGAGCAATGTTGTTGAGAAAGTACTTTCAAGGACCCCCATCCATTTTAAATAGAACACTGTTTTCCCCAAAAGGCCAAGATCCCAAAAAATAGGAACACCCTCCTTGGTTTCATATAGCCTAAAGTGTAGAGGAAAGAGGGATTGAAAACCCCTATTTCCTGTTCGTTGGCCAATCCCTTGAGGTAGGTTAGTTATTAGAAAGTGGCTATTCAATAGATTTGTGTTTTCTCCTTGAGATCAGGTTGGGAATTTAAAACAACCAACAACTGGTTCAATGAATGGGTACTTTGACACCTAATCAAGCTAAAAATTCCTTGACATTTCCCACTCGCGCCCTAGTTTTGAATCTTTTGATTTGCCTTTTCTTTTCTTCTTGCTTACATCATCTACAATTCTAACATTTTCTTTTTCATCCAAGTCAATTATCTCAATCCGGCTAACCGGGGTATCCCTTGGAACATCTTCTGTGGTATTGCCATCCTCATTCTGGCTAACCAGGGTATCCCTTGGAACATCTTTTGCAGTATTGCCATCCTCATTCTTACTAACCAGGGTATCCCTTGGAGCATCTTCTGCAGTATTACCATCCTCATTTGACTCAATGGAAATCCCACCTTCTGGTGGTGGTAAGGTATTGCAAATGGCTTCTTCATTAATATTTGATGCAAGAGTTGATGATGTAGCTCCATCTTGATTTGATGGATCATAAACATTGCCAGTTCTAAAGTAATACTCTACACTAACTCCACATTTTCAGCATTTTGATGGCCTCCCAATCCCTTCACCACCTTGAGGAGTCTTGCAATTGTTGCATTTGTGGCTTGACATCTTGATCTATCACTTCAAATAAAAGCAGGAAAAAAATGTGTTATTGTTTAAGAAAGACATACTCATAGAATATAGATCTCATTCCCTACTAAATATCTTCTTTAAGATTGAATCAAGAGTGGAAAAGAGATAAAGAAATCTTATAACACTAATAATATGAAGAAATGATTACTCACCTTTAAGTTTAGCTTTTCACTGACTTGCTATTCATTAATGCAGGAATGCTTGTGTTGTAAGTTTGTAACTTTGCCTACGATCAACTTCAAGGTTCCAATTCCAACTTCTGAAATCTGAATCGAGAGCTCACAAGTTCAGAATTGAACAAAATGTATAAGAATAAATTAGAGTTTTGATTGTATTTATATCAATCCATATTTGGTGAATTCCATGGGAATTCTATATGGTATATTAAAAAATTTGGCAAATCTCACGTGATTATATAAGGAATACATTTAAGTGTCAATGAATCAAACCTTGACAGACTACATACATTGTAATTTCCAAGGTGAATATGGCCCTATGATTAGCATGGAGGTTTCATGGAAATTGGCAAAATGGCCCCTCATAATCAACTATAATTGGCGAAATGGGTCGTCACATGCAGTGACCATTTAATGGGGTTGGCAAAATGGGTCCTCACGTGTAGTGACCATTTAATGGAGTTGGTGAAATATGTCTTGATACACAATGTTGTTTTAATAGTATTGGCAAATATATAGGTGATTTAGTACTTGCTTCTGAGATTCCAAGCGAAAATATTAGTCGGCCCATTTGAAACACGTAGTTTGTTATGGCAAAAATCTTACTTCATTGATTCTAATAAAATAAATCAATGGTGAATGGACATGGATTTGACTGATAATACATAAAATCTAGGTGATTTGACCACCCTGTTGGATGCGATTTATTTGATAATTCCAACTTGGCCGATCTACAATATTCGCCAGTTGGTGAATATTCGCCACTAAAAAAATCACTGTTTGATAGTTGTTTGTGTTGGTCCTCCTTTCACCACTAAACATTTAGGGACTTTCAGCTAAGTAGAGGAACCTACTACAGGCCTTTTTTCACTTGGAACATAGGGGAAGATTGGAATTATGTAGATTTATTGTTCAATTAAGCCCAATTATGCTCAAAACCCTAATTTCATAAATTCTTAAACAAATAGACAAATTACAAAAAATGATCGCACATAGAGATATCAAATGACAACCAAATGCGTACTAGATTTCAAAGTTTAGAAAGAGGCAAAGTTGGGGACTAATGAGCAGGCACCCTAGCCCAGTGCCACAATTTTTGTCGAGATCTAGAAACCTTGTCTGTAACCTATTCCTATTGTTCCAAAGATTTTCCTATTGCAGGATTCAGAGGACTAATGAGAGGGTGCCCGAGTCCAGGTCCCTATTTTCTTCTTTGATCTACAATTTTGACAGTCTGCACTACTCTCCTGTGACTCCACCTTTTCTTCTTTCGCAACTTGTAACCTGCAATCACAGAAAAATGGGTTGGGGGTTGTGGTGTTTAGAGGCTTTCCTCAGTCAAGCCCCATAGAGACATTTAAGTCTTCTGAACACTATTGTCAGATAAAAAGTGTGTATCCCTATGGGATAGAGGTAAAATCCAAATGATAAATGATTGAAAACACAATTGATATTACCTTGTAGTGAAGATCTCATGGAAGGAAGATGCTCTTCATGCCATGAGGAGATGGATGCCAAATCTGCAAATACAAACACAAGAACAACACAAATTCTGCTCTACAACACAACTAATGCCTTGAATCACTTTCACAAAATCATAATTTTCATCTAATTTCCATCTAATGTCCATCTAGTTTACAAATGATAACCTAATTATGCTTATATATGCAACTACAAACATTCCTGCTAAGAATTTCATAATTCAAACTTACCGTGTCAGCATAGGACCTAAATAACGGTCATAAACTGACATTTTGAAATTGATCCTGACCTAAAATAGGGAAGGACTAGGGCGCGGGTGCCTAATTCCTTCCCCCCTATTTCAGGCAAGATTTATGTTAAGTGCATCACCTGAGTCCTATTTGCCATGAGACTTCAGGGTTTTCTCATTGGGAGTCATCAAAATCATGCAAGATGCTCTAAATGCATTCTAATAGACCCTGGAGCTAAACCTTAATAGGAAAAATCTGCCAAGGTTACTTTTTCTGACATAACATTTAGCCCCCACTTTAATGTATGTATAAACACAAGGCCAATACATGCATTAAAGTACAGTCAAAAAGCACAACAAACATGCCAAGCACGAAGAAGACACACAAATCACAGAGAAGATAAGTAATAGGCATGCAAAACATAGAGAAGATAGTTACAGTCACGCAAGACACAGAGAAGATAGTATTGAAGACACACAAAACATAGTGAATACAATGAATGTAGTGAAGACAGTGATGATTTTCTTTTTCTTTTTCTCATTTTCATATATATAAAATATAGATGCAAGTACAAGGAGAGTAAACACACCACCCATAATGCAGGAGGGACTCATCACCTCCAATCTTTAAGACTACATATGGGGCAACAGACACACAAAACAAATCAAGCATGCCATACAAATCCCAAAGCATAGGAGGGACTCATCGCCACTGGTCTTTAATACTATGCTTGGGAACAAACACACAATACACACACACTTGGAAGACACAGAGAAAACACGACAGACAAGTGATGGAGTGTTCCTATTTCTAGGTTCATCACCATCTCAGGCACATTACAGGCATACATCAACGATTGGGCTTTGCCACAACAATCGTCAAAGACATGCTTAAGGGTTGAGTTAGTCACAAAACCACTCCCCACCTCTGTAGAGGACTTTTTTGAAAATAATAGGATGTGCACTCTCCACAAGAAATACACCATCCCTGCCTCTGTAGAGGGCTTAAGATAAAAAGGATATATGCAATATCCCACCTCCGCAGAGGGCTTAAATGATTTCAATAGATTTCAAACAAATCTCAAAGTGCAGGAGGGACTCATTGCTGCCAGTCTTTAAGACTGCACCTGAGAACAAGCACACTTTACTAGCATCTAAAACATACAACTTACCTTATATATGCCTCCACCTTAAGGTGGTTGATATCATGTACCAATATCAAGCATGTTAAGGTAGGAAGAAAACACACAAGGGAACACGAGCTCTCGCAAAGCCCATGCCTCCGGAGGTGACATGTACTTTACGATCGCCAAATGTTCCCACAAACACATTCTCGCAAGAAAAGTGTTAGTGTCCATATAATCATGATAAACAACAACATCAATGCATATGATCAATCACATAGAGAAGCAAGATTCAAGATAGGCAAAGTGCACGGAGTAGCAGTATTGTTATGTTTTGTAAGTGTGGTAAGATACCATCAAGATCACACAGAGTGATTCTACTAGCCAAGCATCGGATAATATATAACAACCCCATCGTCATGTATGGACTAGATCCATTTTTTGATTTCTTGCTAAAGGGACACTAGGTCTGCATCAGTATAATATGTTTTTCATCATCTACCCGCTAGATAGAAACACTAGAGGAAGGGAAACAACAAATCGAGAGAGGAGAAACAAGTTCCTTAGCGACAGTCATGTAGGAGGGTGCCCCCAAGTCACCAACTGCAACACTATGCCCATAAGACACAACACACAACAATGAAAATAGAGGAGAAAGAATATAGAAGAATGATGATACAAATAGAAGGTCACAACAGAGGGGGTCTCCTAGTATCTTGGACCTTACAAGAGAATAAAGGTTCATCCCAGGAGGCCTAAACAACCCATAACACATCACAGGGGAAACACAACACGAGAGGTAAAGGGTTAGAAATACTTACCTGGTAGTACCATCATACTAAATTTTAGAACTTGCGAACCTCTTGGAGAGGTATTCGATCAAGTTTTGCATGAAGCTCAAGTGGTTCTTATGAGAGTCTTGTTTGTTGTCAAAAAATCCATGCAATGCTTGCTTCTCAAATTCTTGTGTATGTAAGACCTTTTGTTGCTTTTGAGGAGGAGAACCACTGTTATTTCCAACTGATGACAATATTTGTACTCTTTTTCTAATTTTTAGCTAGCTTTCTTTGTTGAGGCCATCAACCATAGCGAAAAGGACTATCTTGTAATATCTCAATCTTTTCTTTCATTATAGTCTCTTGTTTCAATTGTTTCATTTGTTTTTCTGATGCATTTTGGTTGTCTCCTGATCCTTGTAAAGATAACGGAGGAGGAACCTCAACATAAATACCTTTTCCTCATGGACAAGGTGGGTTATCCAACTTTTCCTTATCCACTTCTATTATACCCACGATGTTATCATATTCCAAATAATCCTCATCGTTTACTTCCACTAAACCTTGTTCCATCATATTGTTATTAGTATGCTTAGGGAAAGGATTAGTAAAGATTTATAAATTTTGATTTAGTGGAGCAACTGACTTATTTCCATTGTCATTCACACAAGATGCCTGTATAACATTTGAGTCAATGAGGTCTTGTATTTCATGTTTAAGATGCATACATCATTTAGTGTCATGTCCTTGTCGATAAAAATGACAAAAGACATTAGCATCGAAATAAGGTCCTTGAGTTTTATTAGGATCCAAAGGCTTAATCGGGGGAAGCTTCATAAGATTATTACTCACAGTTTGATTGATGATAGAATGATAGGATTTATATATTAGAGTAAACTTTCTTTTCTGATAAGGTGCCTTCTTCAAATTAGTGATAGCAGACACTTGAGAAAAGTTATTTGAATTCGGTCCATTAACCTTAATGAAACTCCTATTATTCCTCTTAAAGTTGTTTTGTGATAGTCCACCCATGGATTGACAAACTTGAGCCAATGAGTTTTGGTTTTCATACTAACTAGACAAAAGTTGATAATCATGAAGGGCAGTACATAAATGTTGAAAGGAGTTATACTTCATTAAGAGAATCTTATCACGGATGTTAGGTTGTAAATTTGTAATAAACACCTTCTGAACATCCTCATCTTTCATATGATATTGAATTTGTGCATAGAGAGATTGATACCAGTTAATAAACTCATTAACTTCTCTTTCGGACCCTACTTGCAATGAACTAAATCGATCAAAGAGACTTGAGGTCCAATGTTTGCTTGAAAATGTTGTAAAAATTGATAAATTAACTGTGAAAAAGAGTGTATTAAATTTAGAGGTAAGGAGCAAAACCATTCTAAAGCAGTATATTTGAGAGATCGTGGGAAACATTTTGCTAACAAGTCCTCTTCAAAGTAGAAATCACTACACATAGCTGTGAATGCTGCCACATGAGTATTAGGATCACCTTTTCCACCATATTTTTCAAAGCGAGGGGTCTCAAACCTCTCGGGCATAGGAGTTCTCAAGATTGCATAAGATAGGGGATTATGGGCATGATAAGTTGGTATATTAGGTTGCAAGGAATTTGTTAAATTTGTCACTTTTTGTTGTAAAGAAGTCATGCCTTGCAAAAGTTGGTTTAGGATGGCATCATTGGGAGATGTGGTTTGCTACAAGGAATTAGAACCAAAATGAGGAGGTGATTGAGCCTGAGTTGTGATAAGTAGAGGCTATGAATGGTTCAGTGGTGGTTGGACATAGTGATAGGTGGAATGTGGTTGTGAATGGTTATATGTAATAAGCGGTTGAGAATAGGTTGAATGTAGAGTTGGTTGAGAGTGATTATTCATAGAAGAGGTCCCCTTAGAAACCAAGTTTTGGTAGTTAAATCCCACAACTTTGTAATTTTGTGAACTAGTTCCATTAGATATTCCAATACCAGTGGTAGCATTACTACAAGCATTTGCATTAGTTGTTAAATTTGTCGATGTAAATGAAGACATTCCAGTGGTCGGTATAGGTGTCGATACTTGTATATGAGATGGTGATGACATGTTTTTGATACCATTTGCACATTCAGTCACCATAATGACATTATTTTGTAGAATATGTGTTAAACCTCGAATAAAATTAATACCATCTTGTCCTTCTTTTATCAATTCTCTTATGTGGTTGATCATAGGGACAACTTCTTCTGCTATTCTTTCATTTCCAACAAATTCTTGAAAATTGGCTAAGTCTTTATCAAGTTTATTTCTTTGCTCATTAGGTACATGTGTGACCACCTCAATAGTGTCCTCAACATCATGAAATACTTGATCATCCATAGTGGTTGTAGGAGGTATAATATCTTGCAAAATTTGTCTCTCCTTTTGTAAAGAAGGTATTCAATGGATTTTCAGAAGTAGGGATGTCAAATTCTTCAAAAGCACTAGATCCCGTGAGTCTTATAATTATTCTTAAATGGATATTTCTATCAGGGAAGTGAGTTATAATACTCATACAAAGGTATGTGGCACTCAATCCACAGACTGATAGAACAAACCCTAGGAGAAAGATATGCTTAAGATCAAAATGCTTGATTTTTTCAACTATTTTCAATGCCAATAAGTGAAAGAAAAAGTGTTGTAAGGAAATTGATGAAGTGAATCAAGTAATTTGTCTGATATCAGTACAATAAATCCATAATATCCTTCACAACATGCTTTTTATGCAAACCTAGAATGATGACAAGTCAAAACCTAGTGAAAATACACTAAATTATGCATTTTTTCACAAATTTTCAATGCAAAGACCCAATGAAAAGGGTGTTGTAAAGAATTTTAGGAGGTGAAGAAGATTATAGAAATAATATCAGTCACCTAAAGCCATAAAATCTATCACAACATTCTTGGAGTGCAAATCTAAGTCAAACCCTAGGGAAAATATAGCCAAAATATGCAAATTTTCACCAAATTTTCAATGCAAGGGCCCAATAAAAAGGTGTTGTAAATAATTTAAGGAGGGGAAGTAGATAATAACCCTAATAACAGCCCATTAGTGTAGAAAAATCCTTTATAAAATGCCTATGATGCAAATCTAGAGAGACGATAAGGCCAAATCTAGTGAAAAAAATAAGGGTTTTAAACCCTAGGCATGAAATTTTGCAAGAAAACCACTATGATGCAACACTAAAGTTAGAAATTACTCCCAATGAGTGTTTTAAAAGGGTATTAAAATTTGAAACAAGATTTTGACTATAAACCCTAGCTAATGCAAAACTAGGTTATATGAAAAAAATACATAATTTCAAGCATTTTTTTATCAATTTAAGCATGAAAATGAAATCTAAATGAATAGTGAATGAAAAATTTCTATATTTTAAATTAGATCTGATGATAATGACAGAAATTTATTGAAATTTAATGCCAACTAATACAAATTATTTGAAAATGCAAGCTAAAAATGCCAATTTTTTCAAAATTTTCCTATTTTTAATTTTTTTTTGTAATTTTTCAAATGCAATAAAATGAATAATGAAATGGATTAATGTAAATCTGAAGTACAACACTTAGCAAGGTGAAAAATTTATTAAAAACACAGGTTCACCAAAATCTCAAGTGTGAAAAATGAAGAGGATGTTCTAAACATTCAAGGACTTTTAGCTGAGTAGAGGAACCTACTACAGGCCTTCTATCACTTGGAACATAGGGGAAGATTGGAATTGTGTAGATTTGTTGTTCAATTAAGCCCAATTATGCTCAAAACCCTAATTTCGTAAATTCATAAACAAACAGATAAATTATGGAAAATGATCGCACATAGAGATATCAAATGACAACCAAATGCGTACCAAATTTTGAAGTTTGGAAAGTGGGAAAGTCGGGGACTAATGAGTGAGTGTCCTAGTCCAGTGCCATAGTTTTTGTTGAGATCTGGAAACCTTGTCTGCAACCTGTTCTTGCTATTCTAGAGATTTTCCTATTGCGAGATCTAAAGGACTAATGAGAGGGCACCCGAGTCTAGGTCCCTATTTTCTTCTTTGATCTACAATTTCGATAGTCTGCACTACTCTCCTATGACTCCACCTTTTCTGCTTTCACAACTTGTAACCTGCAATCATAGAAAAATGGGTTGGGGGTTGTGGTGTTTAGAGGCTTGCCTCAGTCAAGCCCTAGAGAGACATTTAAGTCTTCTGAACACTATTGTCAGATAAAAAGTGCGTATCCCTACGGGATAGAGGCAAAATCTAAATGATAAATGATTTAAAACACAATTGATATTGCCTTTTAGTGAATATCTCATGGAATGAATATGTTCTTCATGCCATGAGGAGATGGATGCCAAATATGCAAATACAAACACAAGAACAACACAAATTCTACTCTGCAACACAATGAATGCCTTGAATCACTTTCACAAAATCATAATTCTCATTGAATTTCCATCTAATATCCATCTAGTTTACAAATGATAACCTAATCATGCTTATATATGCAACTACAAACATTCCCACTAAGAATTTCTTAATTCAAACTTACCGTGTCAGTATAAGACCTAAATAACAGTCATAAACTGACACTTTGAAATTGGTCCTGACCTAAAATAGGGCAGGACTAGGGCGCAGGTGCCCAACTCCTCCACCCACTATTTTAGGTAGGATTTATGTTAAGTGCATCCCCTAAGTCCTATTTGCCATGAAACTTTAGGGTTTTCTCATTGGGAGTCATCAAAATCATGCAAGATGCTCTAAATGAATTCTAAAGGACTCGGGAGCTATACCTTAATAGGAAAAATCCCCCAAGGTTACTTTTCCTGACATAGCAATAGGTTACCATATGGAATCATTAACATACACTTATTAAATTTTAAAGTGATATTTAATTGGTATCATTAGTCAAACATTAGACACAACTTATCTAGGTGATTAGTGACCATTCCGTACATAATCAAATCATCTAGGTAAACTTGTAAGAAATCATGGATAAAATATTTGTGATCACTATATGAAAGAAGATAGTAATACATTCTTAAGTCTAAAGGGCATCACATTGTAAGTGAAAATACCCCTCTATTACAATTTTTTCCTGTCTTTTCCTTGTTTTAATTTTGATGGTACTCTAAGAATCCATCAGTGAAAATGCATACCTCTTGGCTAGATACTCCCTTTAGAATTTCTTCTATGAATGGTTGGGAAGGAATTGGTGATGCAAGCCTCATTTAGGGCATGGAGTTCAATGCTTGTCTAGATGTACCCATCTATTTGATGGAGATGACCATAGGGCTCACACATTTTAACTTGTCAACTACAAAGATGACACTAGACTCTAGATTTTTTTTTAATTTCTTCTTTAACCCTTGAGTGAAAAATTAGATTTAGTATATAAAGGCACTTCTTAACTAGCTTGGAATCTAGTTTCAATTTGATTTACATCTTCCCAATAGGTGGATGTATCCCCCTCATTTCATGATATCCTTAGTGAAACATGTATACATATTTGCATATAAGGGAAATAACTTGTGCTAGAGCATCTACCATCTTTGGTGCTTCTTTCTTTCCTAATATTAAATTAAATGGAATTAAGGGACCCATTATAATGAACCTTTTTTAGCTTCTACATCCTTGACAATGTGCTCCCCTTTACTTGCAGGGACTTCAAATTTGTACAACATATTATTTTCTTCCCACCAAAAAATTTAGACTTGGTCATCAAGTCTACTTATTTTACTAATTTTTGAACTAAATTCACATAATTTGGTGGGCCATTGAAAAAAGCTTCCTCAATGTTCTTGAGCGCCCAATTCAACCAAGGATAGTTATCAATGAAATTGAATGTGTGCATGAAATCACCCTTGACTTGATCCCAAGAGATGATCTCTCAATACAATTTCTTTTATTTTTACCAAAGGCATGCAAGGCCACCTAAAGTAACAACAAACTTGTGTGCCTAAGTATTAGGTGAACAATTGGAGACTACAGGGTCCTAAATACCTTTACACATTGTTGCATGCACTCTAGTAGAATTCTAGACAATAAAGCATAAAGTTTATAGCACTTAAGGAATATGAAATTGACACTAAAATAATGCTCAAAACTATGATTAGATTGTGATAACTGATCAGTGCTCCACCTACGACCTTGTTGGGATATGCTACATAATAATGAATGGTAGTGAGATACTCAGGCTCGACAAGGAGCTCTCATTTTATTAAGTCACAAAACTTGATGAGATTGTCAACCCCATTAAACAATGATGACATTTTGGTACAATAAATTTAGTACATGTAGAGCTCTTGGGGCAATCACACTATTATGTTGCTTCACTATATAAGACCCTCTATCTATGTATGCAAGCCATCTAAAATTAGGTTCCAAGTGCAAATTATGTCAAACCTTTGAGTAGGAATTACTCTTCATCTCATAGTTGCCAACTAGCCATGTTTCATGTTGGGTATCGAAACTAAATTCAAATCCACTATCCTAGTGGATGTCAACTTAAAAATTAAGATGAATGTTATTCACTTTGCTCATTGTTATGTAATAGATATCTCCTAGTGTTATACATAAGATTAATGTTGGTGAATAAAAGGAAAAGGAAATGATTTTAGTTTATGTTACCCTAATCTGCAGTGTATTATCATAGATGTAAATACAAAAAATAAAAAAATAAAATATTTTTTTTGTTGGGGGGGGGGGAATAGGGCGAAAACCTTTCCGTCCCACACTTTCCATGAGATCATGGCCCACATGGGGCCATAACCCCTACAAGCTAGGCCTCCATGGGAGCTTGTTGGCTCCTTAGGGATGAACCCCCTCTATGCAACATATATTTCCTTCTTTAAAAAAATGTTGTTTTACTTAAATCTGCTCATAGATGTCTCATAAAACATTTTGTTTCAATAACAGAGGGATATATATATATATATATATATATATATATATATTCAAATCCATGTATATATACATCAAAACAAAATAAAATGATTCAAATATTTGAAAATCTAAATATATACATATATTTATGTACCTATATACATACTCATATATACACAAAGATATATGTATATATCTTGGAAAATAATGATAAAAAGAAAATAACAAATAAATAAATATTTAAATTTTTCTTATATTAATACTTTTACATATTTGCATTAGAGATCGAAAAAAATCTCTCTTCAAACACATTCATGCCTCCCCTCTCTCCTCCTATCTTTTAGCCTATAAACAAAATAGGTCAAAAAAAGAAGAGGGGTTTTATCTAACCTTTAAGGATTTAGGGCAACATTTGGAGTTGCCCTATATCCAAGGGTGAGGATAGATTTCATCCAATGGATGAGATTTGACCCGCGCTTGTTCTAAAATCCCTAAACTAATTAATTTTAGATAGTTAAGATAATTACTAGTTAATTGGGATTTAGGCCATGGGTGGACCATGTAGCTAGGCCCCCTCAACTTAATTTACCTTTGGAAATAAAATGGTAAAATAAGTTTCATTCATAACTTATAAATTTAGAAATTGCTAATATGTAAAATTACCCTTCTAATATTAGTAAAATTAACAATCCCTCTAGGTCAACAATTAAATATATCATCCTTATCATGTAGAATAATTATTCCATACATCCTATTTCATACTATTAGCTCGCTAATGCAAACTAATTTATGTTATCTAAACTAATACTAGGGACTATTGTTCTAATCAAACCGCTTTATTCAATTAATGACTACTCAATAGGCTTAATGTGTGCAGTCAAAATGCTATCAAAATGATCTAGGAGCATCTAGTGGTGTAAGGGCAATCTTGCATCACCCAAAAAAAGATGTGTTTCAAAATTGTTGATGTTCTTTCCATTTCTTTTCAAAATTTGTGGTTCTGGTTCCATAATGTCTTGAATAATGATGTAGAACTTTTAGTTTTTCTAAATTGCTAAAAATAACAACTTGCTATTTTTAGAAAATTTGCATTTGGGCATAGAATGAAGTGAAAATTTACAAGAAGCTTCATAACTAAAAAATAAGACCTTTGGTGAAGGAATCACACAAAGATCATTTGCGAGCTAAAAGATATTAAAGTTTTCATTTCTTGAAAAATGCCTGAAAATTATTCAAACTCAGGTTTGAGGCACTAAATGGCCCCGTATGGGCCCGAAAATGGCTAGAACCGGCAAAGTGGGTTCTTAGCGTGCAGAGCACTTCGTGAGCTTTTTGACACATAAAATAGTTCGTCAATCGGACACCCAGATCAAAAGTTATGGCTCTCGGAAGTTGACCTATTTTTGGAGGGAGATGCAAATTTTGAATTTAGGTTGTTGGCTGCCAAAAAGGCTATTAATAACCATTTTTGGGAACCCTGGGTAGTAGTAGAGTTAAGGGAGAAAGTGTAGAGTCAAGAATAGGTGGGAAAATAGAAACCCTAGTTGATTTGGGGCTACAGAAGGCTGATGGTTCCAGAGTCTTGTAAGAGGAAGTTGTAATGTGTTGCAGCCTGTGGAGGGTTGATTCCTCTGATTGTATTTGAGCTTTTGTAATGTAATAAGTTGTCCAAATCAATAAAAGAAAGTTCTCTTTTCTATGTACCATATCTATTTTTGTGTGTTTTATGATTTACCCCCTTCATCAAGTGGTATCAGAGAAAGGGTTCTTAAGTGTGTAGACAAATTGCTGACCATGAGGCAGTTTGCACTAGGACCTAAGGTTGTGGGTTTGCTGCGGAGATCAAGATGCCTCCATGAAGAAATCGTATTGGGAGGAATGCTTTGATAGAAGAGGGTTTTAGAGCCCTGCAAAGGCAAATTGATGCATTGCAAGAGGAGCTACGAAGAGGGTTTGATCCAAGAACAAGAGAAGAAAGTGAGGATGAAGCATAAGAAGAGCTATTTGAGGAAGAACAAGAAGCTGGAGGAGATCCTGTAGAAGTTAGGTTGTTGAGGGCCATTTCAAAGATTGGAAAGAGGCCAAGATTGAAGTTTCTACATATATTAGAGATTTGAATCCAGAATAGCTTATTGATTGGATCAATGACATGGAGGAGTAATTCAAATATGAAGATGTGGAGGACCCAGATTAGGTCAAGTTTGCAAAAACAAAGTTGAAGGGCCATGCCAGTATTTGGTGGAAGAAGGTCCAATTAGAGAGGAATAGAAGAGGAAAAGGAAAGATAACTAGATGGGATCGGATGGTGGAGAAACTGAAGAAGCAGTTCATTCCTGTGGACTATGAGATGGAGTTACTGAAGAAGTTGCAAGGACTAAATCAGGTAACAAGTCTGTTAAGGAGTATACAAAAGATTTTTATAAAATTACTATCAGGATAGGCCATGCAGAGCCCAACAAGGAGAAGGTAGCTCGTTACATTAATGGGTTGAGACCGAGTATTCAGGAGGAGCTGAGCCTGGTCAGAATGACCACCATAGAAGATACATACCAGTTTTCTCTGAAGGTGGAAGAGAAGCTGAATAAAATTGATAGCAAGTAAAGGGGAAGAGGTCAAGGCAGAAGGACTGGTGGAAGACCCTATGGGGGTTGAAATGAAGATTCAAAGAAAAGTGAAGAAGCTGACACCAGTGAAAATCAGAGAGGAGATAATGCCTACTGCCCTCATGACCAGAACAATGGTGAGTAAAGAGGAAGAGGAAGGGGCAGACCTAGGCAAGGACCCGGAAGAGGAGGTTTTAGAGGAACCTGTTTCTAATGTGGAGAAGAAGGGCATAGAGCATACGATTGTCTACAACATCAAGGAAGGATGAATAGAAGACCTGAAGGTAATGCACGAGTTGCACATGTAGATGAAGATACACAATTTGAATGCTCTGAAGATGTTGAAAGGGGACAAACCCTAGTCGTTAGAAGAACTTTGTTGAATGAGGAGAAAGAACCCAATCAGAGGAAGAGTTTATTCCGCACAAGGTGCAAATGTGAAGGTAAGTGTTGTGATATTATTATTGATAGTGGAAGCACTGATAATCTTGTTTCAGAGGAGATGGTTGACAAGTTGAAGTTGACAAGAAGAAAGCATCTGCATCCATATCGGATTGCATGGTTGCAGAAGGACCATAGAGCTTTGGTCAATGATTAGTGTTTAGTGAAGTTCAAGATTGGTGACTACCATGATGAGGTGTTGTGTGACATCATACCGATGGATGCATGTCATATGTTCTTGGGGAGGCCATGGTAGTATGATAGGAGCATTGTCCATGATGGCCGTGCAAAGGATGGAGTTCGTCATAAGTTAAAGCCCTTAAAGGAGGTGGAAGAAAAGGTATGTAGTACTGCCAAAATTTTCTTGGTAGATGGTAGAAAATTTTTGGAGGGTATGAAGCATGAGCATCAATGCTTTGCATTGATTCCTAAGATTAGTCAAAAGAAATGTGAAGATGTACCAGCAGAACTCTCAGAATTGTTGGAAGAGTTTCAGGATATTATCTTTGATAATGTACCAGAAGGCTTACCACCAGTAAGGAAGATAAGTCATCAAATGGATTTGATACCAGGAGCCAGCTTGCCAAATAAGGCAGCCCATAGAATGACTCCATCTGAGAGTGAAGAGTTGAACAAATAAGTTCAAGAGTTGTTGAGAAAGGGATTGATAAGAGAAAGCCTAAGTCCTCGTGCGGTACCTGCAGTACTAGTAGAAAAGAAAGATGGAGAGTGGAGAATGTGTACAGACTCTTGAGCCATCAATAAGATCATGATCAAGTACAGATTTCCATTGCCCAGAATGGATGACATAATGGATTGTTTGAGTGGAGCCATGTACTTCACGAAGATTGACTTGAAGAGTGGGTATCACCAGATCTGTATCGGAGAAGGAGACGAGTGGAAGACAGCCTTCAAAACCAAAGAAGGTTTGCATGAGTGGTTAGTCATGCCATTTGTGCTACCCAATGCACCAAGCACATTCATGTGGCTCATGAATAAGGTATTGAAAGAATTTTTGGGAAGTTTTGTTATTGTTTATTTGGATGATATTTTGATTTTCATTAAGACTTGGGATGAGCATCTGATGCATATCAGAAGAGTTCTAGAGAAGCTAAGGGAGGAGAAGTTGTTGATTAATCTGAAGAAATGTAGTTTTGCAAAGAAGGAGTTGGTATACCTAGGATTTGTTGTCTTAGAGGAAGATCTTAAGATGGACCCAGAGAAGGTGAGAGATATCCTTGAATGACCTACGCCAAGGAGTGCCACAGAGGTATGATCTTTTCATGGTTTGGCAAGTTTTTACAGAAAGTTTATCAAGAATTTTAGTAGCATTTGTGCACCCCTAACTGAGACAATGAGAGGGGATAGAAAATAATTTAGATGGACTAAAGGAGCAGACAAAAGCTTTGATACATTAAAACATAAATTCATAGAGCAACCTGTTTTGGCACTTCCATATTTCAATAAAGTATTTCAGGTAGATTGTGATGCTAGTGGCAATGCTATAGGAGCTGTTTTGAGCCAAGAAGGTAAGCCCATTGCCTATTTTAGTGAGAAGCTTAATGATGCCAAGAAAAAGTATTCTATTTATGATCAAGAATTTTATGCAATAGTTCAGGCTTTGAAGAAATGGAGACATTATTTTTTGCCAAAGGAGTTTGTTTTATAAACTAATCATCAGGCTTTGCAATATCTTAATAGTCAAGGAAAGTTAAATCAAAGGCACTTAAAATGGGTTGAGTTTTTGCAGAGCTATACTTTTGTTTTGAAGCACATGAGTGGGAAGTCCAACAGAGTTGCAGAAGGCAAAATTTGTTGACAGAAATGAAGATAGAGGTTGTTGGGTTCGATGAGCTCAAACGGTTATATCTTGAAGATTTAGATTTTGCAGAGGCTTGGAAAGCTTGTTTGGAACCTGTTACTTTGGACATGACAAAATGGTTGGATTTCATAATCCAAGATGACATGTTGTTTAGAGGAAGCCAGTTGTACATTCCAAGGAGTTCAGTGAGAGAGAACCTAATTAAGGAGAAGCATAGTGGAGGATTGGCCGGACACTTTGGTCGAGATAAGACCATTGCTATTGTTGGTGAAAATTATTATTGGCCACAATTGCAGTAGGATATGAGGAAATTTGTTCAGAGTTGCAGAGTATGTCAAATGGCAAAAGGAGCAAGTCAGAATATAGGTCTATATCAGCCACTACCTATACCAGAGAAGCCATGGGATGATATTAGTATGGATTTTGTTCTTGGTTTACCAAGGACACAAAGAGGACATGATTCCATTTTTGTGGTGGTGGACAGATTCTTGAAGATGGCACATTTTATTCCTTGCAAGAAGACTAATGATGTTGTTCATATTGCAGAGTTATTTTTCAGGGAGGTGGTGAGATTACATGGTCTACCAAAGAGCATAGTTTTAGATCGAAATACCAAGTTTGTTGGTTATTTTTGGAGGACATTGTGGAAGAAGTTGAAGACAGATTTGAAGTTTAGTTCTAGACACCATCCATAGATTGATGGACAGACAGAAGTGATGAATAGGAGTTTGGGTAACCTGCTATGATGCTTAGTAGGAGATAAGCCCAAAGGATGGGATTTGATTTTACCATAGGCAGAATTTTCTTACAACAATTCTGTCAATAAGAGTACTGGTAAATCACCATTCTAGATTGTATATGGGAATAGTCCAAGAAATGCTTCAAAGTTAAGGAATTTGGACAAAGGAAAAAAGACAAGTGCCGAGGCTGAAGACTTTGCAGAACACATGACGAATTTGCATGAAGAGGTGAAAAAGCACATTAATAAGATGAATATTCAGTACAAGGCTAAGGCAGGTCAGAAGAGGAGATATAAGGAATTCTAGGTAGGAGATGAAGTCATGGTTCACTTGAGAAAAGAAAGGTTCCCAATTGGAACATACAATAAGCTGAAAATGAAGAAATTTGGACCATGCCAAATTTTGAAGAAACATGATTTAGGAAATGCATATGAGGTAGAGCTACTGAGTGGGATCAATATTTCCCCTATTTTCAACATTGTTGATTTAGAATACCATGAAGGTGGAACAGAGGATGGACCAACAGAAGAATAGTATAGTATCTCGACATCTACTTCAATAGAGGAGATAGAAGAGATCTTGGATAGCCGCGTGGGAAGAAGTACTCAGAACTAACAATATGAAGAATATCTAGTGAAATGGAAAGGAATGCCTGTTGAAGATTCTTCTTGGTTGTCTAAGGCAGAGGTTGACCATTTGGGTTTTCCTCACACAAACACCTAAGACATGACAAGGTCACTTCTCAAATTACACTAGGTGTCTGATGCAGGAGTATCCAATGGTGTAAGGGCAATCTTGCATCACCCAAAAAAAAAGATGTGTTTCAAAATTGTTGATGTTCTTTCCATTTCTTTTCAAAATTTGTGGTTTTGGTTCCATAATCGCTTGAATAATGATGTAGAACTTTCAATTTTTCTAAACTGCTAAAAATAACAACCTGCTATTTTTAGAAAGTTTACATTTGCGCACAGAATGAAGTGAAAATTTATAGGAAGCTTCATAACTGAAAAGTAAGACCTTTGGCGAAGGAATCATCCAAAGATCATTTGCGAGCTGAAAGATATTAAATTTTCCGTTTCCTAAAAAATGCCTGAAATTATTCAAACTCAGATTTGAGGCACTAAATGGCCTCGTATAGGCCCAAAAATGGCCAGAACCGGCAGAGAGGGTTCTTAGCGCGTAGAGCACTCGCAATACTTCTGACGTATAAAATAGTTTGTCAATCAGACACTCAGATCAAAAGTTATGGTTCCCGGAAGTTGACCTATTTTTGGAGGGAGATGCAAATTTTGAATTTAGGTTGTTGGCCGCCAAAAAGTCTATTAATAACCATTTTTGGGAACCCTGGGCAGTAGTAGAGTTAAGGGGGAAAGTGTAGAGTCAAGAATAGGTGGGAAAATAGAAACCCTAGCTGATTTGGGGTTACAGAAGGCTGATGATTCTAGAGTCTTGTGAGAGGAAGCTGTAATGTGTTGCATCCCGTGGAGGGTTGATTCCTCTGATTGTATTTGAGCTTCTGTAATGTAATAAGTTGTCCAAATCAATAAAAGAAAGTTCTCTTTTCTATGTGCCATTTCTGTTGTTGTGCGTTTTATGATTTACCCCCTTCATCACAAAAATATTCTGAGCCTAGTACCATGTTAAATATTAGTATTTTTAAGAGCACATAAATGTTGCTTAGATGTCTCAAGTCCTAGTCCTTAAATTTCAAAACCCAGCTGAGTTGTCTCCACTTGTTGCCTAATTTGTCATGTCACACCAAAATCTTGCACAAAGTAATTGTGTCTTGATCTTTAGTTGTGGTCAACATGTAGGCCATCTTGTGTTTCATCTTCACACTATGGAATATGTGGTGGTCCCAAATATACACTTTTGTTTAACTATAACATAGTGTCCAATATAATCTAGTGTGTCACGTAGGGAAATGGTATGTGCTCATGTGTGTATTGTGTTCAATAAGGTGTCAAAATTTTTTGGGTTTGCTTTGTTGGCTTTTTTTGTTCATGACAGAAATAAGGGAAACTAGAAATAAAGTCCTAGAAACATGGGAAATTAGACATGGTGGTTAGAATATTGTCCAAACAAAATGGTATTCCAAAAAAGAGTGGGAAAATTCTCCCACATATTGTCTCACGAGGATTAATTGTGGGACCAAAAGATTCTTGAGAAGGGCAATGTGATCCAAAATAGATCTAGAAAATGTATTCAAAAATAAAAACTTGACTGGTAAAGTGAATTCAAATGCAAGAACATGAATAGAATGGTAAAGTGGAGCATAACATCATTGGACAAGATCACAATCATGATCACGACTAGGTTAAGGCCATGACCATGCTACTATGCATTGACTGTGAGCACTTAAATTTAGAATATGAACCATAGAATCATTATTTAAGCTTCATGTGCATGCAAGAATTTTTATCATCCTAGGAGAACCTATTGTCACAAAAACCTATATAAAGAGGATTGTAGTTTATTGAAAACCTTAGTTTTGGAGATTGGAGAATTAAATAATTATTGTAGAATTTATTTGCTCATAGTGGGAAGGAGATAAATGGAAGTAGAGGGTATAAATAGAGTCCCACATGTTGTAATTATCTTCCCAAGATAATAAAGGAGGTAGTAAGGTAATTACTACTACCATAAAAGTTGGTTTCCCTCCACAGTGGGGATTTATGGGGTAAAATTTTGAGTTTTGCGTAAGTTGTTGCAAGTTTAACTTATGTTTTGATCACAATAATCTCTTCTCTTAAGTGAATTTCATTTGCATAAACAAGTAGGAAGTAATTTAATTTTCTTGATTCTTGAATTCTATTTGAAGGGTTATGGATCATGAATCTTGAGCAAAGGACAAAAAAATAGTTTAAGCAGAGTTCTTTAATATCCTTTGTGTATCATCTTTTATTTAATATTATAAAAATAGTTATATTTCATTTAGTATACTTGATTCATTGTAGCTCATAGGTACATTAAAGTGGGGACAAAATGTACAAACAAAAAGTACATACTTCACACTTTTCCACCTTGTTTTAACACCCACTTACACTAAGCATGACTTAGAGCAATTTCCACACTCTTGGAGCAGAAATCACCCCAAAAAACATAATCCTAGTTACACATGGCCCCTTACAATGCAAACACCCCATTCCACCCATGTTCACACATGTGTGTCATCTGGGATACTAGCATGATGCACTAGAGTCAACTCAAACACTATCACATGTAGTAGTGCCCCACATATTCACCTAAATGCCTTCCTTTTCCACTAAACCCTAACCCTAATTTATTATTAATAGTCAAATTTCCCTAATCATGCTTATTTAAGTGGATTTACCTTGAAGGGAAAGAATGATCTAAGACATTCACACTTCTTCCAACACACTTACCATTTTTAAAAACCTAGGGCATCCACAATTATTATTGCACATAACTACCTCCATATCCATGACTCCATACACTTGCACATATGGCCACAGACCTACATCTTTTCAACTACTTCAAGTTGAAACATGTTATTGGAGGCTTGATTGATGAAAGATCCCAAATGTGTCATTGACATCTTATTTTCCCCTCTTTTCAAATGTGATAGGTTTTGTAATAGTTGAGGAAGGTGTTGACAGTCACATGCCATTTTTTGTCAACAAGTACATAGGATGTGGTTGTGAGGGTACATGATCCCAATGTACCTATGAGAAACTACTATGCCTCATAATTCCACACCACATGGGATAGTTTCACATCACAAAAGACACCTTTTAAAAGGAATCTTATAGTAGAAACACTTCCTACACTCAGAATCGATGAGAGAAATGCATGTAAAATACAATCTAGTAGTTTCAAACGAAAAGATACATATAAAAATAATACCATAATTGTCACTCCCCATTTTTAAACTAACATATATTTTCTTTGTTTTTGAGAAGATAGATAGTTAGTCAAGGAAAATATTATGATTAAAGTAATGATAGAAAATGCATTTTCTTTATATTAGTTTATATGCAAAGAATAATTGTTTATGACGTTATTATTAATCACGTGGTTAAATGATGTAATGGAATAACTACTATCGTGCGACTGAAGTGGATGTAGGAATAATGTTTTTCTCCCTTCGAGATGAGGAGAGAGAGTATCACCATGGAGAGGATGTTAGATTGCATGGATACAACAATCCTTATGCCATATGGAAACACACACACACATATACTTATTAGAGGATAAGTCAATTTTGGATTAAGTCTTAATTCCTATGTCTCTGGCTATCTTAGAAATATTTTTTAAGCATTGAGATCATTTTATTCTTGTCAATTTTTGTCGTTGTCAAGTCGATGGCTAAATCTTCTTCATTGATAGATAGTAACGTAGTGTATGTCTTTGAATGCCAAGTTGACGTGAGTAATCGACTAAACAAGTTTAGTTTTGTCGTAGAGGTCTTAGTCGACTTTGCAAGAATCCTTTGTTGATAATTGTGCTCATGAATAAGCATAATTAAGCATTCAAAAGTATGCATTAGTGACATCTATAAAATAGGTGTACTATTGTTTATTTTATATTATTATCTTTTATTTAAGTCTATTTCTGGTTAAGAATATTGTCTTGTTAGGAGGTGAAAGTCTCTTTTTCACCCTAGGCATTCTTCCTAGATGTTTGGGGAGTGGGGAAAGGAGCAATAGCTTCATACTTCCTATATTTTTCTACATGTGAAGAGCCGTGGAGGAGTGGAGAGAGAATAGTGGGAATGCATTTACTATGCATCCCATAACTAAGTGAAAGGGGGAGAAGAATCTATTATCATTCTGCAGGCTCAAAAGCATAGGGTAGAGTAGGAGAAGATATGAACACAGGTATTTTGGGAGGAAGTAAAGCTTCGGTGAATCTACTGTCTATTACATTCTACAGGTAATCCTATTGTATCTTATGGAATAAGTCAAATATATTGCTTTTTATTCATTGATATCTATAAGTAAGGCATGTATGGAGTTTATTATTAAACTGCCAATTGGCATGTAGGCTATCAAGAATCTTAGTGATAGTTAAACTTGTTGCAACCTTGATAGAGGATTATCTCTGTATTCTTATACTGAATAGTAGTAATCGAGAGAGTTATGATAAATATGTAGGATATATCTATCCCATGTTGTATAGTGATTACTATTGGAAATGACTATACATTTTGATATCTTTGGTTAAGAGTATCACGTTTATATATATTAAACACATGTCGTTCTATATTAATAATCATACACAAGAGTATCGGTGGTGCAACAGTCGAATGATTGTGTATCAAAGCCAAAGGATTATGATATTTAATAGCCCAAACTAGGTTATGCATGTAATACAACCTCAATATAATAGTGTGGCCAATTGTGTAATATAGGCCAACTATGTAATAGGCTAACTCTGTAATAGGCCGACGGTGTAATATAGGCCGACTGTGTAATAGGCCGACTATGTATAGAAACCATGCTTTGGTTTAAACAACTCAATATGGGCTGAAGGCAGGTATATTGAGAGACCTACGAGAAGGGCAAACTTAATTATAGTATTTTACTCATAGCAGTAGATAACCAAAAAGGTAGAGAGTAGGTTTTTAAGCTTAAAAGCTAGTAAATGAGTTGATGTCATTGAGTAGAAGCACTCCACATTAGACTGCTTTTTCTATGCATATATGGAGAAGTATAAGTTGTTTTAGATGCTATTCTTAAATTATCTTTATTCTATTTTTGTTGAGGAATATTATTTTCGCCCAGTTTTAGACTAAGAATAGCCACAAGATTGTTGAGAGATACACTCACGATGGAAATGAATGGTCAAGATTTATACTACTTACTATTTTGGAATTCTCTTTTGATATGCATGAGGAAGTGTATTCAATACGTGGGTTTATAAAGATATTGTTTATCTTCAACAGATTATAAGTCAAATAT
The DNA here is from genome assembly GCA_027924645.1 of Cunninghamia lanceolata. Classification (NCBI taxonomy): domain Eukaryota; kingdom Viridiplantae; phylum Streptophyta; class Pinopsida; order Cupressales; family Cupressaceae; genus Cunninghamia; species Cunninghamia lanceolata. The sequence goes on along the minus strand of BSBN01001484.1, from coordinate 1,723,323 downwards.
ATATTCCTAGATTAAGACAGATAGAGTCTTTAATCATTAATCTATATGACTTAAATGTCAAAATCTTGTATATTATTATAGAAGAATACAGACGAGCACGAGAATAGGTAGACAAGCTATTGAGTAGATGACAGGACATCATATACCCATGATTGCAAGGAATGCAAAGAGGGACTCAATGTATGTTGCGTAAGTCACCTAAGCTCTCACCCTATACTTGTCTAGTTGACTAGTAGATAAGGGAATATTGTATGTCCTTAAGACTAATATTGTATAAACAAGTCAAAGAGTGTTTCATATATATGTTATAAAATGAATTATAAGAATGTTGTCTCCAAGTTGAGAAAAGAGTGAGTGAACATACAACTTTATTTATATGAAATTGTGGCCAAAGTAATGCAAAAATCACTGCTTGCATTGTCAGTTCACTGTCTACCAGATAGCTGAACAGTTAGAGTGGGTGATACATAGCTAGAGCTAGACTAGAGTTGTAAGCCTGATAGTCATTAGCTAGGTCACATCACTAGTTCTCAAATAGCATAAAGAATCAGTTGATTCTCATTATCTATCACCCTCACGAAGGGAAGGGCCACTTCCAGAAGGAAGGTGTGTAGGGGGCCGTCGGTCTGTGGTTGGAGGAAAAGTACCAGGGTGATGCTCTCTGTCTCTCTCCTGTAGTTGACTATCGAAGACTTGTGAACAAGGAAACATTACTAATTCTATAAATGAAATTGATAAATTGTAAGTTGTAAGGACTGCAACCATCTGATATATGTAAAATTTGCTAGTCGCATGTGAAGTGACCATCTTTTGAAATTATATATTGTACTCGGAATTGCAAATGTGCTATTTTGATTTTAGTTATTTATAAGAAAAAAAAGAAAATGAGATTTTTGTTGAATTTGTGTTTAGTGATATTTAATATTTCAGTTGGGATGTTACAATAATGACTTATTGTTTATCTAGGGGAAACCCTTTTGAAAAAATCTTAGCTCCAAATCTCAAACCAATGTATTCATATTATTTATCTAGTTATAATACATCAACTGGCTCAAGCATTCACATGAGAACAACCAACACAAGTCTAAAGAAATTTCAGCAGCATATCCCCTGGGAAAATCACATCATAATGTATCTCCATCCTAGATGCCAATATATAGAAGATACAAATCAATAAACCACAAAAGGTCAACCATAAACCATGGGAGAATACTACCCCCCAAAATGGCACCCAAATCCCCATGAGGAATTCCAATGCCCAACTCCCATGATGAGTCAACATGCTAATATTAGAAGATCCTCTTATGTTGTCATAATCCGTCATAACCAACTCATCAACTTGGGTGCTCCATTTTAGCTCTATTATCCCCATTCAAAGATGTATTATGGTGTGTCATAATATGCATTATAATGTTGGTCAAGATTCTAATATAACTCCTCTAGAGTCATGCTCTTACACGACATACAATCTGTCATAAGTAACTTCCATCTTACAATGTCATGAGATGCTCTTACATATCATGATGTCATTAGAAGCTCTTACCACCTCTTACACACATTACAAAATATTGCAAAGAATGCCACCTCAAAGTGGGATGACCTCTTTCCAATGTGAGGACAAAATAATAAATAAATACAACTAATTAATAAATACGAAAAAATTGGGATGCAAGGTTGAGACACCTTTCCCAACACCTTCAAGTGTCGTAAAAAATAGACTTTTAGAACATAATTTTATCACCCCAAAACTCTCTTTTGTCAACTTCTAACCTCCTACATCTTTTATAACCATGGAATCATTCAAACTTCTTCTATTTCTAATACTAATGCAACCTCAACTCTTACATTTTATTAACTTAATTAAATCTAAAACTTCTCTTTTATTAAAACTAGATGAATGAATACAACCTAGCAATAAAAAATAAAACAATTTAATCATACTTGTCAAATTCTAGTTGCATTACCTAAATGCACCGACAAAAGTGGTTCTAGGGTGATTTTTTATCAAACATTTATTGCCACCTTATCACAACTCTACATCGGGCTTGCTTTCACATGTTAAGATTCTTGTGAACCGACCCTCAACTAGCAAGATTCGAACTGGCGAATTGACTAAAACAAAAACAGACATCTGCCCTTCACTTGTTTTTATCAACTTGCAACACTTTATTACTGAGATTTATTACTTTGTCATCTCGGTACTTGGTGACCAGAAGATAATGTTTTGCAAGTCAGTCTTCACTTCAAAGAATGCTCAAGCAGTGCTTTAATTGGCAATACTGTTGAGCAGTAATTGTTTTTTGATGCCTGTTTTACTGTCAACAGCAGTGATTGTTTATGGCTGTTTGACTGCACATTTGTTGATGTTATTGTAATCTTTTATCCGCTTTAATCCAATACAAAAAACAAGTCAGTCTTCAATCTCCAAGACTAATCAAACTCAATCAACTCATGTCACCCTCCACATAATTCAAAGATCAATAAAATCAGATCTGGAACACAACATTGTCAAACGAAAGGGAAATGAGAGTTTTGAACCATAATCGAGGTGTAAGCGACAAAAAAATGTTTTCTTGACCAAAGAAAAAAAGGGTGAGCAATGACAAATTATTTTGTCACATTTAATACTATGGAATGCAATAAAAATAAGAGCTTTCATTGTACATAGGGGAGAGGGCCCAATAGTAGTGCTGGGTCTTATAGTTGGTATAAAAATTGATAAAGTGGGATCCATTATTAATTATTTGGAAAAGTAAAATAGGTTTAAAATATAATATATGTTTTTAATTATTCAGCTACAAATTTAAATATAAGGATCATAATGGATGCAATTATTGTTTGGTTTCAAAATGTTTAATAAATAAAATATGTTTTGTCAAGGATAGGTGGAGAGTTTAAATATATAAAACTTATTGTCAATATCGTGATATGACATAAATTATATACATTCTTTCTCTACAAAATTGACATGACATATGTTGATATCAAGTGTAAATATAAAATAGTTTCATATTAATTGTGACAAATACATATGCAGTTGTTACTCACAAACTCACAAAATAAGATTATAATACAAAGTTATAATCCTTTTATAGCAAAATGGCATATCAACTTTCCCATCAAAGAAACTTAGTGTGTTCCAAATCTCAACATGAACATAACATCTTCTAAGTAATATTTACCCAACTACTGGTCATTTCGACCACGAATGCCTACAACCATAAAAACAAATCTGTAAGGCTTTCCAATCAAGCCGTAAAAAAATTATAATGGGTAAAAAAACAAAAAACAAATAAATGCATTCAAACTTGTCAGCACATTTAAAACATTTTCAAATCCATCCGTTCATTCCTCTGTCTGACATGCTTGAATCTTAACTTCATGATATTGGCCAATGAAATGATGCAAAAACAACTGAATATCATCCAATCAAATGAAAGTGAACAAATCACCATCAATAAGTTTAGTGGATGACATGCCTATAAATACATCATGTTCTCTACTAGCTTTTTTCTACAACCCCCAATAGAAATTTTTTACAAGTTGTTATAGTTCTTTCAATCTGCTATCTGCCACAACATTATCAACTATAAATTCAAATTATATTTGTCATTCATTTCCTTTAGCTTATATTTCTTCAATTTCATATTTATAATTGCTTGAAAATGCTATATTTGCTGTAAGTTTAGATTATATTTGTATATCTATGTTTGATGAGAATTAAAATTGAAATGGTATTTTTGGTAAGTATATACACATTTGATAGGAATTAAAATTTTGGTGATAATAGTGTCTCTTATAGTGGATGGTCAGAGACTATATTTTAATAAGTAATATGATGAATATTATCTAATATTACAAGTTATAGTTGTAGACACTTGAATCTGACTGTGTCCTAACATCACTAGATTCATCATGTATATCTTCCTCTAATGTTAATTAAATAAATTATTCATTTAATTAACCAATCCGATCATCCTCCTAGCATTAATTATAGCATCTAATGTATATGTAATTTTTTTATTAGAGATAGATATGGACTTGCTTGATAATACTCTAGATTTGTAAAACTAAGTTTGATACTATTGTTTAGTTAAGATTCATAGGTTCCCCTTGGTACATAATGTGTAGTTCATGTGTTTGTTAGGTTCCTGTGGTATTACTCATGTAAAATTCTTCAACAAACCATTTATAACTATGCAACCCAACTTATAAACTATTTTTTGTATTTGTAGTCATGTATTCACCTTGGGTAATCTTTTATTCCATCATTACTATAACTATCAAACTGAAGTTATAAACTATTATTCAAATTCATAGTCATATATTCATGTATTGGTTGAGGAAGAAAGGTTTTGATATTGATAGTTCTTATAAACATGTCACATGGCATGCCTTAGATGGTAGTAAAGTGAATCCAACTTTACAGTATATAAATTGCAATTATAAACTTTTTTTGTTTTAGCTGAATGGTATTCAAAAGTTTGATTTTTTGTGAAAGATATTGTAAATTTGGTTTTAATGGTGGTTATCTTGAAAGCCTTGATAATGGGTGCTACATTACTAATTTGAATGCTTAAGACTCTTGATAAAGTTTCATTATCCCTTAGGTGATTACATGATTATCTCTTCAATTACTATGTAAAAAGACAAAGTTTCATTAGCCCTTAGCTTAATACATGATTATCTCTTCAATGACTACAAAAAAAAAAACTTTGCACTAGTATGTGAAATGTGTGTCATACACCAGGGATTTAATGACTTGATGTTTATAGGGTACTTTAGTCTTGCAAGGGTTCATTCATAATATACACTTGAATATACGATTTAAATTGTCCACATTTTATGTACATGGAAATATGTTTTTTTTAGTGCCAACATGGCATGTACATGGCCATGTCAATCTCTAACGTTAGGGCACACCACTATAAGGCCCTTTCCCCTAATCAAAACTTTGATTGTCTATCATAAGTATAGTTAAGTTGGATTCACTTGTGACTATCTTAAAAGCTAGGATGATTGTTCTTACATTGTCCAATTGAATGCTTAAGACTCTTTATCTTTGAACTTGTTTTGTTATCCTTTATACTGAATGCATTCTACCATTCTAAAACTAATGTTGAATTTTTTTTGTTCCACCATTTGTAATTATTTTATGTTTCCAACAGTCAATGCTTTTAAACTGAATTTGAAACATGTGTCCTATATATTAGTATATACAATATTAGTTTCAACTCTACACTCACAAGCTATTATTTTTTACCTTTTCTATGTTCTTTGAATGTTTGTATGACCATCTCATTTATAACTATTCTGGTCACTTAAATTACACACGATAGATGTAAGGCTCACCAATCAAACATTGAAAGAACATAGAAAAGGTAAAAAATAATAGCTTGTGAGTGTAGAGTTGAAACTAATATTGTATATACTAATATATAGGCTATGTTTCAAATTCAGTTTCAAAATAGATTAGTATATAGTAATGTGTTTCAACCAAAACTTAATTGTTGGGTGGAAGAAATACATCTTCTTATTACTATATGTTTTGCAAATGAAATGTGGAATCCATATAAAATGTGCCCATCTCATTGAAATTCATGTTAAAAGTTATAAATATTATAATGTATGTTTATATTGCCTACCATTTTGTTGCTTTTCATTCTTTGTAGATGAAGAACAGAGTTGAAATGAGGACCAAGCATCATATAAAGAGATTAAGGATAAAACTTCCTCCACATAAAAAAGGTATATGACTACCAATAGATGAAGAAACCAAAGATGTGAACATGCCCACTACACAACCACTTGGAGCAACAATTAAAGTGACTGCAACTATAAGAATAAAGAAGATTTTAGTGTAGTGAGATTGAACCAAAGATGATATGGAAGGAGTGCACTTAAAAATGTTAAGGATAATAGATTTTCAATAAGGGGTGCAACAAAGAAATTGGGAATCCCTACTTGCACATTGACTAACTAGCTAAGTGGTTTAACTTCCACTTTAAATAAAGGTCCACTGATAGTGTTGAATGTAACTGAAGAGTCAAAGACAACTTAATGGTGTAAAGAGATGGTTTGTAGTCAAACACAAGCTTGAAATTATTAATCTAAAGGTACAAGTTGCACAAATTTTCCAAACAAGGTCAAACCCATTTAAGGATGGGCTCCTATGTAAATCCTAGTGGATAGGATTTAAAAAAAATCATCTTGAACTTGTACATTAAGGATGGTCAAAGGTCTTGATAGAGATAGAGAACTAAATCTAAGGACTACAATTATGTCTGCATTCTACAACACATTGTCAAAAGCTTATGATGCCAATCTATATGGTCCTGACAACATATAGAATTTTGATGAGACTAACATTTAAGTTGGCAAAAATGGAGCCAGGTGTTGGAAAAAAGAGGTAGTATAAGTGTTTAATACATCATACCAAAGAGACAATAATGGATAACTATTTTATGTTGTGTTAATGTTGTCGACCAAAGAATTCCAAGTTTTTATTTGTTCAAGGGAAAGAAGCAACTTAAAAATTACATTGTTGGGCATAACCAAATGCATGCAAGGTTCTCAAGCCCATGTGTGGATGATAAAATACTTGTTCACCAATTGGTTACATCACTTTGCAAGATTAATTTTAGGTGGTGTTTCACCAGCCAATAGACACTTGCTAATTTTGGATGGCCATGGAATCTATTTTACTATGACAATATAATCCAAGAGGCGAGTTCAATAGGAATTGCCAGCCGACACTTCACACAAACTTCAATCACTTGATGTGAGTGTTTTATACATTCAAGTCATATTTCAAAACTAAAGGAGTTGTGTGGATACCTAAGTTTACAAATGTATAAATTAAGAGGGTAGAATTGGAAAAACTTGGCAGCAAAACATTTCAAAAATCATTGACCCTTACAAACATAGAATGAAGATTCAAGAGGAGGGGAATATGGCATCTTAATCCTAATGTACTTATGGAGGACATACATCCTAGTGACACCTTTAAGTTTACTGTATAAGATGAGGCATGTGCAGTGTAGAACATTTTAAGTCTTTCAAGAGTTGATGTATCACAAGTAGAGGTGACAAGAAATTTACTATCAAACCTTGCAAGGGAGAAAATAGCTCATGAAACACTTGAACCAATGGTAGAGGAATTCAATGATGCAACAAAAACTGGTTATTTGGAGGGTCAAGTATGTGTTGACATGGATGAAACTTAGAATGATTAGCTCCCACTCAACCAAGCCAACCATCAATGTTAATGGAGGGGGTTATGAACTTGGAATAAACTTAAATTCCCATGAAGAATAACAAGGACTTTCCTTTCCATCTCTACCAAGAATAATGAATGTGTATAAAATAGTACATCACTATGTTGATTGTAGATGTTGGGAAGTGGAAGAGAATGCTATAAAATTGGGAGCAAGTCGAGATTAGGGTCAAATTTATATCTAGGGTCAAGATGGAAGTCAAGAAAAATCAAATTAGTCATTGGGAGGCTAAAGTAACTCAAACATCAACTAATTCCTTAAACTTCCTATTCATATTATGAAGAATAAACCAAGTAATTTAGGGGCAATGTAATTCAATTGAGCCAAAAATCTCAACTTCTAATAGCATATGATTACATGAACCTTTTGATGGAGAAAGAGAAAATGAAGAAACGAAGTGAAGATTTGAAACTAAGAAAGAAAGAAAAAATAGAGGAGAGAACAACAACAAGAATTGTTGTAAGAGAAAGGAAGGAGAAAGAAAAGTTAGATAGAGAACTTCAACAACAAGAAAGAGAATCTTGTTCAGTAGAAAATTATACAAAGGTTGGAGAAGGATTGGAAAAAGAAGAAAGATAGGATCCAAAGGGAGTAAGAAAAAAAGGAAAAAGATCTTGAGATGGAAAAGAGGGCATTAGAGAGGCAAAGGCATTTGAGTAATCCATTGAACCCTTTACGTAAGAAACATGTATTGTTTAGGGAGATGATGAGCATTCATTGCCCTCAGTATTCCATTCTAATGAATTGTGCATATCTTAGCCCATCTCATATAGCTAGTAGTCCAATTTCACTAACAAGGGAGGATAACATGGGTGGGAAAACTTTGTTAAGTATCTATTAACACAGACCAGATGCCACTACACCAAAAGCCTAAGCTATTAGTGAGGGCATCACCAGAGAGGTTAAGGGGGTACCAATGGAGGGTTGAGGGTCCCAACACGACAACAGTTTACCCCCCTGTTGGATTGGGTCCAGACAACTGAGAGGGGGGTGGTGAATCAATTGTTGCTCAATTTAACCTTTTCTACCTTTAATCTTCCTTTACAACTTATAATCCAATCAATGATATAAACTTTTCAATAATAATCAAATAACACATTTGACACCAAGATTTTTGACGTGGAAACCTGGTTAAGGGAAAAACCACAGTGGGGGTTAATCCACAAAGATTTAATACCTTGTTAAAAGTATTTTTATAAATGGGAATGCACATGCATTTAGGCTCACTACCCAGAGCTCACTGCTCAAATGGAGGCTCACTTCCTATAGAAAGATTACAAGAGAATAGCACAGATTTTGAACTGATAAATAGCATCTACCCATGCAAGAGTTTTAGTTCCGGTTAAGTGCAAAAACTGATCTTACACATTTCATCTTTGCTCTACTCTTCTTACTAATTTGCCTTCATTCGCACCTTAGATTTCTACTCTTCTCACATTTACACTTTATTCACACACACACACCACACCAAAAACATCCAATTCCATCGGCTATATATATCCGCAACATGATCTACAATCATTTTACCAGTCGGCTTCAAGAACATTTAGAATTTTGTTGAGTACTCTGCTTTGTTGGCTAGATCCATACATAATTTGCACTCGTAGATTATCAATCATGTTGTCTACCATCACTGGTCATCACCAATTGCCCAAAAAACAACTTCTATACATCTGGAATTAAGATCATTCACAAGGTTGGCCTATTCTCTTCTGTCTGTTCTATCAAACTAAAACCCGATACTCAGAAGCTAATATCTTTTGAGTCCTTCATCACCAGAGAACAAAACTCTAGATTTAGAGTGTCTTGACAATGCTTACAACTACTTTAGATCCACAGCAAACCATGTCTTTCCACCAGAGAGATCTGGACCAAAATACCAGACCCTATCACCTGCTCTATTCCTGACTACTCGAACTTAGATAAATTTTGATTTTGACTTCCAGTGTGAACAAATTGTGTTATGCGGATGATTGGGATGATCTTATTTTCCATCAATGACAACACCTATCAATGCGAAGCAGTGTCTCTTGCCAACAATCTCCCCCTTTGCCATTGATGGCAACACTTAGTGAAAAATGACTAAGTGTCTAATGTAGCTCCCCCTTACTCTATACACTTGTGCTTCTCTATTAGTTTTGAAGCTCCCCCTTTACTGGATTCTTCATTTTTTATTGCTCTTCACTCCCCCTTTGACATCAATGGCAAAGGGTGGGGTCCACAAGCCAAATTTCTCCAAAAATTTGTGTATAATGCCGCATATGTACACTTGTAATCATTAACTTCTATTCACATGAAATTGAGAATGTCCGCAAAGCTGATTTTTATTTGCACAAGTTCAGAGGCCCAAGTACTCTTCATTCCATCCAAAATTGAGATGTACCCACTAAAAAAAATGAATATTCTTCCGCCTTTGGTAGATCTAATCGATCACTAGTCTGTATTACAGTCTGAGCTTCAGATAGGGCATTATACATTGTCTCTAACTTAGGGGCAATCAATCCCCAGAGCTCACACATTCTCTTCATAATGTTGCCTTTTTCTTTAACAAGTCTCTTTATCTCATCAGTCAAGCCAATTACTTAACATTCCTGACTTATGGGTGAGATAGTTAGAGGATTAAAATTATTGGATAGATTTGACAGTTTCAGTTCTTGTTCCTTTATCTTCTTTTCAATATCCTCACTTACTTTGGGCCAGGATAAAAAAAATTTATATATATCACTTCCATCACTTAGAGCATTTTGAACACTCTTTATATTGATAGCAAGTATAGTCCTATCATACCCTATCAGACTCTTAAGTTCACTAAATCTCTTATCCAAAAACTCATTTATGACTTTTGTCTCTGCAGACTTCTCAAAGGACTCAAAATGAGTATTTATAGAACTTACAAGATTTTTCAGATGTTCAGAGGGGGAATCAGATGGACTCTTCTGGTAGGAAGGCATTAACTTTTCCAAAATCTCAGTTGTAAGCCCCAATAGCTCATTGTCCTCCATGTGGAACTTTAACATCTTTTCTCTAGCCTTTACTTGGGTGAATGATGCTATTTTCATCAATTGAATTGGAGAGAGAGCATCTAGATTGGCTAAACCTTGGAGTAGTTCAGGCTCATCAAGCTCAATAATCTCTTTTTCAAGAAGATTTTTTACTGCATCTGCAGTGTCTCTTGCAACATTTTTTGAACCATCCTTTTGTTCATCAGATTTCTCAGTATTTGCTTTAGGTGCTTCAACATTTGCACCATCTTCTTCTACTTTATCTTTCTTTCCTTTTTCCTCCTCTTTATTTTCTTTACTTTTCTCTGTGTTCTCTGCAGAGGAACTCTTTCCTATTTGTTCACCACTTGCTACCTGATCCGGAGGGCTCTATGTAGTAGTAATATCCTCTTCTTTTCCAGAATGATGAGATGGAGGAGTTACTCCTGCATCAACTATTTTGTCTATCATATCTATGTCCTCCTGATTGACTTGTTCCTCTTCCTGGACTTCTCCAACATTCAGATCTGATGAATCAAATCCAACATTAGTCTCTTCATAGGTTAACTCCAGAGGATCTAAATTAACACCTTGGTCATCAATTCTTTTGTTAATCTGTTCTTCTGGAGCTTCATGTTCCGGAACTGGAGGATTCACTTCTTCTACTTGTTTCTCTGAAATAATATAATATTTATGTTTTTCTAAAGCCTTTCTCAAGATTTCTTCTGTTTCTTTTGCAATTTCCTCAGTTTCACCAAGCATTAGTTTGTTCATCTGGACCTTGCTTCTAAATTTATCTTTAACTTCTCTGAGGATTTTATCTGCTTCTCTTCTAGTCATCAAATGAGACAAAGTGGAGAGAACATACTCTCTAAGTTCTATGTCTTTATCCTTAGCTACTTCTTTCCTCATTTCCAGTACTTTCCTTAAACTTTTAGGAAGTTCTTGTAAAATTTCCAAGAGGGCTCTATTGAATTTATTTAAATATATGATAATTGCATCTTCTAAAATTTTCTTAGTTGCTTGATCAAAATTACAATAGTAAACTCTGATAAGCTTTAAATTTCCATGAATAGTGATTGTTTTTACAATTTCATCAATAGTCATAGCGACCTTACCAGTTACTTGCTTTTTACTGGCCTTATTGCTTCTGGAAGGCTGATCTTCAAAAGTCTTTGAAGTTTTGGCTTTCTTGGATCTTATTTCTTTCACATCTTCATTTGTCTTTGTCTCCTCATCATCTTTTGTGGTCTTGTGGGTTCTTGTGGCCTTGGTTTTCTTTCTTTTCCCTCCATCACGGAATGGAGTGGATTCCCCCTTCTTAGTGGAAGTGGACATGAGTTGCTCAGCAAGAGTTGCATAACTCCTTGTCTTCCTTGAGGAGCTTGGTGGGACTTCCGGAGCGACTGTTGGCTCACTTTCTACTTTTTCTTATGTAGTCTACTCAGTGCTTTTCTTCATCTTTTAAAGTCTTTCTCTGTTCTGCGTTACTACCTCTTTGGTTAGGCCAATGCTCTCAGCATACCTTTCAACTTGTCTCTACACTTTCCTCTTGGTCTCTGATTGTTTGAGCTCCACATGCAATTTTAGACTTAGTTCCTTTTAGGTTCCAAACCTTTCCATAGAGGTATCTTTAGGTGTGCTCAGAAGATGTTGAGCATACATATCCAAAACTTTTCCATCCACCTCATAACCCATAGGCATTATCCAAACTATCGTTGGTTCTATAGCTTCCATCAAGCACTGATATGTGTCAACCATGAAACATATGCCATTTTCATACTTCTCCATAATTGATTTAGGGATTCTCTCCCTTGCTTGCATTAAACTCTGGAAGTTTTTGAAGTAGCCCCAAATGGCAGTCTTTTGGGCTTGGGAGTCACCAAGGCTGAGAAGGTGATCTCTTATTTGCCATGCTACTGGTCTGTCAGTTGTCCAATGCACACCTTGAATTCTAGGTACTTCATTCATAAAAAGAAGAACAAGCATATAATCAAGGAACCATATTTGAAGGTATTTTTCTTATCTTTCTTTATTTTTCTTAGATTCTCAATCAATTCATTTTTTAGTAGTTCACAAAGATCATAATCATCATTTTCTTTTAACATGTGATAGGCTACATATATTGCAGTTCCAGAGACAAAATTTTCTCTAATGGAGTGGTAAATCTTGTACCCAATCACCATGGAGGCAAATTTAACATCCAGTTCTATGATATCATTGATGGTCATTGCCCTTTTGTCAAACTGGGCATCGATAGCATCAGTCAATGTCTAGTTTTTCACAGCTTTCAGCATGGGTAATCCGCCAGAGGAGTTTAACCCAGTTACAATCTTGATAAAATCCTTTGTAATCTTGAATGGTTTCAATAGCCATATGAACTCATCATGTATTCACCTTAAGATGTATCAAACCCATTCATTTTCATCAAATATCAGAAACCTAATGACTTGCATAAAATGTTTGCTTTCGAGGGCTTTGTATTCCAGTTTCAATTTGTGGCTATCATTCATTAAGTAGTTGTTAAGCAAATCCAAGAGTTTTAGGTTTCCAAATTCATCCATGTTATAGTGGATGTATGCCTTAATATCCTCAACATGCAGTACACAATGTGGAACCTCATTGAATGCGCCCAACGGTTCAACTTCAACTAATTTGTATGGATGCTTCTTAAATATTGGTCAGGGCCTTTCAGTTACATCAACAACTAGAGGTGTAGCCATTTGTAGAAATTGAGAACTCAAGAGATTTCACAGAAAATAGAAAATACCTTGTTACACAGATTAAGGTTTTTGCTTGGAAATCCTTTTATCACTTCCAAATCTTGAGAATTCTTAGCTCTAAGCTCATCCACTTCTTTCTTCTTGTTTTCTCCTAATGCAAAGTGTTCCAAATGAGGAATGAATGACCTTTTTAAGCTTTACATCACCTAATTTTCCTTTGTAATAAATGCTCTGCCCTAGCACATCCGGTTGCTCTATTTTTGAATAGTCTTTCATGTATCACTCTGCAATTTGCCATAGTCACTTCCTTTCTTCCAGAAATCCTTCCAAATGTTCTGAATCAATTCAAGGTACCTTTTCTCATTGTGTCAGGTCCAGGCACTCACTTACTGGCTGGGGAAATTTGATTTACAATGCTGCTCCCACTGAGCCAAGGCTCCCAAATCAATTCCCGAAGGAATTTTCAACACCGGATTCTGGTGTGGATCCATTATTGTCATTCATAATTGTTTTCTTGACCCATATCTTGTTTGTTTCATTCTGAGTCTCATTCACATCAATTTTTTCTTTGCCTTTGTCTTGTCTCTGCTCATCTGATTTTCTGTTTGCCGGACCTCTTCTTCCATTGTTCCTACTTTTGCAAAATCTTGCAATATGACCAGATTTATTGCAATTAAAACACACAACATTTCCTTTCTTATAAACTTGATTTCCTCTTGATTTACATTGAATAGCCATGTGTCCAAACCCGTTGCAAGTAAAACAATAACCATTGAAGGAATTACTAATTCCTCTATTGTTAGTATTATTCATACTTCTGCATTCATTTGATTTATGACCATACCTCTTACACTTGAAGCATTGACTGGAGAAGGATGGACCATTTTGATTTACTATGCTTTTGCACTAAGTAGCTTTATGACCAAATTTATTGCAATTGAAACAATTTCCATTGAATGATGGATATCTTTGAGCATTAGGCTGTCTTACTGGAGGTTTTCTAGTTCTATTTCTCCCATTCCTTGGTTGAAGATTTCTTTGTCCAAATCCAGAGCTTTCACCTTTTTCATATCCAAGACCATGCTTGTCATCGGCCTTTTTCTGTCCTTCAAGTAGTGCTTCAAGTTTAGCTGAGCTTATCTTGAACTTCTCTTTATATTCATTTGCAACTTCTAGGTCATGTTTGAGAATAACAATTTGCCTTTCATGTTCTCTCTCATTGTCTCTACTTTCTTGTAGATCAGACTCTAAATGGCTAGCTATTCTATCCAATTTGCAACATTCTTTAGTTCTTTCTTTTAGTTTTTGATTTAGATCTTCTTCAATTTTCTTCCTGTTTTCACTTTCTTTGGTTTGCCTCATCACCCCAGATTCCATTTCAATTTTTAGAACAACAACTTCTTTTGACAGCTTCTCACATTCCTTTGTCTTTTCTTCCAAAGCTTCATTCATGCCATTTTCTTAGGTAAACTCGATAGCTGCAGAAGTAGCTCCTTTTTCCTTTGCATATATTTCTTTAATTTATCTTTTAGCATTTCAATGGTATCATCAATATCTTTAAGTTCACCTCTCAGATTACTAATTTTTGCTTTAGACTAAACAAGCTCTTCTAGGGCCAACTGAAGTTGATCTTTGAGTGAACCCATTTAAAACTTCTTCCAAGATCTTTTCCTCAAGATTTTAGGATTTTCAAAGGAACCTTGCTCTGATACCAATTGTTGGATTGGGTCCAGAAAACTGAGAGGGGGGGGGGGGTGAATCAGTTGTTGCTCAATTTAACCTTTTCTACCTTTACAACTTATAATCCAATCAATGATATAAACTTTTCAATATTAATCAAATAACACATGAGAAGAAACAAAAATAACACATTTGACACCAAGATTTTTGATGTGGAAACTCGGTTAAGGGAAAAACCATGGTGGGGGTTAACCCACAAAGATTTAATACCCTGTTAAAAGTATTTTTATAAATGGGAATACACATGCATTCGGTCTCACTGCTCAAATGGAGGCTCACTGCCTATAGAAAAAAGAGAATAGCACATATTTTGAACTGATAAATAGCATCTACCCATGAAAGAGTTTTAGTTCTGGTTAAGTGCAAAAACTGATCTTACACATTTCATCTTTGCTTTGCTCTTCTTACTGCTCTGCCTTCATTCACACCTTAGATTTCTGCTCTTCTCACATTTACACTTTATTCGCACACAAACCACACCAAAAACATCCAATTCCATCAGCTATATATATCTGCAACATGATCTACAATCATTTTACCAGTCAGCTTCAAGAACATTTAGAATTTTGTTGAGTACTCTGCTCTGTCATCTAGATCTATACATAATTTGTACTCATAGATTATCAATCATGTCAGCTACCATCACTGGTCATCACCAATTGCCTCTGAAATTAAGATCATTCACAAGGTTGGCCTATTCTTCTTCTGCCTGTTCTATCAAACTAAAACCCGATACTTAGAAGCTAATATCTTTTGAGTCCATCATCGGAGAACAAAACTCTAGATTTAGAGTGTCTTGACAATGCTTACAACTACTTTAGATCTGCAGCAAACCATGCCTTTCCACTGGAGAGATTCAGACCAAAATACCGGACCCTGTCACCTGCTCTATTCCTGATTGCTTGGACTTAGACAAATTCTGATTCTGACTTCCGGTGTGAACAAATTGTGTTATGCAGATGATTGGGATGATCTCAGTTGCCATCAATGACAACACCTATCAATGCAAATCAATGTCTCTTGCCAACACCCCCAAGTCGAGAGGTTCGTACTGGACGTAGTCAACCACAAGGCAAGCAAGCCTATTGAGGGCAGGAGTTGAACCCTCCCCAACAGATTCATCAGTTTTGTTAACACAGACCAGCTGCCACTACACCAAAAGCCTAAGTTGTTAGTGAGGACACCACTGGAGAGGTTAAGGGGGTACTGACGGATGGTTGAGGGTCCCAACATGACAATAGTATCCAAACAACACCAAACTAAATGACATCATCTCCATTGTCCTTTTTGCCATGGTTTTAGTGAAACTAGTTCACTACTTTTGGGAGGCATGTATTCCATTTTCACACTAAATAGACAAAGGAACAATTCTAATGTATGTTGTCTAGCAGACAAGGATCAAATCGACTATAATAGAAGCATAGCATAGAATACCATGTTTGATTAATGTCTTTTAGGTAGCCTTTTTGGTAATCTCTAGATAGTAGGTATTAAAATAACAATTTCAGGTTTATGTGTGGCAATCTTGTACTATATGTTGTCTAGCAAACAAGGATCAAATCGACTATAAATAAGAATAGCATAGAAGACCATGTATGATTGATGTCTTTTGAGAAGCCTTTCTGGTAATATCTATAATAGTTATGAAGATAACAATTTCAAGTTTATGTGTGACAATCTTGTATGCCATTTTTTACTATAAAAATTATACACAAACAAGTATTATGTACTAGTTTTGGGAGGAATGTTTGACATTTTCTTTATCAAGAGTATAACTATTGTATTTTTTGTCATTTGGCTTACAAGTATGCCAATATATTAAATGAATATGAAGAAAATTAACTCTAGTTTTTTCAATACAAACATAATATGTATGTATATATGTATATATATCTATGTATGTATACACACACACATACACACATAATATATATATATATACATATGTTTGTATATGTATGTGTATGTATGTATGTATATATATATATGTACATGTATGTATGTATAATCATATACATACATACACATACATATACGTACATATACAAACATATATATATATATATGTTTGTATATGTACGTATATGTATGTGTATGTATGTATATTCATATACATATATACACATACATATACATATACAAACATATATATATATACACACACACACATATATATGTATGTACATGTATGTTTGTATATGTGTGTATATGTATATGTGATGGACAAAACTGTGGATCGAGACCTGGGATGAAATTGCTATAAAAGTTTTATATTAATGTCCTTAGTTTGTTCTTAAAATGTCAATCCAGGGATCGTAGACTTGTGAAAGGTATTGTGGCTATCTATTGAAGGGATGAAGATAGTGAGCTGAGTGAGGATGAAATGCAACTATGAAAATAAATCTATTGTAAATCAAAATGAAAATTGATTCCGACAATAGGAACTATCACTTCCTGGCGACAAGAACAGTATCAACTTATAATAATTACAGAATTTAAATGAACTACAAACCACACTTTCAAATAACACAGAAACAACATCAAATAAATAACAGAAATAAACACACATTATTGTAACTATGAAAGCTAAAAATCACCAAACGTCCCAAGAAGTGGGCCCCCTCCTTAGTCCATCGGGTGATGAAATACATAAAGCTTCTCTACACGGGACTGATCATGCAACAGTGATTTTATTTATTAGAAAATAATACCGTCGATACAAAAGCCTATACAGAAATCTTCTCACGCTAAAATCTCCATGAAGAAATCTACCTATACAAATGATATATATATAGGGGTTGAGTTCTAAAAACCAATATCTAAATGGTATAAAATAGAACTGTTTGGTTTGCCTGCAGCCAACAAATTTGGACATTATTGGTTCATGTGAAACCTTATTTTCTAGCTACACAATAAAATAGTTTTGGTTACAACTACATATGAGAATGGATAATGACAATATTTTTGGTTTCCTTCACACAACAAAAGCTTTATCACAGATCTATTCAACATTAAGTGTTGAGGTGGCAATCAGAAGAGAATCACATAGTCACGAACTCTTCTGTTATAACAACGAGCAGAAATATGCAATATTAAGACTGTCAATTTTCTCCAAAACAAATAGCACTATCCATTTACAGATTTGTGTATGGATTTAGATCTGGCCCACAATCAGCAAGTAATTGATGCCACTTTGGAAGTTGATATCATCATTAGAAAAGATGGCAGAGATAAATTGTTGGCCGAAAAGTAATATACAACAGTTCCTAGTAAGAAAGTGACAGGAAGGTTTTCTGCAGCTCATAATCAACATGTTACACAAATACAATCATATGTATTTATTCAAATATCTTATCTAATAACTAAATTAAATATTACCTATATATATTAAACCATATGCAACATAGAATAGGAAAATGGTATAGAAATGGAATATGGAAATGAATACAAAGGCATATGTAAGGGCTAAAATATGGTATAAAATGAGACATAAATAGCTCTCATCAGTATGTATATGTATATGTATATATATGCATGTATATACATACATATATATGTATATATGTATATGTGTATATATATATGTGTGTATATATATACATATATATACATATATACATATGTATATATATATACATATGTGTATATATATAATATATATACATATGTACATATATATATACATATCTATATATATGTATATGTCTATGTATTAGTATACATATGTATATATATGTATATACTTATTTATGCATATGTATATGTATACATAGACGTATACATATGTATGTGTGTGTGTGTATAGTGAATACAAAGAATGTCATTTTAGTTTTATGTGTCATTCATGAATGTCATTTTTTGTAATGTATAGGAAAAATATTATTTCATAATGATATAAGCCAATTTTCCTAGTTGAAGTAAAAGCAATACTAAAAACATTTATGGGTTCAAGTCTTAAGAAAGCATAAAAGCATGTTGGAATGATATTGAGTATAACACTGCAACATCATTAACTTAAACATTTGTTGGAATACCTTTATTTTTTTTATTATCCAGAGAGTTAACTTATGAGATTGACTTTGGTGAGTCATAGGGGAGAGGGGTTGATAGTGGTGAACCCTAACTTTAGGGGTTGACATAGAAATGTACATGTCATGTTGGCACCAAAAAATTATATTACCATATAGCAAGGGATGTGAACATGATGCAGGGCATCTAGTCTCTATCAAATTTTGGTTTTGTTGTTTTTAATATTTTGTTTTGTTTTCTGCTAATTTTGGTGTGGTCGTGGCTTTCTAAAATATCTAGTTTTTAAAGGCAAAATAAAAGCCTCAATTCATGCACTATAAGAATAAACTAGCTGGAAAGGCAAATTGAGGATTTGCTATGATTTTCTTCTTTCATTTTGAGTGGCCAAATTTAGAAACAGCTGATTCATTCGTTGGGCGATGCATTTATTTTCTCTCTTCATTTTTTCCTCTTGATTGGTTGTTTCTTAGTGCTTACTATTTCTTCTTTCGTCGTGGGCAGTTTCTCTGGAGTGACCATATTGTTTTATTTTTCCTGTAGATCACCATAAAGAGGTCGTGGGCATTGTCCTCTACTCCTAGTGTATCCACATATAGAAAGCATTCATTGATGGTCTCATGATGGTGGACGGCTGTGTAAGGAAGGTGAACGATAGCATAGGAAGGGAGTTTTTTTGGGATGGAGGCCGATGTCTCATATATGGAGACCATTCTTTGTAGAAATGTAGAGGGGGGCTGAGTTTGGAAGAGTAGTGGACAACTGAGAAGGAGGTCGAGAGTCTTATAGAGACCGATAGTTTGGAGGCTGACAATCTAGAGTAGACTGGAGTATTACGAGAGAGAAGAATTTAGGGTTTATATCTCTCTGAAATTTTTGCATGTTTTTCTTTTTATGTGAGGCTGATTGTATATGGCTAATAGTGTATATTTTTTAGTGATTAGTAATATCTAATAATATAGAAATCTTTGTTCCATTTCTTCCTGTCATTCTTGTTTTGAACCTCTTGTCATCTTTCCTACTTTGTGTTTGATTTTTGAGTTGAATTTGTGAAGTGATTAGCAAGGTTGTGCTATCAGTTTGGTATCAGAGCAAGTCGAGATTGGGCATTGAAAGTGATCGATATGCCTCTGAGAATGATGGCCGAGGCAAAGGCTAAAGAGACCATGGTGACCCTAACTTGATCTATAGAATCTGATTGTGAGGTTGGATACTCTTGAGAGGGCACAGAGGAGAGGAAACCCAGACATTGAAGATGTCAGTGATGAGGAAGAAGAACCTCAGAGAGAAGCAAATGTGGAAGGACAGGCAGACCCAGATGATGAATTTGGTGAAAGGCTGATAAGGTCAGTCATAAATTTGGGATCCAAACCCAAGATAGATGTACCAACGTATGCTGGAAGTCTTAATGGAGAAGAATTAATCGACTGGATAAATGACTTGGACAAATATTTTGAATATGAGAATGTAGCAGAAGAGAAAAGAGTAAAATTTGCCTACACGAGATTGAAAGGTCATGTGGCCATGTGGTGGGACTTTGTCCAAATGGAAAGAAGAAAGAGAAATAAGGAAAAGATTAACTCATGGGATAAGATGGTGACTAAGTTGAAGGCTAAATTTTTGCCTAGTGACTATCAAGCTAATCTCCTCAAGAGATTACAAAATTTGAAGCAAAAGGAGATGTCAGTAAAAGATTACACATCTAAGAGTTTTACAAGCTGATAATTAGGTTTGGGCATGTTGAAGAAGATGTGGAGAAGATAGGCCATTATGTGAATGGTCTAAAATACAGTCTGCAAGATGAAATAAGTCTTTTGTCTCCTAGAAGCCTAGAAGAGGCTTACCAACTTGCCTTAAAGGTAGAAGAGAAGCTGCAAAGGAAGCAAAGTCAGCAAGAGAAGAAGAGAGGAAGAGGATTTAGAGGAAGGGGACAACAATATGGTAGAGGACAACAACATCATCAAAGTGAAGAAGCTAGAAGTTCTAGTGGGACAGCACCCAATGATAGAGGTGGTTTTCAAAATAGAGGAGGAAGATCTTATGGAAGAGGTGGCTCACAAGGTAGAGGAAGAGGATTTGTTGGAAAATGTTACAAGTGCAATCAATATGGACACAAGAGTTGGGACTGTACTAAATTATCACAAGGAGGACACTCCAAATTTGAAAGGAGCAATCAAGTTGTTCAAGCTGACCAAGAAAGTGTAGGATCTCCAATACATCACAAGGATGGAGCAGAATCAGGAGAATCCTTGATGCTTAAGAGAGCACTATTAAAGCCTCTGAAGGAAAGTCAAGAGCCAATTCAAAGGAGAGCATTGTTCAAAACAAAGTGTAAGTCTCATGGTAAATGTTGTAAGCTCATTATAGATAGTGGTAGTATTGACAATATTATTTCAAATGAAATGGTAGAGAAGCTGAATCTTAAAAGGATTAAGGACCCAACTCCATATAAGGTAACTTGGTTGCAAAAAGGCCATCAGATATTGGTGAGTGAGCAGGCCTATATTGATTTTCATATTGGTATTTATAAGGATTATGTTTTATGTGATATAATACCTATAGATGTGTGCCATGTTTTTCTTGGGAGACTGTGGCAATTTGATATAAATTCAGTCCATGATGGAAAGGAGAATACATATACAATTATGAAGGATGGAGAGAAGCATACCTTGCTGCCCATAAAGGAGAAAGAAGAGGACATCAGCAGTAGCAGTTAGGTAATGATGGTAAGTGGTAAAGAATTTTTGAAGGATTTGAAGAATGAAGAAATTGGTTTTGCTTTGGTTCCTAAACCACAATGTGTAATGACTTCTATGAAGTTGGATGATTTGCCTATTAAGATACAAGATATGTTGAATGAGAATATGGATATTGTTACAAATGATTTGCCTAATGAATTGCCTCCTATTAGAAGCATAAGTCATCATATGGATTTGATTCTGGGAGATAGCCTTCCAAATAAGGCTGCATACAGATTAACACCTATGGAGAATGAAGAGATAAGGAAGCAAGTGGTAGAACTTTTGGAGAAAGGTCTGATAAGAGAAAGTCTAAGCCCGTGTGTTGTTCCTGCAGTATTGGTTCCAAAGAAAGGAGGAGAATGGTGTATGTGTATTGATTCAAGGGAAATAAATAAAATCACCATAAGATATAGATTCCCCATCCCTAGGATTGGAGATTTGATGGATTGTTTGAGTGGGTCAATGTATTTTTCTAAGATAGATTTGAAAAGTGGTTATCACCAAATTAGAATTAGACCAGGGGATGAGTGGAAAACTACTTTTAAGACTAGTGATAGGTTGTATAAATGGCTGGTTATGCCTTTTGGGT
Source organism: Cunninghamia lanceolata (assembly GCA_027924645.1). Classification (NCBI taxonomy): domain Eukaryota; kingdom Viridiplantae; phylum Streptophyta; class Pinopsida; order Cupressales; family Cupressaceae; genus Cunninghamia; species Cunninghamia lanceolata. The sequence continues at coordinate 1,701,246 of BSBN01001484.1, read as the reverse complement.
TGTCTAATGCTCCTAGTACTTTTATGCATTTAATGAATGAAGTGTTGAAACCATTTATTGGTAAATTTGTGGTTGTGTATTTGGATGACATTTTGGTGTTTAGCAGGTCAAAAGAGGAGCATCTTGATCATTTGAGGCAGGTTATGAAGAGACTACAAGAAGAGAAGTTGTAGATTAATTTGAAGAAGTGTGTGTTTTTGCAGACTGAACTTGTTTACTTGGGGTTTGTGGTGTCAAAGGATGGATTGAAGATGGATAAGGAGAAGGATCAGGCTATACTTGATTGGCCATCACCAAAGAGTATCATGGAAGTAAGAAGTTTTCATGGTCTTTCTAGTTTTTACAGAAAATTTATAAGAAATTTCAGTCATGTTGTAGCACCGATTTTGGAGACTATAAAGGGAAGCAAAAGACCATTTGTGTGGACTAAAGAGGCTGAAGAAAATTTCAGATTTATGAAAAAGAAGGTGAGTGAATAGCCCATACTTGCTTTGCCAGATTTTGATAAAGTGTTTCAAGTAGAGTGTGATGCTAGTGGTTTGGCTATAGGGGCAGAACTTTGAGTCAAGAAGGAAAACCAGTTGCTTATTTTAGTGAAAAATTGAATGATGCAAAAAGGAAGTATTCTTCTTATGATTTAGAATTTTATGCTTCGGTTCAATCCCTCAAGAAATGAAGACATTATCTTTTGCCCAAAGAATTTATTGTGTATACAAATAATCATGCTTTGTAGTTCATCAACAACCAGCACAAATTGAATCAGAGGCATGCTAAATGGGTTGAGTAAATTCAAAGTTTTGATTTTGTTTTGAAGCATAAAAGTGGTCAAATGAATAAGGTTTCTAATGCATAAAGACTAAAAGTGTGGGTTTTGAAAGCTTGAAGGAGTTGTATGCAGAAGATGCAGATTTTGGAGAAGCATTTGCAACTTGCAGTGATCCCGTTTGCAGAAATAAAAAGCCATGGAATGACAATATGATACAAGAAGGTTTGTTGTTCAAGGAAAATAAGTTGTGTATTCCTCAAGGCTCCATGAGAGATAATTTGTTGAAGGAAAAACATAGTGGCAGTCTTGCTGGTCATTTTGGACAGGATAAGACTTTTCAGCAGTTGAGCACTCATTACTATTGGCCAAGGATGAAGGTAGATGTGAGAAGATATGTGGAGAGATGCAGAGTTTGTCAACATGCTAAAGGAAGAAGTTAGAATGTTGGTTTATATCATCCATTGTTGGTTCCAACCAGGCCTTGGGATTCTGTGAGTATGGACTTTGTTTTGGGTTTATCTCGTACTCAAAGGGGTAATGATTCAATCTTTGTGGTAGTTGATAGATTTTTAAAAAAGGTGCATTTTATACCGTATAAGAAGACTAGTGATGCCACTAACATTGCAAATTTGTTCTTTAAAGAAGTTGTAAGGTTGCATGGTATACCAAGGAGTATTATTTCTAACAGGGATACAAAGTTTGTTGGGCATTTTTGGAGGACTCTATGGATGAAGTTGGGTACAAATCTGAATTTTAGCTCTACATATCATCCTCAAACAGATGGGCAGACTAATGTTGTCAATAGAAGCCTTGAAAATTTGTTGAGGTGTCTTGTTGGTAATTCAACTAGAAGTTGGGATCTTATGTTAGCCCAAGCTGAATTTGCTTATAATGATTCCCCAAACAAAAGCACAGGTTTTAGTCCTTTCTATGTGGTGTATGGTATGCATCCAAGAGGTGTGTTTGAGCTTTGTGACCTTGCTAGAATGGAAAAGAGAAGTGCAGATGGGGAAGAGTTTTCTCAAGTCATTCATGATATCCAAGAGAAGGTGAAGAATAATATTGAAGATAGTAATCTGCAGTATAAAAGGCATGTTGATTTGAAGAAGAGAGAGCTGCAATTTCAAGTTGGAGACCTTGTATTGGCACATCTCTAAAAGGAAAGATTTCCTATAGGGACCTACAATAAACTTCAGATGAAAAAGATTGGTCCTTGCAAAATACTTAGGAATTTTTCAGCCAATGCTTATGAGATGTCACTGCCTAAAGAGTTGAATATATCTCCCATTTTCAATGTTGCAGATTTATATCCATACAAAGGAGATATAGAAGTTGATGCAGCTGAAGCATCTCATGAAGAACAAGTTGGGACATCCAATGGTCCACAACAAATAGAATGCATTCTAGATCAACAAGTGCTGAAGAAGACCCGTAAGAAGGAATATTTTAAGTATCTTGTCAAATGGTGCAACCATCCCATGAAAGATGCATCATGGCTTACTGAGGATGAGATAAATAAGTTGGGTAATTCAATTGTAGACCTCATGAGCCGGAGCTCATGATTTCTTCCTTCCTGGGAGATTGATGTAGGGCATCTAGTCTCTATCAAATTTTGGTTTTGTTGTTTTTAATATTTTGGTTTGTTTTTTGCTAATTTTGGTGTGGTTGTGGCTTTCTAACATATCTAGTTTTTAAAGGAAAAATAAAAGATTCAATTCATGCACTATAAGAATAAATTAACTGGCAAGGCAAATTGAGGATTTGCTATGATTTTCTACTTTCTTTTTGAGTGGCCAAATTTAGAAACAACTGATTCATTTCTTGGGCGATGCATTTATTGTCTCTCTTCATTTTTTCCTCTTGATTGGTCATTTCCTGGTGTTTATTGTTTCTTCTTTCATTGTGGGTAGTTTCTCTGGAGCAACCATATTGTTTTATTTTTTCTGCAGATCACCATAAAGAGTTCATGGGCATCATGCTCTACTCCTGGCGTATCCATGTATAGAAAGCATTCATTTCTAGTCTCATGATGGTGGACAGTGGTGTAAGGAAGGTGAACGATAGCATAGGAAGGGAGTTTTTTTTGGGATGGAGGCCGACGTCTCATATGTGGAGACCGTTCTTTGTAGAAACGTAGAGGGGGGCTAAGTTTGGAAGAGTAGTGGACAACTGAGAAGGAGGTCAAGAGTCTTACAGAGACTGATAGTTTGGAGGATGACGATCTAGAGTAGACTGGAGTATTGCGGAAGAGAAGAATTGAGGGTTTATATCTCTCTAAAATTTTTGCATGTCTTTCTTTATATGTGAGGCCAACTATATATGGCCAATAGTGGATATTTTGTAGTGATCAGTAATACCTAATAATATAGAAATCTTTGTTCCATTGCTTCCTCTCATTCTTGTTTTGAACCTCTTGTCATCTTTCCTGCTTTGTGTTTGATTTTTGAGTTGAATTTGTGAAGTGATTAGCAAGGTTGTGCTATCAAAACAAATTAAATCTTTTCTTCCACCATTGTTCTAACCCATCAAATAGGTAGACCCATTATTTTCAAACAACATATGCCCTTACATGTTCACATTGACCTGTTTTCACCATGCAACACTACATGTTTTAATCAAATGTATTCACATTTAACTTGCACAACTCCACATTCAACTCCCAAGAAACCATATTTACTAAGTGTACCTCCATACTTGCCTATATCAAATGGAGTGGGAATATGAAATGATAGTGCCATCAATAATGTAGTCCATTGTATTAAACATTACAAAGGGTCCACCAACCACTGTAATTTCCCCAAATGATAATGCATATGTGAGTAAAGGTTGTTTATATACACTACTTCAAAACAAAGGTTATAAGTTCTTAAGTTTGATAGGTCACAATGATAATAAAAAAAGATTTAAATTTGCATGATAAGTGTTAATATCACATTGTTTTGTTTATGTAAGATAGCATGTATTACGTGCACCACAACAATATAAACTATAAAGGGATTTAGAATACAAAAGAGAGAACATACAATTGTGTTCATAAACACAACCAAGGGGAGGTAGAATTTCATCCACTTCATGTTCTTGGAGATGTATCATTCTTCAAATAACAATATATATATATATATATATATATATATATATATATATATATATATATATATATATATATATATATATATATATATATATATATATATATATATATATATATATATATATATATATATAAACCAATAACAAAAGAAAATATTTAAAACTCAAGAGTTAGTAATGTTCTCACCTAAATTCTAATGAAATGAGATTTTAGGTCTAGAGTAGTATTGAACTCAGTAATGTAGCTCAACCATTATTAGGGATTTCAAGATAATCAAGAGTAAATCCAACTATAATATATTTCACTAACATTCAAAATTTTGATTACCCATTATAAGAATATGGGTTATTATAATGAAGTAATTGATAGATCTAAATATTTCAATTTATAACTTAAGTTTGACATTCCATAGTGATGGTCGAACAAAATATTTAAATTTGCATGCTAAGTGTTCATGTCAACTTGTTTTGTTAATGTAGGACATGATGTATTACATGCACCACCATAATATAAACTCTAAAGGGATTTAGAATTCCATAAGTAATGAATGTGTTACAAAACACAAAAGAGAGCACATACAATTGTGTTCATTTAAACACAATGAAATGGATGGTAGACTTTCATACAATTCATGTTCTTGGAGATGTATCCTTCTGCAAAAGGTAAAGGATATTAAACAATTAGAAAAGAAAATATTTCAAACTCAAGAGCTAATCATGTTTTCAGCTAAAGGCTAATAAAAAAACCATTCAACTCAGTAATGTAGCAACCATTATTACAACTTTCAAGATAATTGACAGTGAATCCAACATTACAATGTTTTTCACAAACATTGAAACTTCTGATTATCCATTAGGGGTTTCAAGATAATTGACAATAAAATATTGAAAATAATAATCCTAGTCCAGTGCAAGAAAGTCTCTCCATCACAAATAGTAAACAACACATAATAGTAGACTAAACAATACACAACACACAACAAATCAAAATACAATAAAATAAATGAACTGGGTCATTACCTTAGTGAGGTATGAGGACCTCACTTTCTCTTTAAATCTAGATGGATGATTGAATTGAAGACAACCGAATTTAGACCTCCACATTCTCTCCATGTATACCTCATAAGAAACTTTGCGTCAATAGAAAGTAAATGATTTATGCTACAATTTAGGCTCTGCATCGCAACCCTCTTTATCACCCATTGCTTCCATTAGCTAAGAAGGATTATCCAAACCCATCTTTGCCAGACTTTGTGTCTACAAGTAAGCCATGAAATAACCAAAACATAAGTGAACATCATCTAGTTGCATATGCATTAAGTTGGGGAAGAACACAGTCATTGGGGAACCCTTGCACATTGTTTAATGTAATGTGTTGTGATGTTCACAACACACCCCATTTTACCCTTGAGCAAAATGAGGACCCTGTTCACTTTTTGTTGTTTTGTGGTGGTTTGGTTTGCTTAGTGGTAAGGGAAAAGGGTATGAATTGTGAGAAATGCTTAACAAATTAAAAAATACCTAGTGTTAGAGAAAATAGGGAATACTAGTGAATTCTGGATAAAAAATGATTAAGGTTTGCTTTTTTGAACCAATGGGAAATTCGTAGTATTTCAGGAAGTATGAGGGTTTTGGTAAAGTACAGTGTTAAAATTGGATTTGTATATCATGTACAAATTTATTTTACATGTGAGATGCTAAAACAATGTTGTATTTGTAATTCACCCTTTGCGTATGCATTTCTAATATACAAACTTTAAAGGTGCAAAGGGTAGACCTGATTAGTTTCAGAAGTCGAGTAAATAAGTGTGGGTGTTCGTGCTTGTATATCGATAATTTGTATTGTATTGTATGTTTAAGCATGTCCTTAATATACAAAAGAAGAATATGCATGCCGGACCTGAAAAGAAAGTTTAAACAAGCATAGGGCAAAAAATTAAGTGAAACATTGTTGTATCATACAAACAAATCACAAAAAAGTGGAATGACATGAAAGTTAAAGAAAAAACTGAAACATACAACATATCCACATCTAATATGCGTTATTAAGATATAAGATATGGATACATACAAAAGAACAGTACAGGAAATTGTAACATTGGTAATGTTAGGTCTCAAAAATGTAGGTTGCTAACCCTAAAAGGTTACCAGGCTCTCTAGACGTTTTTGGCTAACTAACACGGGGTAAATATGGCTAAACCCCCTTCACTTTAGACTCTACCAGACCTAGGCGGGTAAACCTCTAATTAATAAAGCAGATAAAGAGATGATCATTACTTTAATCAGAATTAGTCTAACTATTGATAGTGGAAAAAATTATAAAACAGATGAAAAGACAACAAGTTAATTCTAAATTATCTAAATTGTAATGCTAAAACAATAATACAATCTAACTAAGTAAATCTAAAGTGAGTTTGTATAAGTGATAATGAAAATACTAGACCAGTGCCTTATTGAATATAGAGTCAATATGATCATGAAATAAATGACTGTTTATTTGGTAAAAACTTGAACTATCTGGCATGAAAGAATAGGTATGTAACTTGTACAACCCTGCAAGGAAATAGTTAGTATTCCATACTTATATATATCCAATTGACAAAACCAACTTACCTGCATTCATCTAAAAGGATTTAATCCCTCTTTGAAGGAACCTATCAGGATAATACTGCAATTGTAATAGATTTATCAAAAACTAGAGACATAATACAAACCCTAACTATATGACTCTTCTTACAGATCCATGACATTGTCTTCAAAGTTACTATGATAGACTTAAAGGATTTAATTTTGAAAGCAGAAACTAGTTAATCTTATCACACTATAACAGTAAATGTGTATAGACAACTTGAAGATACACTTGATAACTCAAATTGAATAATAGAGAAAACTTTGAAAGGAGACAATCATATAATTGAATAAATTAAACAGATAGTTGATACTGAAATTTGCAGTTACTGCTTCATGTTCACAGACTTGACTTCATCAGAGAATGCTTGTACATGGTCTACCAAAAATAAAATATATTAAAAGTGAACTAGCATTGTTGTTCAAATCTAATCTATTGTATCCCCTGTTCTATTCTATATTTTTTTTTATTATATCCCTTCTCCTGGTCTTGGTCATCTCTTATAAAGAGCGGCATACAAGCTTTAGACCAGTTACAATAGTTGTGACAGTTGATAACCGAACAACAATATTTGTTCTATTAACACAAATTTAGGAAATTTAATACTTCGCCATTAATCGTCAAATGGATAACCATTTCAGGATCAAACAAAGATCTTTAACTGTAGTTCTGCTTAATCTCCTTCAAGGGTTTCTTTATTATTCCTAAAAAATCCAGATAAAACACAAATTAATGTCTGATCAAACAATCAAAACAAATTTATTTAAACATATATATTTACTCAAATAATTACTTCCCTTATCGATAATTTATCAGTTGCTCAAGATCCTTTTGTGGGTGTTTATACAACTTAATCCCCGCTGTGTATATCCTATAAAAAACCAATATTTCAACTGTTAGAAAAATATCTTAATCATTTGGATTTTAATGTCGTTTTAGGGTTCCTATGTCAGCGGGACCTCCTACATTGCTGTAAGAACATCATTCTTTCTTGTATATCGAGTACATTTCTTTCATATACAAATGCGGCCCCAAGCTAAAATTCACAATATTTAATATGTCATTCAAATCCGGGCTTATATAAACTTGTATATGCATTGGCGATGGGGCCCACGTGGTGTTTCGTGCATTTGTATATTTCCTTTGTATCTCATATACATTTGCCCTTGTATCTTGTATACATACAAGCATTAAACATACAAAAACTTTTCTAGACATCCGGCTTGTATGTACTGTAATGTATGTATTCGAAACATATATACAAGGCCCGAGACATACAAGGATAAAACCAATTTTACATCACTTTCGGTTCCATCACTTGTATAAGTGCAATGCATATCGCAATGTATGTATACCAAAAGATATACAAAGCGTGATACAACTTAACTTTATTTCATATTTTTTCGAATCCGCAATATGTATATTAGCCTTGTATAACCCGAAATGTATGTATATCACAACATACATACAAAGACTTAACATTTATTTATAATTGTTTCGGTCCTGGGCAATGTATATTGTGTTGTATGCACGGCGTTGTATATTACTGTGTATCGGCATGAGTTTCGCATTGTTTCACCGAATGTACATTGTATATACTAGATTTAAATTTCTCTGAATTCTGGCTTGTATGTATCAAATGCAATGTATGTTTGAAACATGCATACAAAGCATAGAATATACAAGCATTTAACTCTTTTAAATAATCTTTCGGTTCCGCCACTTGCAATGTATATCGGCATGTATCTAAGATACATACAAAGCACAAACATACAACGAATGTTTCAACTTTAATAGACCTTTGGTTCCGCGGTCTACATGTAATACATTGTATATCGGCAATGTATGTTAGATACATACAAAGCACAAACATACAACGAATTTTCCTTATTTCACAAATTTTTTGAGTCCGGCTATGCCTATTGCCTTGTATGTATCATAATGTATGTTGCGTTCTGCCAAACATACAAACATAACATACAAGCAATGGACTCGACAGAAAATACATTTCAACTTTTAACCTCATCAGGTCCACCTTGTATGTAACAATAAAACATTAGCCAAATGCATACAAATAAACAATGCATCAACCCGATGACTCCTTTATGCGACCATACCGTGACCCGATATACAAGGGACTTTACATATGCATCATACAATGACAGAACATACAAACCACTTTGTATATACAAACAACTTTGTATACACAAGCATACAAACCCATACCGCAATGCATTTTTATCAAAAACACACATAACTTGCAAAATACAGGGAATTTTAAGATGGTTCAAAAAGAAACCCCTATTCATTTTCGACAAGGAATTCACCCATATTCAGCTCTAGAACTTAATGCCATTTTTCCTTTATTTTCAACAAAGTTTGTAACTTTTCACTTCCTTGTGTACGGTTCATCTTTAATGAGCACTTCAAACATGTTATATTAAGTCTTTAGGAATCAAAGTAGATCAAATCCAAATATTTGTATCAACTCAATTGTTAATTTCTGCTTGAAAACAACAGTAGATTTTTCCATATATGCTTACATACTAAAATCTTTGGATGATTGAAATTTAATATTTGCCAAAAAGTAGCTTGGGAATTTTAGTCCCAATAGTGGCTCTTTTTGGGGATGTATGCCCCTTGTGGGCATAGCAAGATCCCTAGATCTCTGGGTGCAGACCAGTACTTTACCCATTGGGCAATAGTATGAACTTTGATGGATAGTGGCAGTGATCCTATATTATTTATGGAACTAGTGTGCATGGAAAGAAGTATATTTTTTAGAGTCCTGACCAGAATTGTCCATGCACTAGCAATTCTTTTCTCTCTGGTTTTCGTTCAAGAGAAAAAATGTTTCAAAAACTACCCATGTACTGGCAGTTCTTGCTCCTCACCTAACATGTTCTGTAAATGATAGGAATCCTGCCCGATCCATAAAGCCTCAAATTTCCCATGTTTGCCCTTTTCTTGATTTCTAGCATTCCACATAAGCACTATGTCACCGACCTCAAATTTTCTAACTTTAGCCTTTTTATCATATAGGTACTTCATCTGCATTTGCATTTTTTTATTCTATTGCATTGCCTGTTCCCTTATTTCGTCCAACTCCATTAACTGTTCTAACCTTTCCTGCATTGGTTCTAGGACATCCCAATCCTCTTACAGGATAAATTTACACACTGGAAACAGGTTGTGTATTGGGAGTCTAGCATGAGTTCCACATACTAGCTCAAATGGTGATTTACCAATTGCTTTCTTTACTGTGGTCCTATTAGCCCATAGTGCTAATCTCAACTTAGAATCCTAGGTTTTCTTGTTGTTATCCAACATTCTTTTTATAATCTTCAGGATACTTTTATTGCTGGACTCAGCTTGCCCATTACCTTGTGGGTGGTAGGGAGAATAATATGAGATCGTAATGGCATAAGATTTACAAAAAATTTTAAACTCATCCGATCTAAAACACATTCCATTGTTAGTTATAAGCCTCAATGGTACCCCAAATCTAGTTAAAATGTTTTCCAATAGGAAGTTGATCACAACCTTGCTAGTTGCTTGTTTAGTAGGCACTGCTTCCACCCATTTCGTGAAATAGTCAGTGGCTACTAATATCCATTTGTGACCACCACTTGATTTCTCCATAATCTCTCCTATAAAATCAATTCCCCATTGGTGAAATGGGGCATCAACTTGCATAGGTCTCAAGGGTAATGCCCCTTGATATTTTAGCTTTCCTGAGAATCTTTGACATGCCTCACACTTCCTAGTAAAACTATAAGCATCACTGAAAACCTTGGGCCAATAGTATCCAGCCCTTAATATTTTGTGTGCTGTGATTTTAGCTGAGAAATGGCCGCCACACACTCCCTGATGCATCTCTTTTAAGGTAGATTTTGCTTGTTCTTCATCTAAACAAAACAACAAGATACCATCCTTATTTTTCCAATAAAGATCTCCCTCTATAAGTACATATTTTGAAGCATGTAATTTTAGAGTCCTTTTCTTATTATCGTCAAATCCTTCAAGGCATTTCATGTGTTTGAGGTAGTACACTATGTCAGTATACCAAGGAGTTTTTTCAATACTTGTCACCATGTCTTCTTCGTTTTCAATATTACATACTTGGGTAGCCTCAAGGTTTGTTTCAGTCATTATTTTTGCTAACCCTTGTCCCCTTACCAGTTATGTGATTTGAATTTCTATATCAAATTCCTGAAGTCAATTTATCCACCTACATCTCTTCCCAGTTACTTCACTCTGCATGAACACATCTTTGACTATTGCATTTGGGACATAAGCTATCACCTTAGCCCCAACCAGGTAAGGTCTAAATGCCTTAACTTCTTTCACCAATGCATAGGCTTGTTTTTCTGTGATATCATAGTTAAGTTATGTATGTTGGAGTGATTTACTGAAAAAGGAAATAGGCTGCTCATAACCCTCACTATTCTTTTGTAACATAATTGCTGCTACTGTATGAAAAGATGCAAAGGAAAGATCTAGAAAGGTTTACTAAAATTGGGAGACTTTAGCACTGGAGCTTCTTTAATTGCCTTTTTATGGATGCAAAAGCCTCTACACATTCATCTGTCCAATTAAACTTTGCATTTTTCTTCAACATTCTAGATATAGGGTTAATTATTTCTACAAAATTTGGTATAAACCTTCTCACAAAGTTAATTTGTCCAAAGAATGATTGTATGGCCTTGACTGTCTTTGGGATAGGAACTTTGTCTATTGCATCTACTCTTTTGGGGTCAATCTTGACTCCATCTTTGGATACTATGTGCCCAAGTAATTTCCCTTTTGTGACTGCAAATTTACACTTCTTGGGATTCAAGGAAATACCATACTCTAGTGCTCTGATAAATATTTTCTCAAGGTGATTCACATGATCTTCAGACTTTTTTGAATATGCAGTGAGGTCATCCTAATATATAGCCATGATTTCATTTATCAAACCTACAAAGGCAACATCCATTGCCCTTTGGAATGTGGCTCCAGCATTTGTAAGGCCGAATGACATCCTTACATATACATATGTTCCACATGGGGTTGTAAAGGCCATTTTATACTGTTCAGACTCTTTAACCTTTACTTGGTTGTAACCAGAGAAACCATCCATCATGGATAACAACTCACAACTAGTAACCTTCTGCAACAAAATTTCCATGTTAGGCAATGGATAATTATCTTTGAGGGAGGATATGTTTAAGTTTCTAAAGTCAACACAAAGTCTAATATATCCATTCTTCTTCCTAATAGGGACTAAATTTGAAACCCATGAAGAATGCCTAATTGGTTTTATGATGCCAGCCTCCCTGCGTTTCATGAGTTCTTCATACATCTTTGGTTCTAACACAGGGTTGATGGGTCTCTGCTTTTGTCTATAAGGCTTAGCATCTGGCTTCAGTGGGATTTCATGCTGGAACAAATCTTCCCTATAAGCTTTAAGATCATCATAAGACCAGGTAAATATGTGTTTATATTTCCTCAATAATGTAATTAACATCCTTCTGATTGTAGGGGTTATTTTCTTTCCAATGTAGACCTTTTTAGGTGACAATTCAGTTTCCAAATTTATTTCTTCTACATCATCCTCCTTTACTATTACTTCTTTGGAAATGGATCGATCATTTGCATCAAAAACTCTCTCTAATGCTACTAAACCCTTTGGAATTTTATTGGTTTTAAGTTGGACAATTTCTTTGCCAAATAAAGTCTCTTTGCCATCAATCTCCTCAACAAAAGCATTACGATCAATCTCTTGATTCTCATACTGATCTATACAATGCAAAAATTTGAGTAAATCGACATCACTATCAAAAACCTTCCAGTTATATATGTTGTCTGGGATAGTTGGTCTAGTTTTGCACTCAACTTCTGAAATACCTGTCAGGCTACTATCATCCCTTTTCACAGCTATGTTTGCAAGGAAGTCAACCATTATATTTTTTGACCTATCTATCCAACTTATTGAAAAAGCATCAAATAATTCTATATCATCCAGAACTGCATTTATGTATTGTTGCAGTCTTTTGTTTTTTGAGGAATATTTACCTTTGACTTGTGAAACAATCAATTCAAAGTCTCCATATACTGCCAACAACTTGATCTTGTGTTTTCTAGCAATGTTTAGCCCAATTAAAAGTGCTTCATATTTAGCTATGTTCTTTGTGCACTCAAAATTCAGAGAAAAAGAATGTTTGAATGTTTTTCCTGATGGTGATATAAACAACACCCCGGCTCCATTTCCTGCTTTACTACATGTGCCATTGAAATACATGGTCCATACTTCATTTTCATTAATTTTGGCTTCGTAGTAAATTGGGTCCGTATTATGCAATTTAGACTGTTCTTCCACCCTGAATGTACTAAAGTCTGTGTCACAGAAACAAATCATTTGATTTGGATTAATTTTCTCTATAATGTCTTCATACCTTGGCTCCCTATAGAGTTTAACTGTCTGTGTTCCCAATGGGATAGTAGCATAAGATAGATCTAATTGCACACTTCCCCCTACCATGGCAATCCATTGTCTAGATAACAACATTCCATAGTTAGGTGGGATATCTACCACAGTGATGTCAATTTTATAAGAGGCTTCAGGATGAGATGCTAATTTTATCTCAACATCTTTCATGATTCCAACAACAAGGATAGATCTGTTATCCATTGCATAACATTTACCGAATGTAGTATCCACCCACATTCCTAACCCTTTCATAATAGCCATGGGTATTATGTTTACTGCTGCTTCTGAATCAAGCATACAATTCTTGACTAATTTGTTGTTTATCAACAAGGTAATATAGAATGGATCTATTTGAGATGGATTTTTCATTAATGTTTCACCCAGGTATATCTCAGGTATTTTGATAGATTCTTGTTGCACATTTATTTTAGGACTATGTTGTTTAGGTCTTTTGTCTGATACATTTGATATCATTTTCACCACTATATTTTTATATTTTTCCACCTTCATCATTTCTAGGAGTGGCACAGATATTTTCACTTGAGAAACAACTTGGGAAATATCAAATGAGGGATTTATGTTTAGTTCTGACCTGTCAACTTTTGTTTGCCCCTTTTCCTCAGTTTTTGTGTTGTCCTTCTTTTTGTTTAGTGTGTCAATAGGAGGTATATCATGAGGTGTCTTCTCATTTTTACTTTTATCATTTTTACTGGAGACTTGATTTTTGATAAACACACTTCTGGGAGTACCTTGTTCAACATTGATTGTTTTGTTTCTCAGGTTGTAACTACTCTTGGCTTGTGCTACCGCAGCCATTGTTAAAGCTTTTCTCTCTTCCTTAGAAGGTTTTCGCCAATTGTAGGTTTGTGCTGTATTAAGGTCATATCCATAATTTCCTAAGTCTTCTTCATGGTCAGAAAATACCTCTTGTTCGCCTATATTCACATTATATTTTTGAGCTCCTACATCATATTCATACCCTACTTCCTTGTCAGATGAATAATCTTCTTCAATAGTGAAAGGTGTGATACCCAACATATTTATAGTGTGATGATCCATCTCAGGGTTATAAGATGCTTGATCTTTTTGTATTGATTGTGCCACCACACAATAATCAGGAGAGTGTGGTAAATTACTAGGCATACACAATGGATTATTTTCTATCACATGGACTCCATTTTTTTTCAAAGGGTCAGGGGTGTCTTTTCCATAGTTATGTCTCCTATTGGTATCCACGGGCTTTCCATCTTTCCAGTTCGTATGATATGGCATATCATGGAGTCTTGGTCTTTCATTCTTATGTGAGTATTCTTGCTTGTTTGCAGGAGGATTAGGATTTTGAGGGACTCTTATATTGTCTCTTTTTCTGATCATCCCAACAGCCTTTTTATTGTTTTCAATGGTGAGAGCCATTTTTTGTGCTTCTGCCAAAGTTCTAGGACTTTTGCCCCTGAGTTCATAACCTGTCTTCGGGTCAAATGCTTTCAAGTATATGCTAAGGGCTGTTTGCTTGTTCAATTTGGATTCTTGTGGGACCTTGTTATACAGTTTAGTGAATCTCAAATTAAAATCATACACCTGTTTATTTTGATACTTTGGAATAGTTATTAGTTCATGAAGAGCAAATTCTGGAGCACATTGATTTCTGAATTGTTCTAAAAATTGATTGTGGAAGTCTCTTAAGGAATATATTGAAGCGTCTGGTAAGCTATTTACCCAATCTCTTGCTTCATTAGTAAGAGATACCATAAACAGTTTCATTTTTAAATCTTCATATTCGTTACCAATGTCCTGTATGAAAGCATTGAATCATTTGATATGTTCTTCAGCAGTCAATTCATTGCTTCTTGTAAACTTAGGCACATTGTTCCTCCAACTATTGTCCATGGGATAAGGATATAGCTGATATCCAGTCAAATCAAATTGTCTGGCCATACTCATAGGATGTGGAGGTGGCATGTTAGGGTATGGTGGATAATACTGATATCCAAATGGAGGTTGTGGATACATATTGGTTTGGACACAATGCTGGTGATGCACATTTTGTTGTGGAGGAGGTCACGATTGTTGATTGTTAGTCTATGCCCTAGTGGTGGATGATGTTGGTGAACATTCCCAATATTTACAGGTGGAGGTCTATGTATTTGCCTATTTTGCTGAGGAAGATTATTGTATGTATTATGGGGTACCCTAGTGTTTCCAATAGCTATAGTGTTCTAAGGCATTCCATGCTGATTAATATTGTTATTGTTTCTATGTGGGGGCACATACTTAGTTGAATTTCATGCCTGAAGGTCTAAAAGGGCCATTTGTCTATTGATTTCTTCAGCTCTTTGTATCATTTGTTGTCTATTTTTGAGTCTTTGTTCTTGATATTCTAAATGTATAGGAAGTTCCTGATCAGTCATACAATCATAGTCTATGATAGCTTGATCACTTGTATGTTCATGATTTTCTTCATCCTAGTTTCTATCTCATCTGTCTTTTGTGGCTGTCATTTCCGATTGAAAATATCATTATGACTATCTATTGGTGTCATGGGATTCTCACCTTCAGCGTGGAGTGGGGAAGTATATATTGTATACTTTTGGCCAGAAGGACCCGTATTCTCTAGAGAGATTTGGTTATTAGTACTATGAGACTGATTTGATATCCCAGTCTTCTTAGTAGGAGGCCTTAAAGGTGGGTATGATTGTAGTTTTTTACCATCAACTTTAGATCTCCTACCATCCATTATGACACTTTTATCAGAAAACCAATTTGAGTTTTGTGTAGAGTCGCCACCTCTATTTAGAGGACTAATCAATCTTCTAGGTTTTTCCTTCCACCAACAGAGTTATGTCTTTTAATTCTCTGACTCTAATAACATGGTCTACCACCAGGTTTCTCTATGTTTTGTCCCCAGCAGAGTCGCCAATTCTGTTAGGTCTCAAAAATGTAGGTCGCTAACCCTAAGAGGTTGACAGGCTCTCTAGACGTTTTTGGCTAACTAACACGGGGTAAATATGGCTAAAGCCCCTTCACTTCAAGCTCTACTAGACCTAGGCAGGTAAATCTCTAATTAATAAAGCAGATAAAGAGATGATCATTACTTTAATCAGAATTAATCTAACTATTGATAATGGCAAAAATTATAAAACAGATGAAAAGACAGCAAGTTAATTCTAAATAATCTAAATTGTAATGCTAAAATAATAATACAATCTAACTAAGTAAATCTAAAATGAGTTTGTATAAGTGATAATGAAAATACTAGACCAGTGCCTTATTGAATATAGAGTCAGTATAATCATGAAATAAATGACTGTTTATTTGGTAAAAACTCAAACTATCTGGCATGAAAGAATAGGTATGTAACTTGTACAACCCTACAAGGAAATAGTTAGTATTCCATACTTATATATATCCAATTGACAAAACCAAATTACCTGCATTCATCTAAAAGGATTTAATCCCTCTTTGAAGGAACCTATCAGAATAATACTACAATTGTAATAGATTTATCAAAAACTAGAGACATAATACAAACCCTAACTATATGACTCTTCTTACAGATCCATGACATTGTCTTCAAAGTTACTATGATAGACTTAAAGGATTTAATTTTGAAAGCAGAAACTAGTTAATCTTATCACACTATAACAGTAAATGTGTATAGACAACTTGAAGATACACTTGATAACTCAAATTGAATAATAGAGAAAACTTTGAAAGGAGACAATCATATAATTGAATAAATTAAACAGATAGTTGATACCAAAATTTGCAGTTATTGCTTCATGTTCACAGACATGACTTCATCAGAGAATGCTTGCACATGGTCTACCAAAAATAAAATATATTAAAAGTCAACTAGCATTGTTGTTCAAATCTAATCTATTGTATCCCCTGTTCTATTCTATATATTTTTTTTTAATTCTATCCCTTCTCCTGGTCTTGGTCATCTCTTATAAAGAGCGTCCTACAAGCTTTAGACCAGTTACAATAGTTGTGATAGTTGATAACCAAACAACAATATTTGTTCTATTAACACAAATTTAGGAAATTTAATACTTCGCCATTAATCATCAAATGGATAATCATTTCAAGATCAAACAAAGATCTTTAACTGTAGTTCTGCTTAATCTCCTTCGAGGGTTTCTTTATTATTCCTAAAAAATCCAGATAAAACACAAATTAATGTCTGATCAAACAATCAAAACAAATTTATTTAAACATATATATTTACTCAAATAATTACTTCCCTTATCGATAATTTATCAGTTGCTCAAGATCCTTTCATGGGTGTTTATACAACTTAATCCCCGCTGTGTATATCCTGCAAAAAACTAATATTTCAACTGTCAGAAAAATATCTTAATCATTCAGATTTTAATGTCGTTTTAGGGTTTCTATGTCGGCAGGACCTCCTACATTATTGTAAGAACATCATTCTTTCTTGTAAATTGAGTACATTTCTTTCATATACAAATGTGTCCCCAAGCTAAAATTCACAATATTTAATGTCATTCAAAATCTAGGCTTTTAAAAACTTGTATATGCATTGGCGATGGGGCCCACGTGGTGTTTCGTGCATTTGTATATTTCCTTTGTATCTCATATACATTTGCCCTTGTATCTTGTATACATACAAGCATTAAACATACAAAAACGTTTCTAGACATCTAGCTTGTATGTACTGTAATGTATGTATCCGAAACATATATACAAGGCCCGAGACATACAAGGATGAAACCAATTTTAACATCACTTTCGGTTCCATCACTTGTATAAGTGCAATGCATATCGCAATGTATGTATACCAAAATCATACATATACAAAGCGTGATACAACAACTTAACTTTATTTCATATTTTTTCGAATCCGCCGTATGTATATTAGCCTTGTATAACCCGAAATGTATGTATATCACAACATACATACAAAGCGCAATCATACAAAGACTTAACATTTATTTATAATTGTTTTGGTCCTGGGCAATGTATATTGTGTTGTATGTACGGCGTTGTATATTACTGTGTATCGGCATGAGTTTCACATTGTTTCGCCGAATGTACATTGTATATACTAGATTTAAATTTCTCTGAATTCCAGCTTGTATGTATCAAATGCAATGTATGTTTGAAACATGCATACAAAGCACGGAATATACAAGCATTTAACTCTTTTAAATAATCTTTCAGTTCTGCCACTTGCAATGTATATTGGCATGTATCTAAGATACATACAAAGCACAAACATACAACGAATGTTTCAACTTTAATAAACCTTTGGTTCCATGGCCTGCATGTAATGCATTGTCTATCGGCAATGTATGTCAGATACATACAAAGCACAAACATACAATGAATTTTCCTTATTTCACAAATTTTTCGAGTTCATCTATGCATATCGCCTTGTATGTATCGCAATGTATGTTGCGTTCTGCCAAACATACAAACATAACATACAAGCAACGGACCCGACAGAAAATACATTTCAACTTTTAACCTCGTCGGGTCCACCTTGTATGTAACAATAAAACATTAGCCAAATGCATACAAATAAACAATGCATCAACCCGATGACTCCTTTATGCGACCATACCGTGACCCGATATACAAGGGACTTTACATATGCATTATACAATGACAGAACATACAAACCACTTTGTATATGAGAGACTTTGTATATACAAATGACTTTGTATATACAAACGACTTTGTATACACAAGCATACAAACCCATACCGCAATGCATTTTATCAAAAACACACATAACTTGCAAAATACAGGGAATTTTAAGATAGTTCAAAAAGTAACCCCTATTCATTTTTGACAAGGAATTCACCCATATTCAGCTCTGGAACTTAATGCCATTTTTCCTTTATTTTCAACAAGGTTTGTAACTTTTCACTTCCTTGTTTATGGTTGATCTTTAATGAGCACTTCAAACATGATATATTAAGTCTTTAGGAATCAAAGTAGATCAAATCCAAATATTTCTATCAACTTAATTGTTAATTTCTACTCGAAAACAACTGTAGATTTTTCCATATATGCTTACATACTGAAATCTTTGGATGATTGAAATTTAATATTTGCCAAAAGGGTAAGTGCAAAAAGATGGGGGGCCAAAAAGTGGCCAAAATAATTTGAAAAAAAATTAAGGCATAACGCGAGCGCGTTATAATGTGCTCGCGTTATGGCTTGGTAATGACAAGCCACAGGCTCATCATTACCGAGCCATAACGCGAGCGCGTTATAACGCGCTCGCGTTATGGGCTGCTATAAATGAAAAAAAAAAGCAACTCAATTTCATTTCTCCCATTTTCTCCTCTGCCCGCGGCCTCCAAACCCTCAAAAACGCGCTCGCGTTCTGCAAAACGCCAATCAACGCAAAAATCTTGTCAATTCATCGCCAAAATGCCGCCGCGACGTCGAGCACGCCAAAGAGGTGAGTTATCTTTGTTTTTTTGTTTGAATTTCTTTCTATATAGGTAGGTTTTTGTTGATTTTTAATGTATATTTCGTTAATTGTCAGGAAATGTTAATGCACCTCCTCCTCCTCCTCCTCCTCCTCAAAATCCACAAAATCCTGAGGAGGAAATACCTACAGAACAACAACCTCCTCCATTCATTCCTCGACATGCCCCTGGAACACAAGATAATATAATAGGGCAAATTGAAAACAACAAAAAACAAATTGAAGATATAATTGCAAGGTTGAAAGATCCTTCCACTTCAACCTTGCATAGGTCCACGCTTGCCGAATCTCTTGAGTCTATGTTAACAAATGTAAATTCAATTAGCAAGCAAATAACTAGTTGGACCGATAAAAAGAGAGAGTTTAGAGATTACTATGCAGATAAATTATCATACCAAGATGTCAAAAAATTACAAATTACAAAAGTAGACTTGTGTTCAATTTTCACAAACCCACAAACAAATCAACCTCCACCCATTACATGCAAGAGGTTCCCTATCCATTGGTGCAACAACCAAGCGATAAGGGACAATTTCGGGCAGAGGTGGTGGATAGTTTTTGACCATCCTCCATGCAATAACAATGAGGTCCCGCAATACTTTTTGAGGAAACTCTACTCCGAGTTTGTCCTCAATAAAGTGCCAAACTATTTTGATATGCGGGACTTCCAGGGTAGAGGTGGGGGCTCAGCACAGGATAGACCAGGGGCACGTCTTGACCCACAGCGGGTAGTGAGACAAGTAATCAGCAGACCAGCCCACGAGCATGTTTCTATCCCTTCCATTGTGAAGGAGAGTGTTGAGGTTGATACACTGAGGTCGATTAGTGCCTTGACCCAGAGCATCATAGAGCATGTCGATCCTGCAACACAGAGTGGGTTGGGAGATAGTGCGAGGAGTAGGGTCCCACCGCATACTTGCCAGGCTTGCGGGTCAGCCTGTGGTTATGACCCCATGGACAGTCAGGACGCAGGTGCACAGGCTACATCTGCAGCTGAGCAGATGGTGATGACAGATACCCTCCTGAGTGAGACTTTCGGCCTTGATACTCAGGTAAATATTAGCAAGTTTATTGAATTTAATTTATTAAATTTTATTTTTGAAATACAAGATTAACTAATTTAAATTGATGATTTTAATGAAATTTCAGGGTCATAGCGTCGATGCAGTTTTCAGTGGTTCTCCACCTACATATTTCACTAGATCATCTACTGTCGAGGTATGTAACTAGTAAACAATTATAAATATTACATGTGAATAGCATCGTTATATGAATGGTATTCTAATTTCTAATTTTGGATGTTGAATAGGTTAACACTGTAGATTTCATGGCAACACCTGCCAGCGGTGGTGGACTTCAAAGCTTTACGGAGGTAATAAAATAAATAGTTTAATGAATGAATTGTACTTACTAAATTTTTGTATGTGATTTGTGTGTTTTATTGTGTGTACTTCCATGTTTAGATGAGCGTGTGTGTATGTTAGGAGCCATGATTTGCATCACTATTATAGTTTTCGTAATTGAATAATGTTGTTTTATTTCTAGATGATGCAGGCTGCGGATACACCTCCCCATGTTCATAGGGCAATGGAGCAGGGTGTGGCCTCTGCGATTCATAGCTCTATGGCATTGACAGGGGTATGAGGCAGATTAGTAAATTTCAATTTACATTCATTG
Source organism: Cunninghamia lanceolata (assembly GCA_027924645.1). Classification (NCBI taxonomy): domain Eukaryota; kingdom Viridiplantae; phylum Streptophyta; class Pinopsida; order Cupressales; family Cupressaceae; genus Cunninghamia; species Cunninghamia lanceolata. Next base: position 1,680,143 of record BSBN01001484.1, on the reverse strand, counting down.
TTATAGTTGTCTATTTTTGAAAAATCAAAAGATTATTGATTTGAAGTTTAATTTCTATCTGGATGGTTTCTATAGGACATGACATCACCAGGGCCTTTTCCTGCTACTGAGGCAAGCGAGCAGACAGATTATATGTTAGCGGTAAGTGATTATTTTGTTAAATGTTTCATTTTTTATAACATGTAATTTCTATATATTAATATCTATACTTTTTTTTGTAACAGGTAAAGGTGCAGGAAGAACTAAATAGGAGGAGTAGCCCTCGGGTTCGTAGTAGACCACCCACATGCATGTCTCCATCCCCTAGAAGATCAAAGGCTGCTCGTGATTTATTCTCTTCACCAGCTAGAGGGGAATGACTTTTTATTGTGTTCCTCTGTTGTATGCCTATATGGCATTTGTGGACATATATTTTGTATTGTACATAGTTGACATTGTATGCCTATATGGCATTCTTGTAAGCCTATATGGCTATTTTGTATATATGTTATACTTATATCGACAGATATTGATGTATGCGTATATGGATATTTGGTTAATACAAATCTTTTTTATTGATGGCGTCCATACTTGCATTATAAATCCACTTTTGAATGGATATTTGTAGATGGCTACTTCAAATATTTAAAGTCTGATTGTATTACATAGGATGTTTGCATTTTCTTTGATAGGCTTGATAGGCCATGGATTACATGATGGTGTTTGATGGAAAAGTATGGTACTAGAAGACTCTAGTTCATTCTTAATAGGCTTGTGATTGATAATATCTTTGCATGATTGCACTTGATCTTGGATCATGGGCATGTTGTTAGGATTTTGATTGCATTGTGATGTTTGATGGATAGGCATTGTGTAAGTGTAAGATACCCAACTAGTTCTACGAAAAATTTTCCTTACTTAAACACTTTTACTTGCTAACAATTCATCAACTACTTCAATAACATAAAGATATACATCAAGATAACTATTTGAATGAAACAACATTAGAGTTGGGTACTTGTCTTGTTACTTGATTCAATCAACTTGCAATGTCTTATTACATGGAAAATGCTTTCAATAGCATGAAGTACAACTCATTCAATGGAAATACAAGGACAGGCCTTGAAGCCTTGATGTTACAATGTCTTCCTTACTTGAGCAACATTTGAAGATTTGGAATGTTCAACTCATCACCTCACAAGGTAGGCGCATATTTGAAGGATTTACAGGTTTTTCTGACTTGGGCGCCAAGTTGAGGTGACCTCCTCCTGAAGTTGCGCCTTGTCAACATTAGGTGCCAATTAGAGTTTATGGATGCTCTGGATTGTTTCCAAGAGTAGGCGCCAAAACATCATCATTATGAAAGTGTTTTAAATGCTAGGCGCCCAAATGAGCCCTCTGGAGTCTAGGCGCTCCTTTCATGCATTTTGTGTTCTAGGCGCCAATTGAAAGGAGTGGAGAACAGGGCAAGCGCCTTCCAAACTAGGTGTTTCCTTGAGGTGACAAGGACTTAGAAAGTGCGCCTAAGGTGAGCGCCTTGAGTGAAAAGGTCTAACAAACATCTTTGAACCCCCTTTCAAGGTTAGGCGCATTCTGGAGGTGGAAACAAGTAGAAGGTGCGCCTTAGCTTCCTTTGTCAATTCTTGCAAGTCTTTGTTGATTAGGAAGGTGGAATGCTTCATTGTAGAATGAGCGCCTATCTTCTAATGTCCAAACTACTTCTTCTGGCTCACTCTGTGGCTAGGCGCCAGAGCTAAACTATTCACACAAGGGAGTGCGCCTAGACTCACTTGATGTTTTCTTACTACTTCAACCCTTGGAAGATGTTCCAAGGTGTTCCCTTTTACAAGCACCTGACCTCCCAAGTTCCTTCATGTGCTATTCCTTGAAGGCGCCAAAACTGAGCTCCAGTGCCATGGGATTGTGCCTAACATCTTTGAAGAGTTTCTAAGCCTTTTGCAAGTTGATATCCCAAACTCATCTTCTAGGCGCAACAGGAGCTTTCCAAAGGAGTTTCCAAGTTTTAGACGCCAAGCGAGGTCATGGGTGAATGGAACTGCACCTTAGGAGATGACTGGATCCTAAGCGTCAGTCTGGAGTTACAGTGGAATTGATATGCGCCTCAACTAGCTTAGGCGCCCATTTGAAGTGATTCCTTTAACACTTCTCTGTCAATCTCAACTACAAGGATGATCTCCTAATCCAATTTTGATCCTCTGGAGATGCAAATAGCTTTACATTTCACTAGGCTCCATCAATGATGATCATCAACCAAAGCGCATTTCAAAGGTGAGATAGGCAAGTGAGGCACCAAACTAGTCCTTAAGACTTATCTCCTTTTATCAAGTCAATTTCAACTATGTGAGAGAGTTCTATTCTAGGCGCAAAATGGAAATGTTTCATCAATTGGTGCATCTTACAAAGCTCCCAATTCTAGGCGCCAGAGCCAAAGAGTTTTTCCCAACACATGCACCTGGGCTAGGAATTCACCTAAGAGACATCACTTAGCTTTAAAACTTTCAATCTATAGCCATCTGGGCTAGGCGCTCCAATGGAGGATCCTTGAACTCATGCATTGGCGCCTTCTAGTTCTAGGCACCCATTTTGGATGATTCATCCTGATACTAGCGCCCAAAATGACTAGACTCTCTTCATCATCCAATTCACTTAGAAGACTCAAGTTGGAGACTTAGTTGTCTATCCATGTTCTCCGGAAGATTCATTGTACCTCTATGCACTATCTCCTTCAAGGCGCTCCTTAAAATCATTGGAAGTGCTCAGGACTTACCTTAGTCCAAAGCGCCACAATCCATTCCTTAAAGCACAAAGAATTCTCAAAGGCGCCCCTATTTACCTCTAAGCACTCAAATATCATTTAGATTCAAGGCGCACATTTAGCTCCAAAATGCAAATTTCCATCATCAACCCATCAAGGTGCATCATCTTCCCTTTGTATCCCCTTCAAGGCGCAGACATTCACTTCTTCACACTCAAACTCACTCTCTAGCGCCAGAATAGGTGTATAACTTCAAATAAGGCGCTAATCTTAGGTTTCTAAGTACTTAGTTTGATCTTAAGGCTATCCTTCCTCTAAGCACTCTCTTCAACTCCCTCACTGAAGGCCCTCTGTAAGTTTGGGCGCATTTCATCCCAAGGCACTTCAACATCATCCAAGGCGCAAATTCACTCTCCAAGACAAGGTGCAAAAAACCCTATCCTAAGGCGCTCAAATCTTGCTTCTAGACCTAGGCGCACAAACATGAGATTAAGGATCATTCTGGCCACCATCACTTCCCTAAAGGCGCAAAATTGGTGTAGATACATTCCATTTATTAAGGATCATTCTGGCGCCCAAATCTTGTCAAAGCAAAGGATCAATAGGTTCTCTCTAAGGTGCACTCCAGGGTTTGATCTTGCAAGACTTCTCACGTCAAAATTTTGACCAAGACACTCAAGGCACTAGTCTTTATCATCTAACCCTACAGTGCACTTACTCATTATGATATACTCCTCAACTTTGTATTCAACCTTGCCCAAGGCGCATATTCACTATAAGGCATTCTCACGTTGTCAAGGCTCAGAGGGCTTCAACTTGCTAAAGGGTAGAGGTCTAGGCGCATATCTGACTTGAAGCTCAAGGCGCTCCAACCCTCTTGCTCTGGAATTCCTTCTAGGCACTAAGTGACTTCTCCAATTCCTTGAAAACATTTGAAGTGTTTTACCTTCTCAAGGTGCTCCTTCAAACTTGACTCCAAGGTGTTATAATCTCAAAGGTGTTGACATCATCTCAACCAAAGGCGCTCAATGATTCATCCCATATCTAGGCGCTAAAACACTTAATCAACCAAGTCATTCAAGGCGCCATTCAGTAAACTCATCTTCCATGATATTCCTATCAAGGCGCATATCACTTCTCTCATGGGCTTTAGGCGCTCAGTTGAGTGTTTCAATACTACTTAGGTGCCAAATTCATTTTAATGCACCAAACACAAAGAGCTTTCAAACACTGGGCGCTCACAAAGAGTCTTCCAACCTTGGGCGCTAAATTAGGTCTTTGCAACTATCCAAGGCGCATATCTTCGTTTGAACAACTTATGGTGCCAAAACAACTTCTCATTAGGGCACTCAAAACACTTGTGTTTACATTTGAAGTGCTTTACCTTCTTAAGGTGCTCTAGACTAACCTGACTCCAAGGCGCTCAATCATCATCCTTAAGGTGCTAAAAACATCATCTCCACTCTAGGCAAAAACATCATCCAACTCCTTAAGGCACTTCACTGTCAAAGTCTGAAGGCGCTCTACCTAGACCTTTCCCCTAGGCGCCAGAACTCCTAAGCACTCACCAGATAACTCTCTTCTTCAAGGCGCAAATCTTCCTATACTATGATTGCCTCTGAAACGCCGATTAACGTGATGTGAGGGTGCAAAGGCTACTCCAATCCTCAGTGAGCGCCTAGTTTAAACAAGGAGAAATAAAGCATTCAAAACTATCCAAACGATCATCCCCTTCCTAATGTCTTCACTGCTCCGGAAAACCTTGGCCAAAATGACACATAACAACTCCTATGAGCGCCCTTATGCCCTAGGATCATCTAGTTTGTGCGTCTTGTAATGAGGAGTTCATGTAAGTTTGGAATGAGCGCCTTGAATAAGTGTAAACTAGCCTAGAGAAGGGTATGTGCGCCTTGAGCATTCCAGAGATAACTGTGCGCCTAGAACAATATGAGTGCTCATGATGATGATTAACGCCCTGATGAGACTATGAGCGCCTTGTTCAGGAGATACCTTGTTTGATCATAAAATGCACCTTGAGTCTTGAAGGTTTTGAGCGCCTAGGTGATTTGGATGTTGGGATGTTGGTATGCGCCCAAGATTGAGGTAAGTGAGCGCTTGTAATGGAGGAGAGCAATGAGATGAGGTTTAGCACCTCCAAGTAAGGTCAGAGGTGAGGTTAGAGGTGAAATGTGCCTTTGGACCATTCTGGCGCCTTGGATGAAGAACCTATATCTTGAGCCCAAGAGGTAAAATTTGCGCCTTAGTGGATTTGGAGAGTTACAGAGATTAGAGAAAAGCGCCTTGAAGACAGAGTTGTTCAAGGCGCATATGTGATTTGGTCAAAAACAGGTGCCTAGAGTGAATAGGCTTTCATCCTGACTTAATACACTGCCTCCTTCTGACGATTTTTGGGGTAGCAGAAAACCTTTCACCACGGGCAAATGCCTCAGAGCTATAAAAAATCGAGAGAGGTTATTGTAGAGGCACTCTACGTGATCCCGTTGCCTCAGACGGAATGTTTCTAAGTGACACAGTTTTTGAGTAACATCTCGTCAAAGATTGCTACTTTTTTGCACTTTGGACTCTTCAGGGATATCGTCGGTACAATGTAGCTCCGACTGTTTCGACATGTTTGGGTGAGAAATAGGACCATGCCTAGCATAAATGTACCCATTCGGACGTGTTGGAATAGTCAATTTGGTCGCATCAGGAGCAGGACGAAAGTTACACCCCTTTACAACTTTACACTGCCTCCTTCTGACGATTTTTGGGGCAACAGAAAACCTTTCACCACGGGCAAATGCCTCAGAGCTATAAAAAACCGAGAGAGGTTATTGTAGAGGCACTCTACGTGATCCCGTTGCCTCAGACGGAATGTTTCTAAGTGACACGATTTTCAAGTAACATCTCGTCAAAGATTGCTGCCTTTTTGCACTTTGGACTCTTCAGGGATATCGTCGGTACAATGTAGCTCCGACTATTTCGACATGTTTGGGTGAGAAATAGGACCATGCCTAGCATAAATGTACCCATTCAGACGCGTTGGAACAGTCAGTTTGGTCGCATCAGGAGCAGGACGAAAGTTACACCCCTTTGCAACTTTACACTGCCTCCTTCTGACGATTTTTGGGGCAACAGAAAACCTTTCACCACGGGCAAATGCCTAAGAGATATAAAAAACTGAGAGAGGTTATTGTAGAGGCACTCTACGTGATCTCGTTGCCTTAGACGGAATGTTTCTAAGTGACACGATTTTCAAGTAACATCTCGTCAAAGATTGCTGCCTTTTTGCACTTTGGACTCTTCAGGGATATCGTCGGTACAATGTAGCTCCGACTGTTTCGACATGTTTGAGTGAGAAATAGGACCATGCCTAGCATAAATGTACCCATTCGGACGCGTTGGAACAGTCAGTTTGGTCGCATCAGGAGCAGGACGAAAGTTACACCCCTTTACAACTTTACACTGCCTCCTTTTGACGATTTTTGGGGCAACAGAAAACCTTTCACCACGGGCAAATGCCTCAGAGCTATAAAAAACCGAGAGAGGTTATTGTAGAGGCACTCTACGTGATCCCGTTGCCTCAGACAGAATGTTTCTAAGTGACATGATTTTTGAGTAACATCTCGTCAAAGATTGCTGCCTTTTTGCACTTTGGACTCTTCAGGGATATCGTCGGTACAATGTAGCTCCGACTGTTTCAACATGTTTGGGTGAGAAATAGGACCATGCCTAGCATAAATGTACCCATTTGGACGCGTTGGAACAGTCAGTTTGGTCGCATCAGGAGCAGGATGAAAGTTACACCCCTTTGCAACTTTACACTGCCTCCTTCTGACGATTTTTGGGGCAACAGAAAACCTTTCACCACGGGCAAATGCCTCAGAGCTATAAAAAACTGAGAGAGGTTATTGTAGAGGCACTCTACGTGATCCCGTTGCCTTAGATGGAATGTTTCTAAGTGACACGATTTTCAAGTAACATCTCGTCAAAGATTGCTGCCTTTTTACACTTTGGACTCTTCAGGATATCGTCGGTACAATGTAGCTCTGACTGTTTCGACATGTTTGGGTGAGAAATAGGACCATGCCTAGCATAAATGTACCCATTCAGACGCGTTGGAATAGTCAGTTTGGTCGCATCAGGAGCAGGACCAAAGTTACACCCCTTTGCAACTTTACATTGCCTCCTTCTGACGATTTTTGGGGCAACAGAAAACCTTTCACCACGGGCAAATGCCTCAGAGCTATAAAAAACTGAGAGAGGTTATTGTAGAGGTACTCCACGTGATCCCGTTGCCTCAGACGGAATGTTTCTAAGTGACACAATTTTTGAGTAACATCTCATCAAAGATTGCTGCCTTTTTGCACTTTGGACTCTTCAGGGATATCGTCGGTACAATGTAGCTCCGACTGTTTCGACATGTTTGGGTGAGAAATAGGACCATGCCTAGCATAAATGTACCCATTCAGACGCGTTGGAATAGTCAGTTTGGTCGCATCAGGAGCAGGACGAAAGTTACACCCCTTTGCAACTTTACACTGCCTCCTTCTGACGATTTTTGGGGCAACAGAAAACCTTTCACCACGGGCAAATGCCTAAGAGCTATAAAAAACCGAGAGAGGTTATTGTAGAGGCACTCTACGTGATCCCGTTGCCTCAGACGGAATGTTTCTAAGTGACACGATTTTCGAGTAACATCTCGTCAAAGATTGCTGCCTTTTTGCACTTTGGACTCTTCAGGGATATCGTCGGTACAATGTAGCTCCGACTGTTTCGACATGTTTGGGTGAGAAATAGGACCATGCCTAGCATAAATGTACCCATTCAGACGCGTTGGAATAGTCAGTTTGGTCGCATCAGGAGCAGGACAAAAGTTACACCCCTTTGCAACTTTACACTGCCTCCTTCTGACGATTTTTGGGGCAGCAGAAAACCTTTCACCACGAGTAAATGCCTCAGAGATATAAAAAACCGAGAGAGGTTATTGTAGAGGCACTCTACGTGATAGCGTTGCCTCAGATGGAATGTTTCTAAGTGACACGGTTTTCAAGTAACATCTCGTCAAAGATTGCAGCCTTTTTGCACTTTGGACTCTTCAGGGATATCGTTGGTACAATGTAGCTCAGACTATTTCGACATGTTTGGGTGAAAAACAGGACCATGCCTAGCGTAAATGTACCCATCCGAATGCGTTGGAACAGTCAGTTTGGTCACATCACGAGCAAGACACCAAAAATGCAAAGGTTGCTTTGTGCAACTTGACAACATTGACACTTTTTTGCAACATGACTCAAAGACTCAAACTGACCCCAAATGACTCAAAGTGACTTAAAATCACCTTGATTATAGAGGTCAAGGCGCTCCTTATCATTCATTCATTATGACCGCCTTGGGAGAATGGTATATAGGTCATCATCATGATTGGGCGCCCTGGATCCAGAGTGTTGGAGAGATCATCAAATGGTGTCTAGTAGGGTGAGTTATGAGTTTGGTCGCATCAGGAGCAGGACACCAAAAATGCATAACATGATGATGTAAAAATGTGTACATATGTGTAAAAATGCAGGAGGAAATAAAAAAAGACAAACCTTACAAATTAATGTGCATACTTACAACTCAATGTAACATAACTTTACAAAATCAATGTGAATACTTACAAATTAATCCAATGAACCATCTGGATCTGCTCTACTCTTTATTGTGTCAAGTATTGCTTCATGGTCAGACTCACGCACCTTCCACAATATTTTGTTCAAAGGTCTACCCCGATACTTTATCAAATGAACATTGGATGCCACGACAAGGTTCGAGTAATGAAGAATCTTTCGATGCATGTCAAAGTCCTGAAATAGCCAAATATTAACACTCTTATGTGGGTACCTTCTAAGCCATGTTCCAGTAATAACCACTGATCCTGTAGGGTATTCGATGTTTTCTCCATCTGTAACAGGGGCCTCCAATTTCTTTTTGGCCTCAACACAATGACATAAGTAACAATCTGTTCCCTCTTCATTATCTTCATCTGCAATAACTGCATATACATGTCCTACATTGATATGTGTAGCAAATTAGATGAAATTAGTCAACATTACAAAAACACTACAAAGTAAGATGACATTACCTGGTTGAACTAGATGAAATTAGATGCATATATGTGCCCTATATTACCTGGTTGAACTAAATCTGATATGTGGTCAAAGTCAATTGATGATTCCATCTGTGTTAGTTCCAGTGCCGTCGGGGGTCGATACGTGTCAAGTGGGCTAAGATAACTTAACTACCATTCGTCAACCCACTCCTTTGACGCGCACTCATCCCAGACTTGAATTGTACAGGAAGAACAAAAGCATGACATCTTTCGTGTATGGATACTCCATGAACCTGCAATTGAGCTTCTGAAAGAGTGCATCTTATTTGATCCTGGCAGTGTACAATAATCCTCATATGGTGCAATGTTAGTATCATCTATCAACCAAAAAAATCTACGAACTAAAGACTTACCTTCATTACCTGGACCCATGGAAGCATTACACCACTCGACAATCGATTTTGCATTTGTCAACTTTGCATTGTCTTTATACTTTAACTCTTCTCGTGCTATGGCTCTTTTGATACATGCTCCTGCACCATCATGCTCCCCCTTTCCATGCCCGGCCTCACAAAAGTTCCACATATGTTGAATACCTATAGAATTATGCCTCCTACTCAGCCAATAGAAATTCTGCGAGTTCTTGAATTGTGATGCACAATTATCCGACCATATGATATGCTGACTGAATGATATGCCCCTTCTAGCCAAATCATTATAGAACACCTGAAAGCAACCTTGCACGAACTCTGTAGAATGCGTACGATCATCACTAATATAGAAATGATACTCCCTTATGATCTTTTTGTCATCCTCTGTACTATCATTCGCATGAATGAATGCGATGTGCACAAATATAGAAACCTATGTGGAGTTGTAATATTGTGATTGCACCTCACGCTGTGGCTGTAGACTGTAGTTCTCTGCAAAGTCGACGACTGAAACAATGCTACCAACTGGAAATGTGTCCTTGCATAACTTGAATTGCAAGTCCAACCATCGAGCTCTATGGGCATGTCTTGCATACTCATACACTATGCTGTCACGAAATATAGGCATAAACTGATACACTGGAATCTTTTCAATAACTAATTCACACCTCTTTGCTTCTTTACCATCTTTTGTATTGTATGCCACTATTTTATACTTGCCAAACTCTACTAGTTGATTTCCAACCGCATGTGTTATTTCCATATGTTCACATATTGGCAAATGTTGCAAGCCACCGCAACGATGACATGTGCCATCCAAGCATAATTTCTTGTAGAATATTTGACCTTCCTCTCTTTCACATAAAATTCTTGATATGAAGTCTCTTGAAGATGTTGGTGGGGCACATATGGCACAACCCTGCAAATCATTGTTAGTATGCATATCTAAACATATAGACCTATAAGCATCAAAATGGTTAGAAAATTTAATATGTAATCTACAACAACAAGTAGTGCGTGTGTGATTTATCTTAACATAGAAAGGTTTTAGCATTTCAAAATATCTTTGACAAATTTTAATTTGAGGATACTTCTCTAGAAATTTACCATAAAACTGTGTTTGAGTCTCATCCAAAAAATGCTTTGGATGTGGCTCGCGGTTCTGACTACCAATTCTCCTTCTTACCACATCCCTTTGATTCAGAGATACCCTTGTGTAATTCTTCCAAAAGTCTGCAATTAGTGATCTCAATGCTTCAACAATTGGTTTATCTTTTCATGGTAGTCTCCCCGAGAACACCCATAATTCATTGGCATTAGTGTCCTCAATTCTTTGGCGTCTTCCAATGGCTCTTGATAAAGTTTTCCTATTAATTCTCAATTTTTGACTTGTCTTTCTAATGAGACGAGCTTTCCTCGTTTGACTACTTACTATAGTCGATGTAATCACACGCCGTGTTGCATTACTATCTTTTGTGCGTGAGGTGTTACCCACACTCTCATACGCACTCATTAGATTCTTGACAATAGATTTTTCACTTGAAGCCTCTGATGTTCTCAACCCAAGAATCTTCATGATAGACCTATACTTTATACTTTGCATCATTTCAACGAATAGTTGACATCTTGCAGTCTCATTTAACTTTTCAAAGAACAATCTCCAAATCTTATTAGCATATCTTCTACAAGTGCATTTTGGAATCTTACCTTCCATTGGCTGCAAAATATTCTCATCAATATCAATCAAATACTTTGGCTTTCTATGCAAAATTCTAGGTGGTGTCAAGTTAGGTAAATTCATCTCAACATTAGGAATTTCATCAATATTTAAATGAGATGGGTTAGATGGCATACCTTCGATCGAAGATGGAATAGATGACATACCTTGAGGTTGAGGTGGGAACGATGGCGTACCTCCTTCATCACATGTGAGTGATGATGTACTCTCAACTTGAGATGTGGTAGATGGTGTCCCTACATGTTGTCTTGCGATAAAGGATGTGTCTCCAACTATGGTATTCAAATCTCTCGTACCACGAAGTTTTTGCATTCGTTCTCTTTGTGCCGCCAATACCATATCTCTTTGTGATGGTTGTGGTTCCTCTTCAATTGGTATGTCTTCATTTATCGTGTCCAATTTCCTCTTCTCACGAAGTTCCCTCATAGCCATTGCTTTCTTTGCATTCTTAGCTTCTATCTCTTCCTGTGTTGGTTTAATTCTTGATCGTTTCCTCGGCATGACGGAGAATTTGTCTGTAGCACATGATAAAGAGACCAATATTAGTTCCTAAGAAATGAATACATGATAATAGTGGGATTGTATTTTTTTTATGTTGTAAGGATTTATTCTTGTATAGTTTGACATCATGGTATGAACTAAGGTTTGTTTATTACACATAATTATTAAAGAGCCCAAGTGTAGAAAATATACATGGCATCATGTGAGATTGTAGGTTGCTTTCTTGATTGGAAATGTGTCTATTTTAAACATGTATGATAAAGCATGATAAAGTAATTCAATCCGAAATAAGGAAAATGTAAAGAACATGCATGTAAAGACTTGACATACCTAAAAAATGAAGATTTGAATGGAGAGAGTACCCAATTATGTAGTGTTTTTATCTTCTTGCATCAAACTCCTCAACAATTTGAGTTTTTCACCACTTGCTTCCTTTTCAATGTTAAATTCTTAAAATTGAATCAAAATTAACATTGCAATACTACAAAAATTGAAACTTGTATAGATATATATCAAATTTGGTTTGAAAACTATGTTATTTCCTCCTTCTCAAGTTGGCAAAGCAGAAAAGGTGGTGGAAAGATCATGCAAAGGTGGTACAATGTGTCAAATGTGCATGTGAACTTCCCAATAGCATGAAAGCACTTCTTTTTTGTCGAAGCACACGCAGAATCAGTAAGAAAACAGAGCATGTGGGCCTGGATCACGGGGGTAACCACTTTTTTACCGTTTTAGTAGAAATACAAAATGCGAGCGCGTTATAACGCGCTCGCGTTTTGTCCTGCTATAGATCCCTAAACCCTAAACCCTCAACTCTGATTCCTTGACCCTCAACCCTCAATGTCAAATCCTAATCCCTCAACCCTATCCCTAAACCCTCAACCCTCAATGTCAAATCCTAATCCCTCAACCCTCAACGTCAAATCCTAATCCGTCAACCCTCCAACCCTATCCCTAATCCTTACAACCCTCAACCCTAATCCCTCAACCCTTAACTCTGATCCATCAACCCTCAACACTATACCTTAAACCCTAATCCCTTCAACCTCAACCCTATCCCTAAACCCTTGACCCTCGAACCTCAGCCCTCGACGTCAAACCCTAATCCCTCAACCCTTAACTCTGATCCCTCATCTCTCAACCCTAACCCTAAACCCTCAACCCTCAACATCAAACCCTAATCCCTCAACCCTCAACCCTAATCTGTCATCTGTCATCCCTCCACACTCTACTTTAACCCTAATTCCTCGACCCTCGACCCTCGAACCTCAACCCTCAACCCTCAACATCAAACCCTAATCCCTCAACCCTTAACTCTAATCCCTCGACCTTCAACCCTGATCCTAAACCCTAAACCCTCAACGCCAAATTCTAATCCATCAACCCTTCACTCTAATCCCTCAACCCTAAACCCTATCCCTAAACCCTCAACACTATACCTTAAACCCTAATCCCTCAACCCTAACCCTAAACCTTGTCCCTAAACCCTAATCCCTTCAACCTCAACCCTATCCCTAAACCCTTGACCCTCGAACCTCAGCCCTTGACGTCAAACCCTAATCCCTCAACCCTTAACTCTGATCCCTCATCTCTCAACCCTAACCCTAAACCCTCAACCCTCAACATCAAACCCTAATCCCTCAACCCTCAACCCTAATCTATCATCCGTCATCCCTCCACACTCTACTTTAACCCTAATTCCTCGACCCTCAACCCTATCCCTAAACCCTTGACCCTCGAACCTCAACCCTCAACCCTCAACATCAAACCCTAATCCCTCAACCCTTAACTCTAATCCCTCGACCTTCAACCCTGATCCTAAACCCTAAACCCTCAACGCCAAATTCTAATCCCTCAACCCTTCACTCTAATCCCTCAACCCTAAACCCTATCCCTAAACCCTCAACACTATACCTTAAACCCTAATCCCTCAACCCTAACCCTAAACCTTGTCCCTAAACCCTAATCCCTTCAACCTCAACCCTATCCCTAAACCCTTGACCCTCGAACCTCAGCCCTCGACGTCAAACCCTAATCCCTCAACCCTTAACTCTGATCCCTCATCTCTCAACCCTAACCCTAAACCCTCAACCCTCAACATCAAACCCTAATCCCTCAACCCTCAACCCTAATCTATCATCCGTCATCCCTCCACACTCTACTTTAACCCTAATTCCTCGACCCTCAACCCTATCCCTAAACCCTTGACCCTCGAACCTCAACCCTCACCCTCAACATCAAACCCTAATCCCTCAACCCTTAACTCTAATCCCTCGACCTTCAACCCTGATCCTAAACCCTAAACCCTCAACGCCAAATTCTAATCCCTCAACCCTTCACTCTAATCCCTCAACCCTAAACCCTATCCCTAAACCCTCAACACTATACCTTAAACCCTAACCCTAAACCTTGTCCCTAAACCCTAATCCCTCAACCCTCAACCCTAATCTGTCATCCGTCATCCCTCAACTCTAATCCCTCATTCCTAAACCCTAAACACTATCCCTATTCCTAGACCCTCAACAGGCTCGATACTATACCTTAAACCCTAATCCCTCTACCATCGACACTCTTATTTAACCCTAATCCCTTGACCATTAACCCTATCCCTCAACCTCAACCCTCAACCCTCAACCCTCAACTCTCAACATTAAACCCTAATTCATCAACCCTAAACCCTAATCCCTCAAACCTAAACCCTATCCCTAAACCATCAACCCTCAACACTATACCTTAAACCCTAATCCCTCAACCCTCAACCCTAAACCTTATCCCTCAACCCTCAACCCTAATCCCTCATCCCTCAACTCTAATCCCTCATCCCTAAACCCTAAATGCTATCGCTATTCCTAAACCCTCAACAGACTCGATACTATACCTTAAACTCTAATCCCTTATCCCTAAACCCTCCAACCCTATCCCTAATCCTTATACCCTCCACACTCTACTGTAACCCTAATTCCTTGACCCTCAACCCTATCCCTAAACCCTTTACCCTCGAACCTCAACCCTCAACCCTCAACATCAAACCCTAATCCCTCAACCCTTAACTCTGATCCCTCGACCTTCAACCCTGATCCTAAACCCTAAACCCTCAACGCCAAATTCTAATCCCTCAACCCTTCACTCTAATCCCTCAACCCTAAACCCTATCCCTAAACCCTAACCCTAAACCTTGTCCCTAAACCCTAATCCCTCAACCCTCAACCCTAATCTGTCATCCGTCATCCCTCAACTCTAATCCCTCATTCCTAAACCCTAAACGCTATCCCTATTCCTAGACCCTCAACAGGCTCGATACTATACCTTAAACCCTAATCCCTCTACCATCGACACTCTTATTTAACCCTAATCCCTTGACCATTAACCCTATCCCTCAACCTTAACCCTCAACCCTCAACCCTCAACTCTCAACATTAAACCCTAATTCATCAACCCTGAACCCTAATCCCTCAAACCTAAACCCTATCCCTAAATCATCAACCCTCAACACTATACCTTAAACCCTAATCCCTCAACCCTCAACCCTAAACCTTATCCCTCAACCCTCAACCCTAATCCCTCATCCCTCAACTCTAATCCCTCATCCCTAAACCCTAAATGCTATCCCTATTCCTAAACCCTCAACAGACTCGATACTATACCTTAAACTCGAATCCCTTATCCCTAAACCCTCCAACCCTATCCCTAATCCTTATACCCTCCACACTCTACTGTAACCCTAATTCCTCGACCCTCAACCCTATCCCTAAACCCTTGACCCTCGAACCTCAACCCTCAACCCTCAACATCAAACCCTAATCCCTCAACCTTTAACTCTGATCCCTCGACCTTCAACCCTAATCCTAAACCCTAAACCCTCAACGCCAAATTCTAATCCCTCAACCCTTCACTCTAATCCCTCAACCCTAAACCCTATCCCTAAACCCTAACCCTAAACCTTGTCCCTAAACCCTAATCCCTCAACCCTCAACCCTAATCTGTCATTCGTCATCCCTCAACTCTAATCCATCATTCTTAAACCCTAAACGATATCCCTATTCCTAGACCCTCAACAGGATCGATACTATACCTTAAACCCTAATCCCTCTACCATCGACACTCTTATTTAACCCTAATCCCTTGACCATTAACCCTATCCCTCAACCTCAACCCTCAACCCTCAACCCTCAACTCTCAACATTAAACCCTAATTCATCAACCCTAAACCCTAATCCCTCAAACCTAAACCCTATCCCTAAACCATCAACCCTCAACACTATACCTTAAACCCCAATCCCTCAACCCTCAACCCTAAACCTTATCCCTAAACCCTAATCCCTCAACCCTCAACCCTAATCCCTCATCCCTCAACTCTAATCCCTCATCCCTAAACCCTAAATGCTATCCCTATTCCTAAACCCTCAACAGACTCGATACTATACCTTAAACTCTAATCCCTTATCCCTAAACCCTCCAACCCTATCCCTAATCCTTACACCCTCCACACTCTACTTTAACCCTAATCCCTTCAACCTCAACCCTATCCCTAAACCCTTGACCCTCGAACCTCAACCCTCAACCCTCGACGTTAAACCCTATTCCCTCAACCCTTAACTCTGATCCCTCATCTCTCAACCCTAACCCTAAACCCTAAACCCTCAACCCTCAATGTCAAATCCTAATCCATCAACCCTAAACCCTATCCCTAAACCCTCAACACTATACCTTAAACCCTAATCCCTCATCCCTCAACCCTAAACCTTATCCCTAAACCCTAATCCCTCAACCCTCAACCCTAATCTGTCATCCCCCAACTCTAATCCTTCATCCCTAAACCCTAAATGCTATCCCTATTCCTACACTCAACAGAATCGATACTATACCTTAAACCCTAATCCCTTATCCCTAAACCCTCCAACCCTATCCCTAATCCTTATACCCTCCACACTCTACTTTAACCCTAATTCCTCGACCCTCAACCCTATCCCTAAACTCTTGACCCTCGAACCTCAACCCTCAACCCTCAACATCAAACCCTAATCCCTCAACCCTTAACTCTGATCCCTCGACCCTCAACACTATACCTTAAACCCTAATCCATATCCCTCAACCCTTAACCCTTAAAACTTAAACCCTATCCCTACACCCTCAACACTTGACACTATATCTTAAGCCTTAAACCCTCATCCCTAAAGCTTCAACCCTCAATCCTTAAACCTTAAACCCTAAACCCTATCCCTAATCCCTCTACCCTCAACACTCTAACCCTAACCTCGACATTAAATGCTAATCTGTCAACCCTATTAAACCCTAATCCTAAACCCTCAACCCTCAACCCTCAACACTATACCTTAAACCCTAATCCCTCAACCCTCAACCCTAAACCTTATCCCTAAACCCTAATCCCTCAACCCTCAACCCTAATCCATCATCCCTCAACTATAATCCCTCATCCCTAATCCCTAAATGCTATCCCTATTCCTAAACTCTCAACAGACTTGATACTATACCTTAAACCCTAATCCCTTATCCCTAAACCCTCCAACCCTATCCCTAATCCTTACACCCTCCACACTCTACTTTAACCCTAATCCCTTGACCCTAAACCCTATCCCTAAACCCTTGACCCTTGAACCTCAACCCTCAACCCTTAATGTCAAACCCTAATCCCTCAACCCTTAACTTTGATCCCTCGACCCTCAACCGTAATCTGTCATCCCTCATCCCTAAACCTTAAACGCTATCCCTATTCCTAGACCCTCAACGGGCTTGATACTATACCTTAAACGTTAATCCCTTATCCATAAACCTTCCAACTCTATCCCTTATGCCTTAACCCTCATGATGAATAGCCTTGAATGTAAAAAAATTTGAGTGGGACATAACGCGAGCGCGTTATAACGCGCTCGCGTTATGTCAAACATGGCAAAAGACAGACTTGCGGGAAAAAATGTAAGGCAAGAAATAACGCAAGCGCGTTATTTCTTGCTTTGGGAATCCCAAGCCTTGGGCTTGGGATTTGCTTTGGATTTCCAACCCAAAGGCTTGGAGTGCCTTATGAACAGTCACAGACGTGTTTTTCTGTATTCTTCAAAATTTCACATAATTTCGTTCGTGCTAACCCTCAGATTTGCACGTGTTTCAAGGTTGAACAAATTGAACACATGGGTAATGTTAGGCTTTCTCTTAGCTATTTGACGATGTGATTTTTTTCACATTTTAACAATGTTAAGCCTTTCATCTTTAATTTCTTTTGTTTGTGTCCGTTTTTATGCAAAAACCACTGTTTGGTCTTTTTTTCATTGTAAAATAACTATTGATTCAAATTTCAAAAAAATTACATATTTAGAAACTAGACTCCATTCTACAAATATTAAAAAAATAAAAAAATGATTTTCAATTAGTTTTCAAAATTTATAGGGGTAGCACGGCCAAAATTCTATTTTTTAGGATGTGTCCACTTTAAAAATTAGTAAAAAATCAAATATTCATCAAAAAATTATCAGAAAAATCGGGCATAAACTACATGCTATTAGCTAATTTCTCACCGAAGCGATTTTAAAAATACCAAAAAAAAGTTGACCTTTTGAGGGAGCCACAAAACATGCTATGTTATGTTTTTTTGACAGAAACAACACCAATTTCTGTGGCTCCCTCTTTTGAACCCCTTAATCTATGCCATTTTCAAAACAAAATAGTAGTTTAGAAAGTAGACTCGGAGTACTACGAACATTGTTTTGGTTGCATCTCTAAATTTTGAGTGTAACTATGCTCAATTTCTCATCCAAGGCCAGTATTTCCTGATTTCAGAAAAAAAGTGGCCACTTAAGACCCCTTTTTGGCCCCCCATCTTCTTGCACTTACCCAAAAAGTAGCTTGGAAATTTCAGTCCCAATAGGTAAAACACACCAAAATTGATAATCTTAGTATTAGATGGGAATAGAGGATTTACATTCAAAATTAGAAGGTATTTATGAGAAGTCATTGCCAAAATTTGAATTTGTAGCAGGGAAGGAACAAAAGGTGCTACATAACCATACAGAGATTAATGATTCCTATAGAAGTTCCCAATTCAAACTATCTTTGTGAAGTGACCTATCTAGTCTAGGTTTTGTGTTGAATCCAATCCCTTAGACAAATGTAGAAAGCTAAGACCGATCATTGCCCACTAGCGGTGGCAGGCTAATGAATGATCTGCCATGTTCATTAGGAATGGAAATCTTTGATACTGAGCTCCAAGAATATTGACCAGAGGGATCTCTGAAGCTTGTGGAATGCCAATTCCCAATTTTGCTCCTATAAGTACATCCATGTCAGTGATCCTATATATGTCCTTGAATAACAAAATGATTTCTATTTTGTTAACACCTAAATCTAGTATAGAGGCCAAGAACTAGGATGTAATATCATAATTGACTCTGCACCTATTTTCATTCGTTATGAAATCTAGACCTATTACCATTTTAATGGCTTCCAATCCCAATTCATGGAATATGGGGTTTTCATGTTGAACGATCAGTCCTCTCAGACGAGCATCTGAAATTGAACCAAAGAATGCAGTCTACCTCCTAGTACTACAAAGGCATATAGAAGTATTCATTTTCACAATGAATATAAGTACAACCCAAAGAAGAATGAGAATTGCTCATCACACAGACCATTAAATAGAAGTTCGTACAAGTTGCAGGGTAGTCACCATTAATGGTGTTCGTGTGGGCTTGGTGTTTAGGATTGTGTAGGTTAATTCAGGTATGCCAGAGGTCTAATAGAATTAATGTCATTAATGTATTAGATTTTTTTAATCATGATTTGTGGATTATGGTATTAAATGCAGGGATGCAGTACAGACGTTTGAAGAAGAGAGAAGAAGTCACTTTATGAAAAGAGCATGCAAAGTTGTGTGTATTTGGCATACAATACACGAGATACAAAAGTGAACATACATAGTGATGTAAAAACTAGATATGCAGAGGTCAATACAAGAGGCTAAATACAATACTGGACTTCAACGTTTATACAATTCAATATTGACAATGGTTTGAGGATCGAGGATATACTAAATACACTTTAAATACATAAGATATACAACAAACATACAAAGCTAGACACGAAAAGAGGTAAAGTACGGTTAATAATGAGGTAAGTTCATGTCTTTTGTATGTTAACGTGATGCATAAACAGAAATACAATGTCAGAATTAGGAAAGGAGTTAAAAACAGTGGAAACATAAGGTAAGTCCGCATTTGTATTGTATAAGCAAAATGTATTGCAAAAGCATTGAGATATACAAAAAGGTTCAAATACAAAACTCTAAGTTGTTGAAAGTAGAGAATTGCATGCATAAAGTAAAATACAAGGTTTAAAAGACAAGAGCGGACTCGACAGTGATTTAAATATGGTGTATAAATTAACTCAGGGCCGCGCTCTTGTATATAGAATAACTGTATGTGCTGAAGATCACGATATTAAAAAAAGATAAAGATACAATGTCAGAACTAATGGTAAGTCAAAACAGAACGGATACAAATTTCAATTCTATTTTTGTATGTTCGAATGTATGCATCACATTAACATTAAGGAATACAAATGTTAGGTGCAAAGTCGGATGTAACGTAAAATACAATATGTTTTGTAAACTCGCATAGGTCCGCATTTGCATGTCTTGAAGATTGTATACACAAAATGTACATTGCAATATACAAGGGTTGATACAAAACTTAAATCTGACTAAAAGTGGGAGTTGTATGTATTGGGATAGGTTTTGTATATTTACGATTGCATAAGGAAACATACAAAGATTGATATACAAAAAGTGAGATACAAAAGGGAAAGGTGAAGGTAATGCATACAAAGGTTTGAAATGAAACATTAAGAGGGAAAAAGGGTGCAATTTGAATTGTATACATTAATTGTTGTATTTAATGCACAACTAATGGCAGGGATGTAGAATTTGAATGAAATAAAAGTAAAGTCGATGATGTTATTTTTATAGTTGCATGTCAAAGGTAAAATTTGCAGAGGGTTTCACTTAGCCAGAAGAACGGGATTCAGGTGCTGAACAGAACGGAAATGGTAAAATGGTTAAAGGTTTGAATGGTAAATTCTATCAATAGGAGGTTGCGAGTTACAGGTATGTCTATGAAGCGTCATTGAATTACGACTAGGCAAAATTACGGTTAATTGCACTAATTTCATTAAGAAAATGATGTAAATCATTCATCATTATTGTAGTTGATTATGCAAGAAGAATTTGATATGGTTAAATACTGTTAAATCTTTGTTAAACAAAAGGCAAGAAATAATCCTAGGGTAAATGGTAAAAAACATGAAATTAGGCTAAAAACCCTAGGAACTGTATGCAAACGGGGGGGTAAAAAAGTATAATTTCTTTTGATAGGATGGCACCTAGACAAAAGAAGGTAGATAGTACAGCTGGAGAAGGAGAGAAAATAAAAAAGGAAAGAAAATTGAGAGAGATGATTAAAGAGGAGTTGTCATTGATCAAGGGATATTCTGAACTTTGTTATTTAGCTTAGGAGGATTGGTCACATATATGAACATTGGTCAATATGATGCAAAAGAAGTGCTACAGAAGGTCATGGCGTCTAATGCTATTGATGACATGAAAAAGATTTGGGATAAGGGATTGTATAAGGCCGCAGGATTCCCATTAGCTATGGAGGCTAAAGATTTAGTGCTGAAATGCATGTGCAAGAACAATTTAAGCACCAGAAAGGTAATACACAATGATCAAACTATTGCAGATCTATCTATAGAAGGCATAGCCCTAAACTTTTGGGCTGGAGATTAAAGAGGAAATGATCGATATTGATATGGATCAATACACTGAAGATTTTATAAAAAATGAGAAAGAATGCAAAACTGCTATCTTTTATGGGTGGTATATGGCAGAGAATAAACCTAAAGCTACTCTAAGGGTGCCTAAGAGTTTATACAGAATTGACTTCAAAGAGGAGATATACTTAATGATTACAATGTTGAGCAGATTAGTTGGACTAAGAGATGCAACAAAGTTTGAACCTTGGATGTTCAATATCATATAGTATATCAGAGCAAAGAAGGGAACTATTCATTGGGCCAAGGCCATTAGTACAGCAATAAATAGACAGACAATGGCATTCAGAAAAAAATAGAAGGTTTTCCTTGTCTTCTTATATGATCTATGCTTATGCTGTTGAAATGCCACCAATGGCTGGAATAGACAGAGTGGGTACCTTAGGAAATGGCCCAGGTAAAAAGTTGCTTTATGAACATTATCCAGATTTGTAGGAGGAGAATACATGGCGTAAATATGCCAGGGTGAATGATGTTTTTTATACCTATTTGGTGAAAATTTTAAATGGAGACAAAGACAAGAGATTATCAGAAGAGGCAGCAAAGGCTATAAGTCATTTCAGTTCTTGTTATAAACAATTTCCTACATTCACTTATATTAGGACTGAGGGATTTGAAGGTAAACCATTCATGCTGCCAAGATATCCTCCAGACTGGTTAATTGTACTAGAATTCACAAGGCAAATTTTGAATGTATTTAGAATGTACAAAAGGAGATTTAACAGAGGAAACATTAAGTTCCCTTGGATAATTGGGAATTATTCATGCTATAATGAAGACACTGCTAAAGAATTAGAAAAAGAGTTGAGATATTATGGCTTTGAGGAGTTTGATTTAGTTAGAAGGTTTGACCCCTTCCACAGAATTGAAAATTATATTGATAAAAAGTACAAACACCAAATTCACATCGAGGATTTTTGGTCAGACTGTGAGAATGAGCAAGAACTGCAGAAGAGAGCTCATCAAAGACTGACATTAGAACAGATGAAAACCATGGGGGAAATTAATGTGCCTCAGGAGGTTAGAGATGATGATAAAGTATTGCACCAAAGCTATGAGAGTCATGGAGTGGCATTGTTGCCTATCAGTGAACCTAATTGGGAAGAACTAGCAGAGACTTCTTTAGATGTAATATCTAAACCAATCCTTTTATTTTCTAGAACATGGTTGAGTGATAGAGTGGAAGAGCTTAAAGCTAAGGGTGTTATTGCCACTTATCAGAAAAAGGGAAAGAAAAGAGATAGAGAAAATAAGGATGATTTAGAATGTTTTTATGAAAAGAGAAGGAAATTTGTAGAGACTACAGTCCCTGAGAAAGATAAGAATACTACCCTTTTAGATCCCTATGCTCTTGGTATCACGGTCGCCATTCCTTCAGGGACATTCATGGAAGAAGGAGCATCAAGCCAAGCGGTTAATATGGAACCGGCACAAATGTCAAGGGTTGCTATAGAACAAGTGCAAAGCAAAGAGGTACCAACAGGACAACCTATAATTAAACATGGAACTGTGATAGTGGATGCTCCATTGGTTGGAATAAGACAGAAGCATGTATTTGAGGATTTCACAAGTGAGGAAAGAAGATTAGGCCATATAAAAGTCAAGCAGGAGTTGACTGAAGAAATGCTACAAGAGTCAATAGGCCTAAAAGTTAAGAAAGTAGGTGAAATTGTGAATGTTGAAGAATGGAGTAGTGATGAGGAGTCATCATTTGGAATTGATCTAGGGGTAGAAGATGAGGAGGAGAAACAAACATCAAGGACTTCCCTTATAGTAGAAGAACAAAGTGCTGAAGTAAAAAAGACACAGAGTCCAGTAAGGAAGGATGAAGATGTACAAGAAGACCTAGAAACAGTGGACCCTTTTGATCAACTAGTATCACCTGAAATCATAGAAGAAGTGCAAGTTGTTGCACAACAAGTGGAAGAAGCAGAAAAGGAAGTTGGAAAAGAGGAAGAAGGAGAAGAAAACATAGAAAAAATAAATGTATCTTCTATATAGTCATTGCAATTAGAAAAGATAAGTGAAACAGAGAATGTCCAAGGTCAAGCTAAAGTGCAGACAGAAGAGGTAATGCCAGCAACTATCATAGATACTAATGTTTCAAATTTTTCTAATGTTAATATTGAACAAGGTGAACAAGAAAGGAATTCTGAAGTAGGAAATAAAGGACAAGATATTAAAGGAGATACATAGAAGGATTCAGAAGAAAAGAAAAATAAAGAGGAGGGACCACGACGTCAGGATAATGTATCTCCCTCAGCACCACAATAGGGTCCACCTCTGGGTCAAAATCTAATGCAACAACAACAACAACAAGGGCCAATAGAGACAAAAAAACTAGAGGAGGAGGTAATCAATGAAGAGAAGAAGATAGAAATAGATAGGGAAGCACTAGCTTGGTTAGGTTTTGAGGTAAGAAGAGAAAAAATAGAAATATAGTTGGTTCCCATTGACATCAAAAGTTTATTAGGTGTGCATCCACAAAAAGAAAGGAGAAAGGATAGAACCATGTCAGCTATAAAGCGAAGCCCATATGGATCTAGATCTCTAGAGCTAGTTGTACCACAAAAAGATAAAGCTAAAGGAGAAATGACCCTTGAAGATTATCAAATGCTGAATATAAATCTTGGGCATGTAACTAGGGAACAACACATTGTTGAATGGGAGGATATGAATACTTGGTAACTATGAAAGTGCTAAAGAAAGATAAAGATAAGTTTGACTATTTGAAGGGGCATATTGTACAATTGTAGCAATTCATACAAAGGATATTTGACCCTAGTGTGGACATTCCAGAGTTGCTTGAAGATTTATCCATTTTATCAAGAGAACAATTTAATGAATTTGAAAATAAAAAGGTAGAAGCAAATGTTTTTAAAGAATGGTTTAAAACCTTTATTCAAAAGGGAGAAAACACAATAAAATAGGTAATTGTCGAATGGGACGTGGCTCTTGCAGAGAAGAATGATTGCAATGTCATTTTACATCATTGTCAATCCAGAATGGAAGAGTGCAAAGAAGAATTGAGGCAAATTGAGGGCATGAATGAAAGAATTGAAGAGCTGAAAAGTGAAGGGATAGTAAATTCTCAAGTGGTAGATTATATGCCACAGTGCATATTAGAGTTGAAATTTGAAGACAACATGTTAAGGGGTTGCATATGAGTACCTGAGATCTAGAAAAAAGTGCAGATGAGGTAATAAGGAAACATATGAAAATATTACAAAGGCTCATTGGGCATGAATGCCAGGAAATACCAGTTTATGATACAGCCATGGCAGTTAAAGAGTTCAAAGCTATTTATCTACCCTGCGTGGAGAGTCCTGCTACATATCTGAGCATTGAGATGATTGATTCCATCATGGAATTAAGTGCAAAGATGAGTAAGTATCAGAAAAATAGAGAGGAAATAGAAGAGCAAGTAGGGACATTAAAAGAGAAGATTGAATTACAAAAAAATACATGGACAGTGAGTCAGAGGAATAATCATAATTCTATTGCAGCATTGATCGCCAAGTACACAGAGTACTTGAAGAAAATAGGAGAGGAATGAGAAAAAGAAAGGTGCCAGTGGTAGTAGTCATTTCTTTTTGTATCTTCATGTGTATATGTTGTAGGTTTTTGTCATGTTGTGGCAGCTGAAATCAACAAGGAGAAAATTCAAAGAAGATTCTACATGTTGAAAGATCCTAATGGCATCCTTTGCGCCAAAAGGAATATTCTTGAAGATATTTTAAAGGGCGGTTGGGAAATGATTCCCACCATTGATCTTGTGAATTTGAATTTGAGCCATGGATTGAATTTGTAACCATAGCAAAGGGGGAATTCAAATCTATATATAGAACCCTGCTACTAGTGTTTTTTACACAGAGTTTTTGAGAAAGACATGTAACTTTAGGCAGAGAAGTACTAGACTTTGAGCAGAATTTTATGTGAAGTGGAATGCACTTGTGTCTATAGTGAGATGATGTGGATTGTCTAGTCTCTCCTTGTATCTGTAAAAATGTCTGTGAGTTTTAATTAGTTGTTAATGTTTTCAAAAAAATTGAAGTCAAATACATTGTAAATTTAAAAGGCTTTTCATATATTAATGAATGTAAACATCTAGTTGCTGCATCTATTCTAGAGTGCATTAGATTCAGGTGTTCTTTAATGTATTTCCTTTGATGATCGCATTTCTGTATGTGCATTTATGATACTACTCAGGATAAACATACGTGGAATTTACTCTTTTAAAACATTACAATTGATTGATCTTTGTATACATGAGTAACAGAGAATTAATTCCTGTAGAGTTAAGTTTTCTAAACCATGGCTTTTCTAACTATTCCTAGAAAATAATAAATAATTAGCAATCACGTAGAAATCTAAAGTAAATTGTCATACATTTAAGTAAAGAGTGAGGAATTGTAAAGATATTTGACAATTTTCATATGAATTTAAGGTACAAAGTTTGTTTTATCAAGATTCACGTAAAGCTTTGTTTTAAAATAGTAAATACATGCAAAGAATCACTAATTTTAGTGTAATTTGTAGTTATTTGCACAAGTATAACAAGTCCAGTGAAGCACAAATCACTTTAGTTGAGTAAGGCCCCTTGAACATTACAGCTTCACAATGAACTGCTGATAAATCAAACACGGTCAAGATCTGACCATACAGAAACTTGAGATTAAAAATTCTTAGCTAATTCTTCATATTTTTCAAGACAACTAAGGTTCCTTTGTGAATTTTAACTTTGTTGCTTACGTACTTTACATACATCAACACAATGTACTACAATATTGAAGGTGCTAACATTTCGTAATTCTACTCCATCTAATACACACAAGTATGGAGTTGTGCTTAGTAAATGTAGTCACATGGGAGTTGAATTTGGAGTGATGCTAGTTGAATGCAAAGATATTTTATTAAAACGTGTAGATATGCATGTAGAAATAAGTCAATGCGAACATGTAAGGGGCAAATGTTGTTCACGAATAGGGGGTCCACATGCAAGACTTCTGGTCAAACCTTTTTTTGACCCCAAAAAAAGTTGTTTGGAAAAAACCACCTAATCTATGTGTTTGATGGGTCAGAATGATGCTAAAAAGAAAAGATTTAAACAAATTAACCATACAAATTATTAATAATATCTACATTTTTATGATAAATTATATTTTATTTTTGTTTGGTTTTAATTTCAACTACCAACTATTAGATGTATTTTGACTTGTTGAATTGTAAAAATTCTCAACTTCTTAAAAATACTGATTTTATTATAACTATATTGAAAATTTTAAAGTTTATCAAAATTTTGTATCAACCATAAAAATAAAACAAAATGTATTAATAAATTTAATATTTTTCTTATAAAATATTAATTTTATTATAATTTTAATAGATCTTTAATATATTTAATAAAAATATCTATTTTTTTTTAATATCTTTTATTTTAAATATATACTTATTTTAAGTAGATTTATAATTTTTTTCCCCCAAAATATCAGTTTTCTAACAAATTCTCACATCTTTGCTTGGAGTACTGTTCCCTTTTTAACGTCTTTTTTTAATCTAAATGGGTGCTTAGGACTTTATTTAAATGTATTTATTTCTTACCAAAATGCTATAACAAATTCTTATAGCGTAGCTTGTAAATAGAAATAACTGGTCATGAACAAGAAAAGCCATTAAGAGTGAGGATAAATTGGACTTATTATTTGGCCATGAAGGAAAAACAAAATGGGAAGGAAAACTGCCCGATCAAATGTTTTTTATCACTTAAAGCTAGATTAGTTCTAAAAAGGAAAACCTTTCCAGTCTCTGAACTTCATCCCTTAGATGAAAATCACCTGTGATGCCTGAACCATCAGCACCTATAAATATGAATTTTAACCCAACTCATTATTTAATTTGATCTGGAGGGGATATATTACATAAAATGCACTGCTGAAACATGCAAATGTATTTTGGAAAACTGATACAAAGGACCCTTGTAGTAAATCCAAATCTCAAAAACATTAACAATTTTTTAAAAAAATAATAATCTACATAAGAAAGAATAGCAACAGATGGAGAAACAAAAATACCATTTTATGTACAAAACTTTTCCAAACATTCTCTGCAGCTCTGTTCGTAAGAGCTTAATGACCTGTTTTTTAAAGATTATACAGTTGAATCAAGTGTCTGGTAGAATAGTAAGCCAACAAATCTACGTTTCGAATCTCACCATTATAACAGTTATTTGATATTTAAACAGAGAGATTGCAATAAACACCACAACAGCTCTATTTAAAAGAAGTTAAATTACATCCACTCTTCTCAGATGCCAAGCAATCTATTGAAATAGAAAACAAAATAACTCTTCATATCATTGAAAAATTTTAAGATTTTAATGGTAAACTTAAAACTCCATAATCATATAATATTGCAGCACAAATTAGTTATGAAAAAAATATAGATAATCAACAGAATAATAAACTAATGGAATAAGCGATCAAAGAACAAGAAGAGGATTTACATGGTAAAACTCCAACAATACAATCTATTGAAATAGACATCAAAATAACTCTCCATATTATTGAAAAACCTTTAGATTTTAATGATAAACTGAAAACTCCAGAATCATATAATATTGCAGCAGAAATTAGTTACAAGAAATTATAGATAATCAACAGAATAATAAACTATCAGAATAAGTCATCAAAGAAAAACAAGAGGATTTATGTGGTAAAACTCCAACAATATATCAGAGAAAACATCCACTGGCCAAAGTTTGAGTATTCTTATTGTTGAGAGGAAAAATTACAATCTTCACCCAACTGCAATTACAATTTTGATTCCTTTGAAGGTTGCAAAGATACATAATATCTTCAACATAACTGCCACCATCAAACTTAAAAAATAGATTTTTTTTTTTCTCTTTAAAAAAACAATAGATTTAAAACAAAAAATAAGAATTTTTTTTTTCTCTTAAAAAAACAATAGATTTAAAACAAAAAATAAGATTTTTAATCTTTCTTTAAAAGATCAGATTTTTGCTTTCTTTCTTTCTTTGTTGTCACAAATCCAACTGGAACAGTTCTCTATTCAATAGAAGTTAAATTACATCCGTTCTTAAACGCTTTCACCTGTTTCTTCTGAATAACTTCCAGTTCAAACCGACGTTCACTATAATATTTACATCTGCAGATCCGAATTCAAGCCTCCAATAGGAGATATAATAATAATTGTAAACAACCGGTGGCTTGTAGTTAATTGAAGATCTGAATTTTGAAATTATAATTTCACACACTCTCCATAATCGTCTCCAATTTTGAGTGCCACTGGTTTTTACCCACCCGTGAGGCAGCTGAAACAGAGATCTTGGACTTCAAACGAGAATTTTCCTCTGCCCATGACAATTCCTGGCTTTCCACTTTCACATCCAAATGAATATCAAACAAAGGCTGAACTTTTTTGCTGCTTCTTCTCTTCTGTTTAAGTGCAGAAGTGGCCTTAGAAAGCAGATCAGCCATGTCGGATTCTGTGACCACATACTCTAATTTCCTGCATGGAAGAAGAAAATAAAGCTGCCCAATTTGCAGCTGGTCATCCTCTTTAAGAACCTCAGATATCTTTCTTCCTATATAAAGCCCATCTGAACTGCAGATAAAGTGGCCTGAAAATTCTTGCAGAATCTCCCTACAGTTGAGAGCTTCAGCAAACTCCCTGATGCTTCCATCCATCAATATTAGATTTGCAGTGGGTTGGGATTCATTGGCCTGTGAAGAAATACAAATACCCATATTACAAGATTGGGACTTTGTCAGCTTAAAAAATTCTCCAAAAGATTTAACAAGAATGACTTTTCTTTGCAAGTATTAAGGAGTCCCCACTCTTTATTATATAACCAGGTAATCCTGAGATAGCATTAAAAATGGTTGTTCTGAAGCACAAAGGGACCACTGGATCTTTGTGGCCACAAATTTTGTATTTCTCATATAATTTGGTTGATTGGCAACTGTGATGACATCAACTCTATCTGACCAGCCTGTTCCAACTTGTATGCTGATGTTTGTCGGTTGCGTACGGAATACAACCTAATTATTTGGGAGGTTTGTGTTGAACTTCTAGAGACGACGGTTGAAGTTTATCAACTAGTATATTTATATTTTAAAAAATATATCTACAGTTTTTGCTTTTTGGTTTTTTTATTTTTTTATTTTTTATAAATTAGTGGCAACAAGGGTTTCATTTCCCATTAAATATATTTCTTATTACTTGCAGTTATAATATTTGCATTTTGTTTTAAAATAGCAAAAACATTTTTGAGAGTGGTGTATTTATTGTCGTGTTTAATTATGATCTTCTATCTTAATAATCTCATCCATATAATTTTTTTTTTTATTAGAATCTTATAAAATTATAGGGAATCTTGGAATATTTCAACTCTTCCTCCACCCCTCTCGGCGTAACTATTTGAGAGGTTTGTGTTAAACTTTATCTACTAGCACTTGCACCCATTGGAGGTTCAAGGAATATGCCGATAGGAACAACGAACGAGTTTAGAAAATTTTTCGTGCACTATAATGCTCACATATAAAAGCCTATTGGCTAAATATCAATGGGCTAGTTTTTTCTTAGGCCCACATTAATAATAACTTGTAGATGCTTGCTCTTTAAAAGGATAGAATTTTAATGGTGAAATTAGCATATTCTTGTTGGGTTATTTTTTATTTAGTGTTTGTGATTATTTCGATGAGACTGTTTTACTGTAATATATATTAACAAGTAGTATATTTTTGTGTTAAGTTTAGTCATGGTTTGATTCTTATCTATCTTCATTTCACTTACATTTGTATTCTATGTATTCGTTATCTATTCATTCTTATTTTACTAGCACTCATTTTCATGCATTCACTCCCTACATTGAAATCACCACCTTATCCCCACAAATCCTTTCTACTTGACTTTAGATTGATCCAAAACAATTGCAAGGAGCATAGGAATGAGCCCCAAATTCTAAATCCTCGAATTCAAATTCAAATATTCTCACTTCTTTCTATTAGTCATTATGAGTGACCTAACACATGTTTCATGTGACATATTGATATGTCACGGTATTTAAAGACATTCATTATATGGTTAATTTCATATGGTGCATTGTTAGAGCACGCTTCCATTCTGAAGAACAATAAAGGAACCAAATTTACATAAGATCATCATTTAGGCCATCTACATGTTTGCAAATGTTGTCTTCGATCTTTCTCAATACCACTAATTCGGTATTATAAGAGTCTAGAAATGGACATGCATACATGGCAATCCAATGATGACTCGATGGCCCAACTCATGACCCTACATTGCATGAAAACTAATAAAAATCACCTTCAACTTATTTTTCTGTAGTGGAAGTTCTTGGTCAACTCCTTAGAACTTTGCTTTAGGGGCCTTTAATAATCCTACGTCACTCGCTAATTGTTTGTAGTCTCTTTTTGCTTAAAAAACTTTGTTTTTGACGAAAATATATGTTTCACCTTGACAAAACATCGTTAGCCCTAGTGAACAAATTACCACCAAAAGGGGTGAAAATTTGTTTTTAATTTGTGTCTGTGAACCTTTGCATGCACTTCCTTTTTCTAAATTATGGTCATTTTAACTCCAATTCATGTCTTGCCCAAACTAGTTATCATTAACAATCTCTTTATTTTTCCCTCCAATTATTTGTCAATTGTGTCTAGGCATATATCCATGTATAGCAATACATTCAAGAATTTATAACCACCTACAACTCTAAAGTTATTACAACAATTCATTCTACTTAGATCTTTCCAAAGGAATAGCACAAATATTATTGTGGATTTGTTTTATCAAGATTTTTAGCTCCTATGGCCAACATCTTACATAGCCATTACAAGCTCTTTCATTAGCATTTACCCCATTTAAGTTTTCCCTTACTTCCATCTTTAGTGAAGGTACCAAGAGTTGAAGGAGGAGGATATACCAAATATAAGGGTCCCTACAAAAATCACTCCTAGGTGCAAGAAGGCCATGGTGGGGAAAGGTAAAGCCATTTATAAGAGAGAGGTATAGAATAAAGCTCCTCCCATCCTAGTTGACACTTTTGAGGAGGAGGATGCTCCAAAAAGTAGGGAGGATCTAATTATGGAGGAGGAGATGTGGTGTAGTCATGATTAGGAGGGTCCACGGAGTAAAAAACCTAGACCGTCCAACAAGAGTAAACACAACGGAAGCAATTCAATTATGGAATACAAATGCAGATTTAGTCATTTAGTATATCATAGATTCAAAATGCAAATAGGCTAGCAAAATGTGGGTTACAATTAGGGCTCACAGGCCTGATTCTCTAGTTACAATGTATGCACAAGATATAATGCTTTCTCAAATAATTAAAACTATCTAACTTGTAAATTATGCTCACTATCACTAACTGACTTCCTATGCATCTATTACATGAATATATATCATCTCTGAATCACAAGAATCCTCCGCGTCGGCCAAGGATGGCTACAAACTCCAATGAAAGAGATGTAACGTGTGTACATAGATAGGTCGGACCTAAATAGATGGGAATCCTCCGCAAGTGAATGAAACAATGTGCAGATCTCAGGGAAGGTCAGCCAAGACCCAAACTATCTTGAACGATGTGTCATTTCACTCCACAGGTTGTCGAAGTGCTCTGCAAGTCTTCTCCTTTAGCTGTTAGTCTGAGACTGTCAGGATGCTCTGTTATGAGAAAACAATCGATCTTCTGATAGTGATATATTTCTGGTGCCTAATCCAAATGATCTAAATTTTGGATATGATGTGCATGAAGATGTCTGGATGCTAAGTCTAGGTCCACAAGGTCTAAAATGAAATTGTAGCAGAATGCAGACTAAAATACAAAAATTGCTACTGACTGAACTGATTGTACTAAATTAGAAAATGAAAGAAAACAAACTAAAATGCAAATAATTTTGGTTGACGCAAGATTGCTCTTGAACTAGGGATGCTCCTACATCAGACATTTGAGGTTGTTGAAAAAGTGAGTCCCTCACTTTGTTGGGGCTAGAGGATAACCAAGATGATCCACCTCAACCTGAGAAATCCAAGATGAGTCTTCTTCATGTTTGCCTTTCCGCTTCACAAGATATTCTTTGTAGTGATTGCCTTTGGTGCTACATCTAGAATTCTGCTATCCAAGATGTCTTCAATCTGCTCCAATGCTTGTTGTGGTAATTGCTTCTTCAAGTCTTCTTCAATGCTATCACTGGATTCTGCTTCATGATACTGATATAGATCTGCAATGTTGAAATTAGGTGATATACCCAATGTCTCTGGTAGCTCCACTTCATATGTATTTCCTGAATCAAACTTCCTGAGTATCCTACATGGTCCAAACTTTTTTATCTTCAACTTGTTATATGTCCCCACTAGAAATCTCTTTTTTCTCAGATATACCATCACTTCATCTCCCACTAAAAATTCTTTGTGTCTCCTCTTCTCATCTTCTTGCCCTTATACTTACTATTCATCTCCTCCAAATGCTTCTTAACCTAATTATGCATTGTCTCCATGTGTCCTACAAATTCTTCTGCTTTTGCACTCCTCTTATTCTCCATACTGATGTCTCTCAACTCTGCTACTCCTCTAGGGTTAGTTCCTTTCATAATCTCAAATGGTGTTCTTTTGGTACTCCTATTCATTGAATTATTGTATGCAAACTCTTCTTGTGATAGAATCAAATCCCAATTTCCCAGGTCTTTTCTCCAACCAAACATCTCAACAAGTTTCCCAAACTCCTATTTACTACCTATATTTGTCCATCAGTTTGTGGATGAAATGTTGAACTGAACTTCAAGTCTGTCTTCATCTTCTTCCAAAGTGTCTTCCAAAAATATCCAAGAAATCTTATATCTCTATCTAAAATTATGCTCTTAGGTAATCCATGCAATCTCACAATCTCCTTGAAAAATAGGTTAGCCACATGACCGCATCAGTTGTCTTCTTACAAGGTATGAAATGTGCCATCTTTGAAAATCTATCCACCACTAGACAAATATTGAATCATGTCCTCTCTGTGTCTTCGACAGTCCTAATATGAAATCCATGCTTATGTCTTCCCAAGATCTCTTCGGTACTGTCAAAGATTTGTACAATCCAATATTCTGACTACTTCCTTTTGCAACTTGACATAATCTACAACTCTGCACAAACTTCCTAACAACCTTATGTATCTGAGACCAAAAGTAATGTTCACTTACCAAAGCCATTGTCTTATCAATTCCAAAATGTCATGCTAATCATGACCACTATGCTTCTCTTTGATCAAACTGTCTCTCATTGAACTCCTAGGTATACACAACTAATTTCCTTTGAACAACATATCCTCCTGAATGAAATAATCCAACCACTTACTTCTATCTATCACAATACGTTCCTTACATGCTTTCCAAGGTTTTGAAAAATCAAGGTCTTCTTCATACATGTTCTTCAATTCTTCAAATCCTAACACTTCAACTCTCATATCTATTAGCAAGTTCCCCCTCCTGCTCAATGCATCTACAACCTTATTTCATTTTCCACTCCTATGCTTCAATACAAAAGTATAACTCTGCATGAACTCTACTCATCTCATATGTCTTTGATTCAACTTTCCTTGACTGTTCAAATACTACAAAGCTTGATGATCTGTATACAACACAAACTCCTTAAGCAACAAGTAATGTCTCCACTTTTTCAAGAATTGAATTATGGCATAGAGCTCCTGATCATAAACTAAATATCTTCTCCTTGCGTCATTCAACTTCTCACTGAATTATGCTACAGGTCTACCTTCTTGACTTAACACTGCTCCTATTGCATTTCCACTTGCATCACAATCTACATTAAATACCTTATTGAAATCTGGTAATGCCAATATAGGTTGCTCTATCACTTTCTGCTTTAGCAACTCAAAACTTTTATCTACTCCTGATGTCCACTTAATGTTCTTTCTATCACCTCTCATTGTGCCTATCATAGGATTACATACTGAACTAAAATTTCTGATGAACTTCCAGTAGAAACTAGCTAATCCATGAAATGATCTGACTTCTCCAATACTCTCAAATGTAGGTCATTCAACAATTGCTCTTTCTCAGGGTCTATCTTCAATCCTTCTGTAGAAATCACAAATCCCAAGTATACCAATTCTTCCTTCATGAAACTACACTTCTTGATATTAATCAAAAATTTCTCTTCTTTCAACCTCTACAATACTTGTCAAGTAGGTGCCACAAATGTTCTTCCTTTGTCTTACTAAAAATTAGATTATTGAATCCAAGTATACAATAACAAACTTACCCAAGAATTTCTTCAAGACTTTATTCATCAATCTCATAAAAGTACTCAGTGCATTTGTTAGTCCAAAAGGCATCACTAACCAACAGTCACGAGCCTGGCGAAAGACCCGCATGGCACCAACAACTTGACTCAACAAGTCTACACGAAATGTGAGCACGAGTCCTGGACTATGCCTGAGTGAACCGATCTGCAATCAAGACCACACAAGATATACAAATATACACAGCGGAATAGATATATACAAGTTAGTGCAAAGATAGACAAAGCAATGCAAAAACTTAACACAGATGTGGGGTGAAATATGTTTCTTTTTATTGATGTTTTCAAATGGCAAGAAGCCTACAACAAGATATAAGAAACCCGGGCTGAGTCTGCCACGCAGAAAATGCTCAAGTCACATACAAAGTTTGACACCCACCCCAGCTCCCACTAAGTCTCCAAGTTGGCACTTTGGTGTGCACTACTCCAAGACTATTACAGACTATGGATAACCCTTCATGACAGTTGAAAGCTCCCAAACTCGGTCCCCTTTGAGTCCAGAAATGTCAAACACCAAACCCAATCCAATCCCTAATCTGCTGACCAACAACAAGCCTGTGTCTCCTTGTAATGTTACCAACCTGACACTTCGTTTAGAGGGAGAAGAGCCCTCGCAGCGACTAACACTCGCTTCTACATTGTTCAGTCAGAGCAAAGCAGAGCAGCGACATTTGTCTTAAAAGCAGTCTTCTATTCATCTCCTTCTATGATTCTAATATGATGGTATCCACTTTTCAAGTCTATCTTTGTAAAATATTTTGCTCCACTCAAACAATCCATAATATCATCCATCCTAGGTAAGGGAAATCTATACTTAACTATGATCTTGTTGATTTCTCTAGAGTTTGTACACATTCTTCATTCTCCATCCTACTTTGGTGCTAACACTGTAGGTACTACACAAGGGCTCATGCTTTCCCTGATCAAACCTTTCCTCAATAATTCTTATATCTGTCTATTCAATTCTTCATTTTCTGCTGGTGTCATTCTATGTGCTGCTTTGTTAAGCAAACTAGCTCCAAGTATAAGATCCATGTGATGACTGATACTTCTGATTGGTGGCAATCCTTCAGGTACATTGTCAGATATGACGTCTTCATACTCTGTCAGCAATTCAGTTATCTCCTTCGGTTGTGATTCTTTAGTCTTTGTCTTTAGGGTTTCAGGATTCCTAGGAATCAAAGCATAACACATATTCTCATGTCTCAAACCATCTAGAAATTTCCTTCCATCTACCAAATAGATTCTAGCATTCCCACATACTTCACTCTTAGGATCATCTTCCAAAGGAATCAAAGTAATTCTCTTTCTATTTGATGTTATAGTGTACATGTATTCTTTCTCCCATCATGTATAACTTTTCTATCATACTGCCATGGTCTACCCAACAATATGTGACATACATCCATATGCATAATATCACACAATACTTCATCATGATAAGATCCAATATGAAATTTTACCAAACATTGTTCACTCACCAGTACCTTATGATCATCCCAAATCCATGCTATCTGATATGGCTTAGGGTGTTTCAATCTCTCCAACTTTAACTTAGTCACCATCTCCTCTGAAACTAAATTATCTGAACTACCACTATCAATTACAACTTTACAATATTTACCTTTTGATTTGCATTTGGTTCAGAACAAACTCTTCCTCTGCAGTGGTTCCTCATTTGTCTCTGCTTGGAATAGTGCTCTCCTCATGACTAGTGATTCTCCTTTCTTAGGTTTACCAACTGAACTTGGTGATCTGACATGTTCTTCTTCTATATAGGCTACTCTTCCACTGTTCTCTGTCTTCTTGCTTGTACTTCCTTGATTACATTCAAATGCTCGGTGTCCTTCACCTCCACACTTAAAAAAATTCATCTGAATGTTCTCTTATCAGGTCCTCTTCCTTCTCTTCTATATCCTTCACTTCAGTATGAATTAGGGTTTCCTCTGTGGTAGAAAGTTTTATCATCTCTCTGGTATGCACTCTTATCTCTATCTTCCTTCTTGAATGTGCTATATTGTCTATTTTGCTCTGTATATGATCTTGCTCCTCTAGTAAATATTCTACCTCTCTAAAATTTACCTCCTCTTCCTCTCTGTCTCTGCTCATGCTTCTTGTTCAACTTTTCTTCAACTTTCAGGGCAAACTGATATGCTTCTTCCAAAGATATCATCCTCACTAAACTCAGTTCTTCTTAAATATTCAATCTCAGTCCATTGATGTATCTTGCCACTTTATCCTTGCTTGCTTCACTATGTCCTATCCTTATGATCATCTTGTGAAATTCTTCAGTATACTCCTTCACAGATTTCTCATGTCTCAGGTTTTGCAATCTCTTCAACAGTTCTAACTCATAGTCAATAGGTATAAAATGATTCTTCAATTTTGTCACCATTCTATCCCATTTTGTGATCTTCTCTTTTCCTCTTCTATTTCTATCCAACTGAACTTCTTTCCACCAAATAGTAGCATGTCCTTTCAACTTTGTCTTTGCAAATCTCACCTTCTCCAGATCTTCAATTTATTCATATTCAAAGTATTATTCTAGGTCATTTATCCAATCAATCAACTCCTCCAGATTCAAATTGCCAGTATAGTTTAGTACCTCTACTCTAGGTCTTTTCCCAATCTTTGAAATAGCTCACAACATCTTGACTTGATCTGATTCTTCTTCTTCTTCTAGGGTTACTTCATTTTGATTAGTGAATTGAAATTCTTCATCATCATCACTTTCAACATTAGGTCGACGTGTCAATCCTGTTCTTTGATCTTCTTCAATAGCATCCAATCAAATTCACACTATTTTCATCATCTCCATCATCTCATCCATTCTTCTAGCCATAGTACCAATAGCGGGTATTCTCCTCGATGGCATCTCTTCCTAGGATCAAGTGTAACTGCCTCAAATTCGGTGATCGGGCTACAAGGTGGCAACTACCTCACAATCAGCAATCAATTGACAACACAGGGAGTCTACCTCAGATTCGGTGATCTGTTCATAGCAAGATCTTACATAATGCTTTCACAAAATTTGATCACTTCATTCCCAAAGGATTCAAACTTCGCTCTGATACCACTTGGTGCAGTCATGGTTAGGAGGATCTACAGAGTGAATAGTCTAGACTATGTAGCAAGAGTAAATGCAATGGAAGCAATTCAATTATGGAATACAAATGCAGATTTAGTCATTCAGTATATCATAGATTCAAAATGCAAACAGGCTGGCAACATGCAGGCTTACAATTAGGGCTCACAGGCCTGATTATCTAGTTACAATGTATGCACAAGATATAGCTTTGAAGTGCCTTCTCAAAGAATTCAAACTATCTAACTTGTAAATTTTGCTCACTATCACTAACTGACTTCCTATGCGTCTATTACATGAATATATATCATCTCCAAATCACAGGGATCCTCCGCATTAGCCAAGGATGGCTACAAACTCTAATGAAAGAGATGTAATGTGTGTGCACAAATAGGTCAGACCTAAACAGATGGGAATCCTCTACAAGTGAATGAAACAACGTGTGGATCTCAAGGAAGGTCGGCTAAGACCCAAACTATCTTGAATAATGTGTCATTTCACTCCGTAGGTCATGGAAGCGCTCCACAAGTCTTCTCCTTTAACTGTTAGTCTAAGACTATCACGATGCTCTGTTATGAGAAAATAGTTGATCTTCTGATAGCGATATATTTCTGGTACCTGATCCAAATGATATGAGTTTTGGATATGATGTGCATGAAGATGTCTAGATGCTAAGTCTAGCTCCACAAGGTCTGAAATGAAACTACGGCAGAATGCAAACCAAAATATAGAAACTGCTACTGACTAAACTGACTGTACTAAACTGGACAATGAAAGAAAACAAACTGAAATGCAAATATTTTTGGTTGATGCAAGATTGCTCTTGAAATAGGGATGCTCCTACATCAAGATGTAATTCAATGTTGATGTGTCTAGTCCCAAGAAGGATGTCCACCTTACTATTTAAAGCTAGGAGAAGACATCAGTGGATGACTTGTAGAAAAAGATTTATGTTCTTTAGGAGGAATCAAGATTCCATAAGAATATCCTTAGCTAGTGTATGGAATCTAGGGAATCCCAATTTGGCTAGGAGGAGTAGGGGCAATCGATATATATATTTTTTTTTTTTTTTGGGGGGGGGGCTTTGGGGCTTCTAAGGATTCCAATTCTCAAGATTTAAACTAGGAAATAAATTTGTAAGGGAGGCATTGGTGAATGTGAAGGAAAAAATAGAGAAGATGGAGATGGTCCTAGGTAGCATCTCTTAACTATAGCTTGAATAAGATAATCAAGCTAAGTATCACCACTATGAACAATTATGTTAGAAACATCCAAAGGTTCTAGGATAGTCTAGAAAAGAAGAGAGTGGATGTAGCAGAGGTGGATGCTAGAGGTTAAAGTAAAAGAATCAAGAGCCAAGCCAAGCCAGGTATTACATACCCCACGGATGTTAGTTCCCTAAACAATCACTTGCAGAGGATCAAGGAAGAATAGGAACCAATAATTTCTCTCAACAAAATGGTAGATAATAGTGCCTAATCTTCTTTTTGGTCTCCCATTTCTTTAGTTTTGCTACCATTTTGTTGTTTGTTGGTCACTTTTTGGTCATTCACTATCTTTGTCCTACCTTTTTCTTGTTATGGTTGAACCTTAGTAGTTGTTTCTAGTCAGTTCTAGTTTGTTTCATTATACAAGGTTTGGGGGGCCTTTTAAACCCTATCTTTTACCTAATAAAAAAATAGGCAAATAAATTTGGAAAAATAATGAACCACATTGTTGAAGTTGAAAGAAAGATTTGTTCATTGTTCAATTTTGTTTGTTTCTCTTCCTCTCTTGTCTATTGAAATTTGTTTGTGAAGGGAAAAGAAGAACACTTGTTCATTATTTAGTGAATTAAATTAGCCAAAAACTTTAATTTTTGACATTAGTTTAGTTGGTTAATTAATTACATTCATTTACAAAAAACAAAACAAAAATACATAAGCATCCACTTAAGTTAGTTTCAACATCTTTATATAGACTTGAGCTAGTTTGTTTTTAGCCTACATTTGAAAAATCTTGAAAAATAGCAAAAACATTTAGAAAAGACAAAAAACACAAAAAAAAACATGTGCATCACAATTGTTATTTCAATTAGCTCTCTTGTAAGGAATCAACACTTTGTATTCAATAAAAACAAACACCAAACCTAAAGAAAAACATTCAAACACTTAAACATTACAAATTTAACATGTGGAAAAAATTTAAAAACAATTCAACTAAGACTCAAGCAGAGACAACTTATTCAAACTAGGCATATCAAGGGAACTTAAAACTTTCCACCTCAGCTTTGTGGATTAAATTTGGCATTTCATGTCTATGTGTCTTAGATTGAGGCCAAATCTAGTAGAGGAAACCATGAGAGAGCTAAAAGAGGTTCTACAAAGATTCATGCAACTATTGTTGTTGAAGAATAAATGACTATTATTGAGGAAATCTAGCAAGGTAATACTCATTTGGAGGAAAATGAGCCAGTTCATGCCTTACTAAAATATTTGAGCATGTAATTGCTCATTTAGATGATGTTTTCCAAATAAACCAACAAAGAATCAACACCCTCCATAAACAAAAAAAATAACAAAATGACATTATCAACATCCTCTATATACTCTTACATGAAGAGGGTATTTGACCTCACTCACCACCACTACACCAACTCCTACCATGTGAATAAGACTAAACCTACTAATTTATCCAATCAATGAGAACCATGATACTTAGCTAGATCTTGAATGGTGGAATATGACACTAAGTATGTTGGAAATTGATTCATCAATGTGTTGAAAATTTGGTCATTATCCAGACAAATGCCTCATAATCTGTAAAATGATTGTTCTTCTCTTTAGTTTAGATATGTGCATGTGGAACGAACTTGGCACACATAAGTGAACCTAGGCCCACATAAGTGAATTGACAAGGAATTGACAACTATAATAGATGCACCTCAATTTGTTCTACCTAAATCTAAAGTGGGGGGATGTATATGGACATTGTTTCAGAACTTTCTAGGCAATGGTTAATCCTCCTTTGGTCAAGCCCTTGGGTGAATTGATTCAATGACTTTGGAACAACAATTCAAGACAACCAAAAGGTATGCATGGATGTTGATGATGTATGCTTTAATAATGTCATGATGGATTCATTATGACTTCTTTATGACAATTTTCATAATCTACGATGATTATACAATGAATGATGATTGCCCTTAAATACGACAATATAACACACAAATCCACACAAAAGTGCACTAGGTTGGCTCACAATTACTAGTGAAAAGGTTAGCAAGGACTTAAGATATGCACACACAAAAGTGACCTAAGTTAATTCTAATTGTATGAATCTAACATAAGGTGGCAAATACAAAATCTAAAAATTGAAACTAATTTTTAAAAATGATTGGTGATAAAATATAATAAAATAAGATTATAAGCTAAATTTCATGTAAAAATATACTCTTGTACATTGATTATTACATAAAAAATACTCTAATTAAAATAAACCCAAAATATAAAATATAAATTTTTATCATTACAACCATAAACCTTTTTATCAATTTTGTATAATATTTTTATTATTTTAACAAATTCTAACTTTAGTGCTGTTTGCATTGTAATTGTTTATTTGAAATAACTTTATTTCTTTTCACATAGACTACTTAAACATGAAGTTTTGACATTACAATCTTGACATCACATGTCAAGTTTTTCCCCATCATTTTCAACCATCTTTTATCTTTATTCACTCTCAATCTCCACATCGGGAGAA
The DNA here is from genome assembly GCA_027924645.1 of Cunninghamia lanceolata. Taxonomy (NCBI): domain Eukaryota; kingdom Viridiplantae; phylum Streptophyta; class Pinopsida; order Cupressales; family Cupressaceae; genus Cunninghamia; species Cunninghamia lanceolata. Next base: position 1,638,611 of record BSBN01001484.1, on the reverse strand, counting down.
CTTATTCACATGCCGTACTCAACAAGTAGTTTTTTAACCCACTTTGCTGCATTTTTCCAACAACCAAATCTAATTTGGAAAAAGAAAATAACACGTTAAGCATGCTTCATTTTAATTGTCCTTTTTTCAAACATCAATATGTCAAATAGAATGACATATTTATTATACAAATTTTTTATCACCGAATACCTTCTTTTATTATTTACAATCATTTAAAGAAAAAATGACATAAATTTGAATAAAAGAATATGATTTAGAGTTGTGAATTTTTCCTATTCTTTCTCAAGACTAAAATATTATTGCCTTTTTAAAAAATTTCTGTGATTTTAATTTTAATTAGAACAGGGTACATGTCTATTTGGTTTATATAACATGTAGTATAAAAAGTTTTATTTTAGTCCATTCATTTATATATGTGTCAAATTAAAAATAGAAGATATTAAAGTGACATGTCCTTGAGCTTTCACAAAAAGTTTACAAAACCACCACAATCAAGGCTACATATTGTTAGCCTTGAGAATACCTTCACCAGTGCCACCATGCCCTTCATGTAATCTCTATATCTTGTAAGAAACATTACATTCTCTCCATTGAAGTAACCCCCATGGGCGACAGACTCATGACTTTGTTGTAGAAAGTTGTGTTAGGCACCTCTAGAATCATATTTAAAAAGTTTATTTGTATTATCACCCAAGATGGGAACCTTGCCTAGTAATGTAGTCCCACAGATGTTGCTACCACTTCTATTCCTGATGTCTAGGTACCTCCACTAAACTTTTCATATCAACATGTATAACTAAAATCATGCACTTAAAGAATCATGCCCCAAAGTTCTTAGGGCATACACTTTGAGGTGCCTCTAAAGAACATAAGTTGAGTGTTCACAAAACATTAGCAAGGAGTTTTCCAACTAACACATTAAAAATGAAACAATATACTTAAATATTTCTATTGTTAATTTGAAATGGTGCCAAATTAAGACATATAATATCAAAATTGTAGTAGTAGAAAGCTCTAGCAAAGGCCACCTCACCTAGACGAGGATTGCTTTGATGATAGTATTATTATTCATATGAAATTAAGAAATAAATATAATATTATAGACTAGCCACCTCACCCAAATAATATTTATGAAGAGTAAAGGATGAAAAGATTTATCATTAATTGTGAGAACACTAGTATAGTAAAGTCACTACTCGGTTCAAGCCTTCCATTCGCACATGAAACATGTAGGCCCACCAAAACGTTTGTCATATCACTACAAAAATCCCTCAATACACCAAATTATCTTTTCATGGCTTCTATCTCCTTTTTACCATCTAGTTACACCAGTGAAGATGAATCCTCTCCTTCCTTTGAAAAAAACAATAGATTTAAAACAAAACATAAGAATTTTAGTCGGGATAAGATTTTTGCTTTCTTTCTTTCTAAGTCAGAAATCCAATCACTGGAACAGTTCTCTATTCAATAGAAGTTAAATTAAATCCGTTCTTAAACGCTTTCACCTGTTTCTTCTGAATAACTTCCATGTCAAACCGACGTTCAATATAATATTACATTTGCAGATCCGAATTCAAACCTCCAAGATCTGAATTTTGGAATTGTAATTTCACACACTCTCCATAATCGTCTCCAATTTTGAGTGCCACTGGTTTTTACCCCCCCGTGAGGCAGCTGAAACAGAGATCTTGGACGACAAACGAGAATTTTCCTCTGCCCATGAAAATTCCTGGCTTTCCACTTTCACATCCAAATGAATATCAAACAAAGGCTGAACTTTTTTGCTGCTTCTTCTCTTCTGTTTAAGTGCAGAAGTGGCCTTAAAAAGCAGAGCAGCCATGTCGGATTCTGTGACCACATACTCCAATTTCCTGCTTGGAAGAAGAAAATAGAGCTGCCCAATTTGCAGCTGGTCATCCTCTTTAAGAACCTCAGATATCTTTCTTCCAATATGAAGCCCATCTGAACTGCAGATAAAGTGGCCTGAATATTCTTGCAGAATCTCCCTACAGTTGAGAGCTTCAGCAAACTCCCTGATGCTTCCATCCATCAATATTAGATTTGCAGTGGGTTGGGATTCATTGGCCTGTGAAGAAATACAAATACCCATATTACAAGATTAGGACGTTGTCAGCTTAAAAAATTCTCCAAAAGATTTAACAAGAATGACTTTTCTTTGCAAGTATTAAGGAGTCCCCACTCTCTATTATATAACCAGGTGAGCCTGAGATAGCATAAAAAATGGTTGTTCTGAAGCCCAAAGGGACCACTGGGTCTTAATAGATCTTTGCAATTCAACAATGACGCGCCAACAATATTGTGGCCACATATTTTGTATTTCTCATATAATTTCGCCTGTTTGGTTGATTGGCAATTGTGATGACATCAACTCTATCTTACCAGCCTGTTCCAACTTGTATGTGATGTTTGTGGGTTGCCTACGGAATACAACCTGGTTTTGTATAGAGCTCAAACAACGGTTGGAGTTCATCTAATTATTTGGGAGGTTTGGGTTATTCTTAAACATCATCCATTTCAAGATTTAAGAGTCAATTTTGGTCAAAAAAATTAAAACAAATATTTACCATTTTTTGTTGTGGATGAGGTGTAAAATTCCTATTGACGGTTTGACCATTGAAATGGATGATTTTTAAGTAGAGTGGGAGCTGGGGAGGTTTGTGTTGAACTTTATCTAATAACAATGGGCTAGTTTTTTCTTAGGCCCACGTTAATAATAACTTGTAGATGCTTGCTCTCTAAAAGGATAGAATTTTAATGGTGAAATTAGCATATTCTTGTTGGGTTATTTTTTATTTAGTGTTTGTGATTATTTCGATGAGACTATTTTATTGTAATAACATATTAACAAGTAGTATATTTTTGTGTTAAGTTTAGCCTATGGTTTGATTCTTATCTGTCTTCATTTCACTTACATTTGTATTATATGCATTCGCTATCTATTCATTCTTATTTTACTTTTACTGGCACTAATTTTCATGCTTTTGCTCCCTACTTCGAGATCACCACCTTATTATCCTTGCAAATCATTTCTATGTAACTTTAGATTGATCCAAATCAATTGCGAGGAGCCTCGGAATGATCCCCAAATTCTAAAGCCTCAAATTCAAATTCAAATATTCTCACCCCTTTCTACTACTCATTATGAGTGACCTAACACATGTTTCATGTGACATATTGATATGTCACGGTATTTAAAGACATTCATTATGAATTTAATTTCATATGATGGATTGTTAGAGCACACTTCCATTATGAAGAGCAATAAAGGAACCAAATTTACATCATTATCATTTAGGCCATCTACATATTTCCAAATGTTGTCTTCGATCTTTCTCATTACCACTAATTCAATCCTATAAGAGTCTGAAAATGGACATGCATTGTATGGCAATTCAATTATGACTCGATGGCCCAACTCATGACCCTACATTACATGAAAACTAATAAAAACTCACCTTCAACTTATTTTTCTGTAGTGGAAGTGCTTGGTCAACTCCTTAGAACCTTCCTTTTGGGGCCTTTAGTAAGCATAGGTCACTCACAAATTGTCTGTACTCTCTTTTTTCTTAAAAAACTTTGTTTTTGACCCAAATAATTATTTCACCTTGACAAAACATCATTAGCCCTAGTGAACAAATTACCACCAAAAGGGGTGAACATTTGTTTTTTAATTTGTGTCTGTGAACCTTTGCATGCACTTCCTTTTTTCAAATTATGGTCATTTTAACTCCAATTCATGCCTTGCCCAAACTAGTTATCTTTAGCAATCTCTTTATTTTTCCCTCCAATTATTTGTCAATTGTGTCTTGGCATATATCCATGTATAGCAATACATTCAAGAATCTATGACCACCTACAACTCTAAAGTTATTACAACAATTCATTCTACTTAGATCTTTTCATAGGAATAGCACCAACATTTTTGTGGATTTGTTTTATCAAGATTTTGAGCTCCTATGGCCAACATCTTACATAGCCATTACAAGCTCTTTCTTTAGCATTCAGCCCATTTAAGTTTTCCCTTACTTCCATCATTAATGAAGATACCAAGAGTTGAAGGAGGAGGATATACCAAATATAAGGGTCCCTAAGAAAATCACTCCTAGGTGCAAGAAGGCCATGGTGGGGAAAGGTAAAGCCATTTATAAGAGAAAGGCATAGAATAAAGCTCCTCCCATCCTAGTTGACACTTTTGAGGAGGAGGATGCTCCAAAAAGTAGGGAGGATCTAATTATGGAGGAAGAGATGCAATTCAATGTTGATGTGTCTAGTCCCAAGAAGGATGTCCACCCTACTATACAAAGCTAGGATAAGACATTAGTGGATGAATTGTAGAAAAAAATTTGTGTTCTTTAGGAGGAATCAACACTCCATAAGAACATCCTTAGCTAGTGTATGGAATCTAGGGAATCCCAATTCGGCTAGGAGGAGTAGGGGCAACTGATATATATATATATATATATATATATATATATATATATATATATATATATATATATATATATATATATATATTTGGTGGGGGGCATTTGGGGCTTCTAAGGATTCCAATTCTCAAGATTTAAACTAGGAAGTAAAATTGTTAAGGGAGGCACTGGTGACTGTGAAGGCAAAAATAGAGAAGATGGAGATGGTCCTAGCATCTCTTAACAATAGCTTGAATAAGATCATCAAGCTAAGCATCACCACTATGAACAATTATGTTAGAAACATCCAAAGGTTCTAGGATAGTCTAGAAAAGAAGAGAGTGGATGTAGCAGAGGTGGGTGCTAGTGGCTAAAGTAAAAGAATCGAGCCAAGCCAAGCTAGATATTACATACCCCATGGATGTTAGTTCCCTAAACAATCACTTGCAGAGGATCAAGGAAGAATGGGAAGCAACAATTTCTCTCAACAAAATGGTAGATAATAGTGCGTAATCTTCTTTTTTGTCTCCCATTTCTTTAGTTTTGCTACCATTTTGTTGTTTGTTGGTCACTTTTTGGTCATTCACTATCTTTGTCCTACTTTTTTCTTGTTATGGTTGAACCTTAGTGGTTGTTTCTAGTCGGTTCTAGTTTGTTTCAATATACAAGGTTTGGGGGGCCTTTTAAACCCTATCTTTTACCTAATATAGAAAAATAATAGGCAAATCAATTTGGGAAAATAATGAACCACATTGTTGAAGTTGAAAGAAATATTTGTTCATTGTTCAATTTTGTTTGTTTCTCTTCCTCTCTTGTCTATTGAAATTTGTTTGTGAAGGGAAAATAAGAACACTTGTTCATTGTTTAGTGAATTAAATTAGCCAAAAAGCTTTAATTTTTGACATTAGTTTAGCTGATTAATTAATTACATGCATTTACAAAAAACAAAACAAAAATACATAAGCATCCACTTAAGTTAGTTTCAACATCTTTATATAGACTAGAGCTAGTTTATTTTTAGCCTACATTTGAAAAATTAAAAAATAGCAAAATCATTTAGAAAAGACAAAAAACACACAAAAAAAACATGTACATCACAATCATCATTTCAGTTACCTCTCTTGTAAGGAATCAACACTTTGTATTCAAGAAAGCCAAACACCAAACCTAAAGCAAAACATTCAAACACTTAAACATTACAACTTGAACATGTGGAAATAATTTAAAAACAATTCAACTAAGACTCAAGCAGAGACAACTTATTCAAACTAGGCATATCAAGGGAACTTAAAACTTTCCACCTCAGCTTTGTGGATTAAATTTGGCATTTCATGTCTATGTGTCTTAGGTTGAGGCCAAATCTAGTAGAGGAAACCATGAGAGAGCTAAGAGAGGTTCTATAAGGACTCATGCAACTATTGTTGTTGAAGAATAAATGACTATTATTGAGGATTTATCTAGCAAGGGAATACTCACTTGGAAGAAAATGAGTTAAAACGCCTTACTAAAATATTTGAACATGTAATTGCTCATTTAGATGATGTTTTCCAAATAAACCAACAAAGAATCAACACCCTCCATAAACAAAAAAATAACAAAATGACATTACCAACATCCTCTATATACTCTTACATGAAGATGGTATTTTACCTCACTCACCACCACTAGACCAACTCATACCATGTTAATAAGACTAAACCTACCAATTTATCCAATCAATGAGAACTATATTGGATTTGATAGAAAGAATTATAGTTGGATCGCTAAGCATTGTAGTTACAACATCATGTCTTCCTATCACAAATGAAGCTAGGTACCCTTGTAAGGGAAATAATTAAATAAATTAAATATGATACTTAGCTAGATCTTGAATGGTGGAATATGACACTAAGTGTGTTGAAAATTGATTCATCAATGTGTTGAAAATTTGGGCATTATCCAGACAAATGCCTCATAATCTGTAAAATGATTGTTCTTCTCTTTAGTTTAGATATGTGCATGTGGAACGAACTTGGCACACGTAAGTGAACCTAGGCCCACATAAGTGAATTGACAACTATAATTTAGATGCACCTCAATTTGTTCTACCTGAATCTAAAGTGGGGAGATGTATATATACATTGTTTGGGAACTTTATAGGAAAGGATTTATCCTCCTTTGGTCAAGCCCTTAGGCGAATTGATTCAATGACATTGGAACAACAATTCAAGACAACCAAAAGGTATGCATGGATGTTGATGATGTATGCTTTAATAATGTTGTGATGGATGTATTATGACTTCTCTATGACAATTTTTTTCATAATCTATGATGATTATAAATGAATGATGAATGCCCTTATATACGACAATATAACACACAAATTCATACAAAAGTGCAGTGGGTTGGCTCACAATCACTAGTGAAAAGGTTAGCAAGGATTTAAGATCTGCACACACAAAAGTGACCTAAGTTAATTCTAATCTCATGGATCTAATCTAAGGTGGCAAATACAAAATCTAAAAATTGAAACTAATTTCCACATATGATGATAAAATATAATAAAATAAGATCATGAGATAAATTTCATGTAAAAATACACTCTTGTACATTTATTATTACATAAAAGATACTCTAATTAAATAGACCCAAAACATAAAGTAAAATTTTTTATCATTACAACCCTAAACCTTTTTATCAATTTTATATATTATTTTAATTATTTTAACAAATTCTAACTCTAGTGCTGTTTGCATTGTAATTGTTTATTTAAAATAACTTTATTTCTTTCACATGGACTACTTAAACATGAATCTTTGACATTACAATCTTGACATCACATGTCAAGTTCTTCACATGTTGAGTTTTTCCTCATCATTTTCAACCATCTTTTATCTTTATTCACTCTCAATCTCCACATCACGGGAGAGCTTATTCACATGCCGTACTCAACAAGTAGTTTTTTTTAACCCACTTTGCTGCATTTTCCCAACAACCAAATCTAATCTGGAAAAAGAAAACAACACGTCAATCATGCTTCATTTTAATGTCCTTTTTTCAAACATCAATATGTCAAATAGAATGACATATTTATACATTTTTTTTAATTTCTGAATACCTTCTTTTTATTATTTACAATCATTTAAAGAAAAAATACATATAACTTCAAATTTATTTTTTAGTTTAATGGTTTTAAATTTCAATAAAAGAATATATGATTTAGAGTTACAGTTGTGTATTTTTCAAATATTATTGCCTTTTTAAAATAAAATTACAAATAATATATAATTTTAATTTTAATTAGAACAAGAGTTCTTAAATGGATTCTAAATACATGTCTATTGGTTTATATAACATGTAGTGCAAAAAGTTTTATTTTAGTCCATTGATTTATATATATGTCAAAACAAAAATAGAAGATATTAAAGTGACACATCCTTGAGCTTTCACAAAAAGTTTTACAAAACCACCACAATCAAGAATACACATTTTTAACCTTGAGCAATACCTTCACGAGTGTCACCGTGCCCTTCATGTAGTCTCTATCTCTTGTAAGAAACATTATGTTCTCTCCATTAAAGTAACCCCCATGGATGACATAGACTCGTGACTTTGTTGTAAAAGGCATTGTTAGGCACCTCTAGAGTCATATTTAAAAAGCTTATTTGTATTAACACCTAAGATGGGAACCTTGCTTAGTAATGTAGTCCCACAGAGGTTCCTACCACTTCTATTTCTGATGTCTAGGTGCCTTCACTAAACTTTTCATATCAACATGTATAACTAAAATCATGCAATTAAAGACCCATGCCCCAAAGTTCTTAGGGCATACACTTTGAGGTGCTTCTAGAGAACATAAGTTGAGTGTTCACAAAAAATTAGCAAGGAGTTGTTGGCAGGAGACACTGCTAGGCATGTCAGGTGTTGTCATTGATGGCAACTAAATCTATCTTACACATCTGCATTTCATCAGTGGATCATACCGGAAGTCAGATTGTAGATTTGTCTAAGTCTGGATAGACAAGAATAGGGCATATAACAGGGTTCAGCATCCTAGTCCGCATTTCTCCACAAGAAATCATATTGTGCTGCAGATCTGAGGGAATGTTAAGGGATGTCAGGGATACCTAAATCCAAGATTTTAGCCTCCGGTGATGAAGGGATTATAAGTTATAAGCATCTGAGTATCGGGTTTTGGTTAGATAGTTCAGTTCGGTGAAGAACAGGCCGACTAGGTGTTTGATCCTTGTGCGGATGAAGAAAAGTGATTGGTCAAGTAATTTAGGAGATCCAATAGTATTGGCTGACATGTGAGGTGACTTGGATACAAAGGTTTTGGTCCACCTTGGTGTTTGTGCATGGATTCAGCCGACATAACAATGTTCTTAAAAACTCTCTAAGTTTTTCTTAAGGCCGACTGCAGTTGATGCAATTTCATGTAGTGGATAGGGCAGATGAGCAGATATGAAGGAATAAGTGCAAAGTATAGCAGAATCAAGTGCGAAGTGAAAAGATCTAAGCTCTGGATCATGGGAGAGCAATGAAGTAGGGTAGAGAAAGATGAAGTGTGTAAAGTTAGTGTACTAAGCTCAACCGGAACTATAATCTTGCATTGTTAGATAATATTCCTCAGTTCAAACATTCTAGTAAACTTTTGTAATTGATTTGTAGGCAGTGAGCCTCTTTGAGCAATGAGCTTTGGGTAGTGTTCCCGAAGGCATGTGCCTTCCCCATTTGTAATACTTTTAACAGAGTATAAATTTCTTGTGGGTTAACCCCCACCGTGGTTTTTCCCTTAACCAGGTTTCCACGTAAAAATCCTAGTATTCATGTGTTGTGATCTTGTTGTTTCTGCTCTTGTGTTCATGCTTCTTTCTTTTGGATATATGTGGTAAATTAATAAAGGAACAAAGTAATAAGTTTTGCAGAACACTGATTCACCCCCCCTCTTAGTGTTCCTTAATTTCAATAAGAGTTTTCCAACTAACCCATTAAAAATGAGTTTATACTTAAATATCTCTATTATTGATTTGAAATGGTGCCAAATTAAGGCATATAATATCAAAATTGTAGTAGAAGAAGGCTCTAGCAAAGGCCACCTCACCCAGACAAGAGGATTGCTTTGATGATAGTATTATTATTCATATGAAATTAAGAAATAAATATAATATTGTGGACTAGTCACCTCACCCATATAATATTTATGAAGAGTAAAGGATGAATGAATTTATCATTAATTGTCATCTATAGTGGATATGAAAAACACTAGTATGGTAAAGTCACTACTTAGTTCAAGCCTTCCATTTGCACGTGAAACATGTAGGCCCACCAATACCTTGCTCATATCACTGCAAACATCCCTCAATACACAAAATTCTCTTCTCATTGCTTCTATCTCCTTCTTACCATCTAGTTGCACTAGTGAAGATGATTCCTCTCCTTCCATAAATTTATCCACCAATTCTTTGATACATCTATGGCTTCCAAATCCTTTGTTTCTTCTTGATAAAAGGTAAAAGAGCTTTTTGAAAGGGCATCAACCCTTATACATAGAAAGTCTTACAAAACAACATAATAACAAACTAAGCACAACCAAGATACCACAAAAAAATAGTATCCCAAACTACAAAGTAAAAGAGAAAAGCAAAGCCATAAGGCTATACATAGAGTAGTATTAAAAGGCTCTACCTGTAGGAGTCAAGGACAACACTGAGAGGGGGGGGTGAATCAGTGTTGTGTGAAATTTCTAATCTTTTTGCAAACTTAACCTTGCAGAGCACAAGGAGAGAAAGCTATCATTGATTTCTCAAACACATCACATAACATTGTCAAACACATGTGCATATAATTGAGAATGAAAAACAAAACTCATGAGTAAAACATACAACCACAGAGAGAAGATCAATATGAATAAGACACAAGAATTGCATGAGTGGAAAACCCTCCAGGGGTAGAAAAACCACTCCAAAACTGCCTCACTGGCTTAACTGAAAAACATGCCTTACTAGCTACAATATGCGTCTCACTGACAATTATTAAGGTCTCACTAACCATAAGCCTCACTGGCATACTGTGCCTCACTGGCTTTTCTCAATCAATCAAAACAAAATCTCATGTGCAAGAATTGATTGTTGTTCAATCTGATTTGCACCATTTAAATCAACTCATCTTTCTTTTCAAAAAGGGTTTTTCTCTGCATATCATAACTTCATACATAACATTATTAGCTCATCTCTGTTTTCTTCATCAACACACACTGTCAATGTACTTGTTAAAACCATTATATACAAATTCTGAATATCTTTTCATATTCCTTTCCTCTGCAAAAATCCTCTTCATTATTTTCTTCAATGTCTTCAAAATGAATCTTTTCATATCCTCTTCTCTGTAAATATTATCTTCAAAACTAATATCTTCATCCAATGCCCTGCTCACAAAATAATTGATAAAAACATTTTGTTCCTTCATCTTCTATGCCAAAGAAAATCTTCTATAAAAAATTTATCCAATTTGCCCTTGTGAGAAAAATAAAAATCTTTGATACGTTGATTCTCTTCAATTGTCTTTTCATTTTCTTTTTCTCTGCAAACATCTCACAAAAATAATATCTGCACAATAAAAAATCCATCTGCAAGAAGAAAAATCTAATTTACAATATTATGAAATCTTAAATAATGTATTTTGAATCTGCCCTTGTGAAAGAGAATAAAATCTCTTTCAAAAATTAATCCTCTTCTCAAGAAAAATCATTCTGCATCTTTTATATTCTCTATAAAAAATTGAAGCATGATCTTCATGTGACCACCTATATAAAAATCTTTCAAGAAAAAAATCATTCCTTTGATCTTATATTTTCTTGCAAGCTTATTGAAAAAAAAACTTCTCATTCTATAAAAAAATCTTTTCAAAAATCATTTCTTGCCTTTTCATATAAATCCATATGAAATTAGAAAAAATAAAGAATTTCTAATTTCAAACTGAAGACACAAAAGGCTTAGTTACATTTCCTTCTTAAAGCATATTTAATGCCACAAAAAACACTTCAAAGTCTTTCCATAAATCGTGCTCTCATTAAAAAGAAACTTTGAATAAATTAAGGAATCTTTAAATGATATTTTTTCAAAGCATGGTCTCCAAATTTAATCGGGCTCCCTTCTATATACCAAGCTCCTTAAAAATTTATGCCTTTTCTAATCCATAGATGCCTTTTTCTTATAAATCTTACTCTCCATTCGATGCTTCACTAGAATGTAATAAAAGCTCTCACTAAATTTAATTAAACTTCCCAAGGCATCGGCATTGGGCTAGGATAGCATTTGAAATTGCTTTCAAAACATTTAAAAACATCAACACTTATTTCTTGCTCGAGCTTTTAGTTTTTTTTTTTAATAAAGCATATTCAAAACAAATGTATCGGGCTCTTCATAGACATCGGGCTCTCTTAAGGTTTCTATGTATTAAAAAATCTTCAAAACCATATAAAATATGATGACCACTCACTCCATAAGGTATGTGTTTACCACCCATAAAATGAATGAGGTCCGATGGAATCAATTAAGCATATAATGAGGACCGATGGAATCAATTAAGCATATAAAGAGGGCCGGTGAATCATGTTACTAAGCCCCTCAAAGTTGCCACTTAAGTGGCTTTTGACCTATTCAAAAGATCAATCTTAAATTAAAACAAAAAGAACACTTCAAGTGTGAAGGGAATAGATAAGGTGTATAGAGATTAATATCTCGAGAGTAAAAAGGAATTTCTTCAAGCATATCCATATTGAGGCAATTCACAAGACATATTTAGAACCCAAAGATTGATGTAAAACACAACTCTGTCACCATGAGATTACTCTAATTTGGAATAACAACTCTTTCTTGCATCTTCTGTCCTTAAGATATCCTGAAACAATATTTGCAACCTTATAGTATATCATCAAGCAACAACTCAACATCCTGTGTGAAGAAATGATCAAACATAACAAACCAAATATGACATCTTTGATACTCCCTGATCCTTTCATATGAACTCTCTCTAATCCGATCCTTTCATATGAACCCACAACATTACCTGACGATTGACATCACATGTCACTTTAACCATGAAGAACATTATGAACACCTGAAACTTCCTGCCAAACCAACTCTGTGAACTGACCAGGCAATGAACAACTATCTCCTCCTGATGACCTGCAACAACACACTTTTGACATCAATGACAATCTATCACTATCAATCTCCCCCTTTGTCATTGATGGCAAAACTACCTGATGCAATTTTTCTTTCTCCCCCTTTTTGACATCTGATGACAAAGACTATTATCTCCTCCTAAGAAAATAACTCCACTGAAAGATGTTATAGCATGATTATCACAATTATAATCACATTGCATTATGAGTACCTTGAAGACATAAACTTCTATTATCCTTTTATCTTCAACCAAAAAAATGAGAACCATTTACCAAAATCTTTGATACCTCAACAGATTGAAGGCACTAAATACTTATGCAATTTTGCTAAACTTATCCTGAACATCTGCATCTTAAACAACATTTTAAACTTGAGAGCAAAAAGACACCATGAAACTTACATCTGATGAAAATACCACTTCTTAATATAGTACCACTATGAAGATGAAGACTGACACTCTCCTGATGACATGACATGATTGAAAAAACAAACTTTCAAGACAAACAATTCTTCTTCAATCAACAACACCTTTTTGACCCACATGACAAATCTCCAATGAATCTATTTGCTTCCCCTGTGATAAAGTTCACAGCTCATAAAAATAGCATAACACAACTCAACTCAACACTGATCCACTTCCTGAAATAGTCTTGAAGCAACATATCAACCTGAAGTATACCATCCATTTACTAACAATCAACCTTCTGAACACTTTTGCAAGGAAATCATAAACATACCAATATTCTTTGATAAACAGATTTGCAGGCAAAAAAACATGAAGACTTCTTATCACACAGTTCCCAACACAAGATGCCAAGATGACCATTTTTGATAAGACCTTTACTTGCCTCTGATTTGATGAAATACAAGATTCAGCATCAATGTCATAAGAGACTCAAGATTGTCATAGCTTGAAACACATACCTGATACCACTTCAAAACTGGAGGCACAAAATTTGCAGTCAATACCTTTTTGAAACATGTCAAATTATTAGACAAATGATCAATTCTAAAAGAACATTCATTCTATAACCAATCTATTCTTGCACATCCTTTTTGAAATGAAAGAATGAAAACCATCCTGTTGTTCCTGTACATCTCTTTACAACACACTGTCAAATCTGATATGTACAAAACCATAGCTGAAACATACTGCATGAACAAATTCTTCCTGTAACAACACTTTGCACAAATCAAAAGCAGAGATAATTGCTATGAATTGAATTTTCATTTTCAGCCACCTTAACCAACACATGCTAATTTCTAATAAGAGCTTCTTGAGAGAATCTTAAGCTCTTTGCCTTGACAAGCAAGATCACATAGAACCATAACAACTCAACCATTGTCAGTAACAACATGCTATGAACAAAATATGAACAGGATCATTTATAAACCAAAACTCTCAACATTATCAAACTCTTTGTGTTTTGACCCCCTGACCATCCTTTTAACATCTTGTATGCATACTGAACTAAAGATCACCTGTATCATTGTTACACACAAACAATATCAAAGATGAATCCAAAACCAACAAAACAAGATCATCAAATTGATAAACATCAAATGATCTTCTTCTTGAAACCTTTTGGGGATACTTGATAGAACATGAATAACTCCCCCTCACTTCATGCTATGTTATGCAATAGATGTAATGACTTGTGCAAGATGCACAAGCTTAGATTTTGACTTCTCTTTACTTTCTTTCTGCTTCCAAATTTTCACAGGTGCTTTCTTTCTCCACACCTTTTCAACCTTTTTCTTTTCCCAACCTTTCAAATTAGGTGATGCTCTCCTGCAACTGTGTGCTTTATGACCAAGAGAGTTGCAATTATAACAAATTATGTTGTAATCAAAATCAATTGACTGATAATACCTTTGAGCACTAATTTGAAGCTTCTCTGTAGGATTATACCTTCTATGCACTTTGCAATTTCTTTGTATGTGTCCAACATTATTGCACTTGTAACAAACAATATCAGTGTTCCTTCTGCAATTAACTGATTTGTGCCCAAATTGATTACAAGTATAACAAAAACCATTAAATGAATAGTTATACCTGTACATGTATGCTTGTCTAATAGGAGCACTTCTTCTGAAATTTCTTCTTCTTTGATTATGCATTTTGTTTTCAGTGGCAGTATTCAAATCAATCTTCTTTCTGGGAGTCTCTCTGACTTTTGAACATTCTCCTTCTTCAAATCCTAATCCAGTTGTGTCATTATGCTGCTTCTGTTTGCCCAACAACACATGTAACTTGCTTGTGCTTTCTTCAAAATCCTGATACTTCTTAGATAAAGTATTGAGACCATCATAATCTTTTCTAAGTTTGATAATTTCACCCTCTAGTTTTAGATTCTTACTCCTTCTAACTTCAAGGTTAGATATTGAGACATTAGCTATCCTCTTAGCTTCTTCAACTTCTATCTTCAATCTAGCAATTAGTTTGTCAGAATCATCAATATATGTCGTTAAACTAATAATTTGACATCTAGCCTCTTCAAGATCTATAGATACAATATCAAGTTCTGAAAGTGCATTGACTTTAGATTCTCTTTCTTGTTGCAGCTGCAAGTTTAGTTTATGATTCTCTCTCTTATACTTCTTGAGCTCACTCAAAGCATATATAAGCTCTCCTTCCATATCAATTTCACAATCTTCTTCATCATCATCACTTGTGATGCTGGCTTCTTCTAAATCAGATTGGGATTGAACTTCAATTTCTTCATTTAAAAGTTTCCTTTCATGGTCATTTTCTTCACACACCAGAGTGTCCCCTTCTTTATCATTATCTTGATAAATTCTTTTCAATCTCCTCCACATATCCTGAGCTGTAACACAATCCATAACTTTACAAATAACATCATTAGACAAAGCAGATAATATAGCCTTTTTGTAATATCATTACATTCAAGAGCTTCTTTGTTATTTGCAAAATTACAATTCTCAACTGACATCAAAACATCATATCCTAAGGAGGATAAATACAATTGCATTCTAACATACCAAACTAAAAAATTTGAACCATCAAACTGAGGAACATCTGAAACATTTTCTTCTAAGATAGTATCAGACTCAACATGGAGAACATCTTTATCAACTGACTTTATATCAACATCTGGATTTGGTATGAATGATGTCTTTTGTGTCTTTTGACCAGAATGAATCTTAACATTTCTCATGTTCTTATTTCTCCTGCACTTACCCATTGAACTCCACACATAGGACCTACCCAAGCTAATTAAGCTGCAAGAGGGAACCTGGCTCTGATACCAATTGTAGGAGTCAAGGACAACACTGAGAGGGGGGGGGTGAATCAGTGTTGTGTGAAATTTCTAATCTTTTTGCAAACTTAACCTTGCAGAGCACAAGGAGAGAAAGCTATCATTGATTTCTTAAACACATCACATAACATTGTCAAACACATGTGCATATAATTGAGAATGAAAAACAAAACTCATGAGTAAAACATACAACCACAGAGAGAAGGTCAATATGAATAAGACATAAGAATTGCACAAGTGGAAAACCCTCTAGGGGTAGAAAAACCACTCCAGAACTGCCTCACTGGCTTAACTGAAAAACATGCCTTATTGGCTACAAAGAAGCCTCACTGGCTACAATATGTGTCTCATTGACAATTATTAAGGTCTCACTGACCATAAGCCTCACTGGCATACTATGCCTCACTGGCTTTTCTCAATCAATCAAAACAAAATCTCATGTGCAAGAATTGATTGCTGTTCAATCTGATTTGCACCATTTAAATCAACTCATCTTTCTTTTCAAAAAAGGTTTTTCTTTGCATATCATAACTTCATACATAACATTATTAGCTCATCTCTATTTTCTTCATCAACACACACCGTCAATGTACTTGTTAAAACCATTATATACAAATTCTGAATATCTTTTCATATTCCTTTCCTCTACAAAAATCCTCTTCATTATTTTCTTCAATGTCTTCAAAATGAATCTTTTCATATCCTCTTCTCTGTAAATATTATCTTCAAAACTAATATCTTCATCCAATGCCCTTCTCACAAAATAATTGATAAAAACATTTTGTTCCTTCATCTTCTATGCCAAAGAAAATCTTCTATAAAAAATATTTATCCAATTTGCCCTTGTGAGAAAAATAAAAATCTTTGATATGTTGATTCTCTTCAATTGTCTTTTCAATTTTTTTTCTCTGCAAACATCTCACAAAAATAATATCTGCACAATAAAAAATCCATCTGCAAGAAGAAAAATCTAATTTACAATATTATGAAATCTTAAATAATGTATTTTGAATCTGCCCTTGTGAAAGAGAATAAAATCTCTTTCAAAAATTGATCCTCTTCTCAAGAAAAATCATTCTACATCTTTTATATTCTCTATCAAAAATTGAAGCATGATCTTCATGTGACCACCTATATAAAAATCTTTCAAGAAAAAAAATCATTCCTTTGATCTTATATTTTCTTGCAAGCTTATTGAAAAAAAAATTCTCATTCTATAAAAAAATCTTTCCAAAAATCATTTCTTGCCTTTTCATATAAATCCATATGAAATTAGAAAAAATAAAGAATTTCTAATTTCAAACTGAAGACACAAAAGGCTTAGTTACATTTCCTTCTTAAAGCATATTTAATGCCACAAAAAACACTTCAAAGTCTTTCCATAAATCGTGCTCTCATTAAAAAGAAACTTTGAATAAATTAAGGAATCTTTAAATGATATTTTTTTAAAGCATGGTCTCCAAATTTAATCAGGCTCCCTTCTATATACCAAGCTCCTTAAAAATTTATGCCTTTTCTAATCCATAGATGCCTTTTTCTTATAAATCTTACTCTCCATTCGATGCTTCACTAGAATGTAATAAAAAGCTCTCACTAAATTTAATTAAACTTCCCAAGGCATCGGCATCGGGCTAGGATAGCATTTGAAAATGCTTTCAAAACATTTAAAAACATCAACACTTATTTCCCGCACGAGCTTTTAGTTTTTTTTTTGAATAAAGCATATTCAAAACAAATGTATCGGGCTTTTCATAGACATCGGGCTCTCTTAAGGTATCTATGTATTAAAAAATCTTCAAAACCATATAAAATATGATGACCGCTCACTCCATAAGGTATGTGTTTACCGCCCATAAAATGAATGAGGTCCGATGGAATCAATTAAGCATATAATGAGGACCGATGGAATCAATTAAGCATATAAAGAGGGCCGGTGATTCATGTTACTAAGCCCCTCAAAGTTGCCACTTAAGTGACTTTTGACCTATTCAAAAGATCAATCTTAAATTGAAACAAAAAGAACACTTCAAGTGTGAAGGGAATAGATAAGGTGTATAGAGATTAATATCTCGAGAGTAAAAAGGAATTTCTTCAAGCATATCCATATTGAGGCAATTCACAAGACATATTTAGAACCCAAAGATTGATGTAAAACACAACTCTGTCACCATGAGATTACTCTAATTTGGAATAACAACTCTTTCTTGCATCTTCTGTCCTTAAGATATCCTGAAACAATATTTGCAACCTTATAGTATATCATCAAGCAACAACTCAACATCCTGTGTGAAGAAATGATCAAACATAACAAACCAAATATGACATCTTTGATACTCCCTGATCCTTTCATATGAACTCTCTCTAATCTGATCCTTTCATATGAACCCACAACATTACCTGACGATTGACATCACATGTCACTTTAACCATGAAGAACATTATGAACACCTGAAACTTCCTGCCAAACCAACTCTGTGAACTGACCAGGCAATGAACAACTATCTCCTCCTGATGTCCTGCAACAACACACTTTTGACACCAATGACAATCTATCACTATCACTACCATCAACTAGAAGAAACAAATCCAACTTGGATTAAAGTTGTTCTAGCATCACAACCACTTCCCAGCCCTCTTTGAGGATATCAAGGTATCCTGCTACACATTTTTCCTTAGCCTGTTCATTCTCTCTATTTCTCTAGCTTCTAGTTTATGAGCTAGGCCCTGCATTCTCTTACACCAAGTGGGGTTTCACTTTCTCTTATAGAATGTTGATGCTATTAGCACTATTTTGAATATTGGTCTTACTAAATTTCACACCTTTTGCAAGTTAGCATTAATTGCTTATAGATCATTGTCTATAAGAGTGAGTCTATCAGGTCCTACATAGACAAGTCTACCTTTGTGTTATTAATCTCTTCAATGGCATTCCATTGGAAAGAGATCAATTTCTACATTTCTTTAGGGATGAGAACCTCTCCATGAATTTTATTTTCTAGTGAAGAAGCTTTAAGGATGATTTTATTATCTTTAAATGAAACCATTTCATCTTTTATAGTGAGAAACTATAGCCTTATACATATCTACATTTTTTATTTAACATAGTGACCATTGATGCAACAAACTCAATTGAGGAAGAGGGACAGGTAGGATTGTTAGGGTCAAGAGTGGCATTTCTAACAAAATCTTCAGTCTCAAATAATTTAGGCTCATCATTACCCTAGTCTAACATAAGACTTTTACCCTTTCCCTTATAGGAAGCCTCCTCATAATCAACCTATAAGATAGAAACTTCAACCTTCAAAAAAAATTTCTTCCTCTTGGATTTCACAACATGAATGTTGGAACCCTCCCCTCTATGAAGGTTCACCCACTACCACCACTAGGGATAAGAGGAAACAGATTCTAAACTAGGGTTTTGAAGAGGAATCTTTTGAATGAAACAAGGGTACCCAAACTAGGGGATTTCTTATGCCTCTTTTGAAGAGGTTTAGAGGGACAAGAATGGGGTGCAAGGACTAAGGTAGAGAGATTAGAAGAATTAGCATGCCTTATAATCAACAATATAAGGGCTTGGTTCAGTGGGGTGACCCCAATTTCATGTTTAAATTCCAACACTAAGTGCTCTACTGAAAGCTAAAAATATAGGAGTGTCTAAAATGATAAAGAAGAGTCAAATAGAAAGAGTAGATAGACTAGAATCTCCCTTCCAGGGTGACATACCTAATGATTTGGAGAGCCACTTCATCGCAAGGCCATGGAAGAGAGGTTCTAGTGAATTCATTTTGGATTTGCTTCATCTATTCCCCATCATGTAGGATAGAGGAAAGTGCCTCATCCTTATTCTTCCCATCTTTGTAAATTTTCATTGCATCAATAGAGAGGTCCATGACTTGTGTAAACAACTTCTCAAACACCTCAATTTTTGCACCCCTCATTTTAACCACCCTAGAATCCATTTTCTAGAAAATTTAATGGATAGAGTGGGGTCATGGCCACATAGCCTTTTCATAAGCTATGTGAGCCTACCTTTCCTAAGGATTTTCCACACCTTGGTATTATGATTTTCCAAGTTATAGGAGTTGGAATCCGCATAGTTCTTCTCACCCCATGAAGATAGATATTTTTCTATGCTTAGGAGGTTCCTACATGCAAATAAAAATAGAGGGGCCACTAGATTGAAACCACCCCTTATAGTGATCCTTTTTTTATGCTTACACTTGAGAAGGATAAGGAGTTTCTCAAGAAACTAGGAATCCTCCCCATGAAGATTGATAAATCTTCCAACCCTCAAAGTATAATGGATTGGCAAAAAGGATTAAGGATCAACATAATTATTTTCATTTTTTATTATTTTGATCGCCTTCATAGGGAGGGAAGTCTCATCCTCCTATTTAGTATAACTCTCCTTAGAGACACCTCAATTATCAAATAAAGTAGCAACCCGGTTACCTTCACCTTAGATGTGTTGAATTTTGATGTTACTAAAAGAATCTAAAAGTCTAATGGAGTTATCAATCAGATGAATTATAGTCTAGCATGGAGAATGAAGTTTTTGAAGGTATTTAACAATATTTAAGGAGTCCCCTTCCACTTCCAGTTTTTGGATTCCCATCACCTTAGCAAGGAGGATGCCATGAAAAGTGGTGTTGGCTTCCATATAAGCAAACTAGTTTGGCAAGAAAATATTGAGTAGACTATAATGTCCAAAAATATTTTTTAATGATTAAATTTCAGATTTGACTCAATAAAAAACATCACACAAAACACCCAAAATTTCTTCACAATTTGCACTAAACTATGCAACACAAGCATTGACAACTGTTCCCAAAAATACATGAAACCGTCTCCATTGATAATAATCTAATTTTTACAATAATATTTGCTATTATAACAGCTAATACAATAGAAACTACAGTAAAAAATAATCTGAAACAAAAATCTTCACAAACCACCACAAAACCCTACAAACAACACCACAAAATAACAATATTTTGCTCCAATTTGTAAGATTGAATCCCACCACTCCTAAAGCTTATCTGAATGGACAATAGGAAAAAAATGAATTGATTTACAACAAAAACACAACCCACAACACACAACAACAACACTGAAACCAAATCTTTACACAACTTTCATGGAAACCTGCAAACAAACACACAATGAACAAACTAGAAAATCTGCAATTCTTTGAAGCTCCAATGCAACCTCTAAATAAGATTTCTCTAGAAAAAATCAATGGGTTTTCTTCCACTGATCTCTATGTTCGAAATAAGCCACACCCAAACTGACAATGAACTAGGCACAAAGGGCCAGTAGCTCAGTTGGTAGAGCACTCCAACAACAAATGGAAGGTCCTAGGCTAGGTGTAACATCATTATCCAATCCAACGTAGTAAAACCCTAATTGATAATGGTCATATACAACTCTACAAGAATTCATCATGTATAATAGCAATTTAAATATGCCTTATATCTTATATTCCCACGTTAACTCCAAAAATAACATACATGAACAATATACTTGAAATACTCATAAAAGTACAAATCTCATTTAAACATGTTAGAACTTTAAGCATGTAAATGAAAATGAGATATCATGAGAAAGCTTACTTCAAGCCAAATAGTTATATAGTGACAATCTTCAAGAGAAAAGAACATACTTCTCTAGGTCTCATAACTTTATCATACAATTGAGTGATATCATAATGTTCCTATAACATTATATCAAATCAACTTTAAAACATAAATAACAAATTAGCTTCAAGTTAATTCAAGTAACTACCAAATTCATAAGTACAAGACATATCGAGAACTTAAGTTACATATCTTAGTTCTATGTAGGTTTCATGAATAAGTGGCATCTTGATGGATTCCTTGCCCTAGCTCCTCCTTCATACACCTGAAGATGAGAGAGCATCATAGAAGCCACATCCACCCTACCACGAAGTCAAGCTTCCCTGTGCTACCCAACATAGGTAGCCTGACCCATCCTAAGGAAACTAGTTCCTTAAGGTTGTCATACATGACATTATATTTAACTATGCAATTCTACCCATTGCCCATGTAAACATATAGAAAGTGTAACATCCATGTTCTAAAAACATAGTAAAAATCCAAAATTCACTATAGAGTAACTCAACAAGGTAAAAATGAGATAGAGAAAAAAAATTATTTAACAAATAATCAAGTAACTACAATTACAAGATTTCTTTTACAAAATACAATATACCCATATTGTCTTTTCAATTACAATGTTTACAAATGTAAAACCATTACATATACAAATTTGGAATCAATACCTCATCTAAATATTTGACATCTTTATCACAAGTCCTAGTATGTTTCCTGCTTGGAGAGAGAGAGCATCTTTCTAGTGATTTACCTCCAACCACAGACCGGCAGTCTCCCACACATCTTCCACATAGGAAGTGGCCCTTCCCTTCACGAGCAATATAGACCTTAGGTGACTAGTGGTAATTAGCCAATCCCAAGTACATAGTGTTTTATTCTACTCAACTCTATCAACCATACAACCCTAGATACCCTCTAGCTAAGTATGATTTTTGATAGGATGAGCAATTCTGAATACAGTGAACCAACAATGCATGCAGAAAACAAAATGCATTACTTTGGCCAAAGTTTTTAATTTCAATAATGTTCATAAAGAACATAGTCATTGTGTTCACCCAACCCTACTTGACTTGGATACTATCTTATTCACACAGTTTATATCTCTTATCAACTCTATTCATGCAATAGTTTAAACTAAGAGTCATGATAATAATACTTAAAGACTTGGGTAAGTCTATATGACATAACCACTCCATTGGTTTGTAGTCGACTCTAGGGTTACCCTAATGTTCCTTGCTACTATGACATAACAATATATCCATATCTTATATCTTGGAGTTCTGGATTCAAAAAATAATCCTTGATTAACTTTACCCAAGTTAATAATATTATAATTCTCACAAGATACTGTCTCCTATACAAAGGAATCATGAGATAATTTGATAATGTTTACAAACAAAACATACCTTATGTTTAAATATCCTTGCAAGGTCATTCTCTAGTATACTTAGCCTAATCCATTGTATTTGGATCTCTTTATGACAACAATGACAAATAGCTTTGAATGGGATTCTCATAATACCCTTATTCCGATATTCCCTAATATCTCTAAGTTACTATCTTTAGATATGACCCTAAAGTTTACTAACAATTCAAATGATTCTAGTTCTCTTGGTAGATAACATTATTCATGATGCATATGTATATAACCTATACAATACAATAAAATTAACTTCTGATAACCTCATTACTATATAGCTCAAAACTGAAAGTAATAAAATATAGTTCATCCATTCGTGAGTCTATCACATGGTTATTCTCATACTCTGCATTAACTTGCTTTAGACTTTAATTCTATAAGGAAACTATAAGTTTAAGCTAATAACAACTTATATCTTTCTCCTGCTAAGATATTCATTAATCTTCCATTTCCTAATCGGGTATGAGCAATAGTTTTTAAATACTAAGAAACAAGTTGACTTAGTCTATTATAATAGTAACCTTACTGGCATGACCGATCATAAACCATATAAGTAGCATTCATTGTCTTTAACGACTAACAGAAAGTAACTCTAAATGGTTTACTTAAAATGTTAACTGGTATTTCTAAATTATACATAATAGATATTGACTACCGATCATAAACCATATAAGTAGCATTCATTGTCTTTAACGACTAACAGAAAGTAACTCTAAATGGTTTACTTAAAATGTTAACTGGTATTTCTAAATTATACATAATAGATATTGACTATCACATCATAATTCAGAAGATAATTTCCTACCAGCGAGCTCATTTGATCACCTACAATACTATGATATACCATTTTTAGATGAGCTAAATGATTTACTCATGAATTAATAAAACATGTACTAAGGAATACTTGATAGTATATAAACTTAAATTAGCTAGAATAGGTGATTATTTCACTTGGTCAACGCCATTGGACTGTGTATTCGTCTACTGACACAACTACTGCCTTCTATTCCCCTACCACTTCTATTCTCCTCTGTGTTAACAACAAGTTCTAAACCTACTTAATAAAGACCATCACGACTCCTTTGAGTTGTTAGACATGAAGGCAGAGGCACGACTCCTACAGAGTTGCCTCATTACTCTCTCTCCTCTACATTTGGTTACCAACTTCATTCAAAGCTTAACAATTTTAAAATGGTTAAATCAAAACTGATGACCAATATTTATGCGTAAATCCCACATGTCGATGGGAAATTACTGCTTCATGCTTTGACAGTTGTGGTGGTTAAAAACCATAGTCATCCTCATAAGGATGAGGCCGACACTTTAAAGAAATATAAACTGATCTATTAATGATCATTACATGTGGTTTGATCCACTACTATCAATTATAAAGACTACTATATTTTAGCTTACGACTTCTTTAATGCAGTCGACTCAATGGGAGGTATTATTATCATTTGATGCTAAGGCATCAATTTATATATATTGATTACATCAATTATATTTCTCATAGCATCACCTATTACATTAGATAGATATAGTTTATTCAATAATAAGATATTATTAAACCATGGTTTATGTATATTTTGATTGGGTTGAGCTTGTCTCCCCATCATAATTTGGTGACAATAATCACATAATAATAACTTTGACAATAACGTCTTATCATTTAAGAATCATTTATAACACGTCAAATATCTTAATAGTTGTAATAAGACTATCATTTGATGACAAAAATGTCGTAATATTTACATTAAATGTAAATAGTTATAAATCATTCTCAAATGACGTTGTTAACGTTATTAACGACTAAGATGACTTAATATGACTTAGAAAGATTTGAAAACAATATCGACTACATGTCGATTAAGTTCAGAAGTAAACTGACAAGACAAAGCTTACCTCTTATGACACCACAATTCACATTTTCGTTAAACACTTTATACTCAGTTTGGCAAATAAATCACTCGCAACGCGAGGTCTATATCTCTCTCCTAGAAAGATACTCTCTCTCTTTTCCCCGAGAGTCATCTGATAACCTGTAATCTTGTTTCACTTGTCATCAAACAATATGTGATCAGTGCATCATTATTCAATTAATTCAACTAATAAATTAAATCTCATAATACAAATATTAAATTGATAATAACATAATCATTTCTATGATTTCAATAAATGACATTTAATATAATCCTTGTCACCAATCCAAACATCATAATCAATTTACTTATATCCAAGTAAATAGTAAAAGTAAAGCAAGACAAAAATTGGGGATGTAACATATCCTTCCCCTAAAGATTCATCATCCTTGATGATATCTAGAGTATTAAAAAGTATCTATAAAACAAGTTCATTGTTTCCCACTAGTAACATTATTAAATAAATGAGGAAACTTTTGAGAAAATTCACAGTAATCCTCCCATGTAGCATTTTCCTCATCATATTGGTCCCATTGGACCTTGCATTGCAAGACCTCTATGTTACATAGGTGGAGCTTGCGTGTTTCTAACACCTCGAGTGGCTCGATCGTGACCACTCCTAGGTCTTGCATCTGTAAGGAATTCCAAGTCAAAATATGATTATTACCTGCAACATATTTCTTCAAATAAGACACATGAAAAACATTGTGCATTTTAGATAAGACTGGTGGTAGAAAATTTTGTAGGAAACTGGGTTGACTACTTCAAGCACTTTAAAGGGTCCCACATATCGAGGGGCTAGTTTAGAAGATTTCCTAAACTTAATAGAACTTTTCAAAGGTTTAACCCTCAAAAGAACTTTTTCTCCAACAGAAAATTGCCTTGGAATACGTTTTGGATCCACATAGCTCTTTTGCATATCATTGGCTTCTACCAATCCTTTTCTGATCAGCTTAACTTTCTCTTCCATTTCAGCTAGCATTTCAAGCCTGATGTTAATCCTATCCTCTAGCTTATCCTAGCTTATAGGAGTTTGACATCTTCTTCCATACAATGCTTCAAATGGCACCATCTTAATAGCTGAATGATAGGAATTTTTGTAAGCAAATTCCACAGGTGGTAAGTATTCTTCCCACTTATATTGCTGATCCATGCAATACATTTGCAACAAATCTTCCAAGACTTGATTAACCCTTTTAGTTTGCCCATCAATTTTAGGATGGTAAGCTATACTCATATTGAGTTTAGTCCCTAGCACAGAAAATAAAGTTTGCCAAAACCTTGATGTTACACGTGCATCTCTATCCAAGATAATCTTTTCAGGGAAGCCATGCAATCTAAACACCTCTTGCACAAATTTACAAGATAACACAGGTGCTCCATCAGTCAAATTCCTTGGTATGAAATGTGCCACCTTTGTGATCTTATCAACCACCACTAAAATGGCAACATGTCTATTTCTTGACATAGGAAGACCTTGAACAAAATCCATACTAATAACTTGCCATTTCCACTTTGGTATATCATGTGGGTATAACAATCCTGCGGGGTGATGATGCTCTGCTTTTACCCTTTGACATTCTAAATAACTTGCTACAAATTTTGTAGCATCATTCTTCATTCCCTTCCAGAAATAAAGAGGTTTAACATCTGCTAGAAGTTTGGTCACACTTGGATGTCCTGAATACGATGCAGTATGAACTTCTTTCCATACTAAATCCCTCAATCTAGCTAAATCAGGTACATAAATTCTATCTTTATACCTCAATAGTCCATCTGACTCAAAGAAAAAACCATCATACCTTGGATCTTTAGGATATCTTTCAAAGCCTACTTACTGTTCATAAAACTCATCACCAGACAAATTTTGCAATACCAAATCCTTGAAATTTCTGCGAATAGAAATAATAGAAGCTATATGTCTTCTACGACTCAAAGCATTAGCTACTCTATTTCCTTTTCCTTTGATGTAGTTTATCTCAAAGTCATAGTCAGATATCAATTCTAACCATCTCCTTTGTTGAGCATTCAAATGCGGTTGTGAGAAAATATACTTTAGACTTTGATGATCTGATTTAAGTACAAAGGTCTTTCCCAACAGATAATGTCTCCACATTTGTAAGGCATGAGTTACTGTTACCAATTCTAAATCATGCAGTGCATAATTTTTCTCATAGGATTTCAATTTCCTAGACTCATATGCAATAACTCTTCCATCTTGCATAAGCACTCCTCCTAATCCTTCTCCCGAGGCATCTATAATTACCTCAAATTGTCCTTCAGGGTCAGGAACTTTCAAGATTGGAGCTGTAGTTAACTTTTTATTTAAGTGATCAAATGCTTCTTGACATTTGTCTGTCCATTCAAATCTCTTTCCTTTCCTCTGCAAGGAAGTGATTGGACTAGCAATACTAGAGAAATTTAGAAAAAACTTTCTCTAATAGCCTGCCAGGCCCATGAAACTATGCACCTCATGTATGTTTGTTGGTACAAGACAATCCAGAATAGCTATGATTTTTGTAGGATCAATAGATATTCCATTAGCTAATATGATATGACCTAGGTATTGAACCTCCTTCTGAAAGAATGTGCACTTAGATAGCTTCCCATATAACTTATGTTCTCTTAACCTCTGTAGAACTATTTGCAGGTGACGATGATGTTCTTCCTCATTCTTAGAATAAATAAGTATATCATCCAGAAATACTAAAACAAACTTATCCAAACAATCTCTGAATATACTATTCATGAGATTCATGAATGCAACAGGAGCATTTGTCAAACCAAGTGGCAATACTGTGAACTTAGAGTGTCCATAACTAGTTCTAAAAGTTGTCTTATGAATATCTTCATCCTTCAGTCTTAACTGATGATATCCTGATCATAAATCTATCTTTGAAAACACAACAGCTTCACACATCTGATAAAAAAGATCATCAATATGTGGCAAAGGATATTTGTTCTTTACCTTTGCTTTATTAAGCATACAATAATCTATACACAAACGAAGGGTTCCATCCTTCTTCTTAACAAAAATAACTGGTGCACCCCAAGCTGAAACACTGGGTCTGATTAAACCTTTTGCCAACAATTCTTGTAATTGTGCTTTCAATTCCATTAACTCAGTTGTCATCATATGGTAGGGTGCTTTTGATATAGGCTCAGATCCTAGTTTAATATCAATAGCAAAATCAAACACCCTCTTGGGAGGCAATCCCGGAAGTTCTTCTGGAAACACATCGTGAAATTCTTGAAGAAAAGGATACTTTTCCCCAAAAGATAAACTAGGGTTTTCTACCCCTTCTTCCACTTGTTCCATTTTGACTGCAAACAACTGACAACCTTTCCTTCTACCCCTTTTTAATTGCTTAGCAGAGATAGTCCTAATTTTAACTTCTCTTTGAATCCCTTGGAATTGGGTCAAATTCCCAAATCATCTAAGCATTCAACTATTTTTAAAAAACAATCAACCTTAGCTCTATGTTTCCATAACCAATTCAATCATAGGATCACATCATAAGAACCTAAGGGGGCTACATACAAATTTACTTCAGTTGAGAAACTAGGAAGGTCAACCTTGGCTTCAAACAAACATTTATCTACCTAAGCCTTAGATTGGTTAGCATATTCTACTAACCAAGGTTTAGACATGTAACTAGCTTTTCTATAAAATTTACTTAAAATTCTAGGAGAAACAAAGTTTTTTGTGGCTCCTGTATCAATCAAAATGGATATGGGGACTCCAAACA
Organism: Cunninghamia lanceolata; assembly: GCA_027924645.1. Lineage (NCBI taxonomy): Eukaryota > Viridiplantae > Streptophyta > Pinopsida > Cupressales > Cupressaceae > Cunninghamia > Cunninghamia lanceolata. The sequence goes on along the minus strand of BSBN01001484.1, from coordinate 1,610,014 downwards.
AAGTACCAATCATCTCAATGGGTGTGATTTGATACTTAGTTTGACGATTGTCAAGAGATGCATGAATCCTTTGTTGGAATGCTTCTTGTTGAGTAGGTGGTGCAGTACCTCTTTGTTGTCCATTTTGATTCTTGTTAGGGCAACAATTTGCATAGTGGTCGCCCCCACAAGTAAAGCATCCTCCAATGGGTCCTTTCTTATCTGAAGTCTTCCCATTGTTATCTTCATTTCTTTTGAAGTTGCCATTCATTTTCTCATTGCCAGATCCACCTTTGTTCTTCTGAGGTCCTTTATCTTTTCTCTTGTTATCATAACTCTTTTCATATCTTTTCTTGTAAGGTTGATTGTTAGGAGTTCCATTAAACCTCTTACGACTTCTATCACGATAAGCTGATATGGATTTCAGCTCTTGCTCTTGCTTGATTGCCTTCTCGTACACTTGATCCATTGTTGTGGGACCATGTACATCCACTTCACCACCAATTTTAGCATTTAAGCCCATAATGAATTTTCTGATCTTGAATCTCTCATCCTTTTGATACTGTGGAACATACTTTAGGAGTCAAATGATTTTTTCTCCATATTCTACCACTGTCATATCTCCTTATCGAAGATTCTAAAAATCAGTCAGTTTCTGATCAAAATAGAGTTGTGATAACCACCTCTTGCGAAAGAGTTCCAAAAACTCATCCCAAGTTACACTTAGAGAGCTTAAATTTAATTCCATCTTTTTATTCATCCACCAAGTGGATGCTTCCCCTGCCAGTTGGAATGCTCCCCATACTGCCTTGGTCACCTCCGAGTAATTTCTTATCTCAAAGTACTTTTCCATCTCTGTTAACCAAGCTTCTACAGCATCTTTGATTTTTGTCCCATCAAATTTAGGTGGAACAACCTTCTTCATATCCTTTGAGAGTTGTAAGGTCAATCTATCCCTTGCCTCTTTATGAGGTTCGGTACTCTTACTCTGATCTTCATTATTTTCTCCACTTTCACCATGAGATTTTTCACCTCCTCCCTCAGTATTCCCTTTGTCATCCACTTTCTTCTCTAAATCACCCAATCTTTTCTTGGTTTCCTCAAGCATGGTTATGATTTGGTCCAGCTTATTATTTGGCGGGTGGTTTTCCTCTTCACTTTCTCCTTGGTTAGTTCTTGTCCACACCATGTTTATCAAATTTTCACACCTGAGAATATTGAGTTATCCATTAGTTCTAGATTATAATGTAACCCATTAAATCTAAACATAATACTCAATTTAAACAATAGTTTGGCACAAAAACAACTCTTTTTATTTATTTCTTTTCAAAAGTAAAAAGTTTTCTTCTTTAATACATGAAATGACTTCAAAAGTCGTGCTCAAGAGGAGTATATCCTTTAGACTCATTTTTAGATACATAATCTCGAGCTATATAACCCTCTGACTCATTATCAAACCTAACTTCTATGATCTCAATAGTTGAGGGTATGCGGGGATTTTGCCTAACCAAAGTTATTTCCTCATCTTTAACCCTTTCCAAGTACTCCTTTCTCACTCACTTGATTCAAGTTAAGGTAGCCACTAGAGTTTCGGTATCACTCAACCAAATGTCACTCTTATCATTGTTTCCCTCAAAGGTTTTGATAATGGCCCCAGGTTCTCTTTTAGCTTTAAGGGACCGTTGGCTCGAATTAATAGACTTTCTTGTTGTCTTCTTAAAATGTACCATCCTAGCATAGAAATTTTCAAACATTAGCTAACCACATAATGTTGACTACAGGAAAGCACAGTGGTCTCATAAGCCCTAGTGTTGAACTTGGTAGCTCTGATACCATATGTAACATCCATGTTCTAAAAACATAGTAAAAATCCAAAATTCACTATAGAGTAACTCAACAAGGTAAAAATGAGATAAAGAAAATTTTTCTTTTATTTAACAAATAATCAAGTAACTGCAATTACAAGATTTCTTTTACAAAATACAATATACCCATATTGTCTTTTCGTTTACAATGTTTACAAATGTAAAACCATTACATATACAAATTTGGAATCAATACTACATCTGAATATCTGACATCTTTATCACAAGTCCTGGCATGTTTCCTACTTGGAGAGAGAGAGCATCTTTCCAGTGATTTACCTCCAACCACAGACCAATAGTCTCCCACACATCTTCCACATAGGAAGTGGCCCTTCCCTTCATGAGGATGTTAGGGTTAGCTAGCAGAAGATATCAATTAAATGCAAATAAAGATTAAACAGAGAAATGGAAATACATAGAATTAATAACAGCGAGAGACAAGTTTTAACGTGGTTCACCCAAACTCGGGCTACATCCACCAAATAGAGAGTCCAATATTATTATCCAGTAAATCAAACCGATTACAACCAGCAATCCTTGCAACTCAATACCGTTGCAAATGCTACAATACAATATATCAAAAACCCTAACCCTTAGCCGCTTTAATCAAGCTTTTTGTTGGTTACAAAAAATAGGGTTTTCTTATGTCGGTCAATGAAAAATAACTCCTTGCTGCCCTTGGACCCCGCAAGGGGCGCTGCCTCTTGACCTCGTAGGAATTTAGGGGGAAACCGCGCCGATAAAAGTGGGGAAAATGTAACCTCCGAGTCTGATTAGGCTCCATATAACAACAGAGGAATATAGACCTTAGGTGACCAGTGGTAATTTTCCATTCCCAAGTACATAGTGTTGTATTCTACTCAACTCTATCAACCATACAACCCTAGATACCCTCCAGCTAAGTATGATTTCTGATAGGATAAGCAATTCCAAATACAGTGAACCGACAATGCATGCAGAAAACAAAATGCATCACTTTGGCCAATTTTTTAAATTTCAATAATGTTTGTAAAGAACATAGTCGTTGTGTTCACCCACCCCTATTTGACTTGGATATTGTCTTATTCACGCAGTTTATATCTCTTATCAACTCTATTCATGCAATAGTTTAAACTAAGACTCATGATAATAATACTTAAAGACTTGGGTAAGTCTATATGACATAACCACTCCATTGGTTTGTAGTCAACTCTAGGGTTACCCTAATGTTCCTTGCTACTATGACATAACAATATATCCATATCTTATATCTTGGAGTTCTGGATTTTGAAAATAATCCTTGATTAACTTTACCCAAGTTAATAATATTATAATTTTCAAAAGATATTGTCTCCTATACAAAGGAATCATGAGATAATTTTGATAATGTTTAAATATCCTTACAAGGTCTTTCTCTAGTATACTTAGCCTAATCCATTGTTTTGGATCTCTTTATGAACAACAATGACAAATAGCTTTGAATGTGATTCTCGTAATAACCTTATTCCCATCTTCCCTAATATCTTTAAGTTAAGTTACTATCTTTAGATATGACCCTAAAGTTTACTAACAATTCAAATGATTCTAGTTCTCTTGGTAGATAACACTATTCGTGATGCATATGTATATAACCTATACAATACAATAAAGTTAACTCCTTATAACCTCATTACTATATAGCTCAAAACTGAGAGTAATAAAATATAGTTCATCCATTCATGAGTCTATCACATGGTTATTCTCATACTATGCATTAACTTGCTTCAGACTTAATTCAATAATGAAACTATAAGTTTAAGCTAATAACACCTTATATCTTTCTCCTGCTAAGATATTCATTAATCTTTCATTCCCTAATCGGGTATGAGAAATAGTTTTTAAATACTAAGAAACAGGTCAACTCAGTCTATTATAACAGTAACCTTACTGGCATGACCAATCATAAACCATATAAGTAGCATTTGCTGTCTTTAACGACTACCAGAAAGTAACTCTAAATGGATTACTTAAAATGTTAACTGGCATTTCTAAATGATATATAATAGATATCAACTATCACATCATAATTCAGAAGATAATTTCCTAGCGAGCTCATTCGATCACCTATAATACTATGATATACTATTTTTAGATGAGCTAAATAATTTACTCATGAATTAATAAAACATGTACTAGGGAATACCTGATAGTATATAAACTTAAACTGGATGGAATAGGTGATTATTTCATTGGGTTGATGCCACTGGACTGTGTATTCCTCCACTGACACAGCTACTGCCTTCTATTCCCCTCTCACTTCTATTCTCCTCCGTGTTAACAAGTTCTAAACTTGCTTAATAAAAACCATCACGACTCCTTTGAGTCGTTAGACATAAAGGCAGAGGCATGACTGCTACAGAGTCACCTCATTACTCTCTCCTCTACATTCAATTACCAACTTCATTCAAAGCTTAACAGTTTTAAAATGGTTAAATCAAAACTGACGACCAATATTTATGTGTAAATCCCACATGTCGATGGGAAATTACTGCTTCATGCTTCGACGATTGTGGCAGTTAAAAACCACACTCATCCTCATAAGGATGAGGCTGACACTTCAAATAAATATAAACTGATCTATTAATGATCATTACATGTGGTTCGATCAACTGCTATCAATTATAAAGACTACTATATTTTAGCTTACGACTTCTTCAATGTAGTCGACTCGATGGGAGGTATTATCATCATTCGATGCTAAGGCATCAATTTATATATATTGATTACATCAATTATATTTCTCATAGCATCGCCTATTGCATTAGATAGATATAGTTTATTCAATAATAAGATATTATTAAACCATGGTTTACAGATATTTTGATTGGGTTGAGCTTGTCTCCCCATCATAATCCGTTGACAATAATCACATAATAATAACTTTGACAATAACATCTTATCATTTAGGAATCGTTTATAACACGTCAAATATCTTAATAGTTGTAATAAGACTATCATTTGACGACAAAAATGTCATAATATTTACATTAAACGTAAATAGTTATAAATGAATCTCAAACAATGTCGTTAACATTATTAATGACTAAGACAACTTAATATGACTTAGAAAGATTTGAAAACAATATCGACTACCTGTCGATTAAGTTCAGAAGTAAACTGACAAGACAAAGCTTACCTTTTATGACACCATAATTCACATTGTCGTTAAACACTTTATACTCAGTTGGGCAAATAAATCACTCATAACCCGAGGTCAATATATCTCTCCTGGAAAGATACTCTCTCTCTTCCCCGAGAGTCATCTAATAACCTGTAATCCTGTTTCACTTGTCATCAAACAATATGTGATTAGTGCATCATTATTCAATTAATTCAACTAATAAATCAAATCTCATAATACAAATATTAAATTGATAATAACATAATCATTTCTATGATTTCAATAAATGACATTTAATATAATCATTGTCACCAATCCAAACATCATAATCAATTTACTTATATCCAAGTAAATAGTAAAAGTAAAGCAAGACAAAAATTGGGGATGTAACAGAAAGCAACTATAAATTCAAATGGCATTCATAATTTCAATCCTTCGAAAAACAAGATTTCTGCTTGAAATCCACCATATGTCAATCATGTATGCTAGCTTACTCATGTCTAGCATTTAGTTTTTCTTTTGTTTGGTTTATGGTTTCAATTTCATTTGAATAATTTCCAAACTCGTCACTGGTTTCATTCTTGTAAAAGAAGATTAATCCTACATATATTGGTCTTTAAATGAAGAAGTAATTTATTTTTCATCACTTAATCCTCCATAATAAGCCTTAAATTGGACTTTAAACTATTTGTTTCATTTAATAAATTAGTAATCTTAGTTTTTAATTTACTTCCTTTCAAATACATTTTTAACCCATAACATATACACTAAGTGTAGCATGTGTTACACTTATAAGATATTTATTTATTTTCTTAAGTTATTCTACTGTTTCAAAAAAGAAATATCTTTCTACTATTTTCTAAAATGGAATTTCTTTAAACTATAGATTTGAAGGAAATCAAATATATGATAAACTAACCTTAAAAACAAATCATTTAAGTTTTGTTTGAGCTATTTTTAAAGGCAGCAAATGTTTTCTATGAGGCACCTCTAATGGAGGCATCTCCATTGGAGAGGTCACCTCCAATGGAGATTCCCAACAAAATGCTCAATTTTCACTATTCTTCCAATACTTAGGCTCAATCAAAAAAATATGTGTTTTCTTTAAATTTCTAGCACGATCTTTGTTGTGAATTCCTTCATGGTTTTCAGCTATTCAAACTGGTAAGGTTTAGATTTAAAAATATGTTATACTTTAGTTTACTCATGCCTTTGTTTTAAAATTGATTTTGTTTCTCTTGTTTGTTGTTTATTTGATTCAAAGTTTTCTTTCAAGATAAATACTTCCAAAAGAATAAATTATACAGCTGCCCTAATGGGTGAACAACATAAATGAAATATATTTCTATCATCTATGGTTCAATCAATTAAGAACAAGGTAAATCCTCTATATGTACAACATAAATATAGTGCACAAAAGAATATTTTAACTACCTAATATCCAAACAAAATTGTTGCATTGTGTGTGCCCTTGGTCTCCTTGTGCTACGCAGTGGAACACTTGGATTCGTGACAAGGCTTAACCGCCTCCCATGGATTCATTAACTCTAGCGGTTGTATCAGGCATTAACAGGTCGATCTTTTGGTGCAACGACAACCGTCTTGCTAACAATTGGTATCAAAGCCTAGGTCACAAGTTCAAACCCCTCACTTGCACGGGGGGCAGAGGGGGGGATTGTTGCAAGGTGTGTGCCCTTGGTCTCCTTGTGTTGTGTAGCACAATGCTTGGGTTTGTGACAAGGCTTAATTGCCTCCCATGGATTCATTAACTCTAGCAGTTGTATCAGGCATTAATAGGTTGATCTTTTGGTGCAACAACAACCGTCTTGCTAACAAAAATATGCTAAAACATACATTGATATCTCTATTGAAAATAATACTTGACTATATTTTTTTGTTTCTTTATGTTCTTCCTTCTCTTTTTCCTTGAGAAATATTCCTCTCATCCTCAAATCTTTTTTTAAAAAGCTCTTCCCTCACCTTTTTCCATGTTCCGGGTGTTTTCAGACATGATAAAATGATGCCAATTATTATCTTGAAGTTTTCCCAAAATTCATTATTCAACAGCTCATGGATGCAAACTACCAAATGCCACTTTATCCTTCTCCAGATGTCAGCACGAAAGGATCATTTGTGGCAGAAAAAAATATATCCTTTTTATTAAAATATATCTTTTTATATTAAAGTACTTAATTCCTCTTATTAAAATAAACCCTTATAATTTACTTTGAGGAATTTTAATTAATTGGTCGTACTAACAACTCTGACTAGCAAAACATAATTAAATTACTTTATTTCTTTAAATGAGTAAAAATTACCTTATTCAATTTCTTTTTACTTAAGGATGAGTAATTTCTTTACTCCATCCTATGTTTTTTAAAGATGTTATTAACTAGTGTATTTATATTTAAAAAAATATATCTACAATACGCCGAGAGATATCTTAAAGAGACTATGTTGCGAGACTTTTCATATTCTTCAAACATAATAAAGATTTCACTCCATAACTACCAAAGTTTTTCTATTTTTCTATCCATTTGGTTTCCACGAATTTATTTACTTTTTGTTTAAAGTGATAAAGATTTCACTCCATAATTGCCCAAGTTTTTCTATTTTTCTACCCATTTGGCTTCCACGAATTTATTTATTTTGTTTACTTGGGAATCTGAATCTTTTAGCCCTTGCTGTGAGTGTAGAACACCTCTCAGTGTAATTATTCACCTTAATTAAACATTATTTGATTTTTACCTTGATTTAAATACCATTTAATATTCCATGAATATATATATGTATATATCTGTGTGTGTGTACTAAGTATTGGCCCACTTACATAAGATACGTGTATGCACATAGACATGTATATATCCATATATCATGCGTATGTATATACACCATATATATTGGCATTATATGTGTGTATACACATATACACATATATACTAGTATACCGTGCGTATTCATATACACCATATATTGTAATTATACAACTTACACACATATATATGTATATAATATATATTTATTTTTCCTCTTGGAATAAATCTTCATAGAGTTGTTATCAAGAAGGAATTGGATCGGAAACAAATTTTAGACTTACAATTTAACTTCTATCCCACCCCATATGCAATTATGAAAATGATTTATTGTGTGTGTGAAGAAGTCATGTTGGCAACCTTGAGAGGAACTAAGTTCCTCTCTTCTATGACACTCTCCTATCAGGTAGAGGTGAGTGATGGGTCCTGTCACACTCAAACACCAAGTTGTGATTATTTTATGATGAATTAGAATCATATATGAGTTTAAAATTCTAGATATGCTACTATAACATGTAAAAATTATCTACTCTACATATAGAAATAAAACATAATCATCCTGATAATTAGTACATCTTATGCCTTTGATCCAATATATCATATATATATCTATACATATTAGGAGAACAATATCGTCATGCATCATATATAACCATATATATGTTGCAAGTATGTGCTAACTAGTGTTGTCATTGATGATAACATGCTTGTGTTGTCATTGGTGTCAACTGTATCTTCTGATATTGCTGATTGTTGCTTGATTTGAATGCATTATAGAAGTGTTGACGATGTTGGTATATTTCTCTTGTTGCTAAGTTTTCAAGTGCTTTTGAGAAAATTTGCTCTCTAGAGGAAACAGTGTGTAGCAGAGTATTCTGGCTTGCAGGATACTGTTTGATTTTTTGCTTCGTATTTGTTTTGTGTTGAAGACCAGAGTGTGAGATTTGGATATGTTTTAGAGAAGTGTTTAAAGATGCTAAATCCAGAATTTGGTGATCCAGATCACTATGCAATAGAAGTTATGTTCACCAGTTTGAAGACTGTAATTGATAAAGTTTCTGAGTTTTGTAGAGGTGTCTGTGAGAGTATTTTGCTCCGCATTTCTCCACATAGTGGTTTTAGGTGTTGCAGTTCTGGACATATGTTTATAAGGTCCTTATCTATCTTCATTCCAAAGGATTTGTGGTTTGATGCTCCAAAAAGGAAGTTATTGTGTTGCAGAGCTCGACAGTGTTGTTTGTGAGCAGACAGTGAACCTTCTTTAGGTGAAAAGTGTTGTGGATGATTTTGTTGGTTCTCAAGTGACTTAAGGTTGTTCATGGATGCCTTCAAATTATGTTGAAGGCTTGTTCTTGGTCTGCAAGTTATGATTGTGTTCTTGAAAGTGTGTGCCTAAAGATCCTAGTGTTAACACTAGTTTTGCCTAACCTGGTTGTTTACACTCTTTGCAGATGTGCTTCGTGGATTGTGGAAGCATGTTGAAGCATGTGAAGATGTGTTTGGGTCTAAACTAAGCTATGAATTGTTCTTCTTCTATCTCTTTTCTTTGCAAGATTGTTTAGGTCCAGACCTAATTTAAATTGTGTATGTTTGCTGACCTTAGAGACTGTTCCAAAGGTTGTAGAATGTGTTGCTGACCTTGATGTATATTCCAAGGTTGATGATTGATATAAATAAGTGAAAAGGATTCGTGTGTTGGAGTAAGGGCAAAGATGCAAAGATGAAAGTGTTTGTGTTGTGAGGCTGTGAAGGTGATATATATTATGCTTCATTGGAACTGAACTCAGGCATGTGGTAGATGCTATCATATTAGTTCATGGAAGTGAGCCCTTTTGGTAGTGAGCCACCCCTTTTGGCAGTGAGCATTCTTTTGGGTAGTGAGCCCTTTGGCAGTGAGCCTCTTTGTAATATGGTATTGATACTACTATATATTGTGAGCTAATCCTCACCATGGTTTTTCCCTTTTAGAGTTTTCCAAGTAAAATCTGGTGTTCTCTTGTGCATGGTGTTGATGTGATTAAGTTTTTTTATCTTTTTTTCATGTTTACTCATCATAACAGAATTAGGGTTTAAGTGAATTTATGTAGATGTGATTATGTTTGTGAAGGCTTAAAGTTTTTGATACAACTGAATCACCCCCCCTCTTATTTTTCTTGTCCATCCAACAATTGGTATCAAAGTGAGGGTTCCTTGGAAGAAAGTTGAATAGCTTAAGGTAGATCTAGGATGGTGCACAAGAAAGACATTCCTTAGTTTGATAGAACTGACTATGCCTTTTGGAAGGTACGAATGCAAAGTTATCTTGTTTCTCTTGGTTACAATGTGTTACAAATAGTTGAAGATAAATACACTATACTTGTTAATGGTCCAAAGGCTGGAATGGAGATTAGGGCTTATGAGACTAATGGCAAAGATAGAAACACCCTACTAAATGCTCTATCTAATACTAAAATGGTGAAAGTGTTGAATCTGGAAATTGCTCATGAGATCTAGGAAAAATTGTAGAGTATCTATGAAGGTGATGAATCTGTTAAGAAAGCCATGATCTAGAACTTGAAGTCCAGATATGAAACTATGTGGATGTTTGAAGATGAGAACATTAGAAGCTATTTGTAGAAAGTTGATGAAGTTGTCAATGGTATCAAAGGTCTTGGTGGAACTTTGAATGATGAAGAAGTTGTAAATAAAATACTCAGAACACTTCCCAAATCTTATAGTTATAAAGTGTCTTCCATTGAAGAATTGCTAGATATGGGCAAGCTTTTAAAAGATCAATTACTTGGAAAACTAACTGCTTTTGAGATGAGAGAATTTGGCACTACTAAGGGTCATGTGAAAGTTGAGACTACTTCTAAAGATAAATCATAAAAGAATGTTATATCAGATGAGTATGTTAAATCAGAAAAGAATGTGGAAGACTTTGATGAGATTGAGGCAAATTTTGTAAATAGAATGAAAAAGGGAACTAGAAAGTTTAGAGGTAAGTTACCTTTCAAATGTTTCAGTTGTGGTAAGACTGGCCACTATGCTTCAATATGTCCTGATAGAACTTTGAAGATCAAGAACAAAGAAGGTAGAGGTAATATGGTAAGGAAAAGCTACTATGTTAAAGATGATGAAGGTGTAACTGATGATGAATCTGATTTTGAAGATGGTAATGCTAGTGAATGCTTGTTTATTGCTATAAATGAACATGTTTCTGCTAACCTTGCAAGCTGTGTGAAGGAAGTTTGGAAGAAGAGAAAGAGATGTTTGCATTTCATGCTAGAAAGGAAAAGGATGAATGGGTCATTGATAGCGGATGTTCAAATCACATGACAGGAGATAAAAGTAAGTTTGTCAAATTGGAAAAGTATGATGGAGGACTAGTTAGATTTGGTAATGATGTAGCTCGTAGGATTTGTGGAAAAGGGTCAATTACTTTTGATGGAAAGCATAATACAGATGATGTTCTTTATGTCAAAGGATTAAAGCATAATCTTCTAAGTGTTGGACAGATATGTAACAAAGGATACAATCTGATGTTTAAGGACAATGGATGTGAGAGAAGGAAAAGCTCTGGAACTATAATTGTTGCTGGTAAGAAGACTCGTGGTAATGTTTATCATTTGAAAGGTACTGACAATTGTTATTTGTTGGCTTAGACAAATGAAAGTTAGTTATGGCATAGAAGAATGTGTCATATTAACTTTGATTATTTTGAGAATAAGCTTAGTTCAAGTTGTAAGAGACCTGCCTAAGATTGTGAAACCTACTAATGTCAATTTGGGAAGCAAACAAAGATAAGTTTCAAAAGCAAAGAACAAACCTCGACTGGCCTGCTGGAGTTGGTGCATACAGACTTATGTGGTCCTACAAGAATAAGGAGTCTACAAGGTGACAGGTACTTCATGCTACTTATTGATGATTATTCAAGAATGACTTGGGTTACTTTTCTTAGAGAAAAATCAGAAGCCCTAGACAAGTTCAAGGCATTTAAAGAAATGGTTGAAAATGAAATGAATTTGAGAATCAAGTTTCTGAGATCTAATAGAGGTGGTTAGTTTACCTCAAATGAATTCAATGCTTTTTGTGAAGAACATGGGATAAAGAGACAATTGTCCTCTCCCATACCTCCTCAGCAAAATGGAGTAGTTGAAAGGAAGAATAGAACAGTTCAGGAAGCTGCTAGAACAATGATCAAAGAAGTTGACCTTTTGGAAGTATATTGGAAATAAGCTATTCATACTACTGTCTATATTCAAAATAGAGTGCGAGTCAAGGCAAATGGAACAAAGACACCTTATGAGTTGTGGTATGGAAGAACTCCTACTATCAAGTATTTCAAAGTTTTTGGAAGTAAATGCTATATCATAAGAGATGAAGAGTTGGGAAAGTTTGATGCTAGATGTGATGAAGGCATATTCCTTGGGTACTCTACTAAGAGCAAAGCCTACCAGTGCTACAACAAAAGGTTGAGGAAGATTATTGAAAGTGCAAATGTAAAGGTAGATGAAGATATTTAGAAAAACTCAGAGCCTGATGGATATGAGTCAGATGAGTTTGCTGATACATAAGAAGTTGAAGAAGTCAAAGACAAGGAAGTTTAGTTTGATGAAGAAGAAGCTCTGGAAATAGTTCCTAAAACCCCCAAGTATGTGCAAAAGAATCACTCAGAGGATCAAATCATTGGTGACAAAAACAAAGGAATTCTGACAAGAAGAAGAGTTGCAGAAGAATAGGTAAATCTCTGTTTAATTTCAAAGGTTGAACCTAAGACTGTCTTTGAAGCATGTAAAGATGAACATTGGGTCAAGGCAATGGAAGAAGAATTGATGCAAATTGAAAAGAACAAGACTTGGTAACTTGTCCATAGGCCTATAGATAAGAATGTGATTGGAACAAAGTGGGCTTTTAGGAATAATTTGAATGAGAATGGAGAAGTGGTAAGAAACAAAGATAGACTTGTATGCAAAGGCTACTCACAAGTGGAAGTTGTTGCAAATATGTGCCTAATCGGTGTTGTCATTGATGTCAACATATCCTTGTTGCCATTGGTGTCAACTGTATCCTATTTTGTTACTTGTTTAGAAGACTAGAATGTTGAGGATATTGAAAAATTTAATGAAGATCAATGTATGCAGACCATATGGTTGTGTAGCGGATTGTCTGAAGTAGCTCCAGTTAAGTTTTGAGAGGTTCGCATAAAGATTTGAAGAAGCTATGGACATCTAAGTAGAACCAAGTTTTCCTGTGTTTAGAAGAGACAGAGTGACAATAAATTGGTCTAGATTGCTCCGCATTGAAATATTATGATCTGCGATTCTAGAGGCATGTTTGGGAAGTTAGTGTGTATCATCAACTCAAGTGGTTCATGGTTTAGAGGTCTGCAAGCAATATTTTTAGTGTGACAGTCATGGAAGACAATGTTCTTGAGGTTCTGGAAGATGCAAGTGATTCTGATAATTTGGAGGAATGTAGATGTCTTTGTTAAATTCAATGTGCTGGTCGAGGTCTCTGGATCATGTGCTTGTTGTGTTGGAGGCCCACATTGAAGACCGAGCTCATTGTTGAAGATTTTCTTCTTGGTGTTGCTGTTCTTCCTAGTCTTGGTCGTTCGGATGATTCGAGCATGTTGCAGATGATCTAAGAGCATTTCTATGGAGCATGGTGTTTTGATCAAGGAAGATTTGAGTCCCAGTTATGTTTGGCCGACAGCTTAGTGATTCAGATTAAGTCAGATACTTGTAGTGCCGACCTTGATGTTTATTCCAAGGTTGATGAAGCATATATAGGCATGTAGTTGAGTTGTTGAAAATCATCCTTGTGTGAAATAATAAAATCCAAAGAAAGGATCAGAGGCAGAGCAAAGAAGAGGAGCAGAGGAACAAGAACAGAAAAGGATGAAGTGATAGTGAAGAAGTATTTGGAGAAGAGCAAAAGTTTTATGAGCATTCAATGAGATTGAACTAGGCATGAAGAAGATGCTATTTCTTAGTTAATTCCTTCTATATTAAACATAAATTCTATAGGTAGTAAGCCGCTTTTGAGTAGTGAGCTCTTGGCAGTGTGCCTGAAGGCAAGTGCCTTCCCATTTTCAAGTACTTTTAACATGATACGAATCTTGTGGGTTAACCAACACCGTGGTTTTCCCTTAATCGGGTTTCTGCATTAAAAATATTGGTGTCAATTGTGTTAATTGTGTTTCTATTCATGTGTTATTGTTTCATGCTTTAATGTTTACATGATTAATTTGTTTGTAAGTTGTGAAAGAAGATAAAAAAGAGAAAAAGGTTAATTTTGTGGGACAACTGATTCACCCCCCCTCTCAGTTGTCTAGCCTAATTCCAACAATTGGCATTAGAGCCAAGTTCCTCTGAAAGGAGCTTGACCACTTGAGGAGATCTAGAATGTTGACTTACAAGAAAGACAGTTTGAGATTTGATGGAACAAATTACACTCTATGGAAGATGCACATGCAGTGTCATTTGCAATGTATGGGAGATGCCTACTGGTTGATAACTAAGAATGAATATAAGATTCCAGAAAAAGGTCCTACAACTCCAGATGAAATCAAAGATGCTAAGAACAACACTCGAGTAATAGAAGCCTTGTTGAGTGCCCTGTTTGATACAGAAATAACAAATGTACTGGAATTGAAAACTACGCATGAAATCTGGGAAAAGTTGGAAACACTGCATGAAGGTGATGAACATGTCAAATGTGCCAAGCTACAAAGTCTGAAGGGTAGATATGAGAGCTTAAGGATGAGTGAAGATGAAAATATTACCTCCTACATGCTAAAAGTGAATGAACTTGTGAGTGGTATAAGGTGTGCTAGTGGAAAATTAGAAGAATCAGAAATTGTTGCCAAAGTGCTCAAATCCTTACCTCCAGCCTACAAGCATTAAGTTGTTGCCATTGAAGAGATTAGGACTGTGACAACTGTTAGAAGAGATCAATTGGTTGGTAAACTTTCAGCATTTGAAATGAGTGAGTTTGATTATTCTCTTCTTAAGTCTGAATCTGCATTTAAAGCCAGTATTCATGGAAAACAAAAATATGATCTGAGTGAAAGCTCTTCAAGAAGATCTAACAGATTCGACAGGACAAGAAATGATCTTGAAGGTGATGAAATTGAGTTCGATGAACTTGAAGCCCTTTTTGCCAAAAGATTGCCAAGAGGATCCAATAAGTATGAAGGAAAGTTGGCATTCAAATGTTTTTCTTGTAATAAGATTGGTCATTTTGCCTCAAGGTGTCCGAAGAGGGGTTCAAGGCCAAACCATAACAGACCTAGAGTTCAGAAGAAATGCTACTATGTCCAAGAAGCTGGTGAAGGAGTCATAGATGATGAATCTGATCATGGAGGTTCCACTAAAAATGATTGGGCATTCATTTCTATCAAAGAAGAAGATCTAGTGCCTACTGAATCTGCTAGCTATGCAAATGTGGAAAGTGCCTTGGCTACTCAGGTTGTTGAAAAGGATGAATGGGTAATTGATAGTGGATGTTCTCATCATATGACTGGTGATAAAAGTAAGTTTGTAATCTTTGAAAAATATGAAGGTGGAATTGTGAAATTTAGAGACAACTCAGCTAATAGAATCTGTGGCAGAGGATCCATCTCTTTTGATGGTAAGAATAACACTAATGATGTTCTGTATGTGGAAGGATTGAAGCATAATCTTCTTAGTGTTGGACAGTTGGTTGACAAGGGTTATGATCTCTGATTTAAGGATGTAAAATGTAGAATCTTGGAAAGCTCTGGAACTGAAATTGCATCTGGTACTCAGACTAGAGGTAACATCTTTCATTTAAGTAGTTCTAGAAAAAGTTGTTTGATTTCTCAGATTGATCAGAGTTGGTTATGGCATAGGAGAATGTGTCATGTGAATTTTGATAATATTGTCAAGATAAGTTCTACTCAGGCTGTGAGAGATCTTCCAAAACTTGTGAAACTTGCTGATAGCATGTGTAGAGAATGTCAATTGGGTAAATAGAATAAAATTTCATTCAAGAGTAAAGAAAATTTTCAAGTGGATGGCTGGAACTTGTGCATACTGATCTATGTGGCCCTGTTAGAATTAGGAGTGTGCAAGGAGATAGATATTTTATGTTGCTGATTGATGATTACTCTTGGATGATGTGGGTAACCTTTTTGAAAGAAAAATTAGAAGCTCTTGACAAGTTCAAGGCGTTCATGGTTACGGTGGAAAATGAGATTGGTGAAAAAATAAAGTGTCTAAGATCCGACAAAGGTGGAGAGTTTACCTCCGGTGAGTTTGATACATTCTATGAAAAGCATGGAATAAAAAGATAGTTATCTGCTCCTAGGACTCCCCAACAAAATGGAGTCGTAAAGAGAAAGAACCAGACCATTCAAGAAGTTGCAAGGACCATGATGATGGAAACAAATGTTCCACAAGTCTATTGGAGAGAAGTTGTGAGTACTTCTGCCTACACTCTCAACTGGGTGTAGATCAAAGGCAATTCTTGTAAGACCCCTATGAACTATGATTTGGTCATCCTCCTACTATGAGATACTTCAAAGTTTTTGGTAGTAAGTTCTATATCAAAAGAGATGAGGATCTAGGCAAGTTTGAAGCAAGAAGTGATGAAGGGATATTTCTGGGTTACTCTACTCAAAGCAAGGCATACTGGTGCTTTAACAAAAGACTGAAAAAGATTGTTGAAAGTTCAAATGTTAGAGTTGATGAGAGCAAAGAAGGACATTCCAAGTCTTGTGGATATGAATTATATGATTAAGATGAAAGTTAAAGTCAAGGAAGACAAGTTCAAATTGAGACTCAAATTCAAATTGATCCAGAAAATCTAGTGACTCAAGAGGTTAGTACAGATGTTGAAGAACAAGCTCAAGAAATAGAGGTTCAAATAAATCCCAAAACTCCTAGGTATGTAAGACTGAATCATCCTGAAGATCAGATCATAGGAGATAGATATAAAGGTGTTCAAACCAGGAAAAGAATTGTTGAAGATCAAGAGGAAATTTGTTTGATTTCAAAGATTGAACCAAATTTAGTAAGTGAAGCTTGCAATGATGAAAATTGGGTAAAAGCCATGGAAGAAGAATTAATACAAATTGAAAAGAATCACACTTGGGATCTTGTTCCTAGACCTGAAGACAAAAATGTGATTGGAACTAAATGGGTCTTCCAGAATAAACTAAATGAAGATGGTGAAGTTGTAAGAAACAAAGCAAGATTGGTCTGCAAAGGATATTCTCAAGTGGAAGGAATTGATTTTGAAGAAACTTTTGCTCCAGTGGCAAGAATAGAGGCAGTCAAATTATTTTTTGTATTTGCTACTTATAAAGATTTCAAGGTCTATCAGATGAATGTCAAGTCAACATTCCTGAATGGAGAGTTGGAAGAAGTCTACATTGAGCAACCAGAAGGATTTCAGTTGTCTAATCAAAGAGATATGGTCTTCAGGTTGAGGAAAGCATTGTATGGACTCAAACAAGCCCCAAGAGCCTGATATGCAAGATTATATAAGCATCTACTAAAGCTAGGATATAGCAAAGGCACTGTTGACAGTAATGTTTACTTCAAGATTGATCATGAGGACATTCTGATTATTGAGGTATTTGTTGATGATATCATTTTTGGTGGAAATGAGAGTATGTACAAAACATTTGCTGATTAGATGTAGAGTGAATTTGAGATGTCCATGTTTGGTGAAATGAATTTCTTCTTAGGTCTACAAATCATTCAGTCAGATAAAGGTATCTTTATATCTCAATCTAAGTATGTAAGAGAATTGTTGAAAAGGTTTAGAATGGAAGATTCAAAGCCAGTGGGTACCAGTGGGTACACCCATGGTAACCGGATGTAAGATGAGTAAAGATGATGACTCCCTTAAGGCAAATTAGAAAAATATATAGATCAATGATTGGAGGACTACTCTATCTGACTCAGACCAGACCTGATATCATGAATGCAATTGGACTTGTTGCTAGATTTCAAGTTGATCCTAGAGAATCCCATGTTGTAGCAGTCAAGAGAATTTTTAGATATCTCAAAGGGACACTTGATTATGGCTTATGGTATCCAAACGATAATGACTTCACTCTTCATGCATATATAGATGTTGATTGGATAGGAGATGTGGATGATAGAAACAATAATATTGGTGGTGCATTCTTCTTGGGAAGTAGATTGGTTTCTTAGTTGAGAAAAAAATAGGAGGCAATATCCCTATCTACAACAGAGGCAGAGTATATAGTAGCAGAAAACAATTGTACTCAAGTTTTGTGGATGAAGCAAATCCTGAAGGATATCAGAATTGTGTTTGAGAAGCCTGTCACAATTTTATGTGATAATTCAAGTGCGATAAGCATCTCAAAGAATTTGGTGTTGCATTCAAAGACAAGGCACATATCAATCAAGTTTCACTTTTTGAGAGAGAAGGTTAATGTGAATGAAGTCAGATTAGAGTTTGTTTCTTCAAAGGATCAGATTGCAGATATTTTCACAAAGCCTCTACCCAAGGATACTTTTGAGTATCTCAGAGTGAAGTTAGGGGTTATTACCCCTCCTGATCAGAACTAAGATGCACTAGGGTGCATCAGTCTAGTGGAATCCACAATCATATCTTGTGATCCAAATTGATGTTAAGAAGATACTACTCAGGGGAAGTAGTCTGTATGCAAATTTTGGGATCAGTCTAAAACAAAAAGGGGAAGAAAATATTACAAATATGTGCCCTTTGACATTGATGTCAAAGGGTAGAGAAGTCATGTGAAAAACTAGTTGCTGATGAAAGGGGGAGTAGTGAAGAAAGTAGTTACAGAAGTGATAAGAGAAAGGGGGAGAAGTTCTTGTCTTGATGGTTGAATCAGTTTTTCACATCATATGTTGCCATCAATGACAAAGGGGGAGATTGTTGCAAATATGTGCCTGACCGATGTTGTCATTGATGTCAACATATCCTTGTTACCATTGGTGTCAATTGTATCCTATTTTGTTGCCTATTTAGAAGACTGGAATGTTGAGGATATTGAGAAAATTAATGAAGATCAATGTATGCGGACCATATGGCTATGTAGAGTATTGTCTAAAGTAGCTCTAGTTAAGTTTTGAGAGGTTCGCATGAAGATTTGAAGAAGCTATGGCCATCTAAGTAGAACTAAGTTTTGTCGTGTTCAGAAGAGACAGAGTGACAGTAAACTGGTTTAGATTGCTCCGCATTGAAATATTATAATTTGTGGTTCTAGAGGCATGTTTGGGAAGTCAGTGTGTATCATCAACTCAAGTGGTTCGTGGTTTAGAGTTCCGCAAGAAATCTTTTTAGTGTGATAGTCATGGTAGACAGTGTTCTTGAGGTTCTAGAAGAAGATGCAAGTGATTATAATAATTTGGAGGAGTGCGGATGTCTTTGTTAAATTCAATGTGCTTGTGGAGGTCTCTAGATCATGTGCTTGCTATGTTGGAGGTTCACATTAAAGACCGATCTCATTGTTGAAGATTTTCTTCTTGGTGTTGTTGTTCTTCCCAGTCTTGGCTAACCGGATGATTCTAGCATGTTGCGGATGATCTAAGAGCATTTCTATGGAGCATGGTGTGTTGATCAAGGAAGATTTGAGTCCCAGTTATGTTTGGCCAACAACTTAGTGATTCGCATTAAGTCAGACACTTGTAGTGCCGACCTTGATGTTTATTCCAAGGTTGATGAAGCATATAGAGGCATGTAGTTGAGTTGTTGAAAATTATCCTTGTGCGAAATAATAAAATCCAAAGAAAGGATTTAGAGGTAGAGCAAAGAAGAGGAGCAGAGGAACAAGAATAGAAAAGGATGAAGTGATAGTGAAGAAGTATTTGGAGAAGAGTAGAAGTTTTATGAGCATTCAATGAGACTGAACTAGGCATGAAGAAGATGTTATTTCTCAGTTAATTCCTTCTATATTAAACATAAATTCTGTAGGCAGTGAGCTCTAGGTGGTGTGCCCGAAGGCAAATGCCTTCCCATTTTCAAGTACTTTTAACAAGGTATGAATCTTGTGGGTTAACCCCCATAGTAGTTTTCCCTTAACTGGGTTTCCATGTTAAAAATATTGGTGTCAAGTGTGTTAATTGTGTTTCTACTCATGTGTTATTGTTTCATACTTTAATGTTTACATCATTAATTTGTTTGTAAGTTGTGAAAGAAGATCAAAAGGAGAAAAAGGTTAATTTTGTGGGACAACTGATTCACCCCCCCTCTCAGTTGTCTGGCCTAATTCCAACAAAAGTAATTGAGTATGAAGAAACCTTTGCTCCGGTGGCAAGACTAGAAGCTATTAGGTTATTTATAGCCTATGTAACACACAAAGATTTCAAGGTATATCAAATGGATGTAAAGTCTACTTTTCTAAATGGTGAGTTGGAAGAAGAACTATTTATAGAGCAACGAGATGGATTTCAGTTATCAGACAAACCAAACATGGTATGGAGATTGAAGAAGGCATTGTATGGACTGAAGCAAGGTCCTAGAGCTTGGTATGCCAGATTGGATAGGTATTTGTTGGTCTGTAGATAGTAATTTGTATATCAAGGTAAGCAAAGATCAAATCCTAATTATTGAGGTCTATGTAGATGATATAATCTTTAGCGGAAATGAAGGTATCTGTAAGAAATTTGCAGATGAGATGCAAAAAGAATTTGAGATGTCAATGTGTGGTGAGATGAACTTCTTTCTTGGACTGCAAATTAATTAGATAGATAAGGGTATTTTCATTTCACAATCAAAGTATGTCAAAGAATTGTTGAAGAATTTTGGAATGGAAGAATCTAAACTAGTTTGTAATCCCATGACAACTAGTTGCAAGTTGAGAAAAAATGATGAATCACCTAAGGTTGATCAGAGCAAATATAGATCAATGATTGGAGGACTACTATACCTAACTGCTACCGGACCAGATATCATGCATGCATTCTATCTTATGGCAAGATTTCAAGCAAATCCTAGAGAGTCACATGTCATGGCAGTACAGAGAGTATTCAAGTATTTGAAGGGTACTCCAGATCATGGTTTGTGGTATCCTAAGAATAATGAATTCAACCTAAGTGCCTACACATATGCAGATTGGGCCAGATGTGTAGATGATAGGAAAAGTACAAGTGGTGGTGTGTTCTTTCTTGGAGACAGAGCTATGTCATGGAAAAGCAAGAAACATGATTCAATATCCTTATCTACTGCAGAGGCAGAGTACATTGCAGCAACATCATGTTGTACACAAGTGCTATGGATGAGACAAACTCTAAAGGATATCAAGGTTGAGTATGATGATCCAATTCCTATTTTCTATGATAATACCAATGCCATTAACATTTCAAAGAAATCAGTGATGCATTCAAGGACAAAGCATATTTCTATCAGGTATCACTTTTTGAGAGAAAAGGTTACAAAGAAAGAAGTGAAGCTTGAATATGTACCTACAAAAGATCTGATTGCTAACATATTCACCAAGGCTCTTCCTAAGGATACATTTGAGTATCTCTGGGAAAAGTTAGGGGTTATTTCCCCTCCTTTGTTGAACTAGATTCATAAGGAAATGCATCACTGTAGTATGATTCAGAAGTCATTTGTTTTCTAGACTAATTGTGGAGGCTACCTCTGAGAGGGAGCAGGTAGTGACATTGAAGAGTGTTGTAGTTAGAGGGAAATATTTAGAGTAGTCAAGAACAAGTGCAAGTATGTGTAGTATGATATTTAGGGGAAGAAAGCTTGAAAAAGGTGAACTACCCTTTGCCATTGATGTCAAAGGGGGAGAGAGTTCATGTGAAAAAAAGAGAGAGTAAGATGTATAAAAGAAAGGGGGAGAATGAGATTAGTGTAGAATTGTGTCATGATGTTTTTTCACATCATATGTTGCCATCAATGACAAAGGGGGAGATTGTTACAAGTATGTTCTAACCAGTGTCATCATTGATGTCAACATGCTTGTGTTGTCATTGGTGTCAACTGTGTCTTCTGATATTGATGATTGTTTCTTGATATGAATGCCTTATAGAAGTGCTAATGATGGTGGTATATTGCCCTTGTTTCTAAGTTTCTAAGTGCTTTTGAGAAAATTTTCTCTCCAGAGGAAACAGTGTGTTGCAGAGTATTATGGCTTGTAGGATATTGTTTGAGTTTTTGCTCCACATTTCTTATGTGTTAAAGACTAGAGTGTGATATTTGGATATGTTTTAGAGAAGTGTTTGAAGATGCTAAATCTAGAATTTGGTGATTCGGATCGCTATGCAATAAAAGTTATGTTCACCAGTTTGAAGATTGTAATTGATAGTTTCTAGGTTGTGCAAAGGTGTTTGGGAGAAAGTATTTTTCTTCGCATTTCTCTGTAGAGTGGTTTTAGGTGTTGTGGTTTTGGACATATGTGTATAAGGTCCTTATCTATCTTCATTCCAAAGGATTTGTGAATTGATACTCTGAAAAGCAAGTTATCATGTAGCAGAGTTTGACAGTGTTGTTTGTGAGCAGACAATGAACCTTCTTCAGGTGAAAAGTGTTGCAGATGATTTTGTTGGTTCTTAGGTGACTTAATGTTGTTCATGGATGCTTCCAGATCATTTTGAAGGCTTATTCTTGGTCTGCAAGTTATGATTGTGTTCTTGGAAGTGTGTGCCTAAAGATCCTACTGTTAACACCAGTTTTGGCCGACCTGGTTGTTTACACTCTTTGCGGATATGCTTCATGGATTGTGGAAGCATGTTGAAGCATGTGAAGATGTGTTTAGGTTTAATATAAGATATGACATGTTCTTCTTCTATCTCTTTTCTTTGCAAGACTGTTTAGGTCTAGACCTAATTTGAATTGTGTATGTTTGCTGACCTTGGAGATTGTTCCAAAGGTTGTAGAATATGTTGCCAACCTTGATGTATATTCCAAGGTTGATGATTGATATAAATAAGTGAAAAGGATTCGTGTGTTGGAGTAAGGATGAAGATGTAAAGATGAAAGTGTTTGTGTTGTGAGGCAGCGAAGGTGATATGTATTGTGCTTCATTAGAATTAAACTCAGGCATGTGGTAGATGCTATCATATTAATTCATGGTAGTGAGCCCTTTTGGCAGTGAGCCACCCCTTTTGGTAGTGAGCCCTTTTGGCAATGAGCCTATTCTAGTTAGAATTCATTTGGGCAGTGAGCCCTTTGGTAGTGAGCCTCTTTGTAATTCGGTATTGATACTACTATATATTGTGAGCTAATCCTCACCGTGGTTTTTCCCTTTTAGGGTTTTCCTTATAAAATCTGGTGTTCTCTTGTGCATGGTGTTGATGTGATTAAGTTTTTGTTATCTATTTTTCATGTTTATTCTTCATAACAGAATTAGGGTTTAAGTGAATTGATGTGGATGTGATTATGTTTATGAAGGCTTAAAGTTTTTGATACAACTGATTCACTCCCGTCTCAGTTGTTTTGTGCATCCAACAATATACAAGTCTGTAACCATCAATATAGTTCCATATAACAAAATGGGTTATGACATCCCTCCCCACTAGGAGTTGTCATTGTCCCAATGATATCCATGGTGTAATAATAATACTAGAAAAGATATGGAAAGAGTCATTGCATTTATGCAGCATCTTCCCAAGTAGCACTATCTACAAAAAAACTAGTCCCATTATACTTTGCATTGAGCTACCTCTCTGTTGCGCAATTTAATTTTGTCCTACTCTAGGATTCATAGGGGCTCTACTTGCACCACCCTTAGATCCTGATCTTGCAAAGCTTGCCAATCCAAAATGTGAGTGGTGTCAAGGTGATAAGGTTTTAACAAAGAAATATGAAAGACATCATGCAACCGAGAGAGATGGAAGTAAGGCCAATCTATAAGCCACAGGGTTTATCACATCTAGAACATCAAAGGGTCCTACATATCTAGGGGGCAACTTAGCTAATTTGCTAAAGGATATAGAACTTTTGTGTGGTTTAACCTTGAGGAACACTTTGTCTCCAACTACAAACTAATGAAAACTCCTATTTTTATTAGCATAGCTCTTCTATCTATTAGAAGCTTCCTTCAATCATTCCCTGATTAGTTTCACTTGCTGCTCCATTTCTTTGAGCATTTCAGGACCAATTACTACCTGATCCTCTATTTTATCCCAACTGATAGGGGTTCAACATTTCTTGCCATAAAGGGATTCAAAAGGGGCCATACCTAAAGAGGATTGGTGTGAATTGTTATAGGCGAACTCAACCAATGGAAGATATTCTTTGAATTTGCTTTGTTGATCCATATAGTACATTCAAAGCAAATCCTCGACAATTTGATTGACTCATTTAGTTTGACCATCTCTTTGTGGATGGTATGCTGAACTAAAATTTAGTCAGGTGCCTAAAGCGACATGCAAGGTTTTCCAAAACCTTGATGTCATTCTTACATCTCTATTAGAAATAATGGTTTATTGTACTCCATGAAGTCTAAAAATTTCTACACAAATCTTTTGGCTAATGTCAATGATCCATCTGACAAATTTCTAGGTATGAAGTGGGATACCTTTGTTACCTTATCAATTACTACCATGATGACATCATGTTTGGATTTAGACATAGGTAACCCTTGTATGAAATCCATACTGATTACCTACCATTTTTTCTCTGGTATATCATGTGGATATAGATATCCTGATAGATGAACATGTTCAACCTTAACTCACTAACATTCCAAACATCTGGCCACATATTGATGTAGGAGCATCCCAGGTTGTAGAGCAATCTTGCATCAACCAAAAACATTTGTAATCTTTCTTTCTTTCATTTTTTAGTTCAGTCAGTGTAGTTTCAACATTTTGTACCACATTTCACCGCATCTTCATATTAGAGCTTGCAGAGCAGGACTTAGCATCTACATAGTGTCATCTACATCATATCCAAATTTCAAATCATTTGTATTCATTTTCTAAAAGTTATCGCTATCAGAAGATCATCGGTTTTCTCATAATACAACATCCAATCAGTTGAAGGAGAAGGTTTGTGGAGCACTTCTGTGACTTGTAGAGCCAAATGAAACATCAAATATGGCACATATTAATCAGATAGACCTTCCTTGAGGTCCGTACCAAGTTTCATGCATTTGCAAAGCATTACCAGATGTTGTAGGCCGACCTACTTGTTTCTACACGTTACATCCTTCATTGGAGTTTGTAACCTCTTGTGGCCGATGTGAAGGATTTCATGAGATTGAAGATGATATATATAGATCTCTTAGAGGCATTAGTTAGGAATTTCTCAATTAGTAGTTTTCAAATGTGATTTAAAGTTTGATTTCCTTTCTGGAAGGCACTATAATGCCATATATTGCATATCTGTTATAACTCAAAAAGTAGGCTTGTGAGCCCTTTGATTGTAGTTCACATGTTTCTAGCATATGAGCATTGTAATTCTTTGATATTCTAAATATATGAATCTTCCATTTCATTCTACATTTTTGTTGTTTCTGTTGTGTTTACTCTAGCTACATGGTTTGGATAGTTCATTCTATGAACCCTCCAACCGTGACTGCACCAAGTGGTATTAGAGCAAAGTTTTGAATCCTTTGTGAAGTGAAGGCATTCCATAAGATCTTGTAGTGAACTAATCACCGACTTGAGGTAGACTACTTGTGTTTGTCAATAGAGTTTTGATTGTGAAGCAGTTGCTACCTTGTAGTCAGATCGCTGAATTGAGGCAGTTGCACCGGATCCTAGGAAGAGATGCCACTAAGGAGGATGCTTGCTATGGCCAATGTCGCTAGAAGAATGGAAGAAATGATCAAGATGATGAGGACAATGAAATTTTAATTGGGTGCTATAGAAGAAGATAGAAGAAGAGGAATAAACCCTAGACATGATGTTGAAAGTGATGATGAAGAATTTCAATTTACTGAACAAAATGAAGAAGCCCTAGAAGAAGAATAATCAGATCAGGCAAATATGTTGAAAGCTATTTCAAATATTGGAAAGAGACCTAGAGTAGATGTCTCAAACTATACTGGAAATTTGAATCTAGAGAAATTGATTGACTGGATAATTGACTTGGAAGAATACTTTGAATATGAGGAAATTGAAGATCCGGAGAAAGTGAGATTTGCAAAAACTAAGTTGAAAGGACATGCTACTATTTGGTGGAAAGAAATTCAGTTGGATATAAATAGGAGAGGAAAAGAAAATATCATAAAATGGGATAGAATGGAGACAAAGTTGAAGAATCAGTTCATACATGTTGACTATGAGTTGGAATTGTCGAAAAGGTTGTAGAACCTAAGGCAAAAGGAGAAATCTGCGAAGGATTATACTAAGGAATTTCATAAGATGATCATAAGGACTAGACATAGTGAAGCAAGCAAGGAGAAAGTGGCAAGATACATAAATGGATTGAGGATGAATATTCAAGAAGAACTAAGTCTGGTAAGGATGACAATAATAGAAGAAGCATATTAGTTTGCATTCAAAGTTGAAGACAAGTTGAACAAGAAGCATGAGCAAAGGTAGGGAGGTAGAGGAGGTAAAATTC
Source organism: Cunninghamia lanceolata (assembly GCA_027924645.1). Lineage (NCBI taxonomy): Eukaryota > Viridiplantae > Streptophyta > Pinopsida > Cupressales > Cupressaceae > Cunninghamia > Cunninghamia lanceolata. Next base: position 1,583,741 of record BSBN01001484.1, on the reverse strand, counting down.
AAAGAGGTAGAACATATTTTGGAAGACAAATACCTTATGTGGAGCAAAACAAGGAAGATAGTCCATATCAAAAGGAAGACAAAGATAACAATTCATACCGAAGAGACAATAAAAATTTCTATCACAGAGGGAATCATAATTCTTATCACAATGAAGGATACATGAGAGATGAAAGAGGGTTTGATAAGAGAGAATTCAGAGGAACTTGTTTTAAGTGTGGAGATGAAGGACATAGAGCATTTGAATGTCATCAAGGAAGTACAAGCAAGAGAGTAGAGAACAGTGCAAGAGCAACTTATGTGGAGGAAGAACCTATTGGATCACCTTGTTCAGTTGGAAAACTAGACAAAGGAGAATCATTAGTCATGAGAAGAGCATTATTTCAAGCAAAGACAACTAAGGAACCACCGCAAAGGAAAAGTTTGTTCCAAGCTAGATGCAAATCAGGAGGTAAATGTTGTAAAATGATCATTGATAGTGGCAGTACTGATAATTTGGTTTTAGAAGAGATGGTGACTAAGCTAAACCTGGAGAGATTGAAACACCCTAAGCCCTACAAGATAGCATGGATTTAGGATGAACACAAGGTATTGGTGAGTGAACAATGTTTGGTGAAATTTCATATAGGATCTTATAATGATGAAGTATTGTGTGATATTATGCTGATGGATGTATGTCATATTGTGGGGTAGACCATGGCAGTATGATAGAAAATCTATACATGATGGAAGAAAGAATACTTATACTATAACATCAAATGAGAAGAAACATATCTTGATACCTTTGGAAGATGAGCCTAAAAGTGAAGTATGTGGGAATTCTAGAATTTGTTTGGTTGATGGAAGGAATTTTTTGGATGGATTAAGACATGAGAATATGTGTTTTTCTTTGATTCCTAAGAAGTGTGAAGACCTAAGTACAAAGATTGTTATAGGAAAACAAGAAGAGTCACTGCCAGAAGAGATAATTGAATTGTTGACAGAGTATGAATACATCATATTAGGTAATGTAATTGAAGGATAGCCACCAATCCAGAGTATTAGTCATCATATGGACCTTATACCTAGAGAAAGTTTGCCTAAAAAAGTAGCACACCAGATGACACTAGCAGAGAATGAGGAGTTGAATAGACAGATACAAGAATTGTTGAGAAAAGGATTGATCAAAGAAAGTTTAAGCCCATGTACGATACCTGCAGTGCTAGCACTGAAGAATGATGGAGAATGGAGAATTGTACAGACTCTAGAGAAATCAATAAGATCATAGTTAAGTATAGATTTCCATTGCCAAGGATGGATGACATTATGGACTATTTGAGTGGAGCAAAGTATTTCACAAAGATAGACTTGAAGAGTGGATACCATCATATCAGAATCAAAGAAGGATATGAGTGGAAGATTGCATTTAAGACAAATGAAGGATTGTATGAATGGTTAGTGATGCCTTTTGGATTGACTAATGCACCAAGTACTTTCATGAGGTTGATGAATGAGGTTTTGAAGAAATTCTTGGGTAAGTTTGTTATTGTATACTTGGATGATATTCTAATTTTTAGTAAGACAAAAGAAGGACATTTGTGGCATATTAGACAAGTATTGCAGAGGTTGAGAGGAGAAATTTTTGATAAACATCAAGAAATGTAGTTTCATGAAGGAAGTATTGGTATATTTGGGATTTGTGATTTCTACGGAAGGATTGAAGATGGACACTGAGAAGGTTAGAGCAATTGTTGAGTGGCCAACACCAGAGAGCGTTGGAGAGGTAAGATCATTTCATGGATTAGCAAGTTTCTACCAGAAGTTCATCAAAAATTTTAGTTCAGTATGCACACCTATGACAGAGACAATGAGAGGTAATAGAAAAAACTTTAAGTGGACATCAAGAGCAGATAAGATTTTTGAATTATTGAAGCAAAAAGTGACAGAGCAACTAGTGTTAGCATTACCGGATTTCAACAAAGTATTTCAAGTAGATTGTGATGCCAGTAGAAATGCAATAGTAGTGTTAAGTCAAGAAGGGAGACCAATAGCATATTTCAATGAAAATTTGAATGATGCAAGGAGAAGATATTCAGTTTATGACCAGGGGTTTTATGCCATAATTCAAGCTTTGAAGAAGTGGAGACATTACTTGTTGCCTAAGGAATTTGTAGTGTACACAGATCATCAAGCTTTACAGTATTTGAATAGTGAAGGAAATTTGAATCAGAGACATATGAGATGGGTAGAGTTCATGCAGAGTTACACATTTGTATTGAAGCATAGGAGTGGTAAGTCAAACAAAGTTGCAGATGCATTGAGTAGAAGAAGGAATTTGCTGACAGAGATGAGAGTAGAAGTATTAGGCTTTGAGGAATTGAAGCACATGTATGAAGAAGATCTTGATTTTGTGGAACCATGGAAAACATGTAAGGAACTTATTGTGACAGACATAAGTAAGTGGTTGGATTATTTCATTCAGGAAGATATGTTGTTCAAAGGAAATCGGTTGTGTATACCTAGGAGTTCAATGAGGGATAATTTGATAAAGGAGAAACATAGTGGTGGATTGGTAGGACATTTTGAGATTGATAAGACAGTGGCTTTGGTAAGTGAACATTACTTTTGGCCTTAGATATATAAGGATGTAAGGAAGTTTGTGCAGAATTGTAGAGTATGTCAAGTTACAAAAGGGCGTAGTCAAAATATTGGATTGTACAAATCTTTGACAGTACTGGAGAAACCTTGGGAAGACATAAGCATGGATTTCATATTAGGATTGCTAAAGACACAAAGGGGACATGATTCTATATTTGTAGTGGTGGACAAATTTTTAAAGATGTCACATTTCATTCCTTGTAGGAAGACAAAGGATGCAGTGCATGTTGCTAACCTATTTTTCAAGGAGATTGTGAGATTGTTTGGATTACCTAAGAGCATAATTTCAGACAGGGATACAAGATTCATTGTATACTTTTCAAGGACATTGTGGAAGAAGATGAAGACATACCTAAAATTCAGTCCAACATTTCATCCATAGACAGATGGACAAACATAAGTGGTAAAAAGGAATCTAGGTAACTTGTTGAGGTGTTTAGTAGGAGATAAGGTAGGAAATTGGGATCTAATTCTACCGCAAGTAGAGTTTGCATACAATAATTCAGTGAATATGAGTACAGGGAAGACACCATTTGAGGTTGTGACTAGAGTGAAACCTAAAGGAGTTGCAGAGTTAAGAGACATCAGTATGGAGAATAAGAGAAGTGTAGAGGCAGAAGAATTTGTAGGATATATGGAGACTCTACATAATCAGGTTAGAAAGCATTAGGAGGAAATGAATAGCAAGTATAAGGAGTGAGTAGATGAGAAGAGGAGACACCAAGAATTTTCAGTTGGAGATGAAGTAATGGTATATCTGAGAAGAGAGAGATTTCCAGTAGGGACATACAATAAGCTAAAGATCAAGAAGTTTGGACCATGTAAGTTTCTTAGGAAGTTCAATTTAGGAAATGTATATGAAGTGGAGATACTAGAGACATTGGGTATATCACCTATATTGAACATTGCAAACCTATATTAGTATCACGAGGGAGAATCAACTAATAGCATTGAAGATGGTTTGAAGAATCAGTTACCACAGCAACAACTAGAGCAGATAGAGGACATCTTGGATAGCAGGATTGGATGTAGTACTAGAGGCAAGCAATACAAAGAATATTTGTTAAAGTGGAAAGGTAAACCAGAAGAAGATTCAACTTGGATTTCTCTGGTTGAGGTGGACCACCTTGGTTTTCCTCTAGCCCTAGCAAAGTGAGTGACTCACTTTTTCAACAACCTCAGGTGTCTGATATAGGAGCATCCCAGGTTGCAGAGCAATTTTGCATCAACGAAAAACATTTTCAATCTTTCTTTCATTTTCCAGTTTAGTCAGCACAGTTTTAGCATTTTGTACTGCATCTTCATATCAAAGCTTGCAAAGTAGGACTTAGCATCTACACAGTGTCATCTACATCATATCCAAATTTTAGGTCATTTGGATTCGTCTACTAAAAGTTATCGCTATCAAAAGATCATTAGTTTTCTTAAAATAGAGCATCCAGACAGTCAGTTGAAGGAGAAGGTTTGCAAAGCACTTTCATGACTTGCGGAGCCAAATGAAACATCATAAATGGCACATATTGATCAGATAGACCTTCTTTGAGGTCCGTACCAAGTTTCATGCATTTGTGGAGCTTTAGCAGATATTGTAGGCCAACCTACTTGTTTCTACACGTTACATCCTTCATTGGAGTTTGTAACCTCTTGTGGTCGACGCAGAGGATTTGATGAGTTGGAAGATGATATATATAGATCTCTTAGAGGCATTAGGAAGGAAGTTCTCAATTAGTAGTTTTAGGATGTGATTTAGAGTTCAATTTCCTTTTCGAAAGGTACTATAATGTCATATCTTGCATATCTATTATAACCTAGAAAGTAGGCCTATGAGCCCTTTGATTGTAGCCCACATGTTGCCAGCATATGAGCATTGTAATTCTTTTATATTCTGAATATATGAATCTTCCATTACATTCTATGTTTGTATTGTTTTCGTTGTGTTTACTCTAGTTGCATGGTTTGGATAGTTCATTTTGTGAACCCTCTGACCGTGACGACACCACATATTTAGTTACATCTTTTCATACTAGGCTAGAAATATAGAGGTTTTAGATCAGCTACAAGTTTTGTTATACTAGGATGTCCTGAATAAGGGGCATTATGGGCTTCCTCAAGTACTTTCAATCTTAACTCACCATGATTTGGTATATACATTATGTCATTAAATCTGAGTAACCCATCCTGTTCTAGCTTGTACCCCTCAAACTATCAGTTAGAAGGATCTTTTCCTAGAGATGTTTTAACCTTTGCATAGAACTCATCATTCTGAAGTTATTCTATTACTTGCTCTCTAAAAGTAGAGAGGAAAACTACAATTGCCATGATATGCTTTCTCCTACTTAGAGCATCAGCTACCCTATTTTCCTTTCCCTTGATATAGTCAATATCAAAGTCATATTCACTGATAAATTCGAGACATCTCCTTTGCCACACATTTAGGTTGGGTTGAGTGAAGATGTACTTGAGTCCTAGATGATCAATTTTTAACTCAAATGGCTTACCGATTAGATAGTGCTTCCACATTTGTAGAGCATGCACTATTGCAGCTAATTCTAGATTGTGAGGAGCATAATTAACCTCATAGGTCTTCAACTTTTAGGACTCATAGGCTACAACTTGGCCATTTTGCATAAGGACCCCTCCCAAACCATCTCCTAATGCATCTGTTATAACTAAAAATCTTCCATTTTGATTAGGCACAATGAGAATAGGAGCGGTTGGAGCTTATATTTCAAAATTTGGAAAACTTGCTCACATTTTTCCATCCATTCAAATTTCTTTCCCTTTTTCTAAAGAGTAGTAATAGGGTTTGCTAGTTTTGAGAACCCTTCAACAAATCTCCTATAATATCTTGCTAGACCCATAAAACTATGGACCTCCTAAACATTTGTGGGGGTTGGCCATTCTAAAATAGCTTTGATCTTAGTTGGATCAACAGATATACCTTCTGTTGAAATGATGTGTCCCAAGTAATGTACTTTCTTCTGATAAAAATAACATTTAGACAATTTTCCAAAGAGGTGATGTTTCCTTAAGCATTGAAGGACTAATCTCAAATGTTGTTCATGTTCCTCAGGTCACTCTTGGAGTAGATAAGAATGTCATCAATAAAAACTATGACAAAATCATTCAGGTAGTCGCTAAATACACTATTCATTAAATTCATAAAGGCTACAGGTGCATTGGTAAGGCCAAAAGGAAGAACTATGAACTCATAGTGTCCATAACGAGTCCTAAAGGTTGTTTTATGTATATCTTCCTCCTTGATCCTTAATTGATGATACCCTGATCTTAGGTCTATTTTTGAGCCGTTGCATTTCTCATTTGGTCAAAAATCTCACTAATTCTCGGCAATGGATACCTGTTCTTAGTAGTCACCTTGTTGATCATTTTGTAATTGACACACATTCGAAGAGTACCATCCTTCTTCTTAACAAAAAGTACAAGTGCTCCCCATGGTGACACACTTGGTTGAATCAAGCCTTTGTCAAGTAATTCCTGTCAAAGTAATGTTGTGGAAGCCATCGCTTCTAGAATAAGGATAAGAATATATCCCATGTAATGTTTTTAGATGAAAGATGTTTTTCTATCTTTGCATGATCCCACCAGGTGGTTGCTTCTCTTTTTAATTGAAAAGATGCCCATACTGCTTTGGTTTCCTCTGAGAGGTTGCATAGTTCAAACTATCTTTCCCTTTCCACTATCTAGACTTTAGCACCATCCCCTACAACTTTGCCATCAAACTTGGGGGTGATATTTTATTTAAATATTTGGCCAATTCATTTTCAATTTTGTCCCTTTTGCTTCTTGGTGTGGATTTGCTTTCTTGGTGAATCCATTTAGATTGATTTTCTCTATTTACTAAAGTTTCATGTTGATCTTCTTGGTTTTGCATGGACCTACTAGACCTAACCTCATGTTCTAGGGCATTCACTCTAGCTCTAGTTTCTATCAATAAGGCCAGAATTTGATCAATCTTATCCTCTTGATTTCCTTCATTTCTAGTTTCACTTTGGTTTGCATTATAGGAAGGTTCCATTATTGGAAATTCCTGTAAAATTCATGAGTTGCATTAGAAGCAAGTAGACTCGTTAGGCTCCAGTGTTTAACCTACAGCTCTGATACCACATGTAACATCATTATCCAATCCAACATAGTAAAACCCTAATTGATAATAGTCATATACAACTCTACAAGAATTCATCATGTATAATTGCAATTTAAATATGCCTTATATCTTATATTCTCATGTTAACTCCAAAAATAACATACATGAACAATATACTTGAAATTCTCATAAAAGTAAAAATCTCATTTAAACATGTTAGAACTTTAAGCATGAAATGAAAATGAGATATCACGAGAAAGCTTACTTCAAGCTAAATAGTTATATAGTGACAATCATCAAGAGAAAAGAACATACTTCTCTAGGTCTCATAACTTTATCATACAATCGAGTGATATCATAATGTTCCTATAACATTATATCCAATCAACTTTAAAACATAATAACAAATTAGTTTCAACTTGATTCAATTAACTACCAAATTCATAAGTACAAGACATATCAAGAAGTTAAGTTACATATCTTAGTTCTATGTAGGTTTCATGATTAAGTGGCATCTTGATGGATTCCTCACCCTAGCTCCTCCTTCATACACTTGAAGATGAGAGAGAATCATAGAAGCGACATCAACCCTACCATGAAGCTAAGCTTCCCCATGCTAGCCCACATAGGTAGTTCAACCCATCCCAAGGAAACTATTTCCTTAAGGTCGCCATACATGACAGTGAATTTAACTATGCAATTCTACCCATTGCCCATGCAAACATATAGAAAGCAACTATAAATTAAAATGGCATTCATAATTTCAACCCTTCATAAAATAATATTTCTACTTGAAATCCACCATATGTCAATCATGTATGCTGGCTTACTTATGTCTAGCATTTAGTTTTTGTTTTGTTTGGTTTAGGGTTTCAATTTCATTTGAATAATTTCCAAACTCGTGACTGGTTTCATTCTTGTAAAAGAAGATTAATCCTTCATATATTGGTCTTTAAATAAGGAACTAATTTATTTTTCATCACTTAATCCTCCATAATAAGCCTTAAATTGGAGTTTAAACTATTTGTTTCATTTAATAAATTAGTAATCTTGGTTTTTAATTTACTTCCTTTCAAATACATTTTTAACCCTAACATATACACTAAGTGTAGCATGTGTTACACTTATAAGATATTTATTTATTTTCTCAAGTTATTCTACTATTTCAAAAAAGAAATATCTTTCTGTTGTTTCAAAAATGGAATTTCTTTAAACTTTAGATTTGAAGGAAATAAAATATATGATAAACTGACCTTAAAAACAAATCATTTAAATTTTGTTTGAGCTTTTTTTAAAGGCAGTGAATGTTTTCTATGAGGCACCTCTAATGGAGGTGTCTCCATTAGAAAGTGCCTTTCAGATGGAGGTGTCTCCATTGGAGAGGTCGCCTCCAATGGAGATCCCCAACAAAATACTTAATTTTCACTATTCTTCCACTACTTTGGCTTAATAAAAAAATATGTGTTTTCTTTAAAATTCCAGCATGATCTCTACTGTGAATTCTCTCATGGTTTTCAGCATATTCATATTTTTTTTAAATTTCCAGCATGATCTCTGTTGTGAATTCTCTCATGGTTTTTATCTATTCAAACTAGTAGGGTTTAGATTTAAAAATCTGTTATACTTTAGTTTACTCATGCCTTTGTTTTGAAATTAATTTTGTTTCTCTTGTCTATTGTTTATTTGATTCACAAGTTTCTTCTAGGCTGAATACTTCCAAAAGAATAAATTATACAGATGCCCTAATGGGTTAACAACATAAATAAAATATATTTCTATCATCTATGGTTCAATCAATTAAGAACAAGGCAAATCATCTATATGTACAACATAAATATAGTGCACAGAAGAAGATTTTAACTACCTAATATCCAGACAAAATCTACTAAAACATACCTTGATACCTTTGTTGAAAACAATACTTGACTATATTTTTTTGTTTCTTTCTGTTCTTCCTTCTCTTTTTCCTTGACCGACATTCCTCTCATCCTCAAATATGTCTCTTTTTAAAAGATTTTCCCTCACCTTTGTCCATGTTCCAGGTGTTTTCAGACATGATAAAATGATGCCAAGTATTATCTTGAAGTTTTCCCCAAATTCATTATTCAACAACTCACAGATGCAAACTACCAAATGCCACTTTATCCTTCTCCAAATGTTTGCATGAAAGGATCATTTGTGGCAGAAAAAAGCATATCCTTTTTATTAAAATATATCTTTTCCTATTAAAGTACTTAATTCCTCTTATTAAAATAAACCCTTATAATTTACTTTGATGAAGTTTAATTAATTGGTTGTAATAACAACTCTAGCTGGCAAAACATAATTAAATTACTTTATTACTTTGAATGAATAAAAATTACCTTATTCAATTTCTTTTTACTTAAGGATGAGTAATTTCTTTACTCCATCCTATGTTTTTTAAAGACGTTATTAATTATTCACCTTAATTAACCATTATTTGATTTTTACCTCGATTTAAATACTATTTAATATTCCATGAATATATATATATATATATAATGTGTGTGTACTAAGTTGGCCCAATTGCATAAGATGCGTGTATGCACATATACATGTATATATCCATATATCATGCATATGTATATACACCATATATATTGGTGTTATATGTGTGTATACACATATATACTAGTATACCGTGCGTATGCATATACACCATATATTGTAATTATACAACTTATACACATATATATGTATATAATAGATATTTATTTTTCCTCTTGGAATAAATCTTCATAGAGTTGTTATCAAGAAGGTACTGGATCAGAAACAAATTTTGGACTTACAATTTAACTACTATCCCACCCCATATGCAATTATGAAAATGATTTAGTGTGTGTATGAAGAAGTCATGTTGGTGACCTTGAGAGGAACTAAGTTCCTCTCTTCTATGATACTCTCCTGTCGAGTAGAGGTAAGTGATGGGTCCTATCATACTCAAACACCAAGTTGTGATTAGTTTATGACAAATTAGCATTAGCATCATATATGAGTTTAAAATTCTATAAATGCTACTATAACATGTAAAAATTATCTACTCTACAGATAGAAATAAAGCATAATCATCTTGATATTTAGTACATCATATGCCTCTGATCGAATACATCATATATATCTAGACAGATTAGGATAACAATATTATCATGCATCATATATAACCATAGATACAAGTCTGTAACCATCAATATAGTGCCATATAACAAAATGGGTTATGACACTAGGAGCCCCAAGCACCTGCAGTGTGACTTAAGGGGGGGTGTTGGAAATAAGCCACACCTGGACTGATGACGGGTTGGCCATAGAGGGGCCAGTAGCTTAGTTGGTAGAGCACTTCGGTAGCAAATGGAAGGTCCTAGGTTTGATTCCTACCTAGTCCATATAAGCAACAACTCAACAATTAGTATCAGAGCCAGGCTAGGAGCCCCAGACACCTATAGTGTGGCTTAAGGGGTGTGTTGGAAGTAAGCCACACTCAGACTGATGATGGGTTGGCCACAAGGGGCTAGTAGCTTAGTTGGTAGAGCACTCTAGTAGCAAATGGAAGGTCCTAGGTTTGAATCCTAATTGGTCCATATGAGAAACAACTCAATAACTGGTATCAGAGCGAAGCTAAGAGCCCCAAGCACTTGTAGTGTGGCTTAAGGGGGTGTTGGAAATAAGCCACACTCGGATCAATAATAAACTAACCATAAAGGGCTAGTAGCTCAGTTGGTGGAGCACTCCAGCAACAAATGGAAGGTCCTAGGTTCGAGTCCTAGTTGGTCCATATGAGTTGTAGCTCAACAAAATGGGGCCAATAGCTTTGATACCATGTTAGAAATTTGAAATAGATTGATAACCTAGGAACTTTATAAGAGAAAATCTAAGCTACATAAATTGTAAAAAGCATAAACAATGCAAACCAATGACTCTAAGAGATATGTAAATGTCAAGATGACAAAATTACATTCAGATCTCAAAGAAGCTACACCAAGACTAATAGAATTGACATACAATATGCAAAAGAGATGTAAAATACAAGCTAGGTAGTAAGTTCATATAGACTAGGGAGAGGGGTGGAGGTGGCAAAACTGACCAATGGGGAGAGACCACCAAATGTTCTAAACATAGTAAATGCAACTCCCTCGTAGGATGGTGAGACCTCAAATGATCCTCTCACTAATTAAACTCACTTTCTTTAACCTAAGAAAGCTTAATAATAGTGTAGGAAAAATGTAGGAAATAGGGAAAATAAATAACCCACTAGGAAAATAAAAACCTACACTAACACTACCTCCAATGGGTTTTCATCCACAAGAGTTGTAAAAGCACAAATGCTCATACAGAAAAGTTGAGAAGAAAATATGATCAAAAGTTCTTTCTATATGAAAATCCCCACATATAAATAATGTCTTGTTTGAACCCACAAAGTGGGTGCTCAAAATCCAAATCCAAACTTGGAAGAATATTTGCAATTATTACCACTTTGTCCCTTCCATAACCATTGGCTTAAAAACAACAAATATCTTCCATTATGACAACCTATCATAAAACAGTCATATCTATCATAAAATCAACTATTTTAGGACCTTGTCAGTTATAAAATATCCTCATGGAATCCCATGCCCCATTTGGTACTATAATAATAACATTTAATATTTAATTTCTATCCAAATATCTAGAAAATATAAATTCACAGGACCCCAAATTAAATATTAAATAAACTATTTCTCTCATTATTTTTCCTTAACCCATGGGAAATATAGGAATGGGATAATAATTCATTTGAAATAAATTAATTAGAATGGTAACATGATATAAACATAGATGCAAATGTGTATCTCCAACCACTAAGCCTAAATTTGAAATAGTCTCCCCATAACACAAATGTAGGTCTATTACCAACCTGTAAGACTCTTTCACCCATCATTCCCTTCTCAAACTGTTGGCAACATAAGCATGATGATGAAGAGACTGATGAACGTGACAGTGAGTAGTGTTGTCATTAATGGCAACAAAGTGTAAAGACACAATTGTGTTGGTCTGGAGAAGGTTCTAAGTTTGATGTGGAGGAAAATACACCTAACCATGATATATCTAAGTGTTTTATGGAATCCTTGTATGACTACATTGATGCCATTCCATTTCAGTGTTTTGCACTTAGGCACAATTTCCTAATTTTTTCCTAAGGCATTTGTAGTACAGAACCTAAGACAGGGTCATAGTATTTTAGTCTACATTCCTTCGCTATGAAGAAGCTTGCTATGTGGTTGCAAGATATTTTTGGTGTATACTAAAGGAGTTTAAATACAAAATTTTAGGTCTTGAAGCCCTCCGAAGTGAAAGATAGAGTTGAAAGAGTATCAGACTCTGTAATGACAGTACCAGTGGCATATTGGAATGCTCCGCATTCCACTACAGATGAATATTTTGCTATGTGGATTTGAGGACAAGTTCATAGATGTCAAAAGTGTGTAGTCTCCAAGTGGAAAGTATTTTGGTGGTCCGCATGTTGAGTTGTGGGCAAACCATCAATTCATGTTGTTCTTACTTCACCAGTTGAGACAACCTAAAGATGTTGAGATTGTATGGAGTTAAGTCACGTATGGAACAATGTTATGGGAATAAATATAGGTTATACCAACCTATCTAAATGTGCTACATTCTTTGGTTCTCTCCGCAAAGTGTATAAGGTTGAGTTTTCAGCCAACAGGACAAGAAGTCACATAGTACATCTATTTGCTGACTTGTTTGATGTTTTGTTTGATTGTGGTATATAAACAAGATTGAATTATTGTGTGGAAGTGTGAGTTGATGAAAAGAAACTAAGTGTGTGTGTAAGCAAAATCTGATGCAGAGAAGGATAAGATAAGGTTGTGTTGAAGATGAAGTGTGTTAAGTCAGTATTCTAAGCTTCAATGGAACTGTATCGTTAGCATAAGTCAGATGCACTTCTAGCAGTTCATATTTGGTAGTGAGCCACCCCTTCTATCTCTTTCTATTTAGAATAGTGAGTCCTTTAGCAGTGAGCCACATGCAATGAACATTATCTTTTGGACAATGAGTCCAATTGTATCAACTTTAATCGGTTGCATTATAATATATTGTGAGCTAATCCTCACCATGGTTTTTTCCTTTTTTGGGTTTTCCACATAAAAATCTAGTGTTCATGTGTTATGTGTTTTGATGAATGCTTTCATACTTTCCTTTCTTTCTGTAAACTAAATATGCTATGTGGAATGAATGTTTAAATGCTAAGTGGTTTCAGAGAATACTGATTCACCCCCCCTCTCAATATTCCAGGTGTTCAACAATTGGTATCAAAGTCTAGTTCCTTGGAAGAAGCTTAACCACTTGAGGAAGATCTTGAAGTGTGAACACATGGTGACTAGGAGATATCCTATCCCTCTAGAAGAAATTCCTTCTATTGGATTTATTGAAGAAGATTGCATAGTTGACATGAATGGAGAACTTAAATCAGCCCTTGAAGATCTGGAAAAGTTCAATGTGAGAACAGAGATCTAGAAGAAAATATTAAGGAAGCAGATGAATGCATAAAAAGGTTGAGAGCAAAACAAGAAATTGAAAGAAAGATACAAGGAAGTAAATGAATAGCTTAATCAATCAAATGAGACATTCACTAGTTTGAAAATACAAATTAAGGAAAAAGAATTGAAGAATGCCTAAATGAGAAACTGAAAGGAAAATCTAAAGAATGTTCAAGGCTTGAACAAGAATTAGTAGTCTTAAATATAGACTAGAAAAAACAAAAATTCAAGAAGACATTCAAGAAGAGCTCCATACTACTTGATGAAATGATTGCAAATGAAAAAGCTCCTAAGGATAAAGAAGGATTGGGATTTGAAAATGGTGAAAGTTTAAAGGAAAATCTGACTTTAAACAATGCTAAGAAGATGAACAATATCAAAAGAGGACTACAGTCAAGAAGGGTAATAACAGACAGGTCTAGAATTAGAAGAAAAACTTCAAGAGGCCACCCATCAAACAACCAGCTACATAAAGGTACTCTAGCTACTGTTACTCTTGCAATAAATTTAGATATAAGGTTGTTAGAAATTGTTTTGGAAGGGAAAATGAGGGTGATTGGTTTTAAGGGTTTGTGTGTAATCCTCCTTTCCCAAAAAACATTCTAAGGGCTTATCTATCGAGTTGAATCTCCACTAAGCGAGAGCAATCACCTATCGTGTTGGGCAGCCACTTGGGAAGTTGTGGACTCTTTGATGTATCAAACAATGTCTCTATTTAATGTTCAATTATGCTTAGAAACCCTAATTATGCAAATCTGTAAGCAAATTATCAAATTACAACAAATCCTTTCAGACTAAGGAAAAGGATAGAGGTATTTAATTTACTATTTTTTGAAGTTTGGAAGGCTAAAAGGTTAGGGACATGGGGACTAGCGCCCAAGTCCAAGGTACTTGTTTCTTTGCAGGATCTTGATCTCCTTTCGACACTGATCTGTACTACAACTTCAGTTTCCAGAAATTCCATTATGGAGGACATGGGGACTAGCGCTCTAGTCCAGGAAAAGCACCACTATCTTGCTTCTTTTTAGATCTTGAATCCTCTGTGTCTACTACTCCTTTCTGCAACTCCACTCCATGGGACTCGACACCTATAACTTATAATCACAAGGAGTGTGGGAGGGGGTTGTGGTGTTTAGAGGCTTGCCTTGGTCAAGCCACGGAGAGACATTCAAGTCTTCCAAACACCATTGTCAGATTAGAGTGCATATCCTGGTGGGATAAAGGCAAACATCCAAATGATAAATGATTGAATACATAATTGATATCACCTTGTAGTGAAGATCTCATGGAAGCAAGATGCTCTTCATGCCATGAGGAGATGGATGTCAAATTTACAAACAAAAACATAATAACAATGCTCTGCTCTACCACACAGTGAATATTTTGAATGCTCTAATCACAAGAATGCATAAAGTTGTCTAATTTCCATTTAATGTCCATCTAGTTTGCAAATGAAACCTAATCACGCTTATATATTGATGCAGGAGCATCTAGTGGTGTAAAGGCAATCTTGCATCACCCAAAAAAGGATGTGTTTCAAAATTCTTGATGTTCTTTCCATTTCTTTTCAAAATTTGTGGTTTTGGTTCCATAATCGCTTGAATAATGATGTAGGACTTTCAATTTTTCCAAACTGCTAAAAATAGTAACCGGCTATTTTTAGAAATTTTTCATTTGGGCACGGATTGAAGTGAAAATTTACAAGAAGTTACATAACAAAAATATAAGACCTTTAGCGAAGGAATCATGCAAAACTCATTTGCGATCTGAAAGATATTAAAGTTTCCGTTTCTTGAAAAATGCTTGAAAATTATTCAAACTCAAGTTTGAGGCACTAAATGGCCCTGTACGGGCCTGAAAATGGCTGGAACTAGCAAAGAAGGTTCTTAGCGCGTAGAACACTCCGTGAGCTTTCCGATGCATAAAATGGTTCATCAATTGGACACCCGGATTAAAAGTTATGGCTCCCGGATTAAAATTAGGTTGTTGGCTGCCAAAAAGGCTTATAATAATGATTTTTGGGAACCCTGGGTAGTAGTAGAGTTAAGGGGGCATGTGTAGAGTCAAGAATAGGTGGGAAAACAGAAACCCTAGCGGATTTGGGGTTACAGAAGGCAGGTGATTCTAGAGTCTTGTGATAGGAAGCTATAATGTGTTGCAGCCTATGGAGGGTTAATTCCTCTGATTGTATTTGAGCTTCTGTAATGTAACAAGTTGTCCAAATAAATAAAGAAAGTTCTATTTTCTATGTGCAATTTCTATTATTGTGTGTTTTATGATTTACCCCCTTTGTCATATATGCAACTACAAAGATTCCTGCTAAGAATTTCATAATTCAAACTTTGGATGTCGGCATAAAACCTAATTAATGGTCATAAAATTGACATTTGAAATTAGGGCAGACCCAAAATAGGGCTGGACTAGGGCGCTAGCGCCCAAGTCCACCCTACCATTTTTGCTCAGGGTTCATTAAAGTGCAGCCCCCTAGGTCCTATTTGTCAGAAGACCCAAGGTTTTTCTCATCAAGGGTCATAAATAACATGCAATTAACTCTAAATGCAATAATAGGACCTGGGAGCTAAACCTTAATAGGAAAAAGCCCCCAAGGTTAATTTTTCTGACATAACATTTAGTCCCCACTTTAATGTATGTATAAACGCAAGGCCAATACATGCATTAAAGTATAGTCAACAAACACAACAAACATGCCAAGCATGGAGAAGACACGCCAAACACATTGAAGACAATAGCAGGCACACAAAACATAGTGAATACAGTGAATGCAGTGAAGACAATGATGATTTTCTTTTCTTTTTCTCATTTATGAAATGCAGAATGTAAGGAAAGTAAACACACAACCCGAAATGCAGGAGGGACTCATCACCACTAGTCTTTAGACTGCACATGGGGCAACAGACACACAAGACAAATCTCAAAGTGCAAGAGGCACTCTTCACCACTAGCCTTTAAAATGCACTTGAGAACAAACATGCCATATAAAACAAGCACGCCAAACAATCCCAAAGCATAGGAGGGAATCATCGCCACTGGTCTTTAGACTATGCTTGGGAACAAACATGCCATACACACACACATGGAAGACACGGAGAAAACATGACAAACAAGCAATGGAGTGTACCTATTTCTAGGTTCATCACCATCTCAGGCACATTACAGGCACACATCGATGATTGGGCTGTACCACAACAATCACCAAAGACATGCTTAAGGGTTAGGTTAGTCACAGAACCGCTCCCCACCTCCGCAAAGGACTTTTAAAAATGATAGTATTGTGCACTCTCCTTGAGAAATACACCATCCCTACCTCACACAGAGGGCTTAAGATAAAAAGGATATGCATGATATCTTGCCTCCACAGAGGGCTTAAGTGATTGCAATAGGTTCAAGATTCACAAACACACATACAACATCTACAACATCTACAACATTGCTAACTTTACGATCGCAAAATGTCCCCACAAACACATTCCTGCAAGAAAAGTGTTAGTGTCCATATAATCATGATAAACAACAATGCATATGATCAATCACATAGAGAACTGAGGAATGCAAGATTCAAGATAGACAAAGTACGTGGAGCAAAAGTATTTTTATGTTTTGTAAGTGCGATAAGACAACATCAGTAGCACATGGAGTGATTCTAATAGCCAAACATTGGATAATATATAACAACCCCATCGTCATGTATGGACTTGGTCCATTTTTTGATTACTCGCTAAAGGGACACTAGGTCTGCATCAGTATAAAATGTTTTTCGTCATCCGCCCACTAGATAGAACCACTAGAGGAAGGGAAACAATGAAGCAAAAGAGGAGAAACAAGTGCCTTAGGGACAGTCACATAGGAGGGTGCCCCCAAGTCACCAACCACAATGCTATGTGCGTAAGACACAACACACAACAATGAAAATAGAGGAGAAGCAATATAGAAGAATGATGATACAAATAGAAGAATGGTCACAATAGAGGTAGTCTCCTGGTATCCTGGACCTTAGAAGAGAATCAAGGGTCATCCCTGGAAGCCTAAACAACACATAACACATCACATGGGAAACACATTACAGAGGTAAAGGGTTAGAAATACTTACCTACAGGGACAACTGGGCTAGCAGTCATTATGGATTTTGATCTTTACTTTAATGGTTAAATCTTTATCTCTTCTTCTCTCTTCCACATGTTCATGAGCTTGTGAGGGTATCCTTGTAGGAAATGTATCCATTAATTATGGTAGAGAAGGGATGTTGTAATTTTCTATGTTAGTTATAGGAGCTCTTATAATTCCATTTCCAATTGAATGAGGTTGTTGAGGAACCTGAAGAGTGCCCATTTCAGTCCATATATAGGGTGTTGGAATACCTTGGGTTTGAGGGATAGTTTTCTCTTCAAAATCATGTGAAATTTCATTATTTTCCAAGGTATGTGAAGGTTCAGGTAGAGGTGCATGATCTATTTCTTTTTTTAAAATGTAATTGAGAAGTTCTTGAACATCAGTTGGTAAATTTTCAGTTGCAGCAGGTTGAAGTAAATGTTCACAAAGGGAATCTGCATCATCTAAAGCTTCATCCTAGTTAGGTAGAGGAGGAATGGATGGTAGAGTAGTGTTAAGGAATTTGTCCATAATATCTTCTTCTTGTGCCAAGATATCCTCACTAAGTGGGGTAATGTTAGGACAAGTCTCTTTGTTAGATGAATCACCTAGTGCTATATCATTCTCATAGGTCTTAGAAAGAATGTTCATTATGTTGTCATGAAATGAAGGGAGAGAAGGAATAATATATTCACTATTACTTTCCCCATGACTATTTTCAGAAATGAAATTAGTGAGATTTTCCAAGATTGAAGGGAAGACACCCACATCAGTGAGAAAGCTTTCAAAATAAGCTATTGTTCGAAGGATATCACAGGTAGTGCTTATGTTCAAGTCAATACCATAGATGTAGGCTATTTAATGCAAGACTTGAGGATGTTTATCAATAAATTTGAAAAAGTTATCATAATTCATAATGTACTCAAATATATCTTCCAAAGATGAATGATGAGGAGAATCCACGAATGCAAAACCATGTGTGAAAATGACCTAAAATGCTTGATTTTTCAACTTTTTTCAATGCAAAACACTAGGACAAAAGGTGTGAAAATTTTCAAGAGGGACAGAAAATAATATTCCTAATAAAAGTCCAATGATGCAGAAATATCTTTCACAACACGTTTTTGAAGCAACTCTAGAGTGATGACAAGTCAAAACCTAGTGAAAATAGGCCAAAATATGCAATTTTTCACCAAATCTCAATGCAAAAGAGTATGCCAAAGGGTGTTGTGAGGAAAATGATAATGGACAGAAAATTATAATAGTAATAAAACCCACTTAATGCCAAAAAACTGTCACAACACGCTTATGGTGCCACTCAAAGTCAAACCCTAGTGAAAATATAGCTAAAATATGCAATTTTTCACAAAATTTTCAATGCAAAGACCCAATAAAAAGGGTGTTGTAAAGAATTTTAAGAGAAAAATAAGGTTATAGTAGTAATATCAGTCACCTAAAGCCATAAAATCTGTCACAACACGCTTGGAGTGCAAATCTAAGTCAAACCCTAGGGAAAATATAGTCAAAATATGCAATTTTTCACAAATTTTAAATGTGAAGGCCTAATAAAAAGGGTGGTGTAAAGAATTTGATGAGTTTCAGCAGATAATAACCCTAATAATAGCCAATTAGTATAGAAAAATCCCTTATGACACGCCTATGGTGCAAATCTAGAGAGATGATAAGGCCAAAATCTAGTGAAAAAGCATGGTTTTTAAACCCTAGGCATGAAATTTTGCAAGCAAACCACTATGATGCAATAATATAGTTACAAATTAATTCTAATGAGTGTTTGAAAATGGTAGTAAAATCTGAAACAAGATTTTGACTACAAACCCTAGTTAATGCAAAACTAGGTTTTTATGAAAAATGCACAATTTCAAGCAATTTTTGTCAAATTAAGCACAGAAATGCAATGCAAATGGAATCCAAATGATGAATTTCTAAAAATTAAATCATATCTAATAAAAATGACAAAAATTTAATGAAATTGAATGCCAAATAATTCAAATTATGCTATAAGATGCAAGCCTAAAATGCCAATTTTTTTCAAAATTTTCAAATTTTCAATTTTTTTGTAATTTTTTGAATGCAATAAGATAAATGAATGCAAATCTATCAGACAAAACTCAGCAAGGTGCCAAAAATTTTAAAAACATGGGTTCACCAAAATGTTTTGTGGTAGGAAAATGAGGGTGATTGGTTTTAAGGGTTTATGTGTAATCCTCCTTTCCCAACAAACATTGCAAGGGCTTATCAACCGAGTTGAATCTCCACTAATCGAGAGCAATCACCTATCATGTTGGGCAGCTACTTAGGAAGCCATGGACTCTTGGATGTATCAAACAATGTCTCTATTTAATGTTCAATTATGCTTAGAAACCCTAATTATGCAAATCAGTAAGCAAATTATCAAATTACAGCAAATCCTTTCAGACTGAGGCAAAGGACAGAGGTATTTAACTTACTATTTTTCAAAGTTCGGAAGGCAGAAAAGTCAGGGACATAGGAACTAGTGCCCAAGTCCAAGGTACCTGTTTCTTTGTGGGATCCTGATCTCTATCTGACACTAATCTACAGTGCAAGTTCAGTCTCTGGAAATTCCATTATGGAGGACATGGGGACTAGTGCCCTAGTCCAGGAAAAGCACCAGTGTCCTACTTCTTTTCAGATCATGAATCCTCTGTGTCTGCTACTCCTTCCTACAACTCCTCTCCATGGGACTCAACACCTATAACCTGCAATCACAAGGAGTGTGGGAGGGGGTTGTGGTGTTTAGAGGCTTGCGTCGATCAAGTCTTAGAGAGACATTCAAGTCTTCCGAACACCATTGTCAGATGAGAGTGCATATCCTAGTGGGATAGAGGCAAAAATCCAAATGATAAATGATTGAAAATATAATTGATATCACCTTGTAGTGAATGTCTCATGGAAGGAAGATGCTCTTCATGCCATAAGGAGATGGATGCCAAATCTACAAACACAAACACAATAATAATTCTCTTCTCTGCCACACAGTGAATATTTTGAATGCTCTAATCACAAGAATGCATAAAGTTGTCCAATTTCCATCTAATGTCCATCTAGTTTACAAATGAAACCTAATCATGCTTATATGTGCAAGTACAAAGATTCCCACTAAGAATTTTGTAATTCAAACTTTGGATGTCGGCATAGAACCTAATTAATGGTCATAAAACTGACATTTGAAATTAGGGTAGACCCAAAATAGGGCTGGATTAGGGCACTAGCGTCCAAGTCCACTCTGCCATTTTTGCCTAGGGTTCATTAAAGTGCAGCCCCCTAGGTCTTATTTGTCACAAGACCCAAGGGTTTTCTCATCAAGGATCAGAAATAACATGCAAGATACTCTAAATGCAATAATAGGACCAGGGAGCTAAACCTTAATAGGAAAAAGCCCCCAAGGTTACTTTTTCTAACATAACAGAAATGAAGGTGCAAACCACACAATGAAAATCTAATTTAAACCTTATTTATGTCCTCTAAACAATGAAGAATCAATGGAGATTTCAACAGAAATAAAAACCCATTACACAAAAATAACATACATTAAGAACTAAACACATAACATAGTATGTAACATGGTGGAAACCCTTTCAGGTAAAAAACTCCACCAAGAAAAGAGGATCTGAGTTGTATTATCTTCAAATATGAGATTACAATACATGCACTTCCTCTCCTTCTCCAGTCTTCAATCTAGCAGCACCTATTACTCTCAACTTTGCTAAAAACATAGTACAAATATCCTTATAAAAGGGGGTTGCCTTCTAGGGCAAGAAAACTAATATAATATCAACCATCAGATCTGTGACCTAATGACTAATGGCCTATATTTACAATGATGAAATATAAATAAAATGTAACTGAAACAAGACTGCTGTTGGTGAAACCTTTTGTCCCTTATGGGTTATTTACAAACAATATTATGAGTAATTAATTACATAGGACTTACAAGGTTGATGGCACCTTAATCCTAACAAAGGCTATGGAATGTAGAAGTAGGATGAATTAGAATGTTCAATCATTCTCTGGTAAATGTTATACATGTCAAAGAATTGATCATAGAGCTAGTGAATGCAGAAATCAGATGATGAATAGTTACAATAAGGGTATGATGGTTTCATCTTTCAATGGTTACTGTTATACATGTAGTAGATTTGGGCATAATGCTAATCAATATAGATCTAGAATGAATGGAAGTAAGCTTGTTCAAAATGTCAAATGTTATGAATGCAACAAATTAGGTCACATTGCTAAATTTTGTAGAAGTAAGAATGTGAAGGTTGATTCGGTAAAGAAGAGTGATCTAGTGAAGAATGTGGATCTAGTAGAGATAAAGAAAGAAATGGACAAGGCTTGGAAAAAGAAAGAAGAAAATAAGATGAAGGATGAGGTTGTACCAGTCTCTTGTGCAGATGTTTCCTCCAAAAACTAAGTAGAAAGCTTTGGCTTAGGGGGAGCTTTAAAAGACAAACTTTAAGCCCTTACCAAAGATATGTTGTTGACACTCTCAATACATGGATATGTGGTGTAGGTCAACATGCTTGACCTATTAAAGAAAGCACCAATCAAAAATGTCTTGTTGCGGAAGTTTATGGAGCAATTAAAGGTGGTTATGTATTACAATTGAGGTTTTGATATCTTTAACAATTTGAGCATTGAATGTGAATTAGTTTTTTGTAAAAGGAGATTATAAGCAATTTCATTTAACGAATGATCATTTGCAATCAAACATTTGAAGTGAGAAGAGCAATAAAAAAGCAACGAGAAGCTAATTAGAATTCTTGTGCACAAAAACCCTAATTGGAAGTGTTCGAAAGGTATTTACTGATTTCTATCTTGCCCTAAGTTTTTTAGTAGTATTTTGAAGATGTTTACTCCACAAGTTGTAGAGGCAGTGGACCTACCTCGCCCTAAGATTAGAAAACATCCTTTCAAATCTATGGAGATGGATCCGAATGGTGCCTTTTCAGACATTCCATATGGTGTAGTGTACACAGAGGATGTAAGGATCTACATCCACACCAAGATGGAAGAATACAATCATGCAAAGTTGGGAGAAGTATGGGTGAATGATCTAACCGATGACAATTTTCACCTAAAATATGAGCATAGGGCCTTGACAGAAAAGAAATTGGATGTGTAGAATGACTTTCCTATTCTATTTTATGAAGATGCTTGGGTTAAGTATGTATTGATCCACATTCAAGACAAATTTATGTGGCTAGATCTGCCGCATATGATAAGCAAAGAAGCCATCAGGGCTCTAATAGGGTTATGCTCCACCGAAACAGTTCTGACATTGAAAATAGTGAAAAATGATGTGGTGATGAAGCTCACTGGAGCAAAGTTTGACAAGAGAGCCCTAACTATAAATGATATTGAGGACCCTATTGTGAAGTATGCATCTATGATGATTGGATACAAAATATACTTCACCAATAGAGAGAATTCAATCTCTGCAACTATTATCAACACAGCATATGAAAATGGTTAAGAATGGTGAAGACTATGACTTGTGTGAACTACTGACACAAAAATTGATGGAGAACCTACAAAAGACCAAAGACTCCAAGTACCCCTTCAAATTCAGTACTTTAATTATTTGCTTACTATTTTACTTTCTCAGAGAAATTCTTGGTACAAAGAATATTGTATGGTTTGGACATATTCCAGCAGCAATACAAATCAGAGATCATATAAGAAGATTGGGTAACTTAGAAACCCAGAAAACTGCACTATGGGGTTTCTTCAAGACATTCCAAGCAAACATGCAAGCAAGAGAAAGAATCCCAAAGAGTGTTGTAGAGAAATATAAGGATGACATCATCTTTATGGTTAGCAAAGATGAATGCTATATGGAAGCAGTGGAACCTAGAACATTCTAGATTCTAGAGATGGGATATGAGATTGCAGGAGATATAATTATAGGTCTTGTAGACCTAATGCTAAGAAAACCAAGAGATACCTCTGTAGAAAGATTTGGAACATATGAAGAAAAATCAACTGAAGTGTAATTGAAGCACAAGGAGAAAGAAATAAAGAAAAGTGTTGAGAAATTGAGGACCAAATTAGAGGAGTTTGTATCACCAAAGAACCCTACGGAGAGACCAAAAGACATACCTGCTCCAACAGAAGAGTCTCCTAGCATACGAAGGTCAAATAGGACCTCTACCTCCTCTCTTGCTACTCCAAAATCCTCCAAAACCATGCTTGTAGCAAGTGTAGAGAAGAAAGCAGCATCCAGTGCTTTTACACATCAACAATCTTCCAAGAGAAGAAGAGTAAAGGAAAAATCCATAAGGAAAAGATATATTAGTCATGATGATGAGGAAGAAGAGGAAGAAGAAGGACCCTAGTTGGTCTGGAACAAGAAAAGAACATATCAAGCCTTCTGAGAAGATCCTTGTACCAAGAAAGCAAAAATTGATACCGTTGACACCAATAGTGAAGAAAAAAGTGAGAAGGAAATGGAAGGCTTCATCTTCAAAAGAAGAGAAGATAAATTTGGTGAAGGATTTAAGTCTCCTAAGGGAAAAGGAAAGGGAAATAAGTCAGAGAAATCAAGTCTTCCACCCCTTCAACTTGAAGCTACTGTTAGTGCTAGAATAGAATATGGAAATCTAAAAGAAGTAGCAGAACTTTATGATGAAAGATCCTTAGATGACAAATAAATCATTGAAAGAACAATAATTAGGTACATGGATTCTTTTAATGTTGCTTTGATAGAGATTATTGATCAATTACTTGATAGTCTTGCTAGTGTATTAACAAAGAAAAGAGATGAAGCCATGAATACAGATACTAAAATGAGAAATATGGCAATTAGGAAAATTTGTCCTTCAATTTCCGGTCAAGGAAAGACCAAGCCTATTCAAAGGTTCACCAAAGAATTTAGAACAAAAAGGAGATTGAATACCTTAACATCCAATGACAAAGAGGAAATAAAGAGGTTAGAGAAGGAGACATTGGGAATAACTATAGATATCTTGAAGGAAATGAAAATTGATACAATAGAAGGGTCTTCTAATTCTAAGGAAAGAGAAAAGGTTGAAATTCCAGAGAAAAATGAAGATATTGCAGCAACAAGTATAGAACAAGATATTTTGACAGAGCAAAATGTACCATCTCCTTTGGTAAACACTGAAACTACCAATGTAGAGGATTAGAGTGTTGTTAATCCGCCTCTAGAGAATATATAGAAAATGTTGAAGAAAAAGGAGAACATAGTGAGATGGTTTTAAAGGAAAATGAATAGGTAGAAAGCACTATGGACAATTCTTTTGTTCCTCTAAAAACCCATGGGCATTAGGCTATGAACAAAGAAGGTTAAGGGATACATGAGGAAATTTATCCTTCGAAGATTTTTGGTTCACACATGATCACTGGTTCTGAACAAGAGAAGAAGAATATAGAGAGTGAGCGTTCTGGAGTCTCTCTAATTGAATCCATCAGAGAGTTCTTGGCTCAGCAAAGAAAAATTCAGTCTATTGCTTCCCCACAGTTGCTTCAATTGCAATCTATGGATGGGGGTCATCCCACAATAATGGGTTACACTTTTTGGCCAAACCTGACATTGAAATCAACATTTTGAACTAAATCTTCACTTTTTGATACCTATAGCCACTAAACCTTTAGGAATTGTGAACTAGTGATTTGTGAGATTTTATTTGTCGATTCTAAATATATATATTTTTTTAAAAATTGGAGTTAAATTGTAATATTTTTTGTGTCTCCTATGATAACTAGTTTTTAATAGTAAACAACATTTTTTTAAAGTGATGTGTATTCTGTAGCACATAACTTTTTTTCTACAAAGGATAAAATCATTAAGTTTTGAAGTCAACCCAATTATAATTTAGACATAGGTGTATTCCATAAAACATAAATGTTTCTGTATGTATCGAAATTCTTTTTTTTTTTTTGTTGAAACAAGGACATCAATACCTAGGGCATAGATATTTTTCAAAAAAAAAATTCACTAATTTACTAATTTTTCATGTGCATAGAACAAAGAACTTGATGTTCAGTGAAAAACCTACATTCACAAGAAATAAAAAATAAATATAATAATCAAATTAAATATATTTAAAATTATACTTTTTGGGAAGCTTATAATAAGGACTCATACTTACAAAACATAAATTTTAAATGAATTCATTTGATCCCCCAAAAGGTAAATCAAAGTGGTTTTTTATCAGCATTTTGATAGGTGTAGAGGAGACTCCATTATAGGTATGGTTTAAAACTAGCGGGGTTCTATCCAAGGGGGTTTGAATCTAAGGGGGTTTGATCAAACCCTCTTCAATTAAAATCCTTTAAATGGAACATTTCAAGGCTTAAATCATTATATTTTCTAAAAATATGTGATTTTAGCAAAAATCAGGATGTCCCAGAAAGTGTAACCCATTATTGTGGCAGCACCCATGGACAAATCAATTTGTCCAATATCTCTCCACTAAAGATACTACAACTAGGAACAATCTTTTAGGCTACTGTCCAGGAAGAATTACTACAATCTCAAGTAGAAGGTAATGATTTACTAGAGGAAGCAATAAAGGTTTTTGAAAATATGTTACCAAACAACAAGATGGATGCCTCTCTAACTCCTGTACAACAAATGAAGGAACTATTGGAGTCCTTTAAGAACCATTCCATATATTTAGAGAAGGCAGCTAAGAAGAAAGTAATGGAAGAGATTAGCAATAAGAGACTGATAGATTTAGTAGAAAAGTGCTCCAAGGCACACAATCTATTGAGCAATAGTGTAAAGACTATTCAAAATGCCCTAGGTGATGTTAATGTAATGTATCAATTTTGCTTGTCATGGCCTATAACTACAAAAGATATAAAAGACAAGATTGATGGCCTTGAAATATAGATAGCCAATATCTCTGGAACATATGACCCCTTAAAGGATAACAATGGAAATCTGAGGGTTGAAGTTGAAAAGACCCATGCAATTATAAAGAAACTTTAGAATCAAAGAGAACTGATTAAGGATCAAATGAGTCCATTAAGAGAGATTGTTAGTTTCAAGATGGCTGCATTGACAGGGTTGTTGAAGGAAGCTAATAAGGTTGGACAGATGACAATTGCACCTGCATTAGTTGAAGAAGCAGAAGCCTTGCTTTTGTAGGTTAATGGGTAGATACAAATACTTGAAACTCTCCCAAGATGCATTGGGACTCTATAGTGCTATAGTTGAAGAATATATACAAAGATATTCTTCCCACCAAATAATAAAGTTCATATTCTAATTTCTTGTACATATGAGGAAAGTTAGAAGAAAACAATTTTTGATATTTTGATTTACATATAAAGTATAGGAGTAAAATAGTAGGGGGGAGTATGTACATAGAAATGCAAGATTAGTTCTGAGTTAGGTGAAGTTTTGATATGTAGATATACAAGAGGTTCCTTTGCCATTGATGGAAAAGGGGGAGAATTTTTGGTGTGTTTTTCCATCAATGACAAAGAGAGAGATTGTTGGCAACATAAGCATGATGATGAAGAGACTGATGAGCATGACAGTGAGTGGTGTTGTCATTGATGGCAACAAGTGTAAAGACACAGTTATGTTGGTCTAGAGAAGGTGCTAAGTGTGATGCAGAGGAGAGTACACCTAAGCATGATATATCTAAGTATTTTATGGAATCCCTGTATGACTAAATTGATGCCCTTCTGTTTCGATGTTCCACACTCAGGCACAATTTGTTAAAGTTTTTCCTAATGCATTTGTAGTATAGAACCTAAGATAGGGTCATAGTATTTTAGTCCACATTCCTCTGCTATGAAGAATCTTATGTGCATTTGCAAGGTATTTTTGGTGCATACTAAAGGAGTCTAAATCCAAAGTTTTAGGTCTTGAAGCCCTCTAAAGTGAGAGATAGAGTTGACAGAGTATCAGACTTTGTAATGATAGTGTAATGATAGTACCAGTGGCATATTGGAATGCTCCACATTCCACCATAGATAAATATTTTGCTATGTGGATTTGAGGACAAGTTCATAGATGTCAAAAGTGTGTAGTCTCCAAGCGAAAAGCATTTTGGTGGTCCGCATGTTGAGTTGTGAGTAAACCATCAGTTCATGTTGTTGTTACTTCACCAGTTGAGCCAACCTAAAGATGTTGAGATATTGCGGAGTTAAGTCATGTATGGAAAAATGTTATGGGAATAAATATAGGTTATGCCAACGTATCTGAATGTGCTACACACTTTGGTTCTCTCTGCAAAGCATATAAGGTTGAGTTTTGGGCCGACAGGACAAGAAATCACATGGTACATCTATCTGCCAACCTGTTTAATGTTTTGTTTGATTGTGGTATATGAACAAGATCAAATTGTTATGTTGAAGTGTGAGCTGATGCAAAGGAACTAAGTGTGTGTGTGTGTAAGAAAAATCTAATGCAGAGAAGGATAACATAAGGTTGTGGTGAAGATGAAGTGTGTTAAGTTAATATTCTGAGCTTCAATGGAACTGTATCTTTAGCATAAGTTAGATGCGCTTCTAGCAGTTCATATTTAGCAGTGAGGCACCCCTAATTATATCTCTTTCTATTTAGGATAGTGAGTACTTTGGTAGTGTAATGTCATAAAATGTCCCCTTGGGGGCTTTTCCCTCATAAGGTTTAACTCCTGGGTCTTTAGCATGTATTTAGGACATCTTAGCTCATAATTTGGCATCCCGATGGAATGAGCCCTAGATAACATGACAAATGGGACCTAGGAGGACCCCTTGAGCTGCACCCTACCCAAAATAGGGGGAGAACTTGGGTGTCCACACCCTAGTCCTGCCCTATTTTGGGACAACCCTAATTTCTGGGTGTCAGTTTGTGAGCGTTATTTGGTCCCTTTGCCGACACGTTAAGTTTAAATTACAAAAATCTTGGCGGGAGTGTTTGTAGTTGCATATAAAAGCATATTTAGGCATTCATTTGTAAACTAGATGATTACTAACAAGCTATTGTGTTCTCAAGGTGATTTAAGGTTTTCATTGTGTTGCAAGAGCAAACTTGTGTGGTTTATGTGTTTGTTTGCAAATTTGAGCATCAATTTCCTCATGGAATGAAGAGCATCTTCCTCCCAACTACAAAGTGACATATTGTGTTTTCATTATCAATTCCTTTGGTTTTTGCCTCTGCCTCACAAGGGCACGTGCTCTTTATCTGACAATGGTGTTTGGAGACTTAAGTGTCCTCCAAGGCTTAACTGAGGCAAGCCTCTAAACACCACAACCCCCAATACAAGTCTTGTGATTGCAGGTTACAGGTGTCACATTTGGGAAAGTGAAGTTGCAGGAAGGATTGGTAGGCATCAAGGATTCAGGATCTGAAGAAAAGTAGGACACCAGAGCACTTTAAGGACTTGGGCGCTCGCTCTAGTGTCCTTCGCAGATGAGTTCCCAGAAACAGAAGTTACAGGGCTTATTAGTGTCGGAGGGAGGTCCAGATCCCACAAAGAAACTGGTACCTTGGACTTGGGTGCTTGCTCTAGTGTCCCTGACTATTCTGCCTCAGAACCCCGAAAATAGATATTCTATGATTTTCCATTTCACTTCCGTATGCAAGAGCATTTTCTGTTATTCGTCAATTTATTGTTGTATTTGCATAATTAGAGTTTTAATGGTCAATTGAACATAAGAGAAGAGAAATTGATAATTAAATTCCATAATCTAAGTTTCCCTACATCTCACAAGCGATCTAGGGTATGATAGTGCTCGCCACTCGACCCTAGATCCTTGAATGTAAAGTGGAGAGAAGGATTTAAACATGAAAACACTAGAACATTAACAAATCTAATTTTCCACTAAACATTTTGGTGAACCCATGTTTTTGGACTTAAATTGCAACTTGTTGAGTGTGTACCTTCAGATTTGGATTTATTTCATTCATTCATATAGTCATTCATTTTATTGCATTGAGAAAAATTCAAAAAATTTGCATTGTTTGGCTTACTAAATTGCATAAAGTCTTTCTAAATTTTCCTAATTCATGATTTTTTTATCAGATTTGATATAAACTATAGAAAAATTCAAAATTTCAAAAATTTGCATTGCATTTTCATCATTAATTTGGTAGGCTTTTGTGGAAATTTTGGCAATTTTGATATAACCTAGTAATTCCAAAATCTAGGGTTAGTAGGAAAAATCTTTTCTCAGATTTTTCTACTGATTTTATAGGCTCATTCAAATTTTCATTTGTCTATAGTCTTTAATTTTAGTGTAAATTTGCATTTAGATTTAAAATATTTGCATTTTTGCATAGAAAATTTCAACAAAAAAACTAGCAATTTTCATGCATTTTCATTAGATTTGCATTGGCATTTTGCATGTTAAAGCTTGAAAAGAATTTTTATATCTGAGAGTAATTCAACTTCATCATAAATCAGACTTCAAAACATTCACATAGCATTTTGTCCCAAGATCTCAAACCTAGGGCTTCAAAAACAACGATTTTCACTAAATTTGTCCTTATCGACTCTATAAAATTGCTCCATAGGCATGTTGTGAAAAGTATTTTTGAATTAATTTGATGTTATTATGGTAATAATTTGATTCCCCTCCTAAAAAAACTTCACAACACCCTTTTAACGAGCTCTTGTATTGAAAATTCAATGAAAAACTACATATTCTAGCTATTTTTGGCCCTAGGATTTGACCTAGTTTGCACTCCAAGCATGTTGTGATCAATTTTATGGATTGAGATGACTGATATAATTAATATTATTTGGTGTACCTCCTGATATTCATTACAACACCCCCTTTTCTATGTCTTGGAATTGAAAAACCGTGAAAAATAGCTTATTTTTGCTATATTTTCACTAAGGTTTGACCTTAAGAGGCACTAAAAGCGTGTTGTATTGGATATTTTGGCACTAAGAGGCTGTTATTACTAAAATTATTTGCTTTTCATCATCATTTTCCTCACAACACCCTTTATTATGCTCTTTGCGTTGAGTTTTGGTGAAAAAAGTGCCTATTTTGACATATTTTCACTACGTTTTGACTTGGCATTATCTTGGATTTGCATCAAGAGTGTGTTGAGAGTGATAACATTTCTATTTTGGACTAATAT
The DNA here is from genome assembly GCA_027924645.1 of Cunninghamia lanceolata. Lineage (NCBI taxonomy): Eukaryota > Viridiplantae > Streptophyta > Pinopsida > Cupressales > Cupressaceae > Cunninghamia > Cunninghamia lanceolata. The sequence goes on along the minus strand of BSBN01001484.1, from coordinate 1,553,243 downwards.
CAGACATATAACTTGCTTCCCTTCATCAAAATCCTTACAACACCCTTTGTTTCATTCATTTACAATGAAAAAAGTATTGAAAAATCAAGCATTCTAGTCTATTTTTGCTCTTGTCTTTTGCACCAATTTTGAAAAGCTTTAAAAATCTGATTTGGCATTGGTTTGAGCATAAAAAAATGGCCTCTAATCACAACAGAAACAATAGGTTCCCTCCTAGACCTTACATGAAAAGAAAAGCACCTGAACCTGAAATTGTCTTTACACCTCATGATAGAACAATTGGAGACTCCGATGCACCTCTTTACATCACTGTGAAAATAATGGGAAACCCTGTGGAGGGATTTCTTATTGATCCTAACTGTATGACTAATGTTTCCACTAAGGATTTCCTCTTTTTACATCAACTAATGCAAGGTTCTTATGACCTCTTGAGCATGATGATTAAGACACATAAGAGAACCTTTATTAAGCCCTTGGGTAAGATATCATTGTTAGTAACAATATCCGGAAAACATGTCAAACAATGGTTTGATGTTGTGCCTATTTTTGACCTCTTTCGCATTAAATTGGGACATCTTGGCTAAAATAAATGAAATCTATCCCTTCAACAATACAGAATTGTCTGAGATTCCCTCTGGATGGCTGTATAATCACCGTCCCTCACAACAAGTATAAACCTTTGGTTCAGAATTACAAGTTGAAGTACTTTTGGGATAAAACTGAAGTACCTAGTCCTCCTACACAAGAAATGACAAAATACAAACAATCCGCATGTGAAGAGAACTTTAGACTGAAAGGACAAGGTCCCTATGCTGAGGTTCCTCCCCCGAAATCCTTACAAGGATCGAGAGGTAATTGTCAACAAAATGTTCCACAGCGACAAAGGAGGTTTAATCCTAGTGCTTCATCTTCTCATTTGCAAAAACCTATGAAAGAGCAAGGCCCTATCTTACAAGAGATAAGTGGTCGAAAAAAGAGAAATAGAAAAGCAAGAGAAAGAAGAAAAAGAAGACAGGAATATGCTATAAACCTTGTCTCTCAACAAGAAAACATTGATCCCAACATTCCACCAAATAATAATGATCCTAATGAAAAACAACATGATGAGAAAGATATGAATATGGCTGTGGTACCGTATGTCCCACTATCCTCCAACATTAGGGAGTGGGAAGATGACAACGATGATTTGCTTATAGACAATCTCTAGCCTGGTAGGGGCCCTACATGTAAGTATCTCTAACCTTTTATCTCTCTCATGATGTGCTTCCACTGTGATGTGTTATGTGTTGTTTAGGCCTCCTGGGATGACCCTTGATTCTCTTGTAAGGTCTGGGATACTAGGAGACTGCCTCTACTGTGACCTTCTTCTATTTGTATCATCATTCTTCTAAATTGCTCTCTCTGATTTCATTGTTGAGTGTTGTGTCCTATAGACATAGCATCGCGGTTGGTGACCTAGGGGTACCCTCCTACATGACTATCCCTAAGACACTTGTTTCTCCTCTCTTATTTATTGTTTCCCTTCCTCTAGTGTTTCCATCTAGCGGGTGGATGACCACAAACATATTTACTGATGTGGATCTATTGTCCCTTTCGAGAGCAATCAGAAAATGGACTTAGCTCCTATATGACGATGGGGTTGTATATTTTATCTGACGCTTTGCTAGTGGAAGCACTTGTGCTTTCCGCATAGTGAATTTGATGATGTTTCTATCACATAACATTACTACTGCTCTATGCACCTTTGTTTGTCTTTGAATCTAGACTTGGCAGTACTTGATTTGGAGAGCTTCGTGATATAGCCCCACGGTTATCCTCGAACTCTGAATTCGTTGTATAACCTTGGCTCTTTGTGTGGTTAGTCATATGCATTGATGTTGTTTTTTATCATGATTTCATAGACACTAACATGTTTCTTGCAGGGATGTGTTTGTGGGAACATTTGGCAATCGTAAAGTACATGTCACCTCCAAGGGGCATGGGCTTTGTGAAAGTTGGTGTTCTCTTGTGTGTTTTCTTCCTACCTCAATGTGCTTGATATCAATAATTGATATCAACCATCTTAAGGTGGGGGCATATATAAGGTAAGCTGTCTATTATAGATGTTAGCAATGTGTTTGACCTTAGATGCAAAGACCTGCGCCTTAGGGTAGTGCATCATGCATCCTGAGTTTGTTTACAATCAATCAATCAATCATGTAAGCCCTCTACGGAGGAGAGATATCACGTATATCCTTTTTATCTTAAGCCCTTTGTGGAGGTGGGGATGGTGTATTTCTTGGAGCAGATTGCACATCCTGTCATTTTCAAAAGTCCTCTGTAGAGGCAGGGAGCGGTTCTATGGCTAACTCAATCCTTAAGCGTATCTTCGGCAATTGTTGTGACGAAGCCCAATCATTGGTGTGTGCTTGTAATGTGCCTGAGATGGTGTTGGACCTAGAAATAGGTCCACTCCATCACTTGTCTGCCATGTTTTCTCTGTGTCTTCAAGTGTGTGTGTTTTGGTGTGCTTGTTTTGTGTGGCGTGTTTGTTGCCCCATATGCAGAGACCAACGCCTTCAGGTAGTGCTTCCTACATTTTTGGAGGTTTTGTGTGTCTTGTATGTGTGTTGCCCCATATATACAGAGACCTGCACCCTAGGGTAGTGCATCCTGTATTATGTGAGGTTTGTTTACTTTCTAGTACTTGTATCTGTATTTCATATATATGAGAAAAAGAAAAGAAAAGAAATCATGCCTGTCTTCCATGCATTAATGTGTCTTCTATGCATTGACTATCTTCACCGTGTTCCATGTGACTGTAATTGTCTTCTCCGTGTTTTGCATGCCTGTTACTATCTTCTATGTGATTGGCATGTCTTCTCTGTGCCTGGTGTGTTTGTTGTGTTTGTGACCTTACTTTAATGCATGTATTGCCTCACATTTATACATACATTAAAGTGGGGGCTAAATGTAACGTCAAAAAAGTCCCCTTGGGGGCTTTTCCTTCATAAGGTTTAGCTCCTGGGTCTTTAGCATCCATTTAGGACATCTTAGTTCATAATTTGGCATCCCGACGGAATAAGCCCTAGGTAACATGACAAATGGGACCTAGGAGGACCCCTTGAGCTGTACCATGCCCAAAATAGGGGGGACGACTTGGGTGCCTATGCCCTAGTCCTTCCCTATTTTGGGGTAGCCCTAATTTTTTGGGTGTCAGTTTGTGACCGTTATTTGGTCCCTTTGCCGACACGGTAAGTTTGAATTACAAAAATCTTGGCGAGAGTGTTTGTAGTTGCTTATAAAAGCATGTTTAGGCATTCATTTGTAAACTAGATGATTACTAGCAAGCTATTGTGTTCTCAAGGTGATTCAAGGCTTTCATTGTCTTGCAAGAGTAGATTTGTGTGGTTTATGTGTTTGTTTGCAGATTTGAGCATCAATTTCCTCATGGAATGAAGAGCATCTTCCTCCCAATTGAGCTTCACTACAAGGTGACATTATATTGTGTTTTCATTATCAATTCCTTTGGTTTTTGCCTCTACCTCACAAGGGCACACGCTCTTTATCTGACAACAGTGTTCAGAGACTTAAGTGTCCTTTAGGGCTTGACTAAGGCAAGCCTCTAAACACCACAACCCCCAAACCAAGTCTTGTGATTGCATGTTACAGGTGTCGCATTTGGGAAAAGTGAAGTTGCAGGAAGGATTGGTAGGCATCAAGGATTCGAGATCTGAAGAAAAGTAGGACATCATAGCACTTCTAGGACTTGGGTGCTCGCTTTAGTGTCCTCCACAGCTAAGTTGTCAAAAACAGAAGTTACAGGGTTGATCAGTGTCAGAGGGAGGTCCAAATCCCGCAAAGAAACTAGTACCTTGGACTTGGGTGCCTTCTCCAGTGTCCTTGACTGTTCTGCCTCGGAACCCCAAAAATAGGTATTCTGTGATTTGCCATTTCACTTCTGCTTGCAAGAGCATTTTCTGTTATTCGTCAGTTTATTGTCGTATTTGCATAATTAGGGTTTTAATGGTCAATTGAGTATAAGAGAAGAGAAATTGATAATTAAATTCCCTAATCCAAGTTTCCCTACATCTCACAAGTGATCTAGGGTATGATAGTGCTTGCCACTCGACCTTAGATCCTTGAATGTAAAGTGGAGAGGAGGATTTAAACATCAAAACACTAAAACATTAACAAATCTAATTTTCCACTAAAGAGGTAGTGATCCACCTATAGTGATCATTCTCTTTTGGATAGTGAGTCCACCAATTGTATCAACTTTAATCAATTGCATTATGATATATTGTGATCTAATCCTCACTGTGGTTTTTCGCTTTTTGGGTTTTCCACGTAAAAATCTTGTGTTCATGTGTTATGTGTTTTGATGATTGCTTTCATACTTTCCTTTCTTTCTGCAAACTAAATATGTTATGTGGAATGAATTTTTAAATGCGTAAGTGGTTTTAGATAATACTGATTCACCCCTTAGATATTTTGGGTGTTCAACACAAACCCTAGAGCCACCATAGACTCACAGGTAAAAATTTGTTTTATTCTTCTATCTAACAAAGAGCCTTGATTCTTTTCTCCTTGCCCTTGCCATTGTTGTTAAAACTCACCATCTTTGCACTTGCCCCAATAACTCTAACCACTATTTAGAAAACTAGATCAAGAACTCCAAACAAATCCCACAAACCTTGCATCCTCTTAAGCAACACCCATTAATTACTCAAGACACCAATACACACGTTTGTAAGCACAATTTCCATTCTTATAACCAATAGAACCTCTCCATAATAATGGAATTAAACATAAACACTTTTGTATTGATCACATATGCCTGTAATTTAAAGTGCAAAAGGCACACACAATACTAAGAAATGAGTCATGCTAAACTTTGCTCAAGGATTGATAACATAAATAAACACTATTAAAAAGAGCAAATATAGCTTTTTAATAATTCAAAGATCAAGGTGGCATATATGTACATGGTGTAGGAGCACCTCGAGACACTGAGAATCTGGAGGATTCGCTGCATTTTCTGTTTTGTCCAAGTGTCATATTGTAAGGCCTTCACACCATGTTGAGTCATAGTTAGTCGAGTAATAGCATAACCTTAAGTATGTATACGTGTCATTCAAGATTGTAAATGAACTGAAAAGATTGTAACCAAATGACAAAGGTGGTTAGAGGCGATTTGCCTTCCATCTTGTGTAACTACCTGTATGATTCTATATATACTCGGTCTGTATTCGTTGAGGAAAGAAGAACTGAAGTGTGTGTGTAGACACAGATGGAGAAAAGATTGTGTAGGTATATTTCTAAGAAGGAACAGTAAAAAGTTTTGTTTGGTGTAATCGTAGAGGTGTAAATTGGAACCATTCCACTGGTTGAGGTTTCTTCGAAACCAGTGGAATGACTTCCTTAGAGTAGATTGTTTTTTTGTTCTGTAGATTTAGTGTTTCTATGCATAGTTGTTCAGTTACAAGGTTGCAGATGTTGTCATCATTGTTTTGCATAAGTTGTAGTTGTTCATGTGGTTGCAGAGTTGTTGAAGTAGACATCGATGTGAGAGAGCCCATCGGGAAAGTTCTTTAGAATTACACCGATCAATGGTGTTAGGCTGATCTAAAGTGTATCGGTAAAGGATGAAGGGAGTTACACCGAAGACAATCCCATCGGTGCATCGGTCAGAGATTGTAGGCATTTGCTGATGTTAGGAGTCATGGTGATGAGAAGTGCCATCAGTATATCAGCCTAGCTTCTTCAGTGTTCACCAATGATATTTTGTCTAGCCGATAGCAGACAAGAGGTGTCGGTCAGCTGGGAGAGGACGAAGCTTGGTGTTAAGCATATCGGTAAGAGATGTAGATTGGTGGAAGGGTTTTAAGTTATATCGATGGAAGTATGTCTCAGCGAAGGAGATATCATAGACACATCGGCATGAGGAAGGTCTTTTCGACATTGTTTGTCTTGCCGATAGTGAAGAATACATATGGTTCGGTCTTGTTTGGACCTTAAGAAGGATATTTAAAGTTGTTTGATCATTTAACTCCCTGTGCTACTAGTTCGATGGGTTCAAAGAATCTAAAAGTTGAGAAGAAATCATTTTCTGTTGTGCGCTCTGCATCAGTACAAGAGCCTAAGTTGTCAAGCACAACATTGTATAGTTGGTGCACAATTGGTCTTCACTAGTTGCACAACTATCTTGTCTTAGTGCACATATTTTGTTGTTATGCAAGTCGAGACTATTGTGTAGTAATTCAATACTTAGATGTATAAGACCTTCACTTTTTTCAACACTCTTTAATTTATACATAATTATTCCTTTCTTGTTGTACAACTATCTTCCCTTAATACACATGTCTTCCCTTGCTTTACATCTAATTACTATTGCACAACAAATTAAGAATTAGATGTATAAGTCCTTAAGTTGGTGCACAACTAGTCTTCATTTACTACATAATTATCTTTTGTTTCTACACAAGTCTTTATGTGTTGCACAAATATTGACTATTGTGTAGCAAGTATTTAGACTTAGATGTACAAGAACTTCACTTGTCCTTGCTTCCTTCACAACTAGTTTACCCTTGCACACCAAATAAATATTTAGTTGCACAATTGTCTTCCATTACTACAAAAGCCTTAAGTTTCTCTGCATATAATTATTGTCACATAGAAAATAAGGATTTGGATATAAAATACCTTAAGATGTTGTACAAGTAGTATTTTCTTGTCCACAACTATCTTCCCTTATTGCATAAGTCTTTAGTTGTTGCACAAGTAAATATTATTGTGCAACAAGTCAAGACTTAGATGTACATGACATTCACTTTTTGTACAACATTATTTAGCTACTATGCAATTGGTTTACCCTTACACACCATTTGAAGTATTTAGTTGGTGTGCAACCAACTTCCCTTATTGCACAAGTATTAGTTGTTGCACATTTATTTACTATTACACAACAAATCAAGACTTATATGTACAAGACCTTAAGTTGGTTCACAATAATGTATAGTTACTATGTAAATCTAGCTTACTTTACTACACAAGTCTTTAGTTGTTGCATAAGTAATGACTATTACATAGTAGGTCTAGTGCAAAGTTTGTCATATCATTTATGGTGGGGAACCTTTGATCTTTAAGTCGATGCCTTTTTCTATGCTATTATATCTACTAATAGAGAAAGAAATTGATTATAGAGATTCATCTCCAACATGTAGATCTAGAACCCTATAGAGAAGAAGAGGTTATGTTAGTTTTCTATCTACCCTCTCCCAATGGGTCAAGTACCTATAGAACTAAACTATTGATAGATGCCCTTGAGAGGGAGTTGGTATTTAGTACCAGTGGAGCGCTGAGGACCCAATAGAAAATCTAAAGGAGGTTTCAAACTTGACCCCAAACCCCTTTTTATAGCTCATTTATATAGAGGTTTATAGGTCCCCCCTTTCTCATTTATACGTAGGGTGAATGGGTCTCCCATCTCCAACTAGATTAGGCTAGTGAGTAGGGGATTCACCTCCCAACTAGAGTAGGTTTAGATTATGTAAAAATAAACCCATTTACACTATAAATTAGTTCCAATTACTAAACTCATTTGATAAAGATAAATGCATATTTGTCATTACTTGTTAGAGGTTCTCAAGCATTGACTATGACTGAAACCTATTTAAAAGAAATTAGTATATATGATAATTATATCATAAATCCTTAATGCAAAGAGAGCTCCACTCCATTTTATCCTTTAGAAAATCTTTTAGTTCAATTCCTTTATCAATAATACATAGAGGGAGGAAGAAATGGTTAGATGGTTCCCTTGATTGTGTCTCTACTTAGAACTTGGAGAAAATATTGAAGATGTTGACAATTAACATATGTTAACATTTTGTTGATGATTACTAATTGTTGAATATTTGCCCAATATTTTAGAGTCCAAATTACATGTTTACATCCATACTATGTATATGCGTAACAACTTTCTATGGACCAATCTTCACTTGCATAGAAAATTAACACTTGCACAACAACTAATGAATTGTTCTGAAGTGAGTCTTTATTTTCTATATAAGTCATGTAACATGTCCTTAGTTTAATAATATGGTTCTACATTATTTTTTTGTAGTAACTTAAGACTTATTATGCAACGAGTCTTTAGTTTAATAATATGGTTCTAAATTAACACTTGCATAGCAACTAAAGACATGTTGTGCAATGAGTCTTTACTTGTTTTGTAACATTTGAGTCTTTACTTGTTGTGTAATTGACACAAAAAAGTGTCTAGTTTAATTATATGGTACTAAATTAACACTTATGAAGGCACTGAAGAGTTGTTGTGCAACAAGTATTAGTTACACAACTGGTGCAACAAAACTTCAATTTAATTACATAGTTTTAACTAAACACTTGCACAACAACTAAATATTTGTTTTGCAATGATTCTTTGCTTTCTATGTAAATGACACAACAAGTCTTTCATATAAATAAATAGTTCTAAATTAACATGTACACATCAACTAAAGACTTGTTCTGTGACTAGTCCTTAGTTGTTGTGCAACTAGCGCAACAAGTCTTTCGTGAACAATTCTAATTTGTATTAGGTCCTATAAGTGTTGAAAAATAAAAATTTTTAGTTGTGTTGAATTAGTACTTGTGCAGCAACTAAATACTTCTTGTGCAATTCATACAACAAGTCTTCAATTTAGTAATATGGTTCTACATAACACTTGCACAACAACTAAAGACTTTTTGTGCAATGAGTCTTTAGTTGATTTGCAAGTAGCATAACAAGTCTTCAATTTACTAATATGGTTCTAAATTAATAATTGTTCATCAACTAAAGAATTACTGTGCAAAAAGTCTTTAGTTTAATTAAATGGCACTAAACTAACACTTGTGTAGGTAGTGAAGACATGTTGTGCAATGAGTATTTAGTTTCTACACAACTAGTACAAAAGACTTCAATTTAATTAGATAGTTCTAAATTAACACTTGTGCATCAATTAAAGACTTATTTTGTAACAAGTCTTTAGTTTCTACACAAATAGCACAAGTCTTCAGTATAATTAAATGGCTCCAAATTCACTTTCCCAACAACTAAAGACTTTTAATGACACCAATTTTTAGTTGTTTTGCAACTGGTCCAACAAGTCTTCAATGAAGAATTCTTATTTTCATGTAGTGTCCTACAAGCATTGAAAAATGCAAGTATTCAATTATGTCAAATTAACTCAAAAAAAAATTGAATACTTATTATGCAATGAGTCTTTAGTCATTCAAGTCATGCAACACATCTTTGTTTAATAATATGGTTATACATTAACACTTGCACAACAACTGAAGACTTGTTGTGTAATGAGGCTTTTTGGTACACAAGTGGTCCAACAATTCATTAGTTTATTAATATGGTTCTAAATTAACACTTGTGTAGAAATTGAAAACTTATTGTTTAATGAGTATTTAGTTACTATGCAATTGGCACAATAATTATTTAGTTTAATTAAATGGTACTTAATTAATGCTTGCATAGGTATTAAAGACTTTTTTTTGGATTGAGAATCTATCACCAATATTATATTCCAAGTAAAAAAAGGACCAGAGTTTACATATAAGTGGTTAAGCAGACCACTGCAAAATATAGTATATTGCTACTTCATCAACCCAAAAAACACTAATTCTCCCTAATATAACCAACAAGCTTTATATTTTTCAAAACTTTAGAGAATATTAGAGAAGCCTATGTTTCTGCAATGATATCCCTATTTGTTTCATTTGATCCACATCTTTGACTTTCCTTCTTGTAGTAACTTCATGCAATTTGAGATTCCTCTCCATCACTGTTAATATCAGACATTTCCTTTTGACCTTGCTACATCTCTGTATCTCTGAGTTTATTTTCATTTAGATCTTGTTGCATTACTGTCTCCATTGGTTCTCCTTCTGCATCCTTGTTTCCATTACCTGAGACTACATCTTTTTGCACTTCCATGTACTAATAATATAGCCCCATGCTACCATCCAATTTAGTTCCTTGATTAGATTCTTCTGTATTTACCTTCCTCAGTTCCCATCCTGGATCATTGTGCCAAGCCAACTCATGGTCCCAAATATGGCATCTCTTGTCATTGTGTTCACATGAATCCATACCAGGTATTGCTTCCAACTTTGGAGAAGCCTTCAGTAGGTCTGCACTGATGTTGTAGTTCTGACTGGATCTTTCCCAAAGTTTGCCTATCTCACCTTCTTTTACCTCTTTCTATTTCAGTTTGATGTATAACTTTTGAAACTTTGTATAGGAGTTGAAGAACCTCTGGTCTAATTTCCTTGAATTCCAAGCACAAAATGTAGTCCCTATCTCCATTAGTTCCTTGAATCTAGCTATTGAGATCTCCATCATGATAGAGACCTGATCAAAGAAGTTAAAAGACATGAGATTCACTAGAATCTCAGTGGGTGCCCTCTCCTTGCCCAGAAATCTTTCATCGTTCCTTTTTTCCAAATGAACCAAAGAATTTCAGTTGACAAAACAAGCCAGAAAGAGTTAGCTTTAGCATTCAGACCATCAATAAGCCCACATATAATTTCATTTCTAATGCTATTCACAGTGGTAGACCACAACCTAATATTACCCATGAAAATGGACCAAACTAATTTTGCATACAGATAATCCAGAAAAATATGAGCAACTGATTCAAGTGTATTACAAAATGAACAAAAAATAGGCTCAATTCCAACACACAACTTGTTTAAAATTAAGAACCATCTAAAGTATGCTTTTTCTAGTTCTAAGACTTTAGACCATAGGTTTTTAAAGGTTTTGGTTAAAATTTTGGGATCCAGAGTGTTTCCCCAAGTGGAACTGATATGAAGGAAGATGCCAATATCTTTGGTGAACATTTTATATATCAACTTAGGTTTCATATTGAACAATAAAGTTCCATCCTCCCATTTCAATTTTCTAATATTTTCTTCACCAATGATTGAATTTTTTGAGTCTATTATGTTCATCAAAGTTTTGTTTAGAGTTGAAAAAGTCCTTGTATGTTTTTCTTTTAATTGATATTGGTTCTTGATTAGGTCCCAACCTTTGGGAGAGCCACCAACAAATAAGTCTCTCACATTATTCAATCCTTTTTTACTGCATTTTTTGGCAGAGCAACCTTGTACTAAGGCTAAATGTTTTTCACTTCCATGTACTAATAATATAGCCCCATGCTATCATCCAATTTAGTTCCTTGATTAGATTCTTCTGTATTTACCTTCCTCAGTTCCCATCCTGGATCATTGTGCCAAGCCAACTCATGGTCCCAAATATGGCATCTCTTGTCACTATGTTCACATGAATCCATACCAGGTATTGCTTCCAACTTTGGAGAAGCCTTCAGTAGGTCTGCACTAATGTTGTAGTTCTGACTGGATCTTTCCCAAAGTTTGCCTATCTCACCTTCTTTTACCTCTTTCTGTTTCAGTTTGATGTATAACTTTTGAAAGTTTGTATAGGAGTTGAAGAACCTCTGGTCCAATTTCCTTGAATTCCAAGCACAAAAGTCAGATTCTTTTATGGCTTCTTTATAAAATGTAGTCCCTATCTCCATTAGTTCCTTGAATCTAGCTATTGAGATCTCCATCATGATAGAGACCTGATCAAAGAAGTTAAAAGACATGAGATTCACTAGAATCTCAGTGGATGCCCTCTCCTTGACCAAAAATCTTTCATCATTCCTTTTTTCCAAATGAACCAAAGAATTTTAGTTGACAAAACAAGCCAAAAAGAGTTAGCTTTAGCATTCAGACCATTAATAAGCCCACATATAATTTCATTTCTAATGCTATTCATAGTGGTAGACCACAACCTAATATTACCCACGAAAATGGACCAAACTGATTTTGCATACAGATAATCCAGAAAAATATGAGCAACTGATTCAAGTGTATTACAAAATGAACAAAAAATAGGCTCAATTCCAACACACAACTTGTTTAAAATTAAGAACCATCTAAAGTATGCCTTTTCTAGTTCTAAGACTTTAGACCATAGGTTTTTAAAGGTTTTGGTTAAAATTTTGGGATCCAGAGTGTTTCCCCAAGTGGAACTAATATGAAGGAAGATGCCAATATCTTTGGTGAACATTTTATACATCAACTTAGGTTTCATATTGAACAATAAAGTTCCATCCTCCCATTTCAATTTTCTAATATTTTCTTCACCAATGATTGAATTTTTTGAGTTTATTATGTTCATCAAAGTTTTGTTTAGAGTTGAAAAAGTCCTTGTATTTTTTTCTTTTAATTGATATTGGTTCTTGATTAGGTCCCAACCTTCGGGAGAGCCATCAACAAATAAGTCTCTCACATTATTCAATCCTTTTTTACTGCATTTTCTGGTAGAGCAACCTTGTACTAAGGCTAAATGTTTTTCTTTATGTTTTACATTCCACCATATTGATCTTTGGTCCCAAATGGTATTATTTTCCAGATTGATAGCTTCTCTATCCTTAATATAGGGTTTAGCATATTCCCAAGCTTGCCATATACTATTAAAGATAGTAGATCCCCCCGGTTTGGACTTGAAATCCCCAAGCAAAGCATCATAGAAAAAGATCTTATCCCAGTCTTTCTTTTTAATTGGAACTACTTTTTCAATGTTGTTTCTAACCAGAACTTTCCATGGTTCATTCCCAATCAAGGAATTGACAATCCATTTTGTTGCCAAAGCAATACCTTGGAGTCTCAAGTCTTTGAGACCCAAGCCTCCCATTTTACTAGTTGCCTTTTTTATTTCCCTTTCCCATCAGACCACAGGAACTTTCTAATTAACTTATGGATAATATTAAACTAATATTTGGCAAAGAGCCACATAGAGGAATAAAAGATAGAGTAGGCAGAAAGAATTTTTTGGCAAACTTGAGTTCTGCCTGCAAGTGAGAGGTGCATTCTGTTCCAATTTCTTAATTTCTTTTTAATTTTTGCAAAGAGCCATTCCCACATAAGCTTCAAAGACAGGCAAATGGCAAAGGGGATCCCCAAGAATCTAACTTGTTTCATGGGTTCCCCCACTGCCATTTGTCAGCCCCCAGCCAACGTAGTTTTGAATTATCCCAAGTTAGCAAGACAGACTTAGAACAAGAAATCTTCACACTTGAGCCTAAACAGAAGATTTCTAATCTCCTCTCAAGGTTTTCTACTTCTAATTTAGTAGCTCTGGGAAACAAAGCAGTATCATCTACAAACTAGACATTCAACAGTCTATCTCCATTGGGTAAGGAGATGCCATCCAACTTGCCATCAATTAATTATGTTCTTAATATATAGTGAATAGCCTCAGAGGCTAGTACAAACAATACCGGGGCAAGGGGGCATCCTTTCCTAATAGATCTACCCATCAAAAAAGGGGTAGACAAAGCACCATTTATATCCACCTGGGCTGAGGCATCCACAATCAGCATCTCCACCATTCTACAAAAGAATTCAGGAAAACCAATAGCTCTCATAATCTTGAAAATAAAAGACCATTCAACTCTATCATAGGCCTTCTAAAAGTCTAGAAGGAGGATGGCTACTTCTTGGTTGATCTCTTTAGCCCAATGAAGGGCTTCCCAACTAGTGATAAGATTTTTCAAGATATACTGACCTTTTATGAACCCTGTTTAAGTTGAGTTGATGATTTCTGGAAGGATATCCCTTAGTCTTAATGCCAAGACCTTAGCAATGATCTTATAAGATACATTTAATAATGTTATGGGTCTCCAATTCTTCAACTCTGTTTTGTCTCCATCTTTAGGAAGTAATTTAATAATTCCTTTGTTGATCTCTTTTCCCAATGTCCCTTTATCTATGGCTTCATTATATAAATCAAACAAATCACCTACAATCCAATCAAAGTTTTCTTTGTAAAATTCAACAGGAAGACCATCTGCCCCTAGAGACTTGCCATTGCTCATTGTTTTAATAGTTTCTTTTATTTCTTCTTTGGAGATCCTCCTGTCTAATGTTTTAATCATTTATGGATTTACTTTACTCTTTCAAATCCTACAACACAAGCTCTGAGCCTTTGCACACCCCTGCTTATTATCCTCTGATTTAAAAAAAATTCATAGAACCTTTTAAAAGAATCCAAGATCTCATCATGACTATTTAGGGAGACTCCATTCTCAATTATTGTTTGGACATTTTCTTTGATGTTTTTGTACTTAAGTAGGTTTAAAAGGTATTTGGAACCCTTGTCACCATCCTCCAGCTAGTTAAGCTTAGCTCTAATTTTGGCACCCTGAGCCTTCTTGATCAAGGCTTTTCTCAAATTGTGCTTCACTTCCCCCATTCTAACAATCATACTTTCATCATTAGGAGTTTCTTGAATTTTTTCCTCAATTTGAAGGAATTCCTTAAATTGGAGAATTAGCTCTTCCTTTTTCCTATCTAAAGCATATTTTTTACCCACTATTTGGCATACTGATTTGTAGGACTCAATCATCTTGTTCTAATAATATGATCTATATTTGTCCTTGTACACCGACTTACAAATATTCCTAAGGGTCTTGATACCCCCATCACAATCTTGGTCTTTCAATAGTTCACAATTTAGTTTGAAGAAGGATCCATTCTATTTCCTGAAGACTTCTTTTTGGGTCTTAATTGATATTACAATTTTGATTGGATGATGATCAGAGAACTTTGTTTGTATCCTTTTTTTGCATTACCAGGAAAGAATATTATTCCATATAGAATCTGTCAAGCCTACAATAAATTCTAGATTGCCCACTTTCTGGCAGTTTGACCAAGAAAACCATATCCCTCTATTGTTTTCCTTTTTTCCTTCTAGGGGTCTACCAATTTGAGGGATTTCTTTATCCTTAACCAAAAAAAAATTTCATTGCCTTTCCATTGCACAGGCTTACCACCTTTTTTATCTTTTGTATGTTCAATCATATTGAAATCTCCTCCTAAGATCTAGGGGACTTTAGACAACTCAGAGGCCATCCAATTCCATAGCTCTACCCTACTTGAGAATTCATTGGGAGCATACATTGAACAGAGTCCCACTTCTACTCCTTCTAATTCCAATGTAATCCAAATACACCTATTACAAGGGGAATGACCAAAATTTTGAATAAGCTTCTCCCATTTTCTATTAAGCAGTATGGCATTTCCTCCTTTGCCCTTGTCATTCTTAGAGGATAAGGAAATAGCTTCTTTCCATATAAATCTTAAGGTGTTTTCCAACATAAAACTATCAGCTTTAACTTCTTGGATAAACAATACATCCATATCCTTATTTTTAATCCATATGGATTAAAGACTTGTTATGAAACAAGTATTTAGTTGTTCTACAACTATTTGAACAAGTATTTACTTTAATTAAATATTTCTAAATTAACACTTATGTAGCAATTAAAGACTTTTTTTGCAATGAGCCTTTAGTTGATGCACATCTAACACAATTCTTTAGTATAAATAAATGGTTTTAAATAAACATTTACATGGAAATTGAAGACTTGTTTTGCAATGGTCCTTAGTTACTACGTAACTAGTGCAACAAGTATTCAACGAATAATTCATATTTTCATGTAAGGTCCTATAAGTGTTGAAAAAATACATGTTTTCAATTGCGCCAAATTAGCACTTGCACACCAAGTGAAGAATTGTGCAAGGATTCTTTCGTCGATACATTTGTGGTATAATAAGTCTTTAATTTAACATTTGTGCAACAATTGAAGGCTTGCACAATGAGTCTTTAGTTGCTACATAGGTAGAACAACAAGTTTTCATCTTAACAATATAGTTTTAAATTAACACTTGCATAGTAACTAAAGACTTGTGCAATAAATCTTTAGTTTTCATGCAACTGGTGCAACAAGTCTTTAGTTTATAATCTGGTTCTACATTAACACTTGTGCAACAACTAAAGACTTGTTGTGCAATGAATATTTAGTTGTTACATGTAATATGGCTCAAAATCAACACATGCATAGCAACTAAAGACTTGTTGTGCAACAAGTGTTTATTTGTTGCATAACTAGTGCCACAAGTCTTTAGTTTAATTAAATGGTACTATTTAATTAACACTTGTGTAACAACTAAAGACTTATTTAGTAATGAATCTTTAGTTGTTGTGCAATTAGTGTAACAAGTCTTCAGTTTAATAATATGGTTCTAAATTAACACTTGTATAGCAATTAAAGATTTCTTCTATAATAAGTCCTTAGTTACTATGCAACTAGCACAACAAGTCTTCAATGAATGATTCATATTTTAATGTAGGGTCCTATGAGTGTTAAAAATATTTAAGTATTTACTTATGTCAAATTAACACTTGCACAATAATTGAAGAATTATGTAATGAGTCTTTAGTTGTGCAAGTGGGATGACAAGTCTTTGATTTAATAATATGGTTCTATATTAACACTTGTACAACAACTAAAGTCTTGTTGTGCAACGAGTCTTTAGTTGTTACATAATTGGCAAAAAAAGTCTTCAATTTAATACTATGGAACTCTATATTAACACTTGTGTAGCAACTGAAGACTTGTGCAATGAGTCTTCAATTGTTGTGAAATTGGTGCAATAAATCTTTAGTTTGATAATATGGTTCTAAATTAACACTTACACAACAATTGAAGAATTATTCTGTAATAAGTCCTTAGTTACTAGACAACTAGCACAACAAGTCTTTAGTGAATAGTTTATATTTAATGTAGGGTCCTATGAGAATTTAAAAAATGCAAGTCTTCAATTGCTATGCAACTAAAGTCTATTGTAAAACAATTTAAAACTTGTTTCACACTTAGTTGTCATGTTAACAATTATGATGGTGGTTGGGGAATTCAAAAAAATGTGACATCTAAACAAATAATAGCACTTTATGATGAACTTTATGGACTTTTGGTACCTTACAACACAAGTTTTTACTTTCTATGCAAGTAAATACTATTGCACAACAAGTCAGTTTACTAAGTGTATGTATTATATAATTTTTAATTTTAATTATGTATTTAATGAATATACCCTAACTAAATGTAATTATGGGTTAAATGGGTTGCAAGACACTTCACATTTTCATAATTTAGAAAGAAAATCACTAGTGTAGAATGTCAAAATTAAACAAGGCAATTGTACTAGAAAAACATCATGTAACTACTAAACCAAGTATCATGCCATCATCACTATTTAGAAAGATAAGAGGGGTAATTAGCTACATTTATATTACAAGGATGATAAGTTGAAGCCAAGTCCTACAAACCCCCATGATAGGAATAATGGATCTAGTGAAAAATATGTATGGAAAGGGTGATGATAGTTCTCACTAAGGTTTAGAGAAAATTCACCATTGAAGGAATCTTAAGCAAGAAATTCAAGCTTGTACAAAATGGACTAGAGAAATAAGAAGGTTTAGACCTAGAAGACGATTTATTGAAGGATTTCTAATAACTAATCTATTATCATTGCTTATTTTCCATTGAAATGCAATGAGGAAGGAGCCAACTTACATGCACTAGAGGGTTATATTGGAGTTGTAGGGTAATTGTAAATCTAACCAAATTCAAAGGTCATTTATGGTATCAATGGATTTCAAAACCAAATATTATTGACTTCAATGGAATGAGCATGTTTAGTTGAGTCATATTAAAGGTCATGAATGCAAATAATGTCTTTTTGACATTCAATTTAGAATGCTTTCAACTTACATAGCTAGTACAATTCACATGTAGGACTTAAACGACAAGTTATAAACCATGTTCATATCTTCACATCTCATTCCATAAACCCATTTATGCTCTATTTTAGTTAGTGGCATTTATGGGTAGGTGAGTTGTTCATATCTTGTTGGTAGTAAGTACAGTGGTAGCATTAAATTTGGTAAATAATTTTACAAGTTCATGGCACATTGACATGTATGGTGAGGTATATATATATCCTATTATCGGTAAGTATGGTGGTAGTATTGGATTTGGTAAATAAATCTATAGATTTAGGGTGCATCGACACATACCCTTGAACCATGTGACAAGGTGGTGTGTCAATGGTAGTGGTAGTGAATTCAAAAAGTTAATTTTGATGGGAGCTTAACCACATAGGAGAAATTTAAAATTAAAGAAGACATTAACCATTAGATGTGGAGTAGAGGTAAATGATGCAATGAGGGGAATAAGGAATGGGTCGTGGGTCCAAGCTACCACCATGTCACAAAACTAACAAAGGTACACTAGGTTAACATACTAGTTAAGCTTATCCCTCATATTTGATTAGTTTTATGGAAACAATCATCTTGATACATCATGACTAGAAGATGATGTTTCAAAGGTCAATCTTAATTTGTATGAATGTTTCTCTTGTTGTGATTGTCACTAATAGTGACTGTACTTGCTTAACTTTCAATATTGTTTAGTAGTAATTGTTTGTTCTAGTTTGTTTAACTATCAACAATAGTGATTGTTTATGGCTATTTAACCATGCTTGCATGTTCAAGACTACACATTTGTAGCTATTATTTTTAATATTTATTCACTTTAATCCAATAAAAATAAGGTGGTCTTCACTTCAAGGATAGAGGTGCAAGACTAATCAAACCCAATAAACTAAATTCAACTTTGCATATAATTCTTAGATCAATAAAATTAATTTAGAACACAAAATATTTGTCAAATGAAAGGGAAATGAAGGTTTTGATCCATAAATTGAGGTGTGAACAAGTGAATAAGAATATGTTCTTTGATGGAAGCAAAAAAGAGTGAATGATGAAATTATTTCAACACATTAAATCCTATGACATGTAACAAAAATAAGAGCTTTCATTATCTACTTTTAATTACTATGTAGCTTCATTTCCTTTTAAATCTAAAACAATAATAATGGTACATTTAAAGATTTCATTACATAGTTGTTTAGTGAAAAATTGGATTTGTTAATGTTTTAGTGTTTTGATGTTTAAATCCTCCTCTCCGCTTTACATTCAAGGATCTAGAGTCGAGTGGCAAGAACTATCATACCCTAGATTGCTTGTGAGATGTAGGGAAACTTGGATTAGGGAATTTAATTATCAATTTCTATTCTCTTATGCTCAATTGACCATTAAAACCCTAATTATGCAAATACAGAAATAAATTGACGACTAACAAAAAATGCTCTTGCAGATGGAAGTGAAATGGCAAATCACAGAATAGTTGTTTTCGGGGTTCCGAGGTGGAACAATCGGGGACACTGGAGCAGGTGCCCAAGTCCAAGGTACTAGTTTCTTTGCAAGATCCTGACCTCCTTCGGACACTAATCAACTCTGTAACTTCTATTTCCATAAATTCATATGCAGAGGACACTAGAGCGAGCACCCAAGTCTTAGAAATGCTCCAGTGTCCTACTTCTCTTCAGATCTTGAATCCTTGATGCCTGCCAATCCTTCTTGCAACTTCACTTCTCCCGAATATGACACCTGTAACCTATAATCACAAGACTTGGTTTAGGGGTTGTGGTGTTTAGAGGCTTGCCTCAGTCAAGCCCCGGAGGACACTTAAGTCTCTGAATACCATTCTCAGATAAATAGTGCATGCCCTTGTGAGGCAGAGGCATAGACCAAAGGAATTGATAATGAAAACACAATATAATGTCACCTTGTAGTGAAGATATCATGGGAGGAAGATGCTATTCATTCCATGATGAAATGGATGCTCAAATCTACAAACAAACACATAAACCACACAAGTCTACTCTTGCAACACAATGAAAGCCTTGAATCACCTTGAGAACACAATAGCTTGCTAGTAATCATCTAGTTTACAAATGAATGCCTAAACATGTTTTTATATGCAACTACAAACACTCCCACCAAGATTTTCGTAATTCAAACTTAACGTGTCGGTAAAGGGACCAAATAATGGTCACAAACTAACACCTAGAAATTAGGTCTGCCCCAAAATAGGATAGGACTAGGGCACAGGTGCCCAAGTCCTCCCCCCTATTTTGGGAAACGTGCAGCTCAAGGGGTCCTCCTAGGTCCCATTTGTCATGTTACATAGGGCTCATTCCATCAGGATGCCAAATTATGAACTAAGATGTCCTAAATGCATGCTAAAGACCCAGTAGCTAAACCTTATGAGGGAAAAGCCCCCAAGGGGACATTTTTTGACATTACATTTAGCCCCCACTTTAATGTATGTATAAACATGAGGCTAATACATGCATTAAAGTAAGGTCACAAACACAGCAAACACGCCAAGTATGGAGAAGACACGCCAATCACATAGAAGACAATAACATGCACGCAAAACACGGAGAAGATAGTTACAGTCACGTAGAATATGGAGAAGATAGTCAATGCATAGAAGACACAATAATGCATGGAAGATAGGCATGATTTCTTTTCTTTTCTTTTTCTCATATATATGAAATGCAGATGCAAGTATTGGAAAGTAAACAAACCTCCCATAATACAGGATGCACTACCCTAGGGTGCAGGTCTCTGTATATATGGGGCAACACACACACAAGAGACACAAAATCTCCCAAAATACAAGAAGCACTACCCAAAGGCACTGGTCTCTACATATGGGGCAACAAACACGCTACACAAAACAAGCACGCCAAAACACACACAATTGAAGACACGGAGAAAACACGGTAGACAAGCGATGGAGTGTACCTATTTCTAGGTCCAACACCATCTCAGGCACATTACTGGCACACACTGACAATTGGCCTTTGCCACAACAATCGCTGAAGACACGCTTAAGGGTTAAGTTAGTCAAGAACCACTCCCCGCCTCTGCAGAGGACTTTTGAAAATGATAGGATGTGCAATCTACTCCAAGAAATACACCATCCTTGCCTCCACAGAGGGATTAAGATAAAAAGGATATACGCGATATCCCACCTCTGTAGAGGGCTTACACGATTGATTGATTGATTACAAACAAACTCAGGATGCATGATGCACTACCCTAAGGCACAGGTCTTTGCATCTGAGGTCAAACACATTGCTAACATCTATAATAGACAGATTACCTTATATATGCCCCCACCTTAAGGTGGTTGATATCAGTTATCGATATCAAGCATGTTAGGGTAGGAAGAAAACACACAAGGGAACACTGACTTTCACAAATCCCATACCCCCCGGAGGTGACATGTACTTTACGATCGCCAAATGTTCCCACAAACACATCCCTACAAGAAACATGTTAGTGTCTACGAAATCATGATAAACAACAACATCAATGCATATGATTAACCACACAAAGAGCCAAGGTTATACAATGAATCTGGAGTTCGAGGATAACCGTAGGGCTATATCATGAAGCTCTCCGAATTGAGTACCACCAAGGCTAGATTCAAGGACAATCAAAGGTGCATGGAGCAGCAGTATTGTTAAGGTTTGTAAATACGACAGAAACATCATCAAATTCACTATGCAGAAAGCATGAGATACTTACCTGTAGGGCCCCTACCGAGCTAGAGATTGTCTATAAGCAAATCATCATCATCATCTTCACACTCCCTAATGTTGGAGGATAGTAGGACATACGGTACCATAGCCATATTCATATCTTGCTCATCATGTTGTTCATCATTAGAATAATTATTGTTTGGTGGAATGTTGGGATCAATGTTTTCTTGTTGAGAGGTAAGGTTTATAGCATATTCGTATCTTCTTTTTCTTCTTTCTCTTGCTTTTCTATTTCTCTTTCTTTGACCACTTATCTCTTGTAAGAAAGGGCCTTGCTCTTTCATGGGTTTTTGAAATGAGAAGATGAAGCACCGGGATCAAACCTCCTTTGTCACGGTGGAACATTTTGTTGTTGATAATGACCTTCCAATCCTTGTAAGGATTTTGGGGGAGGAACCTTAGCATAGGGACCTTGTCCTTTTGGTCTAAAGTTATCTTCACATGTGGGTTGTTTGTCTTTTGTCATTTCTTGTGTAGGAGGACTAGGTACTTCAGTTTTATCCCAAAAGTAATTCAACTTGTAATGTGTTTTCTGAACCAAAGGTTTATACTTGTTGTGAGGGACGGTGATTATGCAACCATCTAGAGGGAATTTTAGACAATGGTGTATTGTCGAAGGGATAGCTCTCATTTATTTTGTCCAAGGATGTCCTAATTTAATTCGAAAGATGTCAGAAATAGGGACAACATCAAACCATTGTTCGACATGTTTTCTGGATAGTGTTACTAGCAATGATATCTTACCCAAGGGTTTAATAAAGGTTCCCTTATGTGTCTTAATCATCATGCTCGAGAGGTCATAAGAAACTTGCATTAGTTGATGTGAAAAGAGGAACTCCTTAGTGGCAACATTAGTCATGCACTTAGGATCAATAAGAGTTCCATCCACGGGGTTTCCCATTATTTTCACAGTGATGTAAAGAGGTCCATCGGAGTCTCCAATTGTTCTATCATGAGGTGTAAAGACAATTTCAGGTTCAGGTGCTTTTCTTTTCATGTAAGGTCTAGGAGGGAACCTGTTGTTGCTGTTATGATTAGAGGCCATGTTTTTATGCTCAAACCAATGCCAAATCATATTTTGAAAGCTTTTCAAAATTGGTACAAAAGACAAGAGCATAAATAGCCCAGAATGCTTGATTTTTCGATACTTTTTTCACTGTAAATGAATGAAACAATGGGTGTTGTAAGGATTTTGATGAAGGGAAGAAAGTTATATGTTTGATATCAGTCCAAAACAAAAATATGATCACTCTCAATGCATTCTTGATGCAAATCCAAGATAATGCCAAGTCAAAATGTAGTGAAAATATGTCAAAATGGGCACTTTTTTTTCACCAAAACTCAATGCGAAAGAGCATAACAAAGGGTTTTGTGAGGAAAATGATGATGGACAGAAAATAATATCAGTAATAACAGCCTCTTAGTGCCAAAATATCCAATACAACACGCTTTTAGTGCCTCTTAAGGTCAAACCTTATTGAAAATATAGCAAAAATAGTCTATTTTTCACGATTTTTCAATTCCAAGACCTAGCAAAGGGGGTGTTGTAATGAATATCAGGAGGTACAACAAATAATATCAATGATATCAGTCACCTTAATCCATAAAATTGATCTCAACACACTTGGAGTGCAAACTAAATCAAATCTTAGGGCAAAAAATAGCCAAAATATGTAGTTTTTCACTGAATTTTCAATACAAGAGCCCATTAAAAGGGTGTTGTGAAGTTTTTTTAGGAGGAGAAGAAAATTATTACCCTAATAATAGCAAATTAATGCAAAAATACTTTTCACAACATGCCTATGGTGCAAGTTTATAGAGTTGATAAGGCCAAATTTAGTGAAAATCATTGTTTTTGAAGCCCTAAGTTTGAGATCTTGGGACAAAATGCTATGTGAATGTTTTGAAGTCTGATTTATGATGAAGTTGACTTACTCTTAGATCTGAAAATTATTTTCAATCTTGTGCAAAATGTCAATGCAAATCTAATGAAAATGCATGAAAATTGCTAGTTTTTTTGTTGAAATTTTCTATGCAAAAATGTAAATATTTTAAATCTAAATGCAAATTTACACTAAAATGCAAGACTACAGCCAAATGCAAATTTGAATGATCCTTTAAAATCAGTAGAAAAAACTGAGAAAAGATTTTGCCTACTAACCCTAGATTTTGGAATTACTAGGTTATATCAAAATTGCCAAAATTTCCATAAAAGCCTAGCAAATTAATGATGAAAATGCAATGCAAATTATTAAATTTTTTAGTTTTTCTATATTTTATATTAGATCTAATGCAAAAATCATGAATTAGGAAAATTTAGAAAGAATTGATGCATTTTAGTAAGCCAAACAATGCAATTTTTTTGAATTTTTCTCAATGCAATAAAATGAATGACTATATGAATGAATGAAATCAATCCAAATCTAAAGACACACACTCAGGAAGTTGCAATTTAAGTCCAAAAACATGGGTTCACCAAAATGTTCAGTGAAAAATTGGATTTGTTAATGTTTTAGTGTTTTGATGTTTAAGTCCTCCTCTCCACTTTACTTTCAAGGATCTAGAGCTGAGTGGTGAGCACTATCATACCCTAGATCGCTTGTGAGATGTAGGGAAACTTGGATTAGGAATTTAATTATCATTTATCTTCTCTTATGCTCAATTGACCATTAAAACCTTAATTATGCAAATATGGTAATAAATTTATGAATAATGAAAAATACTCTTACAGATGGAAGTGAAATGGCAAAACACAGAATACTTGTTTTCAGGGTTCTGAGGTGGAACAGTTAGGGATATTGGAGCGAGTGCCCAAGTCCAAGGTATCAATTTCTTTGCGGGATCCTGATCTCCTTCTGACACTGATCAGCTCTGTAACTTCCGTTTCCAGAAATTCAATTGTAGAGGACACTAGAGTGAACACCCAAGTCCTGGAAATGCTCTAGTGTCCTACTTCTCTTTAGATACCGAATCCTTGATGCCTACCAATCCTTCCTGCAATTTCACTTCTCCCGAATACGATACCTATAACCTGCAATCACAAGACTTAGTTTGGGGGTTGTGGTGTTTAGAGGCTTGCCCCAGTCAAGCCCTGGAGGACACTTAAGTCTCTGAACATCATTGTTAGATAAAAAGTGCGTGTCCTTGTGAGGCAGAGGCATAGACCAAAGGAATTGATAATGAAAACACAATATAATGTCACCTTGTAGTGAATATATCATGGGAGGAAGATGCTCTTCATTCCATGATGAAATGGATGCTCAAATCTACAAACAAACACATAAACGACACAAGTTTGCTCTTGCAACACAATGAAAGCCTTGAATCACCTTGAGAACACAATAGCTTGCTAGCAATCATCTATTTTACAAATGAATGCCTAAACATGCTTTTATATGCAACTACAAACACTCTCACCAAGATTTTCATAATTCAAACTTACCGTGTTGGTAAAGGGACCAAATAACGGTCACAAACCGACACCCAGAAATTAAGGCTGCCCCAAAATAGGGTAGGACTAGGGTGTGGGCGCCCAAGTCCTCCCCCTATTTTGGGTAGGGTACAACTCAAGGGGTCCTCCTAGGTCCCATTTGTCATGTTACCTAGGGCTCATTCCATCGGGATGCCAAATTATGAACTAAGATGTCCTAAATGCATGTTAAAGACCCGGGAGCTAAACCTTATGAGGGAAAAGCCCCCAAGGGGACATTTTCTGATGTTACAATAGAGTTAAGATTGTACAAGAAATAAAAATACATAAAATAAAGAGAAGGGAAGAGACTTGGTATATTGTAAAGGTTGAAGAAGACACAAGTAGTAGAAGAGAAATGAGGGTATTTTGTGGGCATGTGTTCGATTTTTGAATTTTCCATTGTGACAATGCTACCAAAGATAGTAGCATATGTGGTTGTATCCCATTTTGTGTTCTCCTTTCTGAATGATTGCATTATTATCTAAGTCATGCATTAATATCCTATTACATGCAATAACAACCTCTATAACTCTTGGCCAAACTTGCAACTTGCTATCTAGGGGGAAAATGGGTACTTGGGGCACATTAAGGGGTTTCCATCAATTAGATCTCTAGGCTAATTTAATAGTAATATTAAACAAGAGATTGAGTTGTGTAAAACCTTAGGTACAAAAGAAGTGTGTGCTACAACTATGAAGCTTAGCTAATGAAGTCCATGGTGGTGTGTGGTTACTACTCCTAAGTGGTTGAAATCTCTAATGTTGTGTGTGTTAATCCTAAGTGCTTATGGATTCTTCCTTTTATTTGTATTTTCTATTAAAATTTCTATTTTATATTCAGACTATGCTTTTTAAATGTTGGTGGTGAATTAGGGCTTTTGAGAGTGAAGGAGAGAAGAGTGACTAGGAAAAGTGAAGTTTGAGTTTGAGGGATGTTACCATGTGTGGTCTTGTCCAAAGGATAGGAGCACAATGCATTGACATCTTAGATTGTAGAAAGGTTGCAACAAGAGTAGGATAACTTGGTGTTCATGTATACCAAGGTCATTACGTATAATTTTTGGGAATGATACATGCTCCAAGGGGATCAAAGATAGCTAGGATCAAACAAATATCAAAAGAGGAGCAATAAAATGAGTTGAAAACAAAAAGGAAAAGGGCTAAGAATGCACTTTTTGATCCCACTCTTAAAGAGGTAACCTTGTAAGCAAACTCATAAGAGACATTATTATATATTTTAAAATGAACATTACTTTAAAAATAATTATAAAGGTGATTAGTAATCAATACACACTTGTATATTAGTAATTATAATATATTTAATATGTACAAAATAATTATTTATAAAAGTTTCATCACAATAATATTATTTATATAATTTATTATAAGCTTTTAAAATTAAATTTTAATAATACTGAACATTGTATAATTATATTAAAGTTTTTATAAAATATTAAAATAAAATCTATATGAATAAATTAACAATAAAAAGGGCAAAATAGATTGAATTCCAAAAGTTCAATTATATTCATCATTTCTTCATTCTATTAACAAATTTTTAAATTTTTAAATGTATTTCTATTGAGTCTTTTATTTTAGTTGCTATTTTTAAAATAAGTGCAGAATTGTTAAAACTATAGATTGAATTTCACAAAACTTTTGAACATATAATTAGAAGTGTATAAATTCTTCCTTATTGCAAAATGAATGATTCCTTTACAATTTATCAAGTCCAATTACTAAATGTATATATAAGCACCATTGAGTTAGGTTAATTTTATTGTAGCCAAGTCATATAGATTAAGATAATTGCCAAAATTAAATGTGGAATATAAATGAATTAAATAATTGAATTTAGCTGTTAAGTTTAATATAGCATCTCTTAGGGTTTTTCTATCAAGCTAGAGATATTTAAAAATACCTTAACCAAAAGCACACTTCAACGTGTGATTATTCTTGAATGTCCTTGTGCTAATAGATTCTTGGATTGATGGATAATATTCAATTCTTAGATACTAAATGGATCATTAAAATGAATGTAATGACTATCTTTTTATAGGTAACATAACAGTAAAGTGCAAAGAATTGTGCATAGTTAGCCTAGGACCAAAGTGCAAGATGGGGCTAGTTGGATAAATGTTTGATTTTGATTTTGCAATTAAAAGATTAAGATTATAGCTGCAAAGACTACCTCACACCCAGACACAACAACCTGGGGCAGATAACTAGGTTGGATCTATGTCCAATAGAATTGGATTATGAATAAGGATTGGAGTAATGATCAAAATCAGACAATAAACCAATTGGAATGGAATTGTGTGCACATTGACATTGGGATAAGTAGATAAGCAATAATCATAGGACTTGGTGCAAGCAAGGATAGGCATGCTAGCCCAACTATATACAAAAATATGTCATTTGTAGCTATATAAATGCATTAAGCCATTGTCTCAAATTAGACACAAAACTAAATAGAAAAATATCAAGGAAACTTATATATAATTGAGTCACACTTATATATAATTGAGTCGTAGTTAGGCTATTCCTTCATTAATAATCCAATCATAAACTTATGAACATTACATGTTTCAAAATTTTCTGAAGGTATATTTATTTCTTACCAAAATGGTAATAACAAATTCTTGTAGCTTAGCTTGTAAATAAAACTAATTGGTCACGAACAAGAAAAGACTTTAGGAATCCATATAAATTGGACTTATTATTTAGCCACGTAGAAAAAACAAAATGGCAAGGAAAACCTGCCCAGTCAAGTGTTTCTCTAAGCTTAAGCAAGATTAGTTCTAAAATGGGAAACCTTCCCAGAATCTTTGAACTTCATCCCCTAGATGAAAATCAACTAAATACAATGAATAGTGCCTGAACCATCACCTCCTATGAAATATGGGTTTTAACCCAACTCATTAATTTGATCTGGAGAGGATATATTACATAAGATGCAGTGCTGGAACATCCAAAATGTAATTTGGAAAAAGGAAAAATGATACAAAATTGCTAGAACATCCAAATGTAATTTGGAAAAAGGAAAAATGATACAAAATTGGAAACCTGTAAGATTTGAGTTCTGTATAAACAACCGTATTCCAAACCAGAAGATACAATATTACATCTAGCCTATACATGGATGATGGGATTTTTGGAATTGTAATCACACACCCTCCATAATTGTCTCCAATTTTGAGTGCCAGTGGTTTTTACCCACCCTTGAGGCAGCTAAATCAGAGATCTTGGATGACAAACAAAAATTGACCCTACATGGTTCCTCTGCCCATGATAATTCCTGGCTTTCCTCTTTAATATCCAAATGAATATCAAACAAAGGCTGCACTTTTTGGCTGCTTCTTTCCTTCTGTGTAACTGCAGAATTAGCCTTAGAAAGTAGAGCAGCCATGTCCAACTCTGTGACCACATACTCCAATTTCCTATTTGGAAGAAGAAAATAGAGCTGCCCAACTTGCAGCAGGTCATCTTCTTTAAGAACCTCAAATATCTTTCTTCCTATATAAAGCCCATCTGAACTGTAGATAAAGTGGCCTGAATTTTCTTGCAGAATCTCCTTACAGTTCAGAGCTTCAGCAAATTCCTTGATGCTTCCATCCATCAGTATGATATTTGTAGTGGGTTGGGATTCATTGACCTGTGAAGAAATGCAAATACCCATATTACAATATTATGACTTTGTCAGCTTTAGAATGATTTCTCATACAATATTGCAGCCACAGATTTTGTTTTTCGCATACAATTTTGCCGGTTTGCATGACTGGCTATGGTGACATAGCTCTTCTATCTTCCCAGCCCTATCTATATATGGGGTAACTAGCCAGAAAATAACGTATACCCCTGGGTAAGTTGGACTACCCCCACCCCCATATTGATAGGGCATAGAGGGACTAGCCTGGTTATGATATATGGGCCATAGATTTAGATAGTGGGGCTTCAAATGCAATGTATAGATAAGCTCCCCTCCCTCCCATGGAATAACTATCCCAACTTGACCCAAAATGATATAGATTAATTATGCATGGTTCAAATCAATTTTCATGCAATTTAAATTAATGTTATGTATTGGATTAGCTTGACAACAATTGGGTTCAAGCTTGTGGGGCTTGAGATCAATTTGCATGATTTTCTATGATGATTTAGACTTTGAGACATTTGTCACACTAAGGCAATTAATTTTCTGACAAATACAAATTGATTTAGAACGACATCAACAACATTTATCCATCATTAATTCTAGAGATAAGTACCCCTATACTACTTATTGTTGGGAATTAAGGTGCCTCAACCTTTGCAAGTTCTTAACATTGGTATTTAATTAATTATTTATTATTTGGCTATATTGTAATTATTTATGCACATCCTATTTTGTTGTTTTGTGTGAGGTGGTATGGTGAGTTGTCATCCCACTAGGAAGGTGACTTGAATGGAAATGTCATGAGGAAATGCAGGCATCCCATTTGAGATGGCATTAATTTGCCATGTGTCGGCATCTTGTTCAGTGTGTAAGAGGTTATAACATATGACTAAATCTATGACATGTAAGAGCTAGGAATAGAGATTCTTATGACAGGTATTACATGTGTCATAAAGCATCTTTGTATGTTGAATAAGGCATCTTATGGCACCCAAGTTGGACTATGATAGGTTGTAAGAGAATATGGTATTAATAGTCAGTTATGACAGATTCTCTTACAACTGTAAGTGTTGTTAGTTATGACAGATTCTATGACAGTTGCAAGATGTGTAAAAGTATAGATGTCATAGCCTATTCTTGGTTGGAGCACCCAAACTTAGGAGAGTCAAATTTACATGTTATGGCAGTTATAAGTGGAGAAGGGAATCTTGTACAAGTGTCACTAAAGGTAGAGGGGCATTGGAAAATGGACCATGAGGCCAAGTTGGTGCCCACCTCTAGAAGTTTCCTAGTTTGGCCTTGAAACTCTATAAATAAGGTGTTTGTTGAAGTAGTTTGGATGGTTTGTTTGTAGGTACTATTATGTTATCAAAATTGCTCCAAAAACTATATGTTGGTGAACTCTTATAAAAGCTTGGCTCTGAAAGTGTATTGTAACCTTCATTGTTTACTAAATAATACATTGGATTGTGCTTTGAAGTGTGGAGTTTTTCTCCTGAAAGGGTTTTCCCAACGTATATCTTGTGTGGTTTGTACTTATTTATGATGTTATTTGATCTTCTTTGCATTATGTATCTTCATCACTGTAATTGTTGAAGGATACAAATTTATACAACTATCCTTATTAGATTGGTGTAGAAAGTGTGTTCCATGTACCTTGCTTCCTTTCAGTTGGTATTGGAGCCTTCAATCAACTTTGGTTCTAGTTGTTGGGTAGAGGTTTTTTTTTAAACTAATCTTTGTTTGAGTGGGAGCTTGCAAAGAGTATTTTGAAATCTTTGTTGCAGGAAGGAGATGGAAAAGTTCAATGAAGGCAACTTTGAGTTGTGAAAACTCAAGATGGAGGATATGTTGGTTGACAGAGACCTATGGGTTGTAATATCCAGAAAGATTCCATCAGTGATGAAACAAGAAGACTAGGATTTGATGGATCGGAAGGCTAAGGGTCTTGTGAGACTCTATTTGGCTGACTCTATGTTACTAAATGTCCATGAAGAGGCTACAATGATAAGTCCATGGAATAAGATTGGTCAGATTTATTAGGCTAAATCCCTGGTAAATAAGTTGTTCTTGAAGAAGAAGTTTCACTTGAGCTGAGGATAGAGGACGGAGGATTGATCACAAATCACCTGAATAGTTTTAACATGCTTGTTGCCCAATTGAGCTCCATTGGTGTAAAAATGGAGGAAGATTAGTGTATAACATTGTTGTGTTCTTTGCTGAATTCATGGGACCACCTTGTTATGGCCATTGGGAGTACCACCACTACCTTCAAGATGGATGAAGTGGTTGCATCATTACTATCTGGAGAGATGCGGAGAAAATCTTTCGAAATAGCTAAGGAGGCTCTTGTGGTTCGAGGTAGATCGAAAGATAAAGGAAGATCCAAATCCTGTGGGAGATCTAAGTCTCTTGGTAAGTTCGAGGCATTATGCTGGAATTGTGGCAAACCTAGATATTTTTGAAAGGAGTGTAAGGAGGAGGAGAAGAAGAAAAAGAACTTCTCTGATTCTATACTCCTCAAAGTGCAACTCAAGCACAAATGTAAATGAGTCGGCCTTGATACAACACATGAACCCACTCCTTGCTGATGGTAACCTCCAATTCACTCTCCCTCTTGTGACAAAAGCTAATTGAGTAGAGGCATAACTTGGGGGCAGTTTTGTTTGCATGGAAACAAAATGTTGAAAAGAGTGGTTGGCTAGTCTTGGGGCCTAGTCTATGTCAATATTTGTTCTGTAATGAATATAACCCTATGACCCAAAGGGTCACTAGTTGTTGATCTCCTATTTGGATTTCTAAGGTTCCAACATCTAGTGGGTAGACTGTTCTACTTTTTGATGAGCCTAAAATGCTATAACCTTTCTTCATTAGCTTGTATGAATTGTATTTCGTTTGCTTGTTGTATGACCCTAAGGTTGTGTTCTTGTTCTTCTAGTGTCTGTTGAGTGTGTTGTGGTCTTGGGTGTATTGACTCTATTTCCTTAAGGATAACCCTAACCCACTCACCTCTAACTCCCAGGCACATTCATATGCTTGGATGAGAGAGAGTTGACTAAAGTTGACCAAGAGTTGACTTTTTGGTTTAACTTTAACTTTGCGATGTGACCAAAGGTTTTCTATGACTTGACCTTGTGATGATTGTTAGACTTAGGACACACAACTGAGAGGGGGGGTGAATCAGTTGTGCAAAACTTTCTCCAATTTACACACTTAAATCTTCTTGGTGATTAGCAGTATATTAAACATGAAACATAATGCATTCAAATCAAAAGCAGAAACTCATCAACACATAAGACACCAAGATTTTGATGTGGAAAACCTGGTTAAGGGAAAAACCACGGGTGATTAACCTAAGAATGTATTCTCTGTTAGAAGAATAGAAAGAAAAAAATGGCACATGCCAATTAGGGCTCACTACCCAAGCACACTGCTCACAAGAGGCTCACTGCCTACAAGAGACACACTATCTACAATGAAATAAGTATCACATACATGAACTGGAGAATAGCATCTTCACCATGCTTGAATCAGTTCCATTAAGCTCAATACTCCTGCTCTGCCTTTCACTCTGCTCTTCGCTACCACACTCTCATCTCCACACCACACACTTTGAAATGACTTCACAATCCCTTATTTATACATGACATTGACTTAGGAACAATCATCTAAGTCAGAAAACACCTACAAGAACATCTGCAAGACGTGTAATACATCCGGTCGGCCAGTCTCAGGAAGAACACCATCATCCAGTGGTTATTCTTCAAATGCGCACTCTAACTTCAATGCGGACCACCAACATGAATTGGACACGATCCATAGATCACCACAAGCTTTCCTGAATCACCAAGAACATCTGCACTTCGTCTACTTACTAGAATCCTTCTCTCCTTCATCCAGAACCTCAAGAACACAGTCTGTCATCACTGTCACAAAGGAATAGGTTCTTCCGGACCTTCAAACCACGAGCCAATCTACTTGACACTTCACAAGGATGTCCTCAACACTTCCTCAAATCTGCAGAATGGGATAATGCATTTCTGGATCTCACTAGACCTATCTGTGTCACTTTGTCACCTCTGAACATCTGCTGGAACCGGTTCTACTTGAGTAGCCATAACTTATTCAAATCTTCATGCGGACCTCTGAAAACTTGACTGGATCATCTCAAGACTCATATCTACAAACCCTTTAATCTGCATCCTTTGATAATCATCCTATCTTGGACTTTTGCCTTACAGTCATCACTGTTCTTCACTATTCCTGATTGAGACTAATTTTCTCAATATCCTCAGCTCACGGCTCATCCAAACCTTATCATTAATGCAACATGAGTATGTTGACATCAATGACAACACTAGTTAGGCCCATACTTGCAACAATTTCCCCCTTTGGCATTGATGGCAACATATGATGTGAAAAACCATCAAGACAAGAACTTCTTCTTACTGTCACAACTCCCCCTATCAACAGCAACCATTCACATGTCTTCTCTCCCTTTACTGCTCCCCCTTTGATCAGCAACCACTTGTTTTTCACATGTCTTCTCTCCCCCTTTGACATCAATGGCAAAGGGCACATACTTGCAATTTCATCACTTCAGACTCATACCTACTGCTCCCCCTGAGTAGCAGCTCCCCAACATCAATCCGGATCACAAGATGTGACTATGATACCCACCAAACTGATGCACATCAATGCACCTTAGTTCATCACCGGAGGGGCAATAACCCCTAACTTCTCCCTAAGAAAGTCAAAAGAGTCCTTAGGTAGAGGTTTAGTAAAGATATCTGCAATCTGATCCTTGGATGACACAAACTCCAATTTGACTTCATTCTTATTCACTTGCTCTCTCAAAAAGTGAAACTTGATAGATATATGCTTTATCTTTGAATGCAACACCAGATTCTTAGATATACTTATAGCACTTGAATTATCACAGAGGATTGTGATAGGCTCCTCATACTCTACTTTAATATCTCTTAGCATCTGCTTCATCCACAAAACTTGAGTGCAACAACCTGTTGCTACTATGTATTCTGCTTCAGTTGTAGATAGGGATATTGCCTCTTATTTCTTGCTTAGCCAAGAAACCAATCTCTTTCCCAAAAAGAAAGCTCCACCACTGGTACTCTTCTGCTCATCCACATCTCCTACCCAATCAGCATCTGTATATGCATGAAGAGAGAAATCATGATCTCTAGGATACCACAGACCATACTCGACCGTCCCTTTTAGATATCTAAAGATCCTTTTGATTGCCATGACATGAGATTCTCTGGGATTAGCCTGGAATCTTGCAACAAGACCAACAATCTGCATTATATCTGGTCTAGTTTGAGTGAGATACAACAATCCTCTAATCATTGATCTGTACTTTGTCTGGTCTGCCTTAGGAGAGTCATCATCTTTGCTCAACTTACATCTGGTTGCCATGGGAGTATTCATTGGCTTTGAATCTTCCATTCTAAATTTCCTCAACAATTCTTTCACATATTTGGTCTGAGAAATAAAGATTCCTTTCTTTGTTTGAGTAATTTGCAGACCCAAGAAGAAATTCATTTCACCAAGCATTGACATCTCAAACTCACTTTTCATTTGATTTGCAAAAGTTTTACACATACTATCTCTTCCTCCAAAGATGATATCATCAACAAATACTTCAACAATCAAGATGTTTTCATGATCAATTTTGAAATATAAGTTACTGTCAGTAGTACCTTTGTTGAAACCAATCTTCAAAAGATGTTTGCCCAATCTTTCATACTAGGCTCTTGGGGCTTGCTTTAGTCCATGCAGTGCCCTCTTCAACTTGCAAACCATATCACCATGCTCAGATAATTGAAATCCATCTAGTTGTTCAATGTACACTTCTTCTTCTAAGTCACCATGCAAGAAAGCAGACTTGACATCCATCTGATACACCTTGAAATCCTTGAAGGCAGCAAATGCAAGAAATAATCTGACTGCTTCAATTCTTGCCACTGGAGCAAAAGTTTCTTCAAAATCAATTCCTTCTATTTGAGAGTAGCCCTTGCAGACCAATCTGGCTTTATTTCTGATTACTTCACCAACTTCATTTAGTTTGTTCCGGAAGACCCATTTGGTTCCAATCACATTCTTGTTTTTAGGTCTGGGAACAAAATCCCAAGTGTGATTTTTCTCAATTTGCATCAACTCTTCCTCCATTGCTTTGGTCCAGTTTTCATCATTACAGGCTTCATTTATTGTCTTAGGTTCAATCTTTGAAATCAGACAATATTCATCTAAATTTTGGGCAATTTTCCTTCTAGTTTGCACACCTTTACTTTTTTCACCTATGATCTGATCTTTAGAGTGGTTCAGTCTTACATACCTTGGAACTTTGGGAGTTTCTTGCACTTCTGCTTCTTGATCAGGCTCATTCAGACCTATCTCTTCTTCCTGATTTACCGGATCAGTTTGAATCTGATTTTTAGAAGAGGATTGAACTGCTTGAACCAGAACACCATTCTGATCATCTTCATCATATTCATAAAACCTTGAGGGTTTCTCTATTCCCTCAGCAACCTTCACATTTGTACTTTCTATCATCTTTCTCAGTCTCTTGTTATAACACCGGTATGCTTTGCTTTGAGTAGAGTAACCTAAGAATATTCCTTCATCACTTCAAGCATCAAACTTGCCTAGATCTTCATCTCTTTTGATGTAACATTTGCTACCAAAGACTCTGAAATATCTTACAATAGGAGTAATGCCAAACCAGAGTTCATAAGGGGTCTTACCGGTATTGCTTCTGACTTGAACTCAATTGAGAGTATAGACTGCAGTGCTGACAGCTTCTCTCCAATAGATCTGAGGAACATTTGCTTCCATCATCATGGTTCTAGATGCTTCCTAGATGGTTCGGTTCTTTCTCTCCACTACTCCATTCTGCTGTGGAGTCCTAGGAGCAGACAACTGTCTCTTAATTCCATGTTTCTCATAGAACTCTATGAACTCACCAGATGTGAATTCTCCACCTCTATCAGACCTCAGACATTTCAACTTTAATTCTATTTCATTCTCTACCATAGCCTTGAATATTTTGAATTTTTCAAGAGCTTCTGATTTCTCCTTTAGAAAGGTTACCCACATCATCCGGGAATAGTCATCAATTAGCAACATGACGTATCTATCACCTTGAATACTCTTGGTTCTTGCCGGACCACAAAGATCAGTGTGAACTAAGTCCAATAATCTAGTAGAAGATAGTTCCTTGCTTTTGAATGTGACTCTGCTCAGCTTACCCAACTGACATTCCTTGCACAAGCTGTTAGTAGGTTTCACCAATTTTGGAAGATCTCTTATAGCCTGAGTATTGCTTATCTTGATGATATTATCAAAATTCACATGACACGTCCTTCTATGCCATAACCAACTCTAATCAACTTGAACAAATAAGCAAATTTTACTAGTACCAACCAAATGGAAGATATTACCTTTAGTTTGAGTACCGGATGCAATCTCTGTTCTGGAACTTTCAAAGATTTTGCATTTTCCATCCTTGAATTGGAGATCATAGCCTTTGTCCACCAACTATCCAACACTAATAAGATTGTGCTTCAAACCTTCAACATACAGTACATTACCAGTTTTGTTTCTTCCATCAAAAGAAATAGTTCCTCTTCCTCTGATTCTACTAGCAAAATTGTCACCAAACTTTACCACTCCTCCTTCATACCTTTCCAAATCTACAAACTTATTTTTGTCACCTGTCATATGGTGAGAGCATCCACTGTCAATGACCCAATCATCCTTCTCTTCAATTTGGGCAGCCAAAGCTCTTTCCATAGTCTTAAGATTGACAAATACAAAGGACATTGGATCTTCTTCCTTGATGCCAATGAACACCCATTCATTTCTGGATTTGTTTCCTATCTCTGATTCATCATCTGTTACTCCTTCATTATCATCATCTTCA
The DNA here is from genome assembly GCA_027924645.1 of Cunninghamia lanceolata. Taxonomy (NCBI): domain Eukaryota; kingdom Viridiplantae; phylum Streptophyta; class Pinopsida; order Cupressales; family Cupressaceae; genus Cunninghamia; species Cunninghamia lanceolata. Next base: position 1,516,764 of record BSBN01001484.1, on the reverse strand, counting down.
TGTACATAGTAACAGTTCTTTTGGAACCTTGGCTTGTTAGGATTTTGCTTTGAAAATCTTTCCGGACACCTTGAGGCAAAATGACCAATCTTATTGCAGTTAAAACACTTAAAAGGTAATTTTCCTTCATACTTACTGGATCCTCTTGGCAGCCTCTTTGCAATAAGGGCTTCAAGTTGAGCAGTTTCTACTTCTTCTTCTTCCAGATCTTTTCTTGCTTTTTCATACCATGACAATTTCCTAGAAGAGTTCTCTCTCGGATCAAGCCTTTGTTTACCTTTAACAGATGCATTGGCTTTGAATGCAGATTCAGTCTTGGGGGGGGTCATCTCCAAATTCTGTCATTTCAAATGCAGCCAATTTCCTAGCCAGTTGATCTCTTGTGATAGCTGTATGGGCTCTGAATTCTTCAATGGCAGCAGCCTTGATTTTGTAGGAAGCAGGGAGGGATCTGAGAATTTTACCAACAATCTCATTTTCATCCAAGACTCCACCAGCATTTCTAATTCCACAAACTAGCTCATTCACTCTTGGCATAAAAGTGGTAATATTTTCATCATCTCTCATCTTAAGTTTTTCAAATTTCCCTTTTAGACTTTGTAGCCTTGCACATTGAACATACTGGTCTCCTTCATGCAAAAGTTCCAGTTTATTCCAAATCTCAAAGGCAGTTGGTAGGTCAATAACATTTGAGAGCTCTGAGTCAGTTAATGTTCTTAGAAGAGCCTCTTTGGTCCACAAATTGTTTTCAGCATCTGTGATTTCATTTAAGGTTGTCGGACCACCCTGTGGAGGTACATACGCTTTTGTAACCATGGACCAATACGCCATTCCCATACACTGCAAGTGACATTTCATGCAACCTTTCCAAAGAACAAAGTTGGTTCCATCAAACTTTAGACTATCCTTCTTGTAAGACGACATCCTAGATCTCCTCAAGCGGTTAAGCTCCTTTTAGAGGAACTTGGCTCTGATACCAATTGTTAGACTTAGGGCACAAAACTGAGAGGGGGGGTGAATCAGTTGTGCAAAACTATCTCCAATTTACACACTTAAATCTTCGTGGTGATTAGCAGTATATTAAACATAATGCATTCAAATCAAAAGTAGAAACTCATCAACACATAAGCCACCAAGATTTTGACGTGGAAAACCCGGTTAAGGGAAAAACCATGGGGTGATTAACCCAAGAATGTATTCTTTGTTAGAAGAGTAGAAAGAACAAAATGGCACATGCCAATTAGGGCTCACTGCCCGAGCACACTGCTCACAAGAGGCTCATTGCCTACAAGAGACACACTGTCTACAATGAAATAAGTATCACATACATGAACTGGAGAATAGCATCTTCACCATGCTTGAATCAGTTCCATTAAGCTCAATACTCCTGCTCTGCCTTTCGCTCTGCTCTTCGCTACCACACTCTCATCTCCACACCACACACTTTGAAATGACTTCACAATCCCTTATTTATACATGACATCGACTTAGGAACAATCATCTAAGTCGGCAAACACCTACAAGAACATCCGCAAGACGTGTAATACATCTGGTCGGCTAGTCTCAGGAAGAACACCATCATCCAGTGGTTATTCTTCAAATGCGCACTCTAACTTCAATGCAGACCACCAACATGAACTGGACATGATCCATAGATCACCACAAGCTTTCCTGAATCACCAAGAACATCCGTACTTCATCTGCTTACTAGAATCCTTCTCTCCTTCATCCAGAACCTCAAGAACACAGTCTGTCATCACTGTCACAAAGGAATAGGTTCTTCTGGACCTTCAAACCACAAGCCAATCTACTTGACACTTCACAAGGATGTCCTCAACACTTCCTCAAATCCGTAGAATGGGATAATGCATTTCCGGATCTCACCAGACCTATCTGTGTCACTTTGTCACCTCTGAACATCTGCTAGAGCCAGTTCTACTTGAGCAGCCATAACTTCTTCAAATCTTCATGCGGACCTCTGAAAACTTGACTGGATCATCTCAAGACTCATATCTACAAACCCTTTAATCTGCATCCTTTGATCATCATCCTATCTTGGACTTTTGCCTTACAGTCATCACTGTTCTTCACTGTTCTTGATTGAGACTAATTTTCTCAATATCCTCAGCTCACGACTCATCCAAACCTTATCATTAATGCAACAGGAGTATGTTGACATCAATGACAACACCGGTTAGGCCCATACTTGCAACAATGATATTAAGGAGTTTTTGACTATGTTTTGAAATTGACCTCATGATGAAATCGAAGGTTTTGTACACTTTCTTTGTTTTGATTTTCTCTTTTCCTAATGTTTTTAGATTTTGATGTATGCAAACTAAATGAATACAAAATGATTTTTTTGTTCTTTTTTCTGAATGAATAATAAAATGATTTAATTAACTAGGAATTGAAATATGAATGCAAATTAACATGAATTTTCTCAAATGTGATCTAAGCTATGTTTTTGTGTTTTTTTAGACAATTTTGAATCTAAACTAGGAATTGAAAAATACTTGAATGAAATATAATCTATGAATTTCAATGAAACTAATTTAAACAATGGTAATCTAATCAAGTTGAAATAAATCCTATCAAGGAAATTGCAATTCAATGATTACTTTATCCAAGAGCAAAATGTGATTTAATTAGCTACGAAAACATGAAAAACTTCTATCTTTTGGCACATGAGCTTCGTACTATCCTTAGAAATCCTTGTATTTAGAAACTTCTTTCTCCTTTGTAGCAGTGGGGTCTTCCTCTTGGCAATAAGGATGAAGGGAGCAATTGTAATGACTTGAGCTTTGAAAGCTAAAACAAAATTGAGAGAGTTTGGAGAGCTATGAGTGTTATGTATGCACTATGAGAGCACAATGGCTATAGATTGGGAGCAAATTGAGAGCATATCAATGCTATGGAAGATTTAGAAATCTTAACAAACTATCCTAAACATAAAAAAAAAAGCACATTTAAGTTTTACATGAGTATGAAAATGCTAGTGGAGAGCAAAAATAAAGCTTCTCAAATGGCTGCAACAATGAATTTGCCTCTCATAATGCATATAGGAGGAGGGTATTTATAGGTTGGGAGAGCTCACAAGAGGTGGGATTGATTGGAGAGTTAACTCGATTGATTTATGAGTTAATAGGATTGATTAAGGAGTGAATTGGGTTGATTGGACAATGAACTATGCTTGATATCTTATCACTCATGGAGGAAGGAGAGTTAGCATGAGAGGAAGGTGAGATAAGAATAGTTTAATTGGAACTAAGAACAGAGTGATTGGGAGTGGATATGGAGTTAGAAATAGATTAGGCTTGGTCAGGGTCGAATTGGCATGCAAACTAGAGTCAAACTGAAGCTAATTTGGGCCCGAACTAAAGAGGAATTCACATTCAAAATACAACTGGGTCACCCCTTTTGAAAGGGTTGGTCACCCCTAGGGACCAAGGGTCACCCCCTGGGGAACCATGGGTCACCCAAGGGGATCAAGAAGTGATAGGGGCAACCCACAAGGATAGGGTCCTGCAGGTAGTTTTGAAGGCTAGAAATGGTTAGAAGCAGTTGAGGATGACATTTGAATCCGGAGGTTTACTAGAAGATAGAGGGAAATTGGGTCACCCGTTGTAGTAGGGTAGGTCACCCCTGGGGACTAGGGGTCACCTGGGGGGATCAATAAATAATAGGGGTGATCTAGAAAGAAAGAAATGGGTATAAAAAATGATGAAGGGGGATGATTTGAGAGGTCAATTGGAGACCTCTGGAATGTTGAAATGGATGAAAGGAGCTTAGGGAAAGTGTATTTCCCATCTTGAAACACTAGGGGATTACATAGACAAGGTTGAAAGTGACAAAAATAGAATGTTGACAAAGAGTGAAAAATGAATACATAAGACCTAGTAGTGTAAACCCTAATGATATCACCTTTGGTGAAAATAGGGGTGTATAGATTTATATGGGCCACTCTGGCCAATGGAAAAACTATAAATATAATATAGAGGAAAGGAGACCCAAGTGAGATGAATACTATAAGTGGTGCAAGGGGAGGCCATAGCTTGTGATGTACTCTATATTGGATGATATTAAGGATGTGGTGATAAGGATGAGAGGATTAGATGGAGAAGGATGAATGGGGGAATGGATGGAGGTGGGAAGTGGATGGGGTGGAAGGAGTTGTCTTCCTACATAGGTTGAGCAATCTAGTTTGATATAGTGTTGGACATTATGAACCAAGGTATGAAGACTAGGGTGATGATGGGTCCCATGGAGGACTTGAATTACATGAAAAATGTCATAAGCAACCTATACCATATAGCAACATGATATGGAAGACCATGATGTTTTTGTGGTAGGTAGGCTACAAGGACTGATATTGACACAAGATAAAATTATAATACAGACAAGTAAGTAAGAAAGCATACACAAAATGATATAAAGACAAACAAAGATGTTTCCCCTAGGCAAGTTGAAATGATAAAGATTGATTAATTAATGATAATGAGAGTGTTGTTGATGTGGTAACAATATATTGCAAGGACATCACAAGGATTAGGAATGATATTATCCCAATGATGACTAGATTTGAGTTGATTAAGGCTTGCAACACGGCTGGCAACAAGACCGATGGATGTGTTGGGATGATTTACTTAGATTTCTTGGAAAGATTTACATGGATTATGATTTTCTTGTGATGTTTGGATTTCTAGGAGCTTTGGAGAGGTAGGAGGGATGGTATTGGACTACATGTCGGTAGCCTTTTGCTTGATACCAATGATAAGAGAAAACCAAGTCAAAGGATAGGGATGAAATGAGGATTTGAACAATTAAGGAATTGTCGATAGTGGATTGGGTGGATGAGGGATGTATGGTAGATGGATTTTAGGATGTGATCTGTAAGGACTACGTCACATAGGAATAACATGCCTCACTATAGAGGTGCCACTCATGATGTTGTGATGTAATTCTGATGATGATATAGGATAGGATGTGTTTGTAAAAGAGCTGGAGAGACAAAGAGGTGCCCAAAGTATGTTTTAACATTGTGCCCCTTGTCCTTATCAAGGTTGACAATAGGGAGGGAGGATGGATTAGGTTCGATGGGAGTGGTAATGTGAATATAATGGATGGGTACGATAGGAGTGTTAGGATAAGTGAGGTTTTCCCCAAAGTGTAGGGTGCCTATTAGATAGTGGATTTACGCATGACACCCATGGATGGGTTTTCATCATGGAACTTGTCTAGGGTACCATAAAAATGGTTTTCACTATTAGACAATTTTTCTCTTTACTTTTTTTTTAAATTTTTTAAATTTTTTGAAGCAATTGTGGATATGCTAGATTGGGATGGGATGGGGGGATTTAAATTTCTAATGTTGGGATTAGGATGGGGGATTCAAGGATTGTTGATTTCGGGTTTTAGAGACCCAAATGGACTTATGATGTTTATGATGGGGAGGTTGAAGTGGGATTTTTTGATGGGTTGGGAGGTTTTGGGGATTGCAATTTTGGAAATGTAGATTTAGATGCTTCTCTTTGATTCATGGATTTGTTTTTCTTGGGGGCCCACATTGTCCAAGTTTTCCCTTTTTGATTTGTGGGTTTATGTAACCTTTTGGATCTATTTTGATTTGATTTTATATATTTATGCTTTATGGCATGATATCCCTTGGTTTTTTATGGGTTCTTTGCTTCATGTGTGGAGGTATCCAAATTTCTTCCAAAGTCAATGGTGTGGTCCCATGGGGAAGTAGGATCTTGGAATCCCATGAGGTTGGTGATAGGTTCATAATTTTGGAATAGGTCCAATGATGTGTGTCTTTGTTGGCCTTTATTATGGATTTGGGGTGATGGGTGATTAGGGTGAGTGATAGGGATGGGGCTATTGATGAAGGGATTGGTGGTAAATGGAGGGGGGTGGTGGAAAAATTTTGTAGGTGTGATAGGTGGCACCTATTTAGAGATTGGGAGAAGCTTTTTTAGGTTTTTTGGAGGTGTGACCAATGTGTTTAGATTGTTTTCCTTGAGATCTATAGCCAAGGCCTTGCGATTGTAAACTTTCTTTGAGGTGGATGTGCTCCAAGATGCCTTTTTCATGAAGGCCTAAACTTTTGCCTTGATAATTCATGTTTTCAAGAATTTAGTTTGTAATGGGATGCTTGTTGTGTTACAAACAAGACAAAAATCTAGTTTTAGATGGATAAGGGTTGGTGGTATATGTAAGTTGTTCTTCTTATATGAGAGGATGACTATGGATAAAGGTAATGGAACCAAGGTGATAGGGTGATGATTTTGGGATGGGGTTGATAATGAATGGTAGGGGATTATGAAAGAGATTAGGTGGAATGCTTGTATCTTAATCAGGATGGAGCCATGTTTGGGCATGCTTTGGATCATGCTCTTGACATATGATGATTTCCTTGGATGATATGATGGAATAAAACTATTTACCTTTGATTTATGTTTGGTAGACTCCTCTAGTTATGTACATATATGGGTGAGGGATTTTTTATGCTCATAGATTTTGGATTTGATGAATTTAGAGGATGGAATGTGTTAATAGGATTGGAGTGGATCATGGAATCATTAATGACACACTTGGATGACATTAGATTATTGGGGTGGAATGACTCCACAACTTGGATTTTGTAATTTTGGTTGAGGTCCTTTGCTAGGAGTCCTTGGAGGAAATATAAGAAGGATGATTTGGATGTGATAGGATTAGATTGGTGATTGGATTTATGGATTGATTGATAATGGGATAAATGATTTATATGGGACATGGAAGCAATGAGGGCCCCACACAAGGATGGGAATTTAGACATGGATGAGGGATAAGATGGATTTCCCTTGTCAAAGGTGCCATAAGGATGACCAATAGATGTACATTTAAGAGGTGCAAGATAGCTTATGCTAGTTGATTCTTGGTCAAAAGGTGCTTGATTATGCATGAATGAGTGATGTAAGCTTATGGAAAGCTTGCTTGCAATGATGTATTTGTCTTTATCAACAAGACTATTTTCATCATCAATTTTAAAAGTATTTTTGGGATGGTTATGAAAAGGGGACTCATCAAAATAAAATGGATTCATGATTTAGATTTTTTATGATTGGATGTGGATTGATGATGTGATTTCTAGAAAGGTTTGATGAATTTGGATTTCTAAGGCTTGGACCTTAAGTTTTTCTTTGATATCAAACAACTTTTGGATTTTGTATTTGAGGGATGAGGTGACTTGATGTTTGGATTGATCAAGATCAATGATACATAACACTTGATGCTTGGTTGGATTGATATGATTGATCAAGGTCAACGATATATGATGCTTGATGAGTGGGTGGATTTGGATTAGGTCAAGGACCCTTTGATGTTTGATTGGTTGATAATTTTGATTTTGGAGGGGGTTAGGTCAAGGACCCTTGGTGTTGGTTTGATGATGGATGAACATGGAAGGAGATTAAGTCCTTAAACAAGTTGGATTTTGAAATGGATGACATTTGGATTAAGGGATTTGAGGTTTGATTTTGATTTGGGATTTGTGAGTAGATAATTAATTTTATGGAGGTTTGATTAGATTTGATTGATATTTGAATGATCTATATGGATTAAGACTTGGTGAGATTGATTAGGTTTGATTAGGAATGATGATGTGATTTTTGGAATTGATTTGATGGATGAGGTCCCTTGATTGGATTTGATAACTTGTTTGGGATTGTGGATGATTTGGATCAAATAACAAGACCTTAAGATGATTTGATTAGGTTGGGTGAGGGATTGGTTGATTAGTATACTTGAGATAGGAAAATTTATCAAGCAAGAATTGATTGGATTGGGTTATGGATTTGATCTCTCTATATTTAAGATAGGCACAGTTCTTAAGAAAGAGGTTGGGGATTGATTTGATTAGATTAACTATATTTAGGATAGGATAAGTTCCTGAGCAAGTTGGGATTAAGGATGAAGGGTTTGATTTAAGGTCTTGATTATTTATTTGAGATTGGATTTGGAATGGATGAGATTATATTAGGATTTGTTGAGTTGATTTGGTTTGTGGATTATCTTATGGATTAGGCACTAAACCTTGCATTATGTGAGTGATTGGATAATTTAATTTAATGCCTTAAGAAATATTGGATGATTGGATGGATGATTGGTGGATGCTAGGATGAGGTGGATTTGGAATATTAAGATTTAGAATGAATTTGATGAAGGTTGGATGGATTTTGATGTATATGGAACACATGTGCCAAAAATATAATGCATGCACTAAAATAGAATGGAGGCATTGGGCTATGGACGAAGGTGCCAAAAGATGAGTGGATGGATTTTTGGCAACCTAGGATGGATGCCTAAAAAATTTAATAGATGCGACAGTATATAAACATAGGCATTGAAACAGGGATAGTTGCGTTGATTTGTGCTAATTTTTATATGGATGAGGGGATGAAAGAGATTGTTTTTTGGATAGAGATTGATGATTCGTTGGATAATTTGGATGTAAGGGATAATGTATTAGTCTCTCACAAGGAATACATGCCAAGAACATGAACAAGCCTATGCTATTCAAGTAGGTGTGTATATGCATGTAGGCCCACCATTAATGCCTTGTCTAGTCATGGAGTGTAAACTTGTGATGAGGTAGTGACCATTTTTTATCACCCAAGATTTCTCTATGGTTTGAGGGAAGAGAATACATGACATACAAACCTAGATCTAGGGGCATGAGGTATCTTCTTGATGCTAAATGCTAACTCATGCAACACATACACATATGACTAATGGTCTTTACTAGGATTCACAAGCTTCTAAGGGATGTCCTCAATATACCCAAGGGTACAAGAGGCTGAAATCTATGAACAAGAGTCCCATCTACAAGCATATGCTCATGGGACAATTCCCTTTCCACTTCACATTGTCTCCTTACGAGAAGGGGTGACAAGGTTGAGCTACACGTGATGATGGACTACTTTGAGGCACATTTTTTAATCTCCCCCTTTGTTTACCCTATTGGAACACATGGTTCAAGTCATCTCCTAAGGTGATGAAATCCTTAGGTAGGTCCACTATGAGGAAAGAAGTCCAAGTGTTGTTTATTCCTAAGATCACCTTGTGGTGTAAGGGAAGAGCATACAAAAACTTGGGTTTCTTAGGATTGAAAAAAATAACAAGTGAACAAATTTGTGTTTTGGATCTCCAAGATCACCCAAGGGTGCAAGGAGAGAGCATACACACAAGTTAGTTCTCACAAACATAGGAAGAAAAAGTTCATTCCCTTTGCATTTTCACATGTGCCTACATTAGTGATAAAAAAAGATAACTTTAGCAAGTAAGGCTATAACAAACATATTAGTAGTTTGATAGATTATGCCTTGGAAAAGTGGAAGGGTTGAAAAAATAGAGTTAGTGGCAACAAATAGTAAGTGATGTTAGTCCAAAAGCATAAATTTCAAGAAAATTATAACACTGGTACATAATAGATAAGTTGAAATAAATACAACATTGAAATTTTATAGAAATGCCAGAACTAGATGCATACACACTAAATGTGAATTTTAGTGTTTACTTACACTTACGATGAAGGTATTGGTTCATGCTCCGTAGGTACTAATTCTGGATGAACAAGCTGACTTGTGAAGCCTGCACAAAAAATGGCTAGAGTTAGGAAAAATTTACGATAAATGGATAACCTACACAAACAACAAGTAATGGTTAGGAATTTTAATAGCATAACTCCTTGTAAAAATTTAAAAAAACACAAAAACTAAGAGCTAAAAATTATAGTTTGACACTTTTGGGATTGGGGATGGATGTACCAACCCATAGATGGATTCGCCATGGGATTACAAGTGTGCCAAAACTAGGTTCAAGCATGCTAAAATGTGACTGGGCCAAAAAATGTAATGAAAATATGTAAAACAAATTGTTAATTGTACTAAAATAGCAAGTTAAATAGCATGAAAATTGATTATATCTCAAAAACCCTACAAATTAGAAGGATTGTTAGACCAAAAACCTACAAAAATGATCAAAAAATGAGTTAATTGGGCTAGATGAAGATGTGTAGCGTAGACACAAACATGCCAAACTAAAGAGGGATGTGCCAAATCCAGTACTACACATGCTAAACCGTGAACCTACAAGACAAAAATCTACACAAAAAACTTAAATAAATATTAGTAAGGGATGTGGGTCCCACCAGGCATGCCAAAAATGTGTACAAGTAAATGGAAACATATACAAATAAGCTAAGAAAAGCCTAACCTATTCAATTTACAAATACATGCAACCTCAAGATAAGGCATAAAGAAACTTGCAAATAAAGGATGAAAACACAAATAAAATTCTCACCCATAAGCTCCCTTGTTGCACCAAGCTATGGTGGTTGTGCCCAAAGATAGTTGTGGTTGAGAGATTATATGTTAAGTGCTCAAATTGACAACACAATATTACATTCAAGACTTATGTTTTAAAATGGCTTGTGAGGGGTGTTATTTATAGATTTTTGGATGGGTAGATGAAGGGCTAGGATTGATTGAAAAAATCAATGGATGAGAATGCTTGAGAGGATTGGGTTGATTAGGAGCCTCCAAGTGTCACCTTGAGAGAGATGGTCAAAGGAGGTTCCAAGATTCAAGGGAGATCAACGATGGAGGATTCTCTCAGAGAAAGTGGAGGGTGAGGAACAAATAGAGTATTTCAAGGTATAGGCAAGTCTTTGACCCATGCCCAAGCACAAATCATATACAAATCAAAGGACTCATTTACAACTTGGAACGTTGTGCAAGGTTTTAATGGATTAATGATGTTTATGATTGTGCAAGTGGGTGATTAGTTGACTAATTGAGTTTTAGCCAACTAATGATATGAAGGGGAAATGATGAAATTAAATAAATAAGATATATTTATTTAATTTTTAGAAAGGGGATGGTTAACCTAGTTAAATAAATATTTAAATTTATTTAAATAATGTTGCACTATAGAAAAGAGATGAAATGGTTAATTAATTAAATAAATAAACAAGTTTTATTTAATTAATGTTAGAAAGATGGTCAAATAGGTTAATTAAATTAATGATTTATTTTAATTAATGGTAGATGAAGATGGATGAAGGGTAAATACGGTGATGTTAGTGTTGCAACTATGTGCCTAATCGGTGTTGTCATTGATGTCAACATATCTTTGTTGTCATTGGTGTCAATTGTATCCTATCTTGCTATTTTTTTAGAAGCTTTATATGTTGAGGATATTGAGAAAATTTGCTCCTCCGAAAGAAACAGAGAGTTGTAGTGAATTACAGTGAAGACAATGTATTGCATACTGAAGAACAGTCCAGAAGATTGCTCCACATTTCTTATATATTGAAGATCCTTGTTTGTGGATTGGAAATTATTTAGAGGCATGTCTAAAGATGCTAAATCCTGAGTTTGAGCCTCCGGTATGAAGAATTGAGTGAGTTACATTCACTAGAGTAAAACCTAATTTTTCTGATTATTCATTGGTGACAGGGAGAAAGTATTTTGCTCCGCACTCCTCCGTATTGAAGTATTTTGCTCTACAGTTCTAGAGGGAAGTCTGGGATAATAATAAGTGTCTACAATTCCAATGGTTCATGTTTTGGTGGTCCGTAGGCTATCTTTCTTTTATGACAGTTGAAGACAGTGAAGTTCATATGCTCTAGTGTGAAGAATCTCATGGATAAAGTGGTTAGAGTTTGTGCGGTTGCTCCTAGTGATTACAACGTGCTTGTGGATGCCTCTTGATCATGATCCTACCTTTACATTGGTCTACATTAAGGAATTAAGATCGTGTTTGAAGATTGTTCCTAGATAACATAGTGTATAACCAGTCTTAGTTGACTTGGTTAATTCTAGTGATTACGGAGATCTCTTAAAGATTGTAGAAGCGTGTTGTGACATGGAAGACCATGTTTGAGTCCTAGCTAAGGCATGGCGTGATCTGCATACATCTTTTCTATACTTCCTTAGCATAATTTTATATTAGGTCAATACCTATTTTGTAAATGTTTGTAATGTTGACCTTGGCAATTGTTCCAATGGTTGATGAATGTAATGCTGACCTTGATGTACATTCCAAGGTTGATGAATGATATATATACTTGTAATTTGGTCATGGGAAATATGTCCTTGTGTGAAGATGCGAAGTTAAGAAAAGAAGTGTAAAAGCAGAGCAGAGTAGAGGAAGAATATTGAGCTTCAATGGAACTGAATTCAAGCATGGAGTAGATGCTATCATATCAGTTCAAAACCCTTGGCAGTGAGCCTTTTTCTGGGCAGTGAGCCCTATTGGCAGTGAGCCTCTAATTTTTGGTATTGTACTTTACATATATATCTTGTGGGTTAACCCCCACCGTGGTTTTTCCCTTAACAAGGTTTTCCACATAAAAATCTGGTGTCTCTTGTGTTTGATTTTGCAACTGTGTTTAAGTTTATGATTTCATGCTTTCATGGTTAAATTATAATATTAGTGGACAAGTGATTAATGTTTTAAAGTGCAAAAGTAGTTAAGGTTTTGGGACAACTAATTCATCCCCCCTCTTAGTTGTCCAGTGCATTTCAACAATTTGTATCAGAGCCAGTTCCTCAGAAGAAATCTTGACCGCTTGAGGCTGATCCAGGATGTCGTATAAGAAGGAAAGTCTGTGGTTTCATGGAACAAACTATTCTGTGTAGAAGATCCGCATGAAAACTCATCTCCTCTGCTTGGGTTATAGTGTTTGGAAAATTACTGAAGATGAGTATGAAATACCAAAGGATGGTTCGAAAACTAAAGATGAGATCAAGCAATTCGAGTTGAACATAAAAGCCAAAGATGCCTTGGTAAGTGCCATATCTGATATCGAAGTAACAAGGATCATAGAATTGGAAACTGCTCATGAAATCTGGGATAAGCTAAAGAATCTATATGAAGGAGATGAATTTGTGAAGAGTGCCAAGTTACAGAGTTTGAAGGCAAAATATGAATGTTTGAAGATGAGCGAAGATGACAACATAACATCCTTCATGCAAAAGATCGACGAACTTGGAGCAGCATTAGAAGCGTGGGAGGAAAATTTGAGGACATTGAAATTGTAAACAAAATTCTTAGATCACTACCTAAATCATATAGTCATAAAGTGGCTGCAATTAAGGAAATAATGACAGTAACAAAGATTACAAAAGATCAGCTACTTGGGAAGTTGACAGCCTTTGAAATGAGAGAACTTGGTGATTCCCTTCCGAAGACAGAGACTACTTTCAAGGCCGGCACTTTAGAAAGAACCCCCAGATCTGACAAGTACAAGGTGGAACCAGATTATGAGCTTGAAGAACTTGAAGCAAACTTTGTTAATAGTCTGCCTAGAGGTACTAGCAAGTTCAAAGGAAAATTACCTTTTAAATGTTTTAGTTGTGGTAAAGGTTGTCATTATGCTTCTAGATGTCCCACAAGAGTTCCTAAGCCAAGACCTGATAGACCTAGGATTCCAAAGAAATGTTACTATGTTGAAGATCTTGATGATGACGGAGTATCAAAAAGTGATCCAGATAATGCTAGTACTTCTGGTAATGAATGCTTATTTATTGCTATTAAAGAAGAACCTGTGTTTACTAATCCTACTAGCTGTGTGAAGGAAGAAAAACCAATGGAAAGTGCATTGGCTATTCAAGTTGTTGAAGATAAAGATGAATGGGTTATTGATAGTGGATGCTCTCATCACATGACCGATGACAAAAGTAAGTTTGTAAGTCTGGAAAGATATGATGGAGGACTGGTTAGGTTTGGAGATGACACAACTAGTAAGATCTATGCAAAAGGATCCATTTCTTTTTATGGCAAGCATAATACTGAAGATGTTTTGTATGTGAAAGGATTAAAGCACAATCTTTTGAGTGTTGGTCAAATGTGCAACAAGGGTTAAGACTTGAGGTTTAAGGACAATGGATGCAAGATCATGGAAAGCTCTAGAACAGTGATTGCAACTGGTAAAAAGACTAAAGGCAATATCTAGCATTTGAAAGGAAATGATAACTATGGCTTGTTGGCTGAGGTTGATGAAAGCTGGCTATGGCATAGAAGGATGTGTCACATCAATTTTGACAACACTGTGAAGATAAGTTCCACTCAGGCTGTAAGAGATTTGCCCAAACTTGTGAAGCCTACTGATACATTGTGCAAGGAGTGCCAATTTGGAAAATAGACAAGAACAAGCTTCAAGAGCAAGGACCAATCTATTGAAGGTCTACTAGAATTAGTGCATACATATCTATGTGGGCCTACCAGAGTAAGAAGTCTGCAAAGAGACATGTATTTCATGTTGTTGATTGATGATTATTCTAGAATGACTTGGGTTACCTTCTTAAAAGAAAAAGCAGAAGCCCTAGAAAAGTTCAAAGCATTCAAGGCAATGGTTGAGAATGAGATAGATTTGAAAATCGAGTGCTTGAGGTCTGATAGAGGTGAAGAGTTTACATCAAATGAGTTCAACTTCTTCTGTGAGAATCAAGGGATAAAAAGACAATTATCTACACCTAGGACTCCACAACAAAATGCAGTAGTGGAAAGGAAGAACAGGACAATTCAAGAGGTTGCTAGAACAATGATGAAGGAAGCTGACCTACCAGAAATATATTGGAGAGAGGCAATTCAGACTGTTGTATACATCCTAAATAGAGTTCAAGTCAAAGGTAACAGTTCAAAGACTCTTTATGAATTGTGGCATAGTAAAGTTCCCACTATGAAATACTTCAAAGTTTTTGGTAGTAAGTGTTATATCAGAAGAGATGAAGATTTAGGTAAGTTTGATGCAAGATGTGATGAAGGTATCTTCCTTTGATACTCCACCAAGAGCAAGGCCTACCAGTGCTACAATAACAGGTTGAAGAAGATCATTGAAAGTGCAAATGTCAAAGTTGATGAAAGCAAGGAAAAGGTATCAAGTAGATATGAATCAGATGAACCAAATGCTTCAACAAGCAAAGAAATGGTACAACATGAAGATAGTTTAGATGAAGAGAAACAAGCTCTGAAAATTGTCACCAAGACACCAAGGTATGTAAAACTAAATCATTCTGAAGATCAAATCATAGGAGATAAGAGCAAAGGAATTATGACCAAAAGAAGAGCTATAGAAGAACAATTAAATTTCTGTTCAATTTCTAAGATTGAACCTAAGACTGTAAATGAAGCTTGCAATGATGAGAATTGGGTAAAGGCTGTGAAAGAAGAACTGATGCAAATAAAGAAGAATCAAACTTGGGATCTTGTTCTCAGACCAGCAGATAAAAATGTAATTGGCACCAAATGGGTCTTCAGGAATAAGATGAATGAGAATGGTGAAGTGGTAAGAAACAAAGAAAGGTTGGTATACAAAGGATACTCTCAAGTTGAAGGGATAGATTTTGAGGAACCATTTGCACCTATGGCAAGGATTGAAGCAATAAGAATGTTCTTACCATTTACAGCCTACAAAGATTTCAAGGTATATCAAATGGATGTGAAGTCTGCATTCTTGAATGGAGAATTGGAAGAAGAAGTCTATATTGAACAACTGGAAGGATTCCAATCATTAGATTAGAGTGACATGGTGTGCAGATTGAAGAAAGCTTTGTATGGACTAAAACAAGCCCCTAGGGCATGGTATGCAAGATTGGATAAGTTTTTGATATAGTTAGGGATCAATAAGGCTACTACTAACAACAATCTCTATTTCAAGATTAATGATGAACAAATCCTAATTGTTGCAATCTTTGTTGATGACATTATCTTTGGAGGCAATGAAGGTATGTGCATGGTTTTTGCTGGGGAAATATAAAATGAGTTTGAAATGTCAATGTTTGGTGAGATGAATTTCTTTTTAGGTCTACAAATTAATCAATTAGATAAAGGTATCTTCATTTCTCAGTCTAAGTATGTGAAAGAGTTGTTAAAGAAGTTTGGGATGGAGGACTTTAAACTGGTAAGCACTCCCATGGTATCTGGTTGTAAGTTGAGAAAAAATGATGACTCACCTATGGTAGATCAAAAAAGGTATAGATCTATGATTGGAGGATTACTTTATCTTACCTAAACTAGACCTGGCATAATGCATGCAGTTTTTCTTGTGGCAAGATTTCAAGCAGAACCTAAAGAATCACATGTGATGGTAGTCAAGAGAATACTGAGATATTTGAAAGGCACAATGGATTATGGGTTGTGGTATCCAAAAGACAATGATTTTACTCTTAGTGCATACACTGGTGCAGATTGGGCTGGAGATGTGGATGATAGGAAAAGCACAAGTGGAGGTGTATTCTTCTTGGGAAAAAGGCTGGTATCCTAGTTAAGCAAGAAACAAGACTCAATATCTCTATCTACTGCAGAAGCAAAATACATTGCAGCAGCATGCAGTTGCACTCAAGTATTATGGATGAAGTAGACATTGAAGGACAACAGAGTTGTGTATGAAAATCCAATTGCAATCTTTTGTGACAATACAAGTGCCATAAACATATCAAATAATCTAGTAATTCATTCAAGGACAAAGCATATATCGATAAGATATCACTTTCTGAGAGAAAAAGTGATAGAGAATGAAGTCAAGTTGGAGTATGTATCTACAAAAGATTAGATTACAGACATTTTCACCAAGCCTCTACCTAAGGATACTTTTGAATATCTTAGAGAAATGTTAAGGGTTATCACCACTCCTGCTTTAAACTAAGATGCACAAGAGTGCATCAGTCCGGTGGTGCTTAGAGTTCTACATCCAGATCCAGATTGATGTTTGTAAGGGCTACTTCTCAGGGGGAGTAGTCAAATGAAGAGAGTTTAGAAGAGAGATTGGATTAGAGTAGCATAATGCAAGTATGTGCCCTTTGCCATTGATGTCAAAGGGGGAGAGAAATCATGTGAAACACTCAGAAAAGAAGGAATTTAGATGTGTAAAGAGATAGGGGGAGAATCTTGTCTTGATGGTTGTTGTAGTTTTTCACATCATATGTTGCCATCAATGACAAAGGGGGAGATTGTTGCAAGTATGTGCCTAATCGGTGTTATCATTGATGTCAACATAGCTTTGTTGTTATTGATGTCAACATATCTTTGTTGTCATTGGTGTCAATTGTATCCTATCTTGCTATTCGTTTAGAATCTTTATATGTTGAGGATATTGAGAAAATGTGCTCCTCTAAAAGAAACAGAGAGTTGTAGTGAATTACAGTGAAGACAATGTATTGCATACTGAAGAATAGTCCAGAAGATTGCTCTACATTTCTTATATATTGAAGATCTTTGTCTATAGATTGGAAGTTATTTAGAGGCATGTTTGAAGATGCTAAATTTTGAGTTTGAGCCTCCAGTATGAAGAATTGAGTGAGTTACATTCACTAGAGTAAAACTTGCTTTTTCTGATTATTCACTGGTAACAAAAAGAAAGTATTTTGCTCTGCATTCCTCTGTATTGAAGTATTTTGCTCTATAGTTCTAGATGGAAGTTTGGGATGATAATAAGTGCCTACAACTCCAATGGTTTGTGTTTTGGTTGTTAGGGTTAGCTGACAAAAGATATCAATTAAATGTAAATAAAGATTAAACAAAGGAATAAAATACACAAAAATAATAACAGTGAGAGACAAGTTTTAACGTGGTTCACCCAAACTCGAACTACATCCACCAACATAGAGTCCAATATTATTATCCAGTAAATCAAACCGATTACAACTAGCAATCCTTGCAACTCAATACCGCTGCAAAATGCTACAATACATCAACGGAAACCCTAACCCTTAGCCATTTTTATCACAACTTTTGTCAGTTATAAAATAGGGTTTTTTTATGTCAGCCAATGAAAAATAATATCATACTCCACGCAAACCCCCAAACCACCACAAGGGGTGCTGCCCCTTGACCCCGTAGGAATTTGGGGGGAAACCGCACCGATAAAAGTGGGGTAAATTTAACCTCCGAGTATGATTAGGCTTCATATAACAATAATCTCTCACTTGGAGACTAATCAAACTCCACACCATATCATCTCCCACTTGGAGACTGGTCATAACACCGTTGAACCTATAGCTCCCACTGGAAATAAGCACCCTGTACTCTATTGTTCTGATTTTGTTTTCAGTATTGAAGACCAACCGAAGCTGAAGAGGAGCTCAGCTTCTCCCTTGTCACTACCTTTTTAAACATATCCATTAGATTTTCATCTGTATGTATCTTTTCCAGCCTTAACTATCCATCATCCAACACTGACCGAATGAAGTGATACCTCAACTGTATGTGTTTGGTCTTTGAATGCAAGGCAAAATTCTTTGCAAGATGTATGGCACTCTAACTGTCCATAAACAAATAATTATTAGCCTATTGTTTGCCCAATTCTTCCATGAAAGATTGCAGCCATATCATCTCCTTGCTTGCCTCTATTGTAGCTACATACTCTGCCTCCGTGGTGGATAAAGTAACCACCTTTTGCAACCATGAGATCCAACTCACCGCTGTACCACCTACAGTAAAGACATAACCTATAGTACTCCACCTGGTATCAATATCCCTTACCAAATCTGAGTCTACATAACCTACTAAATCAGTATTAGAGCCCCCAAAACATAATTGTTTATTGGATGTAGCTCTCAAATATCTGAGAATCCATTTTACTGCATTCCAATGCTCCAATTCGGGATGACTCATATACCTACTTATGACTCCTACAACATTTACAATATCTGGTCTTGTGCATACCATGGTGTACATTAAACTTCCTATAGCTGAAGCATATGGTACCTTGGACATTTTTTCTTCCTCCTCTGGTGTCTTAGGACACATCTCCTTAGTCAATTTCAAATGACTAGGCAAATGTGTGCTGATAGCTTTTGCATTCTCCATATGGAATCTCTGCAACACCTTTTCAACATAATCAACCTGAGATAGAGTCAATTTTCTATTCTTCCTATCTTGACAAATTTTCATACCAAGGATTTGTTTTGCTGCCCCCAAATCCTTCATAGCAAATGACTGTGCTAACTGCTGTTTTAACTCTCTTATGTGATCCATGTTAGACCCCGCTACAAGCATGTCATCAACATATAAACATAAAATAATGTAGTTGTCATTATCTAACCTCTTAAAATAAACACAATGGTCAGAATTACACCGGATGTAGCCTTGCTCAGCCATAAAACTATCAAATTTCAAGTACCATTACCAAGGTGCTTGTTTCAGGCCATACAAACTCTTCTTCAATCTGCACACCAGTTTCTCCTTACCTTTGACCTCAAATCCTTGGGGTTGTTCCATGTATATCTCCTCCTCCAAATCACCATGCAGAAAGGCAGTTTTCACATCTAACTATTCCAAATGTAAATCTTCAGTAGCCACAATACTTAAAATAGTACAAATAGAAGTCATCTTGACAACCGAAGAAAATATCTCATCAAAATCAATGCCCTTTTTTTGTGCAAATCTTTTTACAACTAACCTGGCTTTAAATCTTTTCTTACCTCCATTTTCCTCTTTTAGCCTATAAACCCATTTGTTTGGTAAAGCCTTTTTACCTGCAAGTAACTTACATAATTCCCAAGTCTAATTTTTTAGCAAGGAGTCCATTTCTTCTTTCATTGCAAGCTCCCACTGAACCTTTGTATCCATCTGCATAGCTTCATCATACCCTTCTGGTTCACCAACATATGTTAACAAAATAGAATACAAAGAGGGTGAAAACCTTTCAGGAGGTCTACTTAGCCTTGTTGACTGTCTAACATTCACTGGAGTTTGTGGTATTTCTGGTTGTTGTTGTGGAGCATGAGGAACCACTAGAACATCACTATTTGGAGTATCATCCAACACCACATAATCCTTTTCTTTCTTCTCATGCTGCTGCAACTGATCTTTGTACAACACCTTCTCATTAAATATAACATCCCTGCTTCTCACAATTTTCTGAATTTCAAAATCCCAAAGCCTATAACCAAATTCATCAATGCCATATCCAACGAAGGTAAACTTTTTTGATTTTGCATCCAATTTGGTTCCATTTTCAGAATCTACATGTGCAAATGCTTCACATCTGAAGGTTTTAAGAAAAGAATAAACTCACCTTCTTACCTGTCCATGCTTCCTCTGGAATACCACATCCCAAAGGAACTGAAGGACCTCTATTACTTAAATATACATCAGTGTTGACAACCTCTACCCACATGTTTAAAGGCAGCCCAACATGCAATCTCATGGTCCTTGCACACTCCATTATTGTCCTATTCATGCATTCAGCCACTCCACTTTCCTCTGGAGTCCCTAGAACCGTTTTCTGCCTATGAATTCCACTAAAGGAACAATAATCCTCAAATTCTTTGCTGCAATACTCACCACCATTATCAGATCTGAGACATTTTAATCTTTTACGAGTCTCATTCTCAACCAAGCTTCTCCATTTCTTAAATGTTTCAAATACATCATATTTTTGCCTAAGGAAATAAATCCATACCTTCCTAGTTGCATCATCTATCAATGTAACATAATACCGAGAGCCACCGAGAGAAGATACCTGATTTGGTCCCCATACATCTATATGCACAAGTTCTAACTTTTCATCTTTCTTTTGCTTCCCATCCTTGAGGAAACTAACTCTCTTTTGTTTGCCATACACACAACTTTCACAGAAATCCATATTAATACATTTCAGACCTAGTAAAACTTTCTTAGAATGAAGTACCTTCATACCTTTTTCACTCATATGCCCAAGTCTGTTATGCCAAAGTGTTGTCTTAGAACTTGCAGCAACTGTTTCAGTCTCTTCCTATGAACCTGCAGCAATTGTTCCTGAACTTGTTTGTTTTTTCTCTGCAATAGCTAAAGTAGAAGGAACAGTATGACCTATACAAAGATATAAGGTGCCTACTTTCACACCTTTTGCTACTATTAAGGTACCTTTTGAAACCTTCCAATTTTTATCAGTAAATGTAACAATGCAACCTTCTTTAGCTAGCTACCCTACTGAAATTAAATTCCTATTGAGCCTTGGAACATGCCTTACCTCTTGTAGTAGCCAATGATTCCCATTCTACAACTTAATATTGATTCTTCCCTTTCCAACAATCTGACAAGGTTCGTTATCTCCCAAATAAACCAGCCCAAAATCCCCTTGGACATAATCAAGAAAATAACTTCTATGGGGCATAGCATGAAATGAGGCCCCTGAATCTAAAACCCATGAATCATCTGCATTATCTAGGGAGAGAATCAAAGCATCATCTTCAAATTTATTACTTACAACATTTGCCTCCTTATTTCCTTCTTCTTTGTCTCCTTCTTTAATCTTCAGAGACCAACAATCTTTCTTCAGATGCCCTAGTTTCCCACAGTACCAACAATCCTTCTGTCCTCTAGATTGGGATCTCTTGTCCTTTGATTTTCCTCGTGACTTCCCATGACCTCCAGAACCTTTTCCTCTCTCCTTTGATCTACCCCTGCTTTCTGCATTCAAAACATTACCTAATGTGGACCCTCCTGAGCTTTTCCATCGCATTTCATATCTAAGGATAACACCAACAACATCATCAAATTTTAAAGTATTTGAACCAGATACAGAGTTACTTACAACCATTACCAAGCTATTCTAGCTTTCTAGCAAAGAACGTAATATCAAGAGAGCCCTCACCTCTTCATCAAAATTTACTTTTACAGAAGTTAATTGACTGATAATCATATTAAACTCATTTAAATGATCTATCACAGATTCACCTTCAATCATTTTCAAATTAAACAAACGCTTCATGAGAAATACCTTATTTGAGGCTGGGGGTTTTTCATACAATTTAGCCAAAGCTTTCATCAAACCATATGTTGCCTTCGCTTCTGTTATATTGAATGCCACTGATGGTGCCAGACACAACCGAATGGTTCCCAGTGCCTTTCTATCTAGAAGATTCCAATCCTCATCAATCGTTGTTACCAGTTTCTTGGCTACTCCTTCCAACGGCCTCCATAAATCCTTCTAATAGAGATAATCCTCCATCTACATCTTCTATAACTGATAGTTCTGCCCATTAAATTTGTTTACCTTCAATTTACCCTCATCTGCCATTGCTCCCACTCAACCGTGAGACCTTCCTGTAGACGATAATCGAACACAACCTGTTTTGATACCACTTGTTATGGTTAGCCAATAGAAGATATCAATTAAATGCAAATAAAGATTAAACAGAGGAATGAAAATACACAGAAATAATAACAACGAGAGACAAGTTTTAACGTGGTTCACCCAAACTCGAGCTACATCCACCAAAGAGAGTCTAATATTATTATCCAGTAAATCAAACCGATTACAACTAGCAATCCTTGCAACTCAATATTGCTGTAAAATGCTACAATGCATCAACAGAAACCCTAACCCTTAGCCATTTTTATCATGACTTTTGTCGGTTACAAAATAGGGTTTTTTATGTCGGCCAATGAAAAATAATAGCATACTCCACCAAAACCCCCAAACCCCCGCAAGAGGTGCTGCCCCTTGACCCCGTAGGAATTTGGGGGAAAACCGCACCGATAAAAGTGGGGTAAATTTAACCTCCGAGTTTGATTAGGCTCCATATAACAACATTGGTGGTCCGCAAGCTATCTTTCTTTTATGACAGTTGAAGATAGTAAAGTTCATATGCTTCGGTGTGAAGAATCTCATGGATAAAGTGGTTAGAATTTTGTGGTTGCTTTTGGTGATTACAATGTGCTTGTGGATGCCTCCTGATCATGATCCTACCTATACATTGGTCTACATTAAGGAATTGAGATTGTGTTTGAAGATTATTCCCAGATAACATAGTGTATAACCAATCTTAGCCGACTTGGTTAATTCCAGTGATTGTGGAGATCTCTTGAAGATTGCAAAAGCATGTTGTGACATGGAAGATCATGTTTGAGTCCCAGCTAAGGTGTGGCATGATCCACATACATCTTTGCTATACTTCCTTAGCACAATTTTATATTAGTTCAAGACCTATTTTGTAAATGTTTGTAATCAACCTTGGAGATTGTTCCAACGGTTGATGAATGTAATGCCGACCTTGATGTACATTCTAAGGTTGATGAATGATATATATACTTGTAATTTTGTCATGGGAAATATGTCCTTGTGTGAAGATGCAAAGTTAAGAAAAGAAGTGTAATAGTAGTGCAGAGCAGAGGAAAAATATTGAGCTTCAATGGAACTAAATTTAGGCATGGAGTAGATGCTATCATATCAGTTCAAAACCCTTGGCAGTGAGCTGCCCCTTGGTAGTGAGCCTTTTTCTGGGCAGTGAGCATTTGATTTTTAGTATTGTGCTTTACATATATATCTTATTGGTTAACCCCCACCATGGTTTTTCCCTTAACAGGGTTTTCCACATAAAAATCTGGTGTCTCTTGTGTTTGATCTTGCAACTGTGTTTAAGTTTCTGATTTCATGCTTTCATGGCTTAATTATAATATCAATGGACAAGTGATTAATGTTTTAAAGTGCAGAAGTAGTTAAGGTTTTGGGACAACTGATTCACCCCCCCTCTCAGTTGTCTGGTGCATTTCAACAGTTAGGATGTGATTAGATTTAGTGTTTACAATTAGAATGCAAGACTTGAATCTTCTCACAAGGGACTACTGAAGTAGGAACATCATTGTTCACAATATAGGCAATCTCGTGTAAGAGGTCAAGACCATTAGGATGATTAGTTAACATGGTATGGAGGGCCTCAATTATGGTAATGGGAACATTAGACATGTTCTCAGTCTCATTCAATTGTGACTAGAAATCTACAATGTGCTTATCTAAGTTACACATGTTAGTTTGAGAACTAAGGTGCAATGAAACTTCATGGTTAAAGGCCACATCAGTATCATGGTAAGTTGTTAGAGAATTCAGAAGATGTAGAAGAGTTGTTATTTTTGGATTCTAAGAGAAGTTTGTGAAGTTAATAGTTGTTCTAATTGGAGAAGTAATAGTTCAAAAGTGTGTCATTCTTAGATTATGGTAGCTTCTTCTATAAATGTTGTCTAAATAGAGGGATTTCATAAAATGAGAAATGGGCTTCACAATGCACAAGCTGAGATGATGAAGAAAAGGTTTTGAAAGTTTTGAAAGGAAGTTTTGAAGTGTTTTAGAGTGGCAGGTTCACTAGAATGTAGTGTAGGAAAAATGATTCAACTAAGAAAAGTCTTGTTTTCTAAGCTAAATGTTCTCTTATGACACTACACTAGGGACTACTAGTTCTTTTTGAAGAAATTAACTGATTGCTATTCCAATTAGAAAGAACAAATTAAACTAGCATATCCTAACATGTTTTAATCTTGAAAGACAATGTTCTTTAGCAAGCTAAAACACAAATGCAAACTAAAAAGTTGTTGATTTATAGATTCTGGAATGTAAATTTGACAAATATAAATATAGAACTATAAATGATAGGCAAATAGGAATATGGAAACTAAATTTGAAGGTCTATGTTGAGAATGCCTACAAAATGTGTGGACATTTGCATGACACACTATAGTCCATATGGCTGCTACAACAAAAACTCTTGAAAAACCATCCTCTTCTCAAAATCTGTGCCAAATCTACATAGCAAGGAAACAAGAACACAAAAGTAGCACTCTAGGTGATAACATAAGCAAAAAGGAAATAATTTTAACTTAAATATTTTGAGAAAAGATGAAAATGACAAGAAGAGGAAATTACTTGCATACTTTTGTGTGACTGAATATTCTGAACAAAACCTATATCTAAAACAAAGGAGAAAAGTTTAGGGCTGCAAAGGAGCTTGCCACGAATGGTCAAACCCCTATTTCAGTCTTTCAACATTTAGAGGAAGCCAAGAAAATGATAAAGTGTGTGCTCTTAGCCTAAATGTGTCTAGAACTAAAAGTAGTGATAAGAAATTTGTGAATGCTACTCTTAGGTCTACAAAAAGCAACAAACTAGTGTGTATGTGTAAGAAGACAAGAGGATGTGAAAAGCCACAAATGCAAAGGACACTAAATGGATTCTAAAAACAAAACATAAATGCAAAAAGGAGGTAAGAACAATATCACCTTAAATATGAAGAGATGAATCCTATGAAATGAAGAGAAAAAGATGTTAATAAAACCCTAGCCAGATGTAGTATGCTCAAAACCCCACGAAGAGTGCTAAAATATGTTGCAAATTCACATAAAAACCTAGAGATTGTTGTTGATTATTAAAGAGTGTTGAAAGAGTGTTGGAGATTGCACAAGATCTTGAGAGATTGCAATAGATTTCACTAGTTAACAAAAGATAGATACCAAAAATGAAGAATGAGAGGGAAATAGGAGGTCCAAGGTCTCAAGGAGTCATCCAGACTTGCGTAGAGGCATTACAAAATACCCAAACATGGGGCAAGGTGGAAAAATTTAAAAATGACATCATACAACAACAATTCAGCGGATTCTAGTGTGTTGCACAAATGTTTGTACATCATGTTGGTGTCTAGGTAGCTACAACTCCTAAAGGGTCCAATCACCAAGAACCAACAAGAATGATATGACATTAAAACAAAATTACACAAAGAGAATGATAGAAACCATAGCACAAGCCTAACCTTGGCACCATGGGTAGAAAAAGGCTAAGGCAAGGGCTAAATAAGCCAAATAACATGTTAGGGGAGACAAACACCAAAGTGGGTCCAAAACACAATGTGAAATTGCAAGGGTATGCAATTTCTAGGTTATAGTCACTATTTGAGATAATAAGGACAACATAGACATCAACATTTTTTCTTGGCATGTCTTCCAATTTGTTCAAAATCATTAAATCAATCCAAGGGTACTAAGGTAAAATGAGGGGAGTAAGTCACCTCCCACACCTAGCACAATAAGCTCTAATAATGTCTCTAGGCACCACCAAGTCTAAATAACAAAGGAAAATATATTTTTGAAGACAAGAAGTATATGGATGAAGGCCACACAAAATCTCAAAACCAAAAATATTGGGTCAAAATTGTAGGGGTGAGGGTTTATTTTGTAGATGTAGGATTGAACTTGGATTGAGCACCACTCATCTTTTAATTTGTTGGAGTTTCACTATCTCATATTTATAGCAGGAACAAAAACTAGATCACTAAACAAAAATTACAACAAAATATCTTCCTATCACAAATGAAGCTAAGTACCCTTTAAAGGGAAATAATATGTCTTACACAAAATATCCTGGAGTAAATAATTGAACAATAATAAAAACCTAGGATTAAGAGCTAGAATAATAAACACAAAATTAATTTTATAGAATTTAAATAAATCAAATATGATACTTAGCTAGATATTGAATGGTTGAATATCCTACTAAAAATGTCAAAAATTGAATTGTTAATGTGCTCAAAATTAGGGCATTGTCTAAATAAAATGCCTCAAAATATATAAAATAACTGCTTTTTACTCTAATTCATATCCATGCTTACATAATTGCTTTGACACATGGAATTGAACTTGGGCCTACAAAAGTGAATTAACAAAGAATTGATGATTGTAATAGATGCACCTCATCTTGCTCTATATGTATTTGAAGTGGGGGGGTGTTTATAGACAATATTTGGGAACTTTCTAGGTGAAGATTTATCCTCTTTTGGTCAAGCCCCTAGACAAACTGATTCAATGACTTTAGAACAACAATCGAAGACAATAAACAAGCATGCAAGGATGTCAAAGATGATGTATGCTCTAATAATGTTATTATAGATGTATCTTGAATGGTCTATAACAATGCTTTTCCATAATCCTTAATGATTTTAAAATGAATGATGAATACCCTTATATATAACAACATAACACTAGGATACAGTGAGACTATGAGATGACCTAACATTCGTAGGTCGACCAGGCTGGTAGGGGGAAGCCCTCCGTGTTAAAAATTGTTGATTATTCCTCCGCTTCTGACCCTGACGACCCAGAGAATGAGATGGAGATTAAGGAAGTAAAGACTACCCCTGTGTAGGATCAAGAGGTAGATAGCCACTTTGACTCTATGAACAATTCTTATTATGATACTAGACAAGATGATGTTGAGATTCTGGAGACTCTAGAGAAGGTGGAAAGTGCCAGGGATGGTGAATCTAACAAGAAGCTCATGCAAGAGCTCAAGGAGGTTAAGTCTCGACTCTCGGCTATGGAAGCTAAGGTCAAGTTGTTGGTGACCATTTGTTTGAAAGTCATCCACCGGGTGGCCACTACTTTTACTACTCTACAGGAAGAACACAATACTGAAAAGGATGCAAAGACTGAGAACAAGGAGGCACTGTTGAAGTTTCTGAATGATGATTGGAAAGATCTATTTAATTAGTTTTTACTTCTGTTCTATTTTTTGGACCTTGTTTTATTTTGATAATGTTATGAACTCTTGGTGTTAGTCAACTGTTTTTGTGTTGTTCTTGGCCTTTGGCCTGGTTCACTGCCCTTTGGGTTTTTGTTATCGGGATTTGCACTTGTGTTTGCAGCTTATTAATATCAAAAACAACATAACACACAAATCCATATAATGTGTACTAGGTTGACTCACAATGGCTAGTGAAAAGGTCGACAAGGGTTTAAATTTAAAATTTGAATTTAAAAGTTTGAGGTTTAGATCCATATGTGGGGAAGTGAGAACGGTAAATTCTGCACCAATGAAACTAATCTAGGATGACAAATGATAAATCTAGAGATCCAGATCAATTTCTAAGGATAAATGATAATGTGGATCATATAATAAAATAAAGTTACGAACTTTCTCACAAGAATACACTACTTATAAACTTATTATTACATAAAAATACCCTAATCAAAATGAAACCAAAATATAAAGAAAAGAAGCATGAAAAATACAATTTTTATCATTACAACCCTAAACCTCTTTATCAATTTCCTACACCATATTTGTATAATATTTTCAATTCAACTCTATTATTTAAAAATATCTAATTGTTAGTCCCTGTTCATTCTAATTGTCTATTTAAAATAACTTTATTTCTTGTCAAATGAACTAATTAAACATAAAATTCATCATTTTAAAGTTTTGACATTACAATCTTGACATCACATGTATGTTGATTAAGTTTTTTTCCCGTCATTTTCAACCATCCTCATCTTATCTATTTATTTACTTCTGGAAGCTCCATATCACGAGGATCTCCCTTTAGACTTCACATGCCGTAGTCAAGTTGATTTTTTAGCCGCTTTGCTTCATTTTTCAAACCACAAAGCTTTCATCCAATTTGACAAAATAACACGTTAAGAATGCTTATCATACTCTTTCTTCAAACGTGAATAATCTAGATCTTTTAGATTCTTTTAGTGAAGAATATATTTATATCAAGTTTTTTCATCTTATGATGTTTTCATTTCTTTTGGATAATTTAAATTTTTTTAATATGTTGAGGGTAGGAACTTGAGGGTCTAAACTTGATGGCCGTATGGCTGTACATAGTCATTTTAGTTGTAAAATACAATTAAAATTATAGGAAGATTATATCACTTGAAAGGCAAGATTTCAGGTATATATATATATATAGTCTATGTATATTTTTTTTCCCCTAAAATGGATAGGCTTTAATATTTTAAAAGCAACCTCAAATAGATAACTATCACAAAAAAATTGCTTGACAGGTAGGGTCAACCATTAAATTTAGGCCCTGGACTAGAAAGATGTTAGTAGTAAATGATGAGGTTTTTCATGAAAAATTTGAAGTTCAACTTGTTAAATATAAGGTTGTGGATTAGTCATTTCATCCAAACAATATTTTTAAAAAGGAAATGATGAAAATATTTATCATTAATTGTCATCTACAGTTAATATGAAGAAAATTGATATGGTATAGTCACTACTCACTTCAAACCTTCCATTCACACTAAACATGTAGACCTACTAATGCTTTATTTCTTTTCATATGGACTAATTAAATTTATAAAATTTGTCAAAAGTTTTGACATTACAATTTTTGACATCACATGTATACGGATTAAGTTTTTCCCCATCATTTTCAACCATCTTTGTCTTTATTTTTTGACCTTTTTAACATCATATGTCATACTCAACAATTTGTTTTTTAACCCACTTTGTTGCATTTTTCCAACAACCAAAGCTTTCATCCAATTTGGAAAAAGAAAATAACACGTTAACAATGCTCATCATACTCTTTCTTTTTTTGAAGATCTTTTAAAAAGAGGCTCATGGGATCTTTCTTCAAACATGAATAATTTAAGTCTTTTAGATTTTTTAGTGAAGAATATATTTATATCAAGTTTTTTCATTTTATGATGTTTTTTGAGTGGATAATTTAGATTTTTTAGTATGTTGACACAAAGAAGATGTTATTGGTAAATGATGAGTTTTTTCATGAAAATTTCAAAGTTCAACTTGCTAAATATAATATTGTGGAATGGCCACTTCACCCAGACCATATTTCTAAAGAGTAAATGATGAAAAGATTTATCCTTAATTGTCATCTACAATGAATATGAAGAAAGTTGGTATAGTAAAGTCATTGTTCACTTCAAGCCTTCCATTTGTATGCATAACATGTAGACCTATCAGTACCTTATTCATGTCACTACAAAAAGCCCCCAACATACCAATTTCTCTTCGTGTGGCTTTTATCTCCTCCTTCTTACCATCATGTTGAACCAATGAAGATGTTGAATCCTCTCCTTCCAAAAACTTATCCACAAAATTCTTTGACACACTTATGAGTTCCATAGCCTTTACCACTTCCATGTCACTAAATTAGTTTGGGGAGAAAAGATTGAGCAACAAAAGTTATAAATTTGTATCTACAACCATTGTTGTGAAATAGGGTACACTCTTACAAATGATGAAATCTTATTAACAAAGTATCTGAATCTGAAGTACAGATTGTGCCATCACTTGATTAACCATAAAATGAATGTGGAAGTATAAATTGACAAATAAGAAATTAGCAAACCATAAGATTTAAAAACATAAATGTTAGGTGGAAAAGAGAGACCTAGCCTAAAAGGTTAAACTAGATCAAACCCTCTTCCATGAACATTGAGACACAAACCAAGCTTGGCTTCTACCCATAAAGGGGAGCCAAACTACAGGGGTTTTGTCCCTTTGTTGTATAGAGGAGAATCAACTAGATCCAACCAATCAAGCTAGGGCAAAGTAGGAAACCCTAATTAAGCAAGATTTGTGAATATACAACTGCTGGAAACAGATACAAAGAATATAACACCATAGCAGGGATAAGAGGATAGAGGAGAAACTGGATATGTTTAGGAGCAAAGAGGTACTAGGGCACTAGGCGCCCTAGAACCAATTTAGGGTTTTACAAAATGTTAAGGTTCCAATTTCTTCACCTTCATGTATTCTTGTCTCCTGTCACTTGGTATCTTCAGATTCTTCCAAATGTGACTTGCACGCACACACGAGGAAAAAGGGTTGGTGCTATTTAGGAGCTTGCCTAAGTCAAGCTCTATTATTGGTGTTTCCACCTCCACAAGAGCAATGATGAGATATCAAAGAGTGTGTGCCCTAGGAGGACAAAGGCAAATATGAAGTAGAATATAATGTTGTAATAAAGCATGAATTAACGAAGTCACCATGAGCATGGAAACCCTAGCTTGCTTGATGTGGCATCACAACTTGACTCAAGAAGTTGGTGTAAACCAAAGAAGTAGAGAGATCTTCACAAGACTCGCAAGAAGTTAGTGCAACAACAATAATCCACCATAGAGAGCTTTAGAGAAGAATAGAGAGCAACAGAGAAGAAGAAAGAATGCAAGTGTGCCTAGATTTCTTAGATATTCAAATAAATAAATTAACTTGCTTATATATGCATTCTCGCTCACCAACAATGAATAAAACCAAATGGGGCTGACATGTATAAGCCAAGGAGGTGTTCTAAGGAGACACCACAAAAATAGGGCCAAGGCAAACATCTGGGACCAAGGTGTTAGGTGCCCTGATCCTTTAGCCCCACAAACTCCGGAGAGTGCCAATTAAAGTGGGCTTAGCCTATTGTAAGTTTATTTTGTCAGGTTTATTCATCAAAATCAAGAATTGATTGTTTATTTCTTTAATGGGTGTTAAAATAGGTCCTGATTAACAAGGGTAAACATTTTACTCCATAACATTTAGCCCTCACTTTAGCGTGGGTACAAGCTTATGATTGAACTCATACTAAAGTAAGGAGACGACAGATTTCACTCACAACAAACATATGAAACCATAAAATGTCACCAAAGTTGAGGGGTGATCAAGCCCCCAAGTTTAGGATTCTAGGAGTCTATGATGAATTGCATACACATAAGACACATAAAATAATTTCTACATACATGAAGCATTTAGAAAACATGAGATAAGTCATATAAAGCACACACTTGAGAAATCACAATGTATACACGTAATACACAAAGTATACACGCAATACACAAAGTATGCATGCTATACACAAAGTATACACACAATACACAAAGTATACAAGCTTAACATGAAGCATACACACAAGGTACAAAGTATGCATGAAATTGTTAAGTAGAAAAGAGAGACTAGCTCAATAGATCAAACTAGGTCAAACCCTCTTCTACAAAACATTGGGGCACAAACTGAGTTTGGCTTCTACCCAAGAAGGAGAGACAAACTATAGGGGTTCTACCCTTTTGTTGTACAGAGAAGCAATTAACCCAAATCCAATCAATCAAGCTAAGATCAAGACATAACACCCTAGTTATCAAAGATCTGAGTACAACAGACTATCGGTACCTGAAACCCAACAACCAAAGGAATAGCAGAGGTTAATGAACAATTCAAAAACTTTTCTTGAAGGTCAAAATGCCTAGGACAAGGGCACTTGGCAGCCCTGGTCCCAAATTAGGGTTTTCAGAAACTACAAACTCTATCAGGTCTGTACCAGCAAGCTTAGTCTTCCTCCCGGATGTCACCTTTCGAAACCTTTCCGTCTGACCTACACACATGAAACGAGGGAAAAAGGTTGGGTTCTATTTGGGAGCTTGCCTCAGTCAAGCCCTAAGAATGGTGTTTCCACCTCCACAATAGCAAAGATGATAGATAGAGAGTGTATGCCCTAGGAGGGCAGAGGTAAATATGAAGTAGAATGGAATGCTAACACAAAGCATGAAGGAAAGAAGTCACCATGAGAAAGGAAACCCTTGTATGCTTGTAGACGACATCACAACTTAACTCAAGAAGTTGGTATAGCCTCCAAGATCTTCACAAAACCTACAATATGTTAGTGTCGTAGCAATAGTCCACAAGAGAGAGCTATAGAGAGCATGAGAGAGAAAGAGAGAATGTAAGAGTGCCAAGATTTCACTAGATAGAGTTAGTTGTTCAAATGAATAGGATAACTTATTTTTATACTCATTCCCATTGATTTCTAGAGAGTTAAACCTCATAAGGCTGACATTAGGAATGTTTTAAAGGGCCTAAGCCGATAAGGCCACTTTTTAGGGCAAGGCTAAAGGAGGGCCCAAGGTGCTTGGGCACCTTGGTCATTTAGCCAAACACCTCTTGAAAAAGGGCACTTGGAGTATGCTTAGCCCCACCTTATGATTCTTTTCTAGGTTTCATGCAATGGGATCAAGTATTACATGCCTAATACTCAAAAAGGTATTAAAATATGTCTTAATAAACAAGGGTGAATATTTGAGGCCCACCTAGGAGGTAAACTAAGGGTAAAATGGTGTACACATTTTACGACGCAACATTTAGTCCCCACTTTAGTGTGGGTACAAACTTATGTTCGAACTCATACTAAAGCATGGAGAAGACACAATTCAAACACAACAACATAGGGGTCCTAGAATGACGCTAAAATTGAAGGGTGATCAAGCCCCCAAGTTTAGGATTCTAGGCATCTATGATGATTTGCATACACAAAAGACACATAAGGTAATTCATTCATACACATGAAGCACTCAAAAAACATGAGATAAAATGAAGTATACATAAGGCATACACTTGAAAAGTCACAACGCATACACACAATACACCAAGTATACATGAGGCATACACATGTAAGGTACAAAGTATACATAGAAGACACATAGAATAAACATAGAGAATAAGAATATACATAATGCAAAAGTCCTTGAGTCAACATGATGAAGGATACCTTGATCTAAGTGATGTATCGATCATCATGCATCATTCCCCGAGATGCAATAAAGAAGAATGCTAAGGGGTTAGTTAGAAAAGAGAAGAAGCATAAGACAAAAAACATCAAACACACAATCCATGTCAAAAGGAAAGTTTTTCCACTCAAGGGAATACATAAAGCTACCTCCTACAAGAGAAATTACAATAAGCCTTGTAGAATAAGAAGGCAAAGCAACCTTACTACCAAATTCTAGTTGGTGGCACAACCCTTCTCCCAAACATGCAAGGAGCTTCAACTTAGGAAAAACAAGATAGACTCAAGATCTTGCTTCCAAGTTTCAACCTGGGAGAACAAGATAGACTCAAGATCTTGTTTCCAAGCCTTTCGTAATCATTTCCAAGAGAGTGTAGATTTGGTAACCAATAAGTGCTTAGATAGAATGAAGAGAGTAAGGCGCATAGCCTGATATATGCCCCCACCTTAAAGTGATTGCTAACTCCCACAAGAAGAAATCGAATTTAAGGTAGAGTGAGAAAGAAACATAAGACAAGCATGAGAGCTTTTTAAAAGCACATGCCCAAATGAGATGTGTTTACAAAAGTGACATCGTAACAAGGGGTTGCCCCCAAGAAGAGGAAATCAAGGCGATGCTTACATGCATGATACGCAATGGCTTGTTTAGTCATGGTATGATGTTGAGAATTGCTACAAGGTGCTCTAGGTACTACATCAAGCATGGTGAGCAGTGGTAGAGCCAAATCTTGTTTGAAGTTGGGGAATTTTGTCACCCAAGACTCGGTATTCATTAGTGGAATGGTCAAGTGCTCAATGATACACACAATAAAGGGCTGAATGATTATTTTGTTGAATCTTTTTATTTTTTAGAGGAAGAGTGACTAATCATTCTTTGAGTAGACTCGGCAACATACACTCTTGTTGAGATAAAAGAGAAGATATAGGGGGAGTAGGAAGCAAACCTTTTTCTTGAGAACATGGTGGAGAGAATGTAGGAGAAGGCCAGAAACCCAAACCTACTTTAGAAAAGTGTGGTGTTGGCTCTACAGGTTCCTTAATTCCATGTTCTTTATATCCTAATCCATTTCCATTGTATCCTTGTTTTGAAAGAATTTTGAATCCAAGCCCATAACGTTTCTCTAAGACCGAAGGATGAAGAGAGGTCATATGGATAGCATTGTTTTTAGAAGTATGATTATATGTTGAAGAAGAAGGTTCATTTTCATCATGGTGAGGAGGGTCAATCTTTGTTTCAATCATCCCATGGGCATTGAAATCTAAAGAAGCCACTTCATTACCAAGACATGCATTAGAATTAGATGATTCATTTGATTGAGATGATACTTTATCACAAATGGTTGCCATTCTTGTAGGGGAAGGCGGATCTTCACCTATTTTAAAGGTTTTATCATCATTAAATTTGTGTTTAAACTTTGTAGTAGTATGAGAATGTATTGAAGAAATTGTATTTACCTTCGAGATATTAGGGTGTGAGGGTGGGATTTTGTATTCTCTCGCAAAGGATGGTGTCAAATCCAACAAACCCCAATCATCACCACAAAATGTATTCAAAGGACCAACACTATCCTGACCAATACTGTTGTTAGTAGCAGAGGGTAGTGTTAAAGAAGGGATCAAACTACTCAAAGGAGTTTGATGTCTCGTTTCTATTTTCAAGCAACTATCCAGAGCCAGATCAACTTCAATGGTATGTACTTTATTTTCAAAGATGAATTTTATTGAATGATGAAGGGTAGATAGAACTACCCCCATGGCATGAATCCATAGTCTACCAATAAGAAGATTGTATGAAAGAGAATTAGGCATGACATGGATAAGGGTAGGCACTGTCTTAGGTCCAGCCTTAATATCTAAGGTTATGGTACCCAATGATTGTCTACCAAGATTATCAAAGACACAAATTTTGAGATTATCTAGTTTAATTAAAGATATATCAACATTGATTTATCTAACACATCTATTCCACAAACATTAAGACATGATTTACCATCAATCATAGTGTATCTTATCCTCTTTCTATTAATGATGACATATATCATAAGAGACTCATTTTAGTTTTGAACTTCTACGGGAGGTAACTCATGTTGTTGAAATGATATATCAGATGTTGTTGCCTGCATACATTCTAACAAAGATACTACATCATTCGGTCTAGCAGAAGGTGGAACAACTACCTTTTGTAGAGCCTCATGGAGTGTTCTGTGGTATGTAGGTGATGTTTGATATTAACCCCATAGAGAGATCTTAGCTAGAGTAGCACAGAGTTGCTTGACAAGATCATATTCTTTACCAATATGAGTAGGAAGACGAGGTGCTTTGAGGTAGGACTGGTTGAGAAGGTGGAAGAGAAATGGGAACACTTGGTGTTTGCTTACTTTTCTTGTTATTACTTGTGTTGTATGTGTGAGCAATAGTGTGATGCTGCGACTGTAAGCACAAAAATCACGCACTGCCTCCATAAGGACCCTATGATGATTTTAATCCTTGTCACATACATGTAAGCATGAAATAATGTCCTTTAAGTAGCAAGCCTCTTGATGATGTGTCCTCTCTTCTTGTCTTGTGTTGTTTCTTCCTTGTTGATTTCCCTCTCTCCCCGTTTGCGATGCTTTTTGACACTTGTTGTGACACTTGTCGACTTGCATTTTCTGGCTTTCAACCTTGATCCTAAGCCTTGTGAGTGTCTTGTAGGTGAGTTTTCACCTCTCCCCTTTGTTTCTCCTCTAGTGTACCTCCTAGAAGAATTCTAGAGGTCTCCTTATCCATCTCCCGCTTTCAGTTTTCAGTTTCATCAAACCAATCCAAATCTCCCCTAGGAGATTCTGTTGACGCAAGCAGAGATTTGGATTCTTCCACATGACTGACCTATTTCTTGATGGAGAACCTTTCCTTTTCCTCTCTCTTACCATCTCCCAGCCTATTTTTCTACATCTGACCCTGTCCAGCCTGGATCTCCCCCGGGCGACCCTACTGGCAAAAGGGGTGACCCTGTCATTTTTGAAGCCATGGAAAAACTCAAGTTTCTCTCTCATTTTTGTTCCATTTTCACTTGTTTTTGTTTCTGTTTTCATGGTTTTTGATCCCTGATATAGAGTTAACTATTTCATGCACCCACACATGCATAATTAGCTCTATTTGATCTCAAATTAACTCTTCAATCAATCCCATGCATTCCCTCACCTCCATTTCCTCTCCAGTGATAAGCTATCATTGCTTCATCACTCTCTAATCAGCTGAGTTCACTGGGTAATCAACCTTGTGAACTCCCCAATCTATTCTTGTTAACTCATCAATCAAATGAGTTAACTCTCCAATCAATTCATTCTTCTAAACCTATAAATACCCCCTCCCTCAAGTACAAAGGGAGGCAAATTCATTGTGCACACAACTCTTGCCAAATTTTGCTCTCCAACTTAGCATTCAAATGCTCTTACAGGATGAAGGTGCCTTTTGCTTTATTTGTTCAACCAAGTAGCGTCACACTGCTTCATTCTATGCCATTGTGTTCAACCCAAGCTCTCATCAAGCTCATACAAGCTTCATCAAAACTTCTTTCTGCTTCTTTGGGTCATTTTGTTGTCAAGACGATCACCTGCAACCACAAAAGGATTTCTAGGTTGCCTCTCACAAGGATTACTGAGGGTAGTGGAGTCAACAAATCTTTGTTTCTCTCAGGTTCCTTCATTGTTTTCTTTCAATTCATAGTAATTAGAGAATCAAATTTGCTCTTGGGAAAAGTAAAACATTGCTTTTTCCTTAATAGTTAGATCTTGCATGTTAGATTAAATGCTTTCATATTTCTAGATCTAGTTTATTAGAAGAAGCATTTTCCCTTTTCTTAGATTAAATTGCATTCAAAACATCGAAAACACAGAAAACATAGGTTAACATTGCATTGGAAAAGTCATATAGAATTGCATACATATTTGCCTTTCATAGATTAGAAGCACTTTCATTTCTAAAATACTCTAAAAAATACCAAAAAAAATGTTTTGCATATCATTTAGTTTGCATGTATATAGAAACAATAGAATAGACAACATTGCAAACCCTCAATTCCATCACGAGGTAACCACGGTTCAAACAATTCCAAACAAACCCTTGATTTCATCACAAGGTAAAAATGAGTCAAAACACAAGTCAAACCCTAGGTCAACTAAACCCTAGGTCAAAACCCTAGATCTGGTTAAGGTTAGTAATTACACAATTTCCTCTATCCTGATTCACGAATGAGCTTAGGAATGAGAGGAGAGTGGGTGAGGGCTATCCATGACAAGATCCAAGAGATCCATCCAAGACCTCAACAACAAACATTTGTCTTACCACAAGGAGACCCACTTGTCCTTTTGTTGTTAGAAGAAACTAGACAACGACAGATACAACACGACCTCTTACAACACATACAAAGACAAGAGGACATCAACGAGAACAATCGCTTACCCACACAGAGGTGGAATCTTAGAAATCCAAACAGAAGAAGAGAAACTAGTGACCCTTTGGGTCATAAGGTTATCTCAACTACAACAACAATTAGATGAAACATACAACAAAGCACACAACAATGAAGGCTGCAGTACTTGTCAACCCCTCTCCACAAAGACCAACTCTCCAACGAGCTAGACCCCCATCGTGTCTCACCTCCTCTCGACTGGCTAATTCCACGTGAGCGAGAGTGACGTGGCAAATCACCCCATGGAAAGGAGGGAAAGGGCATGAGTCACGATTTTGAGCGTATAATGACACATATTGAGCACCTTGATTTCTTTGAGTAATCTATTTTGCATTATTGAAAATGTAACCTGGGGGTCAAGGTGGTGTTGGATCACCTTGAACCATAATCACTAGTTTGAAGTGAGGAGGTGTATTAGGTGCCTCATGCACAAGGATTTGAGGAACATTAGTATACTTATTCACTATCTCCTTAAGGGGAGGAATGAGTCTATTAATGATGATTGAATTGACATTGTTTTCCTTTTGATTAAGGTCAACATCCATCCCCAGGGGATTTAATGTGAGAGACCTATCTTCATCCACTAATACTTCATATTTTGAAAGGAGAGCATTGGAATGAAGGGAGGATAAAGTGTTGTTAAAATCATTGATGATTGTATCTTTGGTTATGTCCAAGGAGTTTATACATGTAACCAAAGGAGAACTATCCATGGTTTTTGCATTCTTAGTGATGTCCAAAGTACTTGAATATTTGACCAAAGGAGGAAGATCAAGGGTCTTCAATTCCTTAGTGATATCCAAGGTGCTTGAAAATTCAACTAAAGGATTAATATCAATAGGATGACTCATAGAATCATCATGTACTATGGTAGAAGTAGAAATAGCATGTTTGACTTTATCAACGATCTCACCCTCTTGCACCAAAATGTCCTCATCTTTGGAAGAGGGATCCAAAGCATAGGGTGAAGTAGGAAAAGCTAGGTCATCATCATATGCTTTAGAGAGTAGATCCAAGGTATTATCATGATTTGTAGTAGTAGCAGAAGATTTATCATCAACATGAGATATATCATACATGGATGCTATGTTATCTAAAATATGAGGATGCATTTAATGAACTTAGAATTTTTTTCAAGATCTATGTTATGCGCATGCAAAGATTCTAATAATGAAGAAGCCATAATGAAATGATTTATGTACCAAGTACAACCAATACCCCAATAAGATTGCAATTAAAGACCTACAAGTGCAAGAGAAGCAGGGTCTTCCAAAAATGTGATATTCTTGGTAACCACAACAACTACTCTTGTAAATGTAGGATGTGTATTACATGCAAAAGAAGTGCCTAAATAATGTATCCACTTGAATGCAATAATAATTTACAACACTTTTCTTTGATAAAGATGCACTAAATGTAAGACTATCTAGGGTTTTACCATTAAACCCTAGATCTTAAATGCTTATTCCAAGACCAAGATTTTTCGATGCAAGCCTTTTTTGAATACAAATGAAACTTATGACATGATATATCAATGCAGGATCAGATTTGAAATTTTTATAAATGCAGAAAAAATATTTAATTACAAACCCTAGGTCTTGAATTCGACTAGGTTTTTAAAAAATGCAAGTTTTTCAACAAAACCCTAGCAAGTGAAAGCTTCAAATGCAAGATGCAAAACCATGAAATGATTAAATACTATAATATCAATCAGATCTGATGTAAAAATCAGAGATTTAAATCTTTCAATGATGATTTATAACATATGCAATGAAAACAATGCACAAGTATGCCTTTCTCTAAGCCTAAAATGCTTAATTTTTCCACTTTTTTCAAGGCAAAATATGCCAAAAAAAATCCTAGAACAGCAAGGATGAAAAGGTACAGAAAATTAAAACCCATTAAACAATTCAATAATGCAACAATATTTGAAACAACACGCTAATCTACAAACCCTAGGTTGAAGATTAAGTAGATTTTCCAAAAATGCAAGCTTTTTACAAACCCTAACAATGAAATAATGCAAAATTAAGCTATGTAACCATGTAAAATAATGAATGAACTGAATATAATCAGATCATAAAATAGCTTAGCTATGTTGCAAGAAGGATGCCAAAGTGCAAGAAACATAGGTTCACCAAAATGTTAAGTAGAAAAGAGAGACTAGCTCAATAGATCAAACTAGGCCAAACCCTCTTCTACAAAACATTAGGACACAAACTGAGTTTAGATTCTACCCAAGAAGGAGAGCCAAACTATAGGGGCTCTATCATAAATTTCTACATATAGAATCAATTAACCCAAATCCAATCAATCAATCTAGGATCAAGACATAAAACCCTAGCAATCAAAGATCTGGGTACAAAAGACTATCGATACCTAAAACCCAGTAGCCAAAGGAATAGAAGAGGTCAATGAACAATTTAGATACTTTTCCTAAGGTTATAATTCCTTGGACAAGGGTGCTTGGGCACCCTAGTCCCAAATTAGGGTTTCTAGAAACTACAAACTCTAGTGGGCATGTACCAGCAAGCTTAGTCTTCCTCCCAGATGTCACCTTCTGAAACCTATTCGTCTGACCTACACACAGAAAAAGAGAGAAAGTGTTGGGTGCTATTTAGGAGCTTGCCTCAGTCAAGCTCCTTGAATGGTGTTTCCACCTCCACAATAGCAAAGATGATAGATAGAGAGTACATGCCCTAGGAGGGCAGAGGCAAATCTGAAGTAGAATAGAATGCTAACACAAAGCATGAAGGAAAGAAGTCACCACGAGCATGGAAACCCTTGTATGCTTGTAGACGACATCACAAATTGACTCAAGAATTTGGTGTAGCCTCCAAGATCTTCACAAGACTTGCAATATGTTAGTGTTGCAACAATAATCCATAAGAGAGAGCTGTAGAGAGCATGCGAGAGAAAGAGAGAATGCAAGAGTGCCAAGATTTCGCTAGAGAGAGTTAGTTGTTCAAATGAATAGAATAACTTACTTTTATATGCATTCTCATTGATTTCTGGAGAGTTAAGCCTCATAAGGCTGACATTAGGAATGTTTTAAAGGTCAATAAGCTGACAAGGACACTTTTTAGGGAAGGGTTAAAGGAGGTCCTAGGGCACTTAGGCACCCTGGTCCTTTAGCCAAACACCTCTCGAAAAAGGGCACTTAGAGTATGCTTAGCCCTACCTTATGATTATTTTTTGGGTTTCATGCATCAGGATCAAGTATTACACGCTTAATACTCAAAAAGGTATTAAAATAGGTCCTAGTAAACAAGGGTGAATATTTGAGGCCCACCTAGGAGCTAAACTAAGGGTAAAATGGTGGTGTACACATTTTATGACACAACATGAATATACATGAAATAGATATGACATACATGATAAAAAAAACTCAAGAGACATACATAAGGAATGCATAGAGAATACACACAAAGCATGCATGAGGCATGAAGAATATGTAGAGGATAAGAATATACGAGAATGCACACATCATATGACAATCACAGGAAGCACATAATGGAAGATCACGACCCAACATGATAAAAGAGACCTCAATCTAAAAGGTTATCTCAATCACCACGCATCATTCCCCAAGATGCAATAATAAGAATGCTAAGAAGGGGCTAGTTAGAAATATGAGGAACAAGAGG
Organism: Cunninghamia lanceolata; assembly: GCA_027924645.1. Classification (NCBI taxonomy): domain Eukaryota; kingdom Viridiplantae; phylum Streptophyta; class Pinopsida; order Cupressales; family Cupressaceae; genus Cunninghamia; species Cunninghamia lanceolata. The sequence continues at coordinate 1,475,572 of BSBN01001484.1, read as the reverse complement.
ATACAACACATCATACAAATAATCTATCTTGAAAGAAGTGTTTCCACTCAAGGGAGTACACCAAGCCTTGGAGAATGAGAAGGCGTTGTAACCATACCCAAAGGTACTCTAGCCAAACTCAAGTTGGTGATTCCAACTCTTCTCCCAAACATGCAAGGAGCCTCAACAAGATAGACTCAAGATCTCATTTCTAAGTGTGACACAATCCTTTCCAAGAGAGTGGAGTAGAAAAAATAATCAAGAAGTGTTTTGATATAAATATGAGAGTAAGGATCATAGCACGATATAAGCCCCCACCTTAAAGTGATTGCTAACTCCATTAGTGATCAATTGCCTTTAATGTAGAATAGGTAAGAAATGTAAAACATGCATGAGAGCTTTCTAGAAGCACATGCCTAAATGATATGTATTCTCAAAAGCTACATCACAACAAGGGGTTGCCTCCAAGATGAGGAAACCAAGGTGATGCTTATAGGCATGATACATAATGGCTTGTGTAGTCATGGTATGACACTGAGCATTGCAACAAGCTACCATATAAATATGAAGATAACAGAAGAAAGATCACTTGGAAGTAGAGTACACATAAATTGAATCAACATGAAAGGATGCTAAATCATAAAAAAAAAAATTGCAATTTACAATGTGTAGAAGAATGAAGATACATATAGAGGAATAACATAACATGTTCTTTCTCCTTGTACCTTTGTGCTAACAAGGGTGTCAAGGGAGAACTACCAATCAACAAAATATCACAATATGGGGATAACATTACGCACAAACATAACACAAATGAGGAGGGACCAAAATTGCGAGTTGGCCTATAAAAATGTCCTCCCAAACTTTCTTATTATAAAATGGATGGAGGACAAGGTGCTATAAAGACCACATCAAGTGTGGTGAAGAATGCTAGAGCCATACAATGTTCGAAGTTTTTAAATTTTTTCACCCAAGGCTTGGTATTCATTAGTGGAATGGCCAAGCACATGATGATATGCACAGTAATGAAGTGTTGAATGGTTATTTTTTGAATCCTTTTGTGTGTTGGAGGAGGAAGAGTGATTAAGTAGTCTTTGAGTAGACTCGGCAACATACACTCTTGTTGAGATAGAAGAGAAGATACAGGTGGAGTAGGAAGCAACCCTTTTTGTTGTGAACATGGTAGAGAGAATGTAGGAGATGGTTGGAAACCTAAACCTACTTTATAAAAGTGTGGTGTTGGTTCCACAGGTTCCTTAATTCCTTGTTCTTTGCATCCTAACCCATTTCCATTATATCCTTGTTTAGAAAGAAATTTGAATCCACTCCCATAATGCATCTCCAAGTCCAAAGGAAGATGAGAGGTCATATGATTATCTTTGTTGAAATGAGAACTATCATCATGTGTTGAAGAAGATGGAGAAGGATCAATCTTTTATCATGGTGAGGAGGGTCCATCTTTGTTTCAACAAGCCCATGGAAGTTGAATTCTAAAGGGACCTCATCATTACCGAGACATGCATTAGAAAAAGATGATTCATTAGATTGAGATGACACTTTATCACAAATGGTCACCATTTCTTTAGAAGAAATCATATCTTCATCTATATCAAAAGTTCTATCATTATTACTTTTGAGTTTAAGTTTTTTTAGGAGTAGGGGATTGTGTTGAAGAAATTTCATTTATCTTCAAGGTTTTTGGGTGTGATGGTGAGATTTTATGCTCACCCTTAAAGGTGGGTTTAAAATCTAATGAACCCCAATCATCACCAAAAAATGCATTCGAAGGACCAACACTACCCTAACCATTACTGTTGTTAGCAGTGGAGGGTAGTGGTTTGGCTTTTGTTAAAGAAGGGATCAAATTTCTTAGAGGAATTTGATATCTTGCTTCTATTTGTAAGCAAGTTTCCAACTGTTGGGATAAATTGCCATTAACTTGCAATCCTAACCAATTCATTTGTCTCCAAAGTTCTTGGAATGCGTTCCCCAAACACATAAGGACTTTGAGAGATTAATTATTTATTAGTTATATCACTTTGACTTATTGCAATTAATTCATAATTGATAGGGTCAAACTTAGGCATCCACTTTTGGAGTGGGGGCCATGAAGACTTTGTTGACTTCTCCTAAGTCTATTTTGAGAGTTTGATAACTCCTAGTAAGTGGGAGTTAAACTTGGGCATCCTCTTTTGATGGGGACTTATATTTAGACTTGGAGTTGTGCTTTTTTATGTACATGAGTGGATAATGTTGAGACACCTTGCATGGATATAATGTTGGAGTTAATAGAGGAGTTAGAGATGCATGATATTTACATGAACAAACATGATATAGCAGTTAACAGTGGTTTTAGAGATGCATGATATTTGCATGAATATGATGTGGCAGTTAACAGTGAAGTTAGAGTTGCATGAACTACTTGCATGGACTTGCATGTTGTTGCATGTTGCTTATATGGACTTGCATGTTGTTGCATGTTGCTTATATGAACTTGCATGTGCTTGCATGTTGTTGCATATTACTTACATGGACTTGCATGTGCTTGCATGTTGCTTATATGGACATGCATGTTGTTGCATGTCACTTATATAAACTTGCATGTGCTTTCATGTTGTTGCATGTTACTTGCATGGACTTGCATGTACTTTTATGTTGCTTATATGGACATGCATGTTGTTGCATGTCACTTATATAAACTTGCATGTGCTTGCATGTTGTTGCATGTCACTTATATAAACTTGCATGGACTTGCATGTTGTTGCATGATACTTCTATGGACTTGCATGTACCTACATGTTGTTGCATGTCACTTGCATGTTGCTGCTATGAATTTTCATGTGCTTGCATGTTGTCGCATGCCAGTTATATGATTTTGTATGTTGTTGCACGTTAGTTTTGAGAGGTTGCTTACAGAACACTCTAGCTCTAGAAAATTGCAAGATAGTACATCTTAGTATTTCAGATAATAAGTATTAGTTGCATGTTGAATCAGGGGTTTGCATGTCACTTGCATGTACAAAACAAGGTAATTTAGAATAACTTTGGGTACATCAATCTTGCATGTTGTTTGCATGAGATTGGTGTGTATTGATCACTTCAATTAACAAGGGATTGGGCAAAATTGGATGCCCAATTTGAGGACTTTATGTTGTTCCCTTTATTTGGAAATGTATTTGATGTTGGCTAAGTTTACTTGAGCAAACTTGGGCACCCACATCTAGGACAGATAGTTAACAGAAGGCTTGAATTTGTTTGACTTTAGCCTTCTCTATTTGGAGTGCTTGGTTTTTGCATGAGGATTTGTTCTTATGTTACCAATTACAATTGGTTGTAATTTGAGTTTCAAGCTTGCCAATTAAGAAGCTTTTGTATTAATTAAAAATCCCCATACATTTTCTAGAGAGTTAGAAGAAAAAAGCAAGAAGTTTTTTGTAAAAGACTTAGAAAAAAAAAGCAAGAAGCTTTTTTGAATTAGAAGACAAAAGCAAGAAGTTTCTTTTTTGAAGTTTTTACAGGTTTGAAGATTGAAGAAGATTTTGAAGTGCATCAAGGAATCAAAGGATTTCAGTAATTGAATCTAATCTTTCACAAGAGATTTAATACAAGCATAAACACCTTTGGTGTGGAGTTTTTCGCCTAGGGGTTTCTCCACATAAATACTTGTCTTCTTCTTATAAGTTATTTTCTTCTACTACATTGATTAAATTGGAGAAATACTCCAACATCTAAATTGAAAGTAATTTTCAGATTTACACATGCTATTGATTTCAGATTTACGCATGCTATTAATTTCAAATTTGAAAACACTTTAAAGCTACATAGCTGCAACTTTACCTTGTTCTCTCTCCCTTTTTCCAACATGTGGTATTAGAGCCATTAGTTGCAGTGAGAGAGGGATGCTTTTTTCTGAAGTATTGAAGGTATTTTGGTTGCAGGGGAAGTTCTATGTGTTAACATTATTTTGTAGATATGTGAGATTGGAAGCCATGGTATTTAACTCTCAGATGGATATTGTTAAAAAAATCTTTGATGGGCACTTGAGGCTCAAGGTTATGGATTTTTATGGAGTTGATCTTGTGGTAGTGATTTGGAGCTTCATTTTGACAATATGTTTATATTCTCTTGTTTGGTGGTTTTATTCCTTTACCTTGTGGTCATGTATAGTGAAAGGGTGTTTATGTTGGATGATTACTTCTGGTTCCTTAATCACATGAAAAAACACTCATTTCTTGGACTACAATTTGGAGTGCTTATGTTGGGTTCATGGTTTCAGTCCATGGTTACATGAAAGCACTGGATAATTTATCACTGGTTGTATGGATGTTGTGGAGTTGGTATTTTTTATGATATGGACACTCTTGAACAACCTAGTTTCTCCTTTCTCATATTCATGTTATTTTGAATATGTAGGTTTTCATAGTTTTCCTATTTCAAAAGATTGTGGGTTTGTAGATCTGTGGTATTCCATTATTTTAAGATGACATATTTGAAGGTGTTCATTGGTGTGGATGTTTGGATGGTTAATTGGTTTCAATATTTACAGAGATATGGTTTTGTAGGTTTTACATGTTAACCAAAATATGTGGTTTGTAGATCTATGAAAAATCGTGTTCAGACACTTTCTTGATGGAAATAATTTCAGATTTGCAAGGCTACTTGTTGGGTTCTTATGATCTATGGTTTCTCCTATGTGGATTTATTTGGCAAATCAGATCTAGAGTTGATTTTGGTGTTTAAGTCTTAGAAATCTACATGTTATACTTGGTTACATTTGTTCTACATGTTACTGATGTGGGGTTGAATCTATCTTTTCAGTTATTAAAGGTTGAAGCACTGATCATGTTTTTTTTTCCTATGAGATGTTGCATGTGTGCAAATCTTGTGAATAAGCTGATGTGGGTTCTATTTGGTAGGCCTCTTCTTGGTCACCTTAATTACATTGGTATTTTTGTATTGAGACAAAAGGACCTAGTTTGGTACTTGATTTAATTATTCATTGGAATTTATAATAGTAAAATTATGTTGCATGAGAAGCTTTTTTCACTTTTAGTGGAGTTTTGGTAATGATATTGATCATGATACCATGCATAACTTGGTATCACTTTTAGTGGGAGTTTTTTGCAGTTTCATAATGTATCCTATCTTCTTTGTTTCAAGATATTGGTTCTAAACTGTTATTGTTGCAGTGTTGTGAGCCATGCATAATCTTTTGATTTGAAGATGGATGATCTTTTGCAATGGTTGTTGGTGTCATAAGAAGATCTTGGATCATGCCTTTATTTTGTAGTAAGGGTTCATTGACATTTTTTGTTCTATTGACAGAGGATGCTAGATCTTCATGTTTTTTGAAGAGGTGTTGACATCTTGGTTTTCCATGGAGGACTCTTGGAGTTTTCGGTGAGGTGTTGAGTTTATAACTTATCAGTTTTTGATATACGATCCTTGGTTTAGAGGATGTATAGTATTATGTCATGATGCACTCTTGATCATGAGCTAGAGTTTTTGGCATGATATAGGTGCTTTTGGGAGTAGAATATGTTCATTGGAGCATATGATCTTCATTTGAGAAGATGTTAGATCATGATGTCATGATATATTCCTGATTCTAGAGTTGGAATTTTGCCAATGGTTTGGTTAGTTCTCTTTGGTTTTGAAGTATTAATCATTTTCTTGGAGCTTCATGATTGTGCAGATTGCATTTGAAGTTGGCATGGATTGATTGTTGAAAACTCATGGATACTAGAGAGACTTGGGTGAGGCTTGATATCTCTTGAACTTAGAGATATGTGTTGAAAATATTTCTCATTATGAGATGTCAACAAAACGACCAAGAAGCCTACAATTGGAAATGGATGTGAGTCCATTATAGAAAAAGGTTGCTCATGGGGTTGAGGAGCTAGGAAGGATTTTGACAAACTCTATGGAACATTTGTTGATTCATTGTCTAGTGAGTTATCTTCTTTTTTGATCACGAGTCTTTACTTCCATAGGTGGTGTCTAGGGATAACTTTAAGGGACTTCCCATAAAAAAACTATAAAATCCTAGTAAATCTTGGCTAAGTGCTATAATTTTCCTTGTGAATCTTTCATTTTAAAAAAATATTTATTTTCCTAGTGAATTTATATCTGTTATTAGAATTTTTTTATAAAATCGTGATGAATCCTAATGAATAATTGGTAAAAATAATAATTTCATTGGCAAATTATACTTGTATTCAAAAAAATAAAATAATTTCATTGGCATATTATATAAATATTCAAAAAATATAAAATAGATTTTTTGGCAAATGTGTTGTAAGGTTTTGAAAAATCATAATGTGGTTGGTGAAAATATCAAATGCTAAATTATAATGATTAATTTACTTGGCGAATTTATAGCTTAAAAAATATTTACATTTAGATCAATAGATATTGATAATCAGTATCACAGATCAACAGCATCGGTGTACTTATAAAGTTATAATATTCTAATAATATTTGATTGCCAAATGATCGCAAATCAGTGGCATAAGTTCTATTTCATGTTAGGATTAAGGTGCCATCAACCTTGTAAATCCTATGTAATTAATTACTCCTAATATTGTTTGTAAATCACCCATAAGGGATGAAAGGTTTCACCAGCAGCGATCTTGTTTCAGCTGCATGTTTATATCTGATCCTCAACAATAATTCATCTACGGGGGATCTAGGGACCATGCACCTCGACAGGGGTTTGGGGGTAGCACCCTCGAAACCACATTTTATTTATATTTTATCATTATAAATCTAGATTGTTCATCATTAGGTCACAAATCTGATAGTCAATATTATGAATTTAAAAACTTCTAGTTTAAACTGTGTGTAGCTTTTTTTAGCATCGACGTTTCGGATCACACTCCGTGATCCATCATTAGGATGAGAAAGAGAGAATGACCCGAAACATTGATGCTAAAAAAAGCTACACACAATTTAAACCAAAAGTTTTTAAATTCATATCATGGACTATGGAAATATCATGTCTTCAGTCAATATTATGTCAGTTTTCTTGCCCTAGAAGGGAATCCCCTTTTATAAGGATATTTGTACTACTTTTTTTTTCTAGCAGAGTTGAGAGTAATAGGCGGCGCTGGATTGAGAACTAGAGAAGAAGAGGAAGTGCATGTATTGTAATCTCATATTTGAAGATAATACAACTTGGAGCCTCTTTTCTTGGTGGAGTTTTTTACCCGAAAGGGTTTTCTCCACGTTACATATTGTGTTATGTGTTTAGTTCTTAATGTATGTTATCTTTGTCTAGTGGGTTTTGTTTCTATTGCAATCTCCATTGATTCTACATTATTTAGAGGATATTAATAAGGTTTGAATTAGATTTTCGTTGTGTGGTTTGCACCTTCACTTCTAACATTTTAGGCCAAAGTACTGACACACCCAAAACTCTACATAAAGTCTCTGGAATAGAGACAAGTGGACTATTTTAGAAGCATTGCTGAAAAATTTGTCTCATTGTATGCCATGTGGTTCATCATGATTGCATTGCAATGTTTCATGTACATCACAAAATTAATAGGTGGGCCCATCTTCATAGTTGAGGACTTGCACTTTGCTGCCACCTTTATTTTATATTAAATAATTCATATTATATATAATATAGTATACAATAATCAATATAAATATATTACATATTTTATATATATCTCAACCGTTGATCTAATAATATCTAAGGCTCCTGGTTGGTTCTGGAGGCTTTGTTGGCAATGTGTAGTGCTGGAGTTCTACCTTCCGGAATTGAACTACAACCGTTCATCATTTGTTCATCAAACAGTGGAACAATTTACAAGTGGACAATTTATATATTTTAAGTTTTTTAATCATTGAAAAGTGAGATGACTTGATGGCTGACGTTTTGGTGGTCACATCAGTCACCCAAGGCAATCAAGTGGATGCAAAATTCAATCTTTGTAAAGGGAGCCAAGGTATTGTTCAATCTATGATGTCAAGTCCATATGAGGTTTTTTTGAATTGGATGCCCAAACGCTCTTAGAGCATGATATGAAGTGACATTTTGGCATGTGGAGAATCTTTTGCAGTGTTAGTAAGATAGACTAACAGATAGGTATTGTTTTTTCTAAATTCTCAATAGTCATGGCTATAAAGGGATGGAGAAAGTTGCTTTTGACAATCAATTTCAACTTTTGGTTGTTCCTTGTTAGCTAATTTTGGGAATTATTCAGTTAGAATGTAGTCTTTTTTCCCAGATGAAGCGGTTAGAATGGTTACCCAGTTGGGTTGTTATCCTTAACTTGAAGGATCTAGTCCTTGTATGATGAAAAAATATGTGTCATGGGAACTCCATGTATAAAATGGGAGGATCTGGTAAGATAACAACTAGCTATTTTGACAATAAAGTGGAAGTCTAGAATGGTGCCTTTTGGCAACATTCCTCTTTTAGTATGGTTGGAAAGTGCCTTGGCTCCACAGACAAATGTGTTTGGTAGCATTGTATGATAGATGGTCTTGCATCTATTTGATGGGTTGTGGTTAGTGTTCTCTCCCAATCCATTCGTGCATGTGTCTGGCAGCCTAGTGATGGATTGTGGATAGTGGTCTCTCCCAAACCATTGGTTCATGTGTCTAACATCTAGCTTAGTATGATGATTGTTCTAGCTTCCTTTCAGACAATTCAGACTCTAGAAGGCTTCTTCTTTCACCATGTTAGTCTTTCTTCTTAAATTTGGATGAAAGCCACAACATTAGCTAGGGCTCAAGAGAAGGCTTCTTCTTCATTGTGTTGTAAGAAAAATATAGGGGAAATACACAGTATTTAGTTCTCTATCAACTAGAAATATTCATCTAGCGAGGGCTTCTTCTTTTGCTTTGTAACCTTTATTATAAAGGGATGTCATCTTTGTGTTGTGAGTGAGGAAAATACAAGGTAGAACTCAGAACTCTATTGTTTTTGGTGGCTTTTGTGGAAATGTTCTTTGTCAACTAGCAATTTTCTATAACAATTGTTTTTTGACTGAATAAAATGAGAGATGATTCTAATTCTAATTTGTTAATTTCATTAATTACACACATTGATAATCTCTTTTCCAAATGATTAAGTGAATAAGGGTTACAACTTAATAACTTAATATGAGGGTTACTACAGCCTATTGGTCCAATATTAATATACATTTGTTATTGAAAATAAGTTCTTAATATTAATAAAAGTTCTAGAATTATGTTATTAATTAAAAATAATAGATAATAAGCAAAAAATTAAAATGTTGACAACAATTGTAATCTACATTGATAACCCATATTGTATTATTATATTAAATAAGAGTTTATAGTCTACAGAGGATTTTTTACATAGACCTAATCCAAGGTGCCGTAACATGAACCTTGGATAAAGGTGTACACAAAAAATGAAAAATTCAAAATAGTTTAAATTTTCAAAAACTAAAAATAAAGTTGTTAGTGTCCATCGTTGATTTGTCTTCTAACAACCACCACGTGAAGAAGAAAGTATGTAGCATAGATAATGTTTAAATGTTCCAACAAGCCTCTAACAGTTGTCCTCCTTGCCTCCTTAAGAATGTGTTTAGCTACATCCGAGTGCTCTAACAAATGTAAAGGGAAAATTCTAGCCTTATCCCATGGTTTGGCATCATAATCGTAATCATTTAAAACTAAATATAAGCTTATCCCCAGGGATAAACAATTCTTGAATCATTGCCTTCCCCATCATCTTCACTAGACATGGGTCATTGAGCAAGTCCATTAAATTCAATAAAAATGCACAACCAATGTCACTAAATAGATTTTTTAGGATATTTTGAAAGAATACCAAGGCCAATAATGTCTCAGACAACATTGTCAACCAGGGGGGAGTCAATTAGAAACACCTTCCACAGTTTTTGCTCATCAAATATATCCAAATAAGTTATTTCCCATTTGCAAGGTAAGAGAGAAACACGATGAGAGATCAAATGACTCATCTTGAATCTCAATGATAGCAATTTTCTAGGAAATTATGAAAATAGAAACAACCAAAAAAGAAGGAAGATGCCTAATAAACTTATAGAAGAGGCTTAGGGCTATATTTATTATGTTGCATGTCAAAATGTACATTAACCACACAGTATGCCACCTAACAATCACACCTTGAACTAGCATTTATTTCCATCATACGATGGGTTAATTATGATCTCAATTGGGATTGATTGGAAATAGTGTCACACGATTGATATGACTGACTGCACTTGTAGTACCTTTATCATTAATTAGATTCATACAATTGATAGGACTAAATGCACTTAAGTTTTATTTTGAAGGACAAGCGACAATCCGACTAGATTAGCCAATGCCAATTGAGTTCATTAATGGCAAGTGACAAACCACCTACATTAGGCAATGCAGATTCATTTTATTGATGATTACATTCCAGGGTACGACATAGTCAATTAAATGGAGTTGCTTGTTATTAGCCATTTTTCATGGAAAAACATGTGTCATGTATATATCTTCATTAGTGTTTATTGTTTCAACCTTATATTGCATTACTAAGTATCAGATAGTAGAAGAATCAATAAATTGTAAAAGTTAAAAGTAATGGCTTTCATTATAGCAGCTATGCGAAGAAAGTAAGTTATCAAGTAGTTTTTGTGTTCATTCATAATTTTGAATTTAACTATGTGATAGAGTTCACAGATATGTAGAATAGTAATAAGAATGATAGAAAATTTTATTTGTGTGTGGCTATGTAGAATTTTATTGCTTTACAGTTCTCAAAATGAAGAAATAGAAGCCTTTTTCAAGTGGAACAAATCGTGTCAAGAATCGACACTTTTAACATTTGTAAATGATGCATTCTATTATGGGTGGTGGATTGAATCTCCCACACATGCATGCATGTGTGAGAAACTAGAAATTCAAATGGACACATGGAATTGGTATTACAACTCAATTGATAGTGACATGGCGAAAATCAATTTAGTTCTCCTTTAATGGCCTTATTGTTACCCATACCTAGTGGTTTCTTGTACATATAATGCAAGGTTCCATAGAAAATCATTTATTGACATTGTGAATGACTACATAATTGAATTTCTAACATAGACATTGCCTATTAATAGGATAATTATAGACTACAGTGAAATATTCATTAAGCATCATCAAAAAGAGGAACAAAAAATATTTTGGAGGACCAAAGCAAGGATTCAAGGTCAAAGGATAAAAGTATTATATGTAACTAGATAGTAGAGTATGATGTTAATTGAATGTGTTGACTCTTGGTCTCTTCTCTGTGTTCAGTGTTCACTGTTGTTTGGAACTTTGAATTTTGTTAGATGTTCATGTACGATGCAATTCCTCAATTTTTTTGACGGTGATGTTAATAAAAATATAAAAGTAATTACAATTTGACATGAGTTCAATGGCAATGTATACAGATGGTTCAAATTTTCCATATTAAATAACATTCATCACATGGAAAAGATAAATGAGTTCAATGGCAATGTATAGCGATGCATAAAAAGGGCAAAGATAAATGGATGTGTTAGGTCAATTCAATATTTTAGGGTTGTAATGTTATCATGATTCACTCTGCAAAATCCCCAAGTAAAAACACTACGGTTGGTGTTGTATAAGGGGTTTAGGGTTTATCCTTCTAATTGATCGTTGACCTGTGTAGCCAGTTTCCCCAACTTAAGTTGTCCTTTTATCCCCTTGGTGGTCATTGAGATATCTTCCCCTTTGTTCTAATTTACCGGCCCCAAGCCCCTTTATTTTATTCACCCGACTAATACATTGACGTTTATTTTTGAATATTTATAAAAATATTTGCTCACTTGCTGAGCCACTAGATGGATGTTATTTTATGATTTTGTCATGGGCGTCATAGCCTCCATTTAAGCCTATTTTTCTAAAGCTACGACGGTGCACAAAGACACCACATGTCCCCTATGGGTCCTTGTTTTTAGTTGCTTTGATCTATTTTAATATTATGTTGATATATGTTTATTAGGTGTATCTCCTCTGAGACTCCTGACATGTGGCGGTCATCTATTGTCTTGTCATGAGGATTTGCCTCATCATAGCCTTGCTTTAAGTTGAAAACTTAAAGCTACAATAAGGCGCCATGTATCCCTTTGGCCGTAGTAGGAATTCCATGGTCCCACCAAAGGTACTTTCTTGACATGTGGCATTTTATCATTTGTTGTGAATATTTTGATGACGACATCAATGGTTGAATAATTATTATATATAATATAATTATTATATATTATATTATATAATATATAATAATAATTATATTATATTATATTATATATAATAATAATTTGCCTCATCGTAGCCTTGCTTTAAGCCAAAAACTTAAAGTTACGATGGTGTGATAAGGCACCATGTGTCCCTTTGGCTATAGTAGGAATTCCATGGCCCTACCAAAGGTACCCTCCTGACATGTGGCATTTTATCATTTGTTGTGAATATTCTGATGACAACATCAAGGGTGGTTTCGTCTGATGATGCCATGCATCAAGATCTTGTTGTGTTACAAATAGTATTATTAATTTATTGGAAGAAAGAATAAACCTAACATGAATATTTGTTTAAAAGAAAAGCACCTTATGAATTATGAAATTTATAATTGGCAACGTAATATTTGAGTTTTAGATCAACAGATTCAACACTAGAATGAAATGCATATAAGCAAAAAGTATATTTATAGATAAATTTTCTAACCAAGTAACACTAATTTAAAATTTTAAATCGTGACTATAACCCTAACCACACATGGAACTGTAACCCTAACCATAATTTGGTACATAAATAAAACATTAAATGTAACGCTAACGAGATTTATGAAGTATAAACATAACCATAACCCTGATTAGATTAAAACCTTATTCTAAACCTAATTTAAGTGATTGTAAAAGTTATAAGATCAAAAATAATTAAAACTGGTAGTAAGATTTATCATGAGAGAAGTAATAAATCCTTGATTGTATTAATTTTCAATTGTCACTTGCAAAAACATAAATGGAGATAAGATGGACAAATATTTCGCATTCTGTCATTTAATTCAATTGGTGAGAATACATCATATAAAAGTATTCATAGATCAAAATCTCCTATAATCTATTGCTCCTAAACATAGACTACATACATAAAATTACGGATGGTGATTACATTGATACTTCTGCACCCATGCATTATATTCCTCCTTTGTTGGCCAATTGTACTTCAAAATTTTATCAACTCTTTATATATAAGTCATGTGCCTAGCATCTAATGATATTTTAGTTTCTTTTATGAAACTACTCAAGCCAGATTCTAAATTTAGTAGCCTGTCCATTTTAGCATTACATTGCACATGATCAATCTTCCTCCTAGTGATGATTGATTTGATGGAAATAGGAACCATGCTACCAAATTCTGCTTTCCAATTTGATAGAGACTTTTCAGTGCCATTATTAGTACAAACTGGCAGCAGGGAATACTTTTCAAGAGACCTAAAGCTATTAATTGTTAGTGTAGGTTTTTATTTCCTAGTGGGTTATTTATTTTTTCCCTATATTCCTAGGTTTTTCCTACACTTATATTAATCTCGCTTAGGTTAATAAACATGTTTTATTAGGTGAGTGGTTGTGAGGTGTCACCTTCCTACATGTCAGCATCCATTATCTATCTTGGGAAGATACTTTGCTATTTTTAGTCTGATAGATGGTTGCTCCTAATTGGTCGGTGTTGCCACCTCCTCCCTCTCCCTGGTCTATATAAGCATGCTACCTCGCTTGTATTTTACATCTTTTGCTTTTGCATCCTCTTAATGCTATTTTGCTTCTAGCATTTGCATTACTCTCTTGGAGACTGTCTCTATGTTGCTATTTTGATTTCGTATCATTTGCATTCATAGTTTAGATATCTATTTGTTTGCACTAGTTTTCTGGGTTATTAATCTTTTTAGATTCTAACATGGTATCAGAGCAATTCTATGTGTAAGAGTAGATTTCAGTTTCCATATTTGAGAGATTCAAGGGGGGCTAATAAATCTTATTACAATTTTTTTAAAAACCCAGTATGCTCTTCTCTTGCATCTTCAGATGATCTTGAGAATCAAAAAAGTTTGACGGAAACTTTTTTAATCTCTAGGGTTTGCACATGTGTTTTATGAAATCTATGTGATTGCAACATTTCTGGTTATACTAGAAGCATTTCTAGTTGTTCCAATGCGTCCAGGAGGCTTGAGAAAGTCAGATTTGGCTTTTGTTTCACTGAAATCAGAGATCGTTATACACAATTGCAGAACCGAGGTTTCGAACTCAAATCTAACAACCAGCTTGCATATTTGGTGTTTTCAATCAATATTGTAGGTTTTAGCATGCCATTGCTTGTCTTAGGTAGCTAATTCAGCCTTTGTATGTCATTTTTTGGTTGCTGGGGTCATTTTTTGTAGCTAAAGGCATTCTGTTTACACTAAATCAACATCTTTTGTACACTAGAAAGAAAAATGCCTTCTAGGTTTTGTTCACAGCATAGAAAAACCATCTGGGTATCTTTTTGTTTTTGCATACAGTATATATATTTTGTAGAAACATGCTCAGAAAGCTACAACATGACCCCTCTTCATTGGCAGTTGCAGTTTTGAAGGTAGTTTTCAAATGCTCCGTTCTTGCTCATACGGACTCCTTTTCCCACGATTTTTTTTTATTTTGGCTATTTTTTCGTGCTCTATGCACTAGTGTAGACGTTTCTTGATTTTGATGCTGAGATTTTTTAGAAATTGTAGATTCTCAGTCGTGACATTGCACAGTTCTCATTTTGGGAACTTTGGAGGATCATAAATTTTACATACGACCTCGTATCGAGGCAATTCTTTTTTTGAAAGTGCATATTTTTCAAGTAGATCGCAATGGTGCTGTTTATTTCTCTAAGTATTGTGCCAAAGTTATATTTTTAGCATATGCTCTTCGTGAGGGTTTTGTAATGCATTGAACTCAAGACCACTTAGTATTTCTTGCTAGTGGTAGTTGTAAACACACTAATATAAAGTGCCAAATCATATTTTCTTGGGGGGGTTCTTTGATTGAGTGAAAAGGGGGGGTTGTCTTGGTTGTGTTCTCTTCTTTTCGACATTTCTTCTCTACATTTCTTCATCATGGATCAAACAAATCTACCCATCCTAACTCCATACAATTACTTTGAGTGGAAATCACGCATGACAATTCACTTAAGGAAAGCTAGATTAAATAGGATAACTATGGGACTTGAAACTGAATCTGCTAAAGATGAAGATAAGCCTAAGTGGTTTAACAAATGTGATGAGGCATATGGAACATTGTGTTTGTCTATTTCTCCTAATTTGCTCTTTCATATTGAATCTTTGAATACACCAAATAAAATCTGGACAAAGTTAGAAACACTATTTGGCACACAAGATTCAATGAGGGGTCATATGTTGGAAAATGAACTAATTAGTTTAAGTCCAGGCAATTTCAACACAATCTAGGATTTCTTCACTGAATTGAAATCACTAAGGTTGTAGTTAAAACAATGTGAAATTAAAAAGAAAGATGAACAACTAATTCTTAGTATTCTCTCTAAGCTAAGTTCAGAATATTCTGTGTTTGTTTCTACCTTCTATGCTACTAAGGGTGCACTTGGTACTCAATTCACCATGCCATCTTTAGATGATTTTGCTGTCAATCTCACTTGGGAATAGGACAAGCTAATCTAGATGGACACTCTTAAGTCCTCTAAGTCACATGCCTTGGCTACCAACCAAGGCACAAAAGAACAGAAAGGACAAAGTAGTAACAACAATATTAAGGATAAGAAATAGAAGAATAGCAAGGAGAAGAAGGATCAGATATTGGTTTCCTCAAAAGCAACTAATGAGACCTAATCTTCCAAGGGCGACAAGCCTAAGAAAGAGAGGGTCCAATGTGCCTATTGTAAAAGACCTGGTCATGATGAACATAAATGTCTGAAGAAATAAATTGATCACTTGACACACATTCTTGAGAAGAGTAATATCAGTGTTCCTGAGTCTATCAAACAGAGTTCTAATGAGGGGTCTAACAAGGCAAAAGAAAATAGCAAGGGGAAAGGAAAGGGCAAGGCCCTTGTTGTAGTTGCTTCTTCACCATCCACCTGGATTCTTGATTCAGGTGCTTCACACCACATGGCTTCATCTAAGGAAGAACTTGTATCTTTAGAGCCATGTACTATGCCTTCTATTTTGATGGGTGATGACACTCCTGTTGAGGTGTGTGGGAGAGGGTCTGTTGATGTGGGGGATGACACATTCCATGATGTTCTTTGACTGCCCTCATTATCAACTAATCTCCTATTGGTATACCATATCACTCACACAGGTTTAGGCAAGCGGGTTGAGTTCACTCCTGATTTAGTGGAGATTCGTGAGTTGCACAGTGGTTCTACAGTTGCAGTTGGGAGAGCAGATCATCAGTCACAGCTCTATCTATTTTCTCACTTTGTTCTTGATCCTCCTTCGACTATTTTGCTCACTCATTCTAATGATGTGAGTAGATTATGGCATGAGCAATTTGGCCATCTTAACTTCCGCTACTTGCAGCAGCTCAACCAACAGAGCATGGTCACAGGGTTGCCTTCAGTTCAGTTTTTAGGTGGTGTTTGCCAAGGTTGCATTCTTGGTAAGCATCCTAAGGAAAAATTTGACAAAGGTAAGGCATGGAGAGCTTCACAGATACTGGAGTTAGTTCACAGTGATTTGGCTGGTCGATTTCAGTATCCTTCTTTCAGCAGGGCTAGATATGTCCTTGCATTCATTGATGACTTTTCTTGATATACTTGGGTGTACTTTCTCAAACAGAAGTTAGAGGTATTTGATCATTTTTAGGACTTCAAAACTTTTGTAGAGAAGCAATCCGGGAAAGCCATCAAAGTTTTACGCACTGACAATGGTGGTGAGTATGTCAACCATCAGTTTGAGAGGTTTTGCACTTCAGAGGGGATTGATTTGCAACATTTAGTTCCATACAATCGTCAGCATAACAGTGTTGCAAAATGGAAGAATAGGTCCTTGAAGGAAATGGCGAACTGCATGATTCACTCCAGATCACTTGCATCATAGTATTGGGCAAAGGCCATTAACTATGCTTGTTATATCCAGAACCGTGTTCCTCATCGAGCCTTAAAGGGAGTCACTCCTTTTGAAGCTTGGAGCGGTCAGAAACCATCAGTTAAGCACTTTCAAGTTTTTGGTTCTCCTGCATGGGCCCACATTCCTACAAAGAAATGCAAGGCCTTGGATCTGCAGAACAGACCTTGCATATTTGTAGGTTATCCTGATGGTGTGAAGGGTTATCGGTTTGCTCCACCCTACTACACATGAGTTGTTCATTGAGACGAGTGTTCAGTTTGAGGAGGGCTCTTTGAGCTCACTTTCTATCACTTCTCTAACTCCTACCTTGACATTGGAGTCACTTGGGATACATGACAGATCTTCTAATGAGTCAGATTCACCTAAGCAGTCTTCTACCTCCACTTCTGATGTAGAGAGTGATTTAGAGGACTCACCTCCTTCCTCTCTTAGTCATCATTCAGAGGTTGATGATTCTCCTCTAGATTCTCCATCTTCCAATCCACTTTGGGCTAGACAGACCTTGCATTCTACAGGTGATTGCGTTGGGGATCCATCAGACACCAGGCGGACTCGTTCACAGTTCCAGGATGCTCCACATGTCTTCATTGCTACTGCCTCAGATCCATAGTCTTTTCATGAGGCTTTTGGTATTCTTGAGTGGGATACAACTATGCAGGAGGAGTATAGTTCCTTGATGAGGAACCACACTTGGGATCTTGTCCCTCTTCATAAGGGAAGAAAAATTGTTCGATGTAAGTGGATCTATCAGACAAAATTTGTAGCAGATGGGTCAGTTGACAAGCATAAGGCTCGCTTGGTCACCAAAGGATTATCCCAGGTTCCTGGGATTGACTACTCTGAGACTTTTACGCCAGTTGCCCGAATGAATTCTATCCGACTTGTTCTTGCCATTGCTATAGCTAATCATTGGGAAGTACACCAGATGGATGTGAAGAGTGCTTTTCTTCACGGTGACCTTCAGGAGGAGATCTACATGGAGCAGCCACAGGGGTTCCTTCAGGATTCTTTACTTGTGTGCCATCTTCAGAAGTCTCTCTATGGCCTCAAACAAGCTCCTCAGGCCTGGTATGCCAAGATGGACTCCTTCCTTCTATCAGTTGGGTTCACTCGGTGTCATTCTGATCGCAATGTCTACATTCTGCAGCAAGATGATTCACTCCTATTTTTGGTTTTGTATGTTGATGACTTGCTTATCACAGGGAGTTCTTCATCCACCATTGGGGCTATCAAAACTACCCTTCATGACAGGTTTTTGATGATTGACTTAGGCTTTTTGCATTACTTTCTTGGGATTGAGATCTACCAATCTGCTTCTGGGATCACCATCAACCAGTCCAAGTATGCTCTAGATTTTCTCTCGAGCTTTCATATGGCTGACTGCAAGCCTGCTCTGACTCCCTTTCTTTCTGGAGTTAAACTTGAGGCCCAGTGTTCTTCTCCACTTGTTGGGAGTCTCATTTATCTGACTCATACAAGACCTGCCATTTCATATGCTTTAGGCATGGTCTCTTGATTCATGTAGGAGCCTCATGAGCTACACTGGGAAGCAGCCAAGCGGATCCTTCACTACATTCAGGGTAGTTACATTTTTGGTATTCACTACGCAGCGGGCATTGAGCTTGACTTGGTGGGCTACATAGATTTAGATTGGGTTGGGCGATTCTCAGGATCACAAGTCTACTTCAGGTTATAGCTTCTCACTTGGTTCAGGTCCTATTTGTTGGTCGAGCAAGAAGCAGTCTGCTATTGCTCTATCTTCTACTGAGGCTGAGTATCAGGGGGCTGTGAATGCCACCACTGAGGCCATTTGGCTTTAGAATCTTCTCACTGAGTTTGGTATCCAGATCAGGCGGCCATCAGTCATATTTTGTGACAACTAGAGTACCATTCAGATCTCATGGAATCTGGTCCATCATCAGCAGACCAAACACATAGAGGTCTACATGCACTACATCTGGGAGCTCATCCATGGCCACGTCATCGACCTTTGCTACTGTCTGACTTCTGAGTAGGTTGCTGATATCTTCACCAAACCCTTTACTGAGAGCAAGTTCCTTCATTTGCGAGCTTTGCTGGGGGTGCAGGATGCTTCATCTTCTGGGGGGGCTTCTTCCTCTCACTCAGAGTTTTGACTCTCTCTACTTTGGGGGGGAATTTTATGTACATGGGTACCTCATCAGGCTTAACTTGCTGGGACCCATTTCTACATCCACCTAAACTTCGCTTATGGGGGGTGTTAGTGTAGGTTTTTATTTCCTAGTGGGTTATTTATTTTTTCCCTATATTCCTAGGTTTTTCCTACACTTCTATTAATCTCGCTTAGGTTAATAAAGCATGTCTTATTAGGTGAGTGGTTGCGAGGTGTCACCTTCCTACATGTTAGCATCCATTAGCTATCTCGGGAAGATACTTTGCTATCTTTAGTCCGATAGATGGTTGCTCCTGATTGGTCGGTGTTGCCACCTCCTCCCTCTCCCTGGTCTATATAAGCATGCTACCTGGCTTGTTTTTGCATCTTTTGCTTTTGCATCCTCTTAATGCTATTTTGCTTCTAGTATTTGCATTACTCTCTTGGAGACTGACTCTATGTTGCTATTTTGATTTCATATCATTTGCATTCATAGTTTAGATATCTATTCATTTGCACTAGTTTTCTGGGTTATTAATCTTTTCAGATTCTAACATTAATTCTATCCTTTAGCATTATATCAAGTCAGTCATGAAAAGTAGAGACTTCATTCAAAAGTCATATGACTTCATGTGTGCTAATCACTCAATTTGGTACATCAAAACCTATGTTGGCACTATTATAAATATGATTCATCACCTACACATGGGGAATCCAAGTACCTAGAATATCCCTTAATGCTAACTCATTCACGGTGTGGCTTTCAATTGCCTTTTTCAAATTACTTCGACAAACTGATGCATCATCTACCTTATTCAACATTTTACTCATCTGATGATCCAAGAAGTTTTTAATCAGAGCTTCCTATTCACTTTTGTGCTCTTCTTTGAGTTTGTCAATCAGATTGTTGCTTCTTCTCAAGTTCTCTTGTAATTCAGTAACAGTCATATAATCTCCTTCATAACCTGATAAACTCTTTGGACTAGACACAAAAGGTGTTGATAAGACTTCAATTTCAGTGGAAGGAACAAGTGATTTGAGCTTGTTGTACTCATGTAATAACTTCACATAATCCTCCCTTTGTTTGTATAGTTCTGCTTGTAGTTTCCTTGTTGCAGCTTCACTGAATTTTGTTGTAGCTACCACCAACAATGCAGCCTAAGGGATAGTGGTTTCACTTAATCTTCTCACAATTAACTGGCATGTGAGCTCTTTTACATCCCTTTCCAGTTGTGGTTTATTATCACATGGAGCCATAGGAAAATTTCCAAAGTCTCATGAGTGGCACTAAAACCTGATCCAAACAATTCTTCTACTTTCTTATGTGTCAATACTTCATCATCAAATTGATCTTACCTTCTAATAGTATCCATAGCAATAGCGGATGAGATATCCCATCCTGGAAAGAGAAAAAACCACTTTCTTTTACTAACCTTCTTCCTTCCTCAGGAGTAATGCTACCAACATCCATGTCAACTTCCTTCAAAACCCTCTGAGCAATTGTCACCTTATCCTCATTTTTAGCTTTACCTTGTTCCTCATTTAACTTCTTTAGGTACTATAAGCACCAAAATCATGCATGGGCTCCACGAGGACCTCGATTATGACTCACAATCCTTGTCACATACATGTAAACATGAAATAATACCCTCTCAGCAGTGATTTTCTTGGTAGCATTTGGGTTTTTCCTCCTCTTGTTATTTCCCCTTTGTCAAGCTAACCTTCTCCTCGCTTTCGACGCCTTTTGATACTTGTCGATTCTTGTTTCATGTGCTTGTGACTTTGTCCCTAAGCCTTGTATTCATCTTTTTGTTGTGTTTTGACCTTTCCCTAGTGTTTTTCATCCATTTCCACCACTAGGATCCTTCTACAGGACCTCCCTAGCCATTTCCAACTTTCAATTTTTAGTTTTGGTCAACCAATCTAAATCTCCCCCTATTATTTTAGGATCTCCCCTTAGAGATTTGACTTTTGCAAGTGGAGATTTGGATTTTGACCCCCTTTGACTAGTTTCTGGAGGCAGTTCACCTCCTTTTCACCTGACTAACAATCTCCAACCCCGCTTTCCAACCCAGGACCTCCCCTCTATGGGTCACCCATGGGTTGCCCCCAGGTGACCTAGACTGACAAAAGGGGTGACCCATGGGTGACCTTGTCATCTTTTCCAGCCGTGAAAGAACTTGAGTTTTGGATGTGAAAAAGCTTTATTTTGACCTATTTTTCTTCCTATTTGCATAAGTTTTTGGTCTAAACATAGAGTTAACTATTCCAAGCCTCCAAGAATGCATAATTAGCTCTTTTCTATATCAACTTGTCAACTCATATATTCATGCTAACTTCACTTTTTCTTCAATGATAAGCTATATTGGCTTGATCACTCCCTAATTAGCCTAGATCACTCCTTGGTCTTTTGAGTTAACTCTCCAATCAAGGGAGTTAACTCTCCATCCTCTCCCACCTCTCTTAGCCTCTTTCAACCTATAAATACCCTCCTCCCTCAAGCACAAAGGGAGACAATTTCATTTGTGCATCTAGTCTTTGCATGTTTTTGCTGCACAAATAGCATCCATATGCTCACACAAGACATTCGAGCCTTTTTCTTTATTGTTATTTCATCTAAGCTTTGCTAAAATCTTCATATCACTTTGATACACTACCCAAATTGCAAGCTGTAGTGCTTACAAGCTCACATTGAGCTCATGTTTCAAGCTTTCAAAAGCTCTTTTGCATTCCCTTTCCTGTTGTTGCCAAGTGGATATCCTTGCTGGCACAAGAGGACAAAGAGGTTTCTGACACAAGGATTTTAGAGGGTAGTGGAGGCTCATGCGTCTCATATTCTAGGTTCCTTAGTGCTTTTTTTATAGTAATTAGAAAATCTAAATTTTCTCTTGGGAATAGTAATTTGATATTGCAATTTCCTTGATAGGCTAAATAGGATTTGCATTGTTAAATTATTTTTCTTTCAAAGTTCTTTAGATTAGTTTGTTTTCAAGGAAATTTCATTTCCCTAGAGTATTTTTTCTAAAAATCCATAAAATCAAACAAAAACATAGGTCAAATTGCATTAGTTAACTACATCTTAGATTGCATACATATTTCAATTTCTAGATTAGAAAAAGAACTTTATTTCCATAAAGATCTAAAAAAGCACAAAAAAATATTGTTTTGCACTCATATAGGCTTGCATGCATTCAAAAACCAAAAAAGGCACAAAAACATTAGCGTCACAAGAAGATTGCAAACCCTTGATTCCAACACAAGGTCAACTTTGGTCAATATTAGTCAAACCCTTGAATCCAACACAAGGTCAAAATGTAAAGTTAAACCTTAGGTCAACAAACCCTAAGTCAAATCGATGTTAACTCTAGCCAACTCTCTCAGTTTGGGCTCATGAATGTGCCCTAGCCTTAGAGGCGAGTAGGTGAGGGCAGTCCTCGAAGAGATTGAGGAAAGTCATTCTAGACAACAACAATGATCAACTAACGGTTCAATAATAACAATATAGGTTGAGGATATTCAAACCCAAGTCATTATCCAACAATTCGAAGAACAACTCCAACTCAACCAAAACATCAACAAGAACAGTCATCAACCTATGCAATGTTGGAATCTTCAAAATCCAAATTGGAGAATAGTGATTAGTGACCCTTCGGGTCATATAGTTATTCCAACCACAATAGTCATAGAATGTTAGATCAAAATCAACACACAAGAAAATCCCCATGACTGACCGACCACTCTCTGTGAAGTCCAGCTCTCAAGTGAGCCAGACCATCCCCGTGTCTTACCTCCTCTCGACTGGCTAATCCCACGAGAGTGAGAGTGACGTGGAGGTTCTCCCCATGGCAAGGAGCGGGGTCCATGTGTGCACCAAAGATGACTTAACTGGCCCAGGCTACCGAGTCATGTTTTTGAGTGTATAGGTACATCTCAGAGTTCCTCTGCACAAGTAAAGCTCTGAATTCATTTGATTTAATGAATTCATCATTAGATAGAAATTCCTTGCAAGCCAATGCCCTGACACATTTTATAGATGCACTACTTTCTTGTAGGCTCAATAAAGTTCTTGATGGGGGAGGCAACCGTATTTCATTCCTAGGAGGGGACCATAACACCTGTTGCACCTCATCCAAGTCAATTTGGTTTTCCTCAACCTTCTGTGTCAAGGAGTGATCAACTAATGGTTGATTTTCGACAGTTGGCACAAGGGGAGGAAGTGAACTCCATGCCTCTCTTGTAACCTCCTCAACCATAGGTTGAGTAGGTTCTTCCATATTTTCCTTAGGAAATTGCTACTTCTCAGGATACTATGGCTTCCTTTTGGCTACAAACTTGAGTTCCTTGGCATGTTCCAACATCATTTTCATCCTAAGAATAGGATCAACAATCTCACTGAAAGCACCATTGTATGCAAGGTTCTTCAACTTGCTTGACCTTTCTCCAAGGAGAATGAGACCCCAAGTTTCTCTTCTCAATTTCATCTCTGCATCTGAAACATAATTTCTAAGAAAATCCTCCTCATTGAAATAATGCTTGAACCTTAATCTATGTTTCTGTCTCCTTACCCTGTCAATAAAGTGTTCAGGGTCATAATTCCTATGCTCTATTGTGGGTAGTCTGTATTGTTACAATTTTGCCAAGCGGACCTCCAAACCTTCTTTAGCACTGATAAAGAAACTAGGGAACTTGATTGTTGAAGGAAAGTCCCTTTTTACTATTTCTCAGGTGAAACTTAACAGATTCATTCAACTACCACATAATATCCAAAAATACAACCCTTTTGGGCACTTTCTTGGGCAATAAGTGGGGTCTAACATTTTCCCCATAAGCCCTAATTATGGTTACATTCCTATAAATGAACTAATCACCCTAGTTGTGATCCATCACACCATCTAGTTTTCTATCAAAAGGCCTTAGCAAGTCTATTATCTTTTTGGAGAGTCTAGGCCTCTCCTGTCCTAATAGTCCCAACACCCTTTGTACAAAATGCTCCTCAAACACCAGGTAATTTGCATTGCTGCAAAATGAGTCCATAAGTGAACTCTGCCCTGAATTGGCATATGCTCTTCATCCTTGGTCTAATGTTGGATCTATAATTCACTGCCCCAGAATCTTCTCCCACAGTGCAATAAAATATGGCATAACAAGGAATACCTAGGAAATGTGGGGGCATTATCTACCTGTTTGCATCCTACCAATTCCTTATAAATTTGTTTAACTAGAAATGTAGCATAATCAAACCTTCTATATTGGTATTTATCTTGTATATCAGCAATCATGACCATTAAATGATTTGGTATCAGGGGATTATAATTAATCTCAAAAACTTGATAGAGGGTAAAGTAAGTCTTCACAAAGTATTCTTCAAACATGTCAATGATGAAAGGTTTTGTTTCATGGTCAGATATTTTCAAATTCTTGCCCATGCTTCTTGGCCTATGAAGAGGTAACTTGTATGTTTTGTAAACCTTCCTGTTTCTATTGTATTCCTTCTTTATCTCCTCAACATCAATTCTTTCATGGGTCAGGGGATTCAGACCAAACACTTCAATTATCAATTCTCTATTTAGATGGAAAAGTTGCTCACCCTTATAATTTGATAGCACCCGAGTTTTTGAATCGTAACTTTGTCTAATTTCTTGAATGAGGTCCACATTTACAAATACATTGGGGAAAACTAATTTCCCTAAATCCAATTCCCAAATGTGTGAAATGGATTTTTTTCTAGGGAACGAAGGTTGTATCCAAAATCAAATAGCTCCCACCCTCCTATTGGTATAATTGCATCCTTAATGTATTGTTGATAATCTTGAAACCTATCTTCAATTCCTTGATGCCCTAGGCATGTTTATATTTTTTAGAAGATCCCAGGAGCTGGTTTATAAGGTCTTGGGATAAATCCGTCTTGATTTTACCCCCATGGCTGTACCTCTGGCTCATGATTACAGGAAAAAGGACAGATTGCAAGGAAAAAGGGGGTGAGGGCTTGATAACTCTAACAACTTGGGAGGGGCTTTACAAATTACAATACTACCACAAAACCACAAAATTTAGCATTCAATGTAGGTCACATATAGCCATATTGATCAACATACCATTTTATCAGTGATTAGGGGCTAGGGTAGTGGCACCCAAACTTTGAAGTTGCAATCACTAGATACTTAGTCAAAACTTGCTTCAACTCATACAAGTCTTCAATATGCTCAGAATGTCAATGTACATAATGGACTTCAAAATGGAGGATGAAATCCACTTATTTCCTATTGTCATCTCATTAATTGCTCAATTAAACATAACCTAGTAGCCTAGGTTTGCATGTCATGAGTAGTCACTTCTTTTGAATATCAATCGTATGATAAGACCAGACCTTGGTCCTTGAATCAACAGTCATCGCATGCCAGGGTGATATCACAATATCAAACAAAAGACCAACACTTTAAGGCTACACAATGCGCTAGACCGTTAGATCTTTATTAGTCGAGCACCTTAAAACACCACCATCATTTTTACTTCCTTGGAATGGACAAGTGTTGCCATATCACATTGTCACAACTTCAACACTTGCCGCTATATGGAAGCATGCACGATGCGATCACTATTGGATCACTCTTGGTATAACAAATGAAAACACCACCATTAATTTTACTATTATTATATGAGTCATCAAAGTGGGATCGCCTTCATATAAAGGGAGCTTCAGACTTCATATAAAGTGGGTCTGACTTCATATAAAGGGAGCTTCAGACTTCCGTGTGATGTTTCACCATTCGATGAATGTTTCGATGGACAATTGTAGTTGAATTCCAGAACAAAATGTCTGGAGCACTAGACTTGCAAACTCAAACTTCTAGAATCAATCTAGAGTCATTAGATTTAGAAAGATTAATGGTTGTGATTATACAATAGTTTTCAATTCCATCACTTAACATACATGTATTAAATTATTAATTCAGGTTGTAGACTTGCAGGCCATCCTTAAATTTCATTTGAAGTGGTAGTACAAACTTGTACTGAAGAGTAGAATAGAATATAATTTTAAAAAAATTAACTTCCACGAGAATAGAATAAAATTTATAAGAAGAGAATGTAACATGTTTCACTCACTTTACTTCACAGTTGGCACTTAGCAATTGTTTGAGAATAAGAAAAAAATTAAGAAGTTAAAACCTAAATCATGGTATTGCACATAGGAAATTGAAGTTGCAACTGCTAAGTGAGATTATGGAAGCAAGATCCTAGAGGGTTAGGGAGATTGTAGTACACCAGGGAGAATCATATTTTCAAATTCTCGGTATGTGTCATTTGAAATATAAGAACCTACATTCCTTCAAATTCAAATTAATTTATAAGCCTTTAGTTTAAAATTTTTGAATCTTGGGGTTTAGGATTGAGGGTTTATAGACATGTCTACTACCACACCATTGATTGGGAAAGGCAAAGAAATGCACAAAATAAACCACGTCGGACTACTTAAAACCCCAAGTTTCACTGATGAATACCATGATATTTATGATCCTAAAATATCTAGTAGGATTATCTTAGAACTTGGATTTTCATGTGAGAGTAAGGTTGAAAAGCAAATACAAGCTAACCCAGAAAAGAAATTACCAATTAATAGTGTCATTGCACTATGGGTGGTTGGACTGGAATGCCTGATGCTCCCTGAGGTTTCCCCTTGCCCATAATTTATCATGGTTTGTGCCCAGAATTATGATTGAAAAAGAAAATCATCATTAATAAAGATACCCAGAATGAAATGTTAACCATTACTACATGTTTTATAGAAAAAAGGGGGAAAATGATAAAAGGGTTAAATCCTCCTTTCACTACAAACATTCAAGGACAATCAACTGAGTTGAATCACAACTCTTGAAAGAGGATTCATATATAGGTTGGTGGTCACTTGGAACGATGTGGAAATTCAGAAATTATCAATTAATGTATTAATTTAATGCTTAAATATGCTCAAAACCCTAATTATGCAAAATTGGAAGCAAACTGATAAATCACGACAAATGCTTGTAGACTAAGATAGTACACAAAGACTAGTTATTGACCATTTTTTGAAGTTCATGATGTAGAATATTCATGGACAATGCCCTAGGCTCCCAAGTCCAAGGTACAGTTTTCTTTAGGGAATGTGGGGCTCCTTCTAACACTGATAATCACTATTTCATCTATTTCTATCATGGGAGATGCGAAGGACACTTCCCTAGGTGCCCTAGTCTAAGGCAGGCTGATCTTCAAGATGTTAGAGCTTCTTCAAATGTTGATTGTCACTGTCATGAAGATTCCTATATTTGCAACCTCAGAGGACATTACTCAAGGCGCCCTTATCCTGAAAGTGCTCTGAACTACTTCTTTCTTCCAGATCTGGAATCCTTATCTTCTACAACTCCACTCCGCAAAATCTGATACTTGTAACCGGCAATCACAAGGAGTGTGGTTGGGGGTTGTGGTGTTTAGGAGCTTGCCTTAGTCAAGCCCTGGAAGGACATTCAAGTCTTCTGAACATCATTGTCAGATAAAGAGTACGTATCCCTATGGGATATAGGTAAAAACAAATTGATAAATGATTCAAACACAAACATATATCACTTTGAAGGTGTAGGTCTCACATAGATGAAGATTCTTCAACATATGAGAAGATGAAGCTAAATTTGCAATCACAAACACAATAACAATGCTCTGCTCTACAACAATGAATATCTGGAATGCTCTAAAATCATAAGTTCACGAAAAATTCATAATCATCTTCTAGTTTACAAATGAAACACTAAACATGCTTATATATGCAACAACACACATTCCTGCTTAAAATTTTGTAATTCAAACTTAAGATGTCGGCATGGGACCTAACTAACAGTCACATAACAGACATTTAAATTTGGGACCTGCCTAAAAGAGGGAAAGACAAGGGCACAAGAGCCCATGTATCAGATCCCATTTTTAGGTCAGGACTAAGTGCCACACTGTCCTTCAAGCCCCATGTGACATGGGTTTCATGCCATTTTCTTTCGAGAGTCAAACTGAACATGCAAGATGCAAAACAAGGGACCCGGGAGCTAAACTTAGGATGGAAAAAGTTTAGGGAGACATTTTTTGACATAACATTTAGCCCCCACTTTAATGTATGTATGAATACAAGGCCCATACATGCATTAAAGTATAGTCAAAACACAACAAACATGCCATGTACTTGAAGCTAATGCATACACAAAGAATGAGGAACTATTTTTAGCCCCTAGTCTCAGGTAGACATCAGAGAAAACACATTACAGACACACGAAACATAGTGAAAATAGTATTAGGCACACAAAACATGGAGAAGATAGTAGCAGACATGCAAGACATGAAGAAGATAACATTGAAGACATGCAAAACATAATGAATACAGTGATTATTTCTTTTTCATTTTCATATATATAAATGAATGCAAATACAGATACATGGAAAGTAAAAATACAACACACCACCCAACATGTAGGAGGGGCTTTCGCCACGCTCTTTGGACTACATATGGGGCAACGAATACACAATACAAATCTCAAAATGTAGGAGGGGCATTTCGCCATGATATTTGGACTACACTTGAGAACAAACATGCCATACAAATCCCAAAACATAGGAGGGGCATTTTGCCATGCTCTTTGGACTATACTTGGGAATAAACATGCGATACAAATCCCAAATCATAGGAGGGGCATTTCACCATGCTCTTTGGATTATACTTGGGAACAAACATGCAGAAGACACATGGAAAATAGGAGTGTCGTATAGCATGCCAAAGATATACTATATGTATAAAACACAACAAACAAGCAATGGAAGGAGCCTATTGCTAGGTTCACCACCATCTTGAGCACATTACAAGCACACCTAAAGGTTGGGCTTATGCCACAACAACTACCAAAGACATGCTTAAGGGAGGATACACCAACCCCGCCTGCTCGGAGGACTTTTAGAATAAAAAGCATGTACCCTAGCTCAAGAGATACACCATCCCCGCCTTCGTAGAGGGCTTAAAATAAAAGGATATGTATGATATCCCATATTTGCAGAGGGCTTTCTCATTGCAATATAAAATAAAGATGTGTACTCACACAGAGATACAACATCCCACCTCCATAGAGGGCTTACAAACACGCTTCATTAGTATCAAAATCATCAGACAACTTACCTTATATATGCCCCCACCTTAAGGTGGTTGATATCATGTACCGATAAGGTGGTTGATATCATGTACTAATAAGGTGGTTGATATCATGTACTAATAAGGTGGTTGATATTGTGTACTGATATCATGTACTTTAAGGCAGAGAGAAAACACACAAGGGAACAAGAGCTCACACAAAGCCCATGCCCCTAAAGGTGACATGTACTTTATGATCATTCAATGTTCCTAAAAACACACAATTTCCTGCAAGAGAGAGGTTAGAAATATTTCTCTAAGATAATAACCACGTCACATGATCAAAAGAAATGCATCAACATAATCACATCAAGAGCCAAGGTTATACTATGGATTGAAAAATTGAGTATAACCGTGGGCCTATACTGTAGAGATCTCAGAACAGAATGTAACCAAGGTGAGACCCAAGATAAAAAAAAGTGCATGGAGTAGCAATATTGTTATGGTTTGTTAGAAAATATTAGACATCATCAAAATATCACACGGAGTGATTCTACTAACCAAGAGTAAAAGATAATATATATATCAGCCCCATCGTCATGTATGGACTAGGTCCATTTTTGCTTACTCATTGAAGGGACACGTGGTCCGTATCATTATTATTTGTTTTTTGTCATCTGCCAGCTAGATAGAACCACTAGAAGAAGGTAAACAATAAATCAAGAGAGGAGAACAAGTGCCTTAGGGTCATCATGTAGGAAGGTGCCCCCAGGTCACCAACCGCAATGCTATGCCCTAGGACACAACACACAACAATGAAAATAGAGGAGAAGCAAGATAGAAGAATGATGATACAAATAGAAGGGTCACAACAGAGGTAGTCTCCCAGTATCCTTGACCTTACAAGAGTGTCAAGGGTCATCCAAGGACACCTAAGCAACACATAACACATTACGGGGGAAACACAACACATAAGTAAAGTTGTAGAAATACTTACGTGTTGACACACCCATACTAAAATTTGGAACTTGTGAGCATCTTAGAAAGATCCTCCATCAAGTTTTGTGTGAAGCTTGAGTGGTTCATATCAGAGTGTTCTTTGTTGTCAAAAATCTCATGTGGTACTTATTTCTCATATCCTTGTAAATTTGAAATCTTTTGTTGCTTGCGAGGTGGAGAACTATTGTTATTTCCTATTGATGATAATCGTCTTATTCTTTTCCAATCCTTTGATTTCTTATTTTGTTGAATTCGTCTATCATAGGGAGAAGGACTATCTTGTATCATATCAATCTTTGTCACAATTTCTTGTTTTGGTTGTTCTGTTTGTATTTCTAATGCATTTTGGTTATCTCCTGATCCTTGAAGGGATAATGAAGGAGGAACCTTAGCATAAATACCATTTCTTCATTGTTTTCCTTATCTACCTCTATTGTAGCAATTATCTCATCATAGTTTAGATGGTCATCTTGTACTTCTACTGTATTTTGTTCCATCATGTTGTTACCAGTATGTTTAGGAAAAGGATTAGTAAAGATTTGTAAATTCTGATTCAGAGGAGCAACTAACTTATTTCCATTATCATTCACACCAGATACCTGTATAACATTCAAGTCGATGAGGTCTTGTATTTCATGTTTAAGATGCATACATCGTTTAGTATCATGTCCTTATTGCCGATGATAATGACAAAAAACATTATCATCGAAATAAGGTCCTTGCATTCTATTAGGATCCAATGGTTTAATTAGAGGAAGCTTCAAGAAGTTAGTACTCATAGTTTGGTTCATGATAGAATGTAAGGATTCAGATATTGGAGTGAATTGTCTTTTTTGTTATCGACTTTGAAATGGTGTCCTCTTCAAATTAGTGATAGCAAACACTTGTGAAAAGTTGTAATTCAAGTTCTATCCATTAACCTTAATGAAACTCTTGTTATTCCTCTTAAAGTTGTTTTGTGAAGGTCCACTTATGGATTGATCAACTTGAGCTGACAGGCTTTGGTTTTCATACTGACTAGAGGAAAGTTGGTAACCTCAAAGGGTGGTGCATAAATGTTGAGAGCTATACTTCATCAAGAAAATCTTATCATGGATGTTAGGTTGTAGATTTGTAATAAACACCTTCTAAACATCTTCATCCTTCATCTGATATTAAATTTGTGCATAAAGAGCTTGATACTGACTAATAAATTCAGTGAACTTCTATTTCGAACCTTGCTTGCAATGAACTAAATCAATTAAAGAAACTTAAGGTCTAATGTTTTCTTGAAAATGTTGTAAGAATTGATCAACTAGCTGCAAAAAAGAGTTTATTGAATTCGGAGGTAAAGAGAAAAACCATTCTAAAGTAGTATCTTTGAGAGATCATGGGAAACGTTTTGTAAAAAAAGCCTCTTCAAAGTAGAAATCACTACACATAGTCGTGAATGCTATCACATGAGTATTAGGATCACCTTTTCCACCATATTTTTCAAAGCGAGGAGTTTCAAACCTCTCAGGTATAGGAGTTCTCAAGATTGCATAAGATAGGGGATTACGAGCGTGATAAGTTGGTATATTAGGTTGTGAAGAATTTGTCAAGCTTGTCACTTTTTGTTGTAAAAAAGTCATGCCTTGTAGGAGTTGGTTTAAGAGGGCATCATTAGGAGATGCCATTTGAGAATTAGAAGCTGTGTACATTACATTTTGAGGGGATTGGTTGTGAGTGGAAATGAAAGGTGGTTGAGAGTAATTATTCATAAAAGAGGTCACCTTAGGTGCTAAGTTTTGATAATTGAATCCCACAGCTTTGTAATTTTGTGAATTAGTGCCATTAGATACTCCAATACCAGTGGTAGCATTACTACAAGCATTTGCATTAGTAGTTAAAATTGTTCATGTAAATGTAGACATTCCAATAGTCGGTATAGGTGTCGATACTTGCGTATGAGACGGTGACGACATGTTATTAATAACATTTGCATATTTAGTCACTAGCATAACATTATTTGTACTATATATGCTAAACCTCAAATTACATTAATGCCATCTTGTCCTTATTTTATCATCTCTCTTATGTTATGAATCGTAGGTATAGCTTCTTCCGCCATCCTTTCATTTTCCATAAATGTTTGAAAATTAGCTAGTTCTTTATCAAGTTTGTCTATTTTCTCATTAGGTACATGTGTTACCACATCACTAGGGTCCTCAACATCATGAAATATTTGTTCTTCCATTGTAGTTGTAGGATGAAATATTTGTTTTTTCTAAAAGTCCTTCGAGCAGGTGGGATTGGTGTATCCTCCCTTAAGCGGGTGTTTGGCAGTTGTTGTGGCATAAGCCCAACCATCAGGTGTGCTTATAACGTGCCTGAGATGGTGGTGAACCTAGAAATAGGTTCCTTCCATTGCTTGTTTTCAATGTTTTAGATGTATAGTATGTCTTTGGCATGCTATACGGCGCTCGTGTTTTCTGTGTCTTCCGCATGTTTGTTCCCTAGTATAGTCCAAAGAGCATGGAGAAATGCTCCTCCTATGCTTTGGGATTTGTATTGTGTGTTTGTTCCCAAGTGTAGTCCAAAGAGTGTGGAAAAATGCCCCTCCTATGCTTTGGGATTTGTATGGCGTGTTTGTTCTCAAGTGTAGTCCAAAGAGCATGGCATAATGCCCCTCCTACATTTTGAGATTTGTATTGCATATATATTGCCCCATTTGTAGTCCAAAGAGCGCGACAAAAGCCCTTCCTACATTTTGGCTGGTGTGTTGCATTTTTACTTTCCATGTATCTATATTTGCATTCATTTATATATATGAAAATGAAAAAGAAATAATCACTACATTCACTGTATTCATTGTGTTTTACGTGTCTTCAATGTTGTCTTCTCCATGTCTTGCATGCTTGTTACTATCTTCTTTGTGTTTTGTGTGCCTAATACTGTCTTCACTATGTTTGGTGTGTCTATAATGTGTTTTCTCTAATGTCTACTTGAGACTAGGGGCTAGAAATAGTTCCTCATTTTTTGTGTATGCATTAGCTTCAAGTGCTTGGCGTGTTTGTTGTGTTTTGACCATACTTTAATGCATGTATGGGCCTTGCATTCATACATACATCAAAGTGGGGGCTAAATGTTATGCAAGAAGAAAATCTTTCGTTACCACATTAGTCATGCAATTAGGATCTATAAGTGTACCATTCACCAGAATCTCCATTATCTTTACGGTAATGTAAAGAGGTCCTTCATTGTCTACAAATGTTTTGTCATGAGGTGTAAATGTAATTTCAGGTTCAAGGATCCTTCTTTTCAAATAAGGTCTAGGAGGAAGGCTAGCATTATTGTTGTGATTATAAGCCATGTGTATATGTCTTCAAATGTATGCAAGATCAGATTTTAAAAGATTTTCAATACTTATGATCTAAAATGCTTGATTTTTCACTTTTTTCAATGCAAATCACTAAAAGAAGAGGTGTTGTGAATAATTTTAAGAGGGGTAGAAAATAATAAGCTAAATATCAATCTAATAATATATCAATATCCCTCACAACATGCCTATAATGCAATTCTAGAGAGATGACAAGGCAAAATCTAGTGAAAATGTAAGGTTTTCAAATCCTAGACATGAATTTTTGCAAAAAAGACACTATGATAAAACACTACAATTAGAAATCAGTCCTAAATGAGTGTTTAAAAGAGTATTAAAATCTGAAACAAGATTTTAATTACAAACCCTAGATAATGCAAAAACTAGGTTTTTTTTAATGAAAAATGCACAATTTCAAGCAATTTCTAACAATTTGAGTATGAAAATACAATGTAAATGATTAATTAACAATGAATTTATGTAATATAAATCAAATCTAATGAAAATATCAGAAATTAAATTAAATTAATGCCAATTATGCCAAAATGCAAGTCTAAGATGCCATTTTTTTCAAATTTTTTGTAAAATTTCAAATGCAATAAGATGAATGAATGTAAATATAAAGTACAACACTTAGCAAGGTGCAAAAATCAAATAAACCTAAGTTCACCAAAATGTTTTATAGAAAAAGGGGGAAAAATATAAAAGGGTTAAATCCTCCTTTCACTATAAACATTCAAGGACAATCAACTGAGTTGAATCACAACTCTTGCAACAGGATTCATCTACAGGTTGGTGGTCACTTGGAACGATGTGAAAATTCAGAAATTATCAGCTAATGTATTAATTTAATGCTCAAAACCCTAATTATACAAAATTAGAAGCAAACAGATAAATCACGAAAAATGCTTGCAAACTAAGATAGTAGACATAGATTAATTACCGACCATTTTTCAAAGTTTATGATGCAGAATATTCAAGAACAATGCCCTAAGCACCCAAGTCCAAGGTACAGTTTTCTTCAAGCAATGTGGGGCTCCTTCTGGCACTGAT
Source organism: Cunninghamia lanceolata (assembly GCA_027924645.1). Classification (NCBI taxonomy): domain Eukaryota; kingdom Viridiplantae; phylum Streptophyta; class Pinopsida; order Cupressales; family Cupressaceae; genus Cunninghamia; species Cunninghamia lanceolata. The sequence goes on along the minus strand of BSBN01001484.1, from coordinate 1,440,822 downwards.
AATCACTATTCCATTTGTTTCTGTCATGGGAGATGTGGAGGACACTGCCCTAGGTGCCCTAGTCCAAGGCAGGCTAGTCTTCGGGATGTTAGAGCTTCTTCAGATGTAGATTATCATTGTCATGAAGATTCCTATGTCTCTAACCTCAGAGGACATTGCCCAAGGCATCCCTATCCTGAAAGTGCTTCAAACTTCTTCTTTCCACTGGATCTGAAATCCTTATCTTCTACAACTCCACTCTACAAAATCTGATACTTGTAACCTACAATCACAAGGAGTGTGTTTGGGGGTTGTGGTGTTTAGGATCTTGCCTCAGTCAAGCTCCGGAAGAACATTCAAGTCTTTCGAACACCGTTGTTAGATAAAGAGTGTGTATCCCTGCGGGATAGAGGCAAAAACAAATTGATAAATGATTTAAACTCAAATAGATATCACATTAGAGGTGTAGCTCTCACATAGATGAAGATTTTTCAACACATGAGAAGATGAAGATAAATTTGCAATCACAAACACAATAACAATGCTCTGCTTGGCAACAATGAATATCTTGAATGCTCTAAAATCATAAATTCACCAAAAGTTCATAATCATCTAGTTTACAAATGAAACACTAAACATGCTTATGTATGCAACAACACACATTCCCTCTTTAAATTTCGTAATTCAAACTTAAGATGTCGGCATGTGACCTAACTAACGGTCACATAACAGATATTTAAATTTGGGACCTACCTAAAATAGGGCAGGACAAGGGCATAAGAGCCCATGTCCTAGGCCCCCTTTTTAGGTCAGGACTAAGTGCCACAATGTCCTTCAAGCCCCATGTGACATGGGTTTCATGTCATTTTCTTCCGGGAGTCAAAATGAACATGCAAGATGCAAAACAAGGGACTTGGGAGCTAAACTTAGGAGGGAAAAAGTCTAGGGAGACATTTTCTGACATAACACTGCAACAAGAATTAACAGACTATATGGCTTTGTAGCCAGAGATTTTGGAAACATCCACATTGACCTAGAAAAGTTAGCGAGTGATTATGAAGCAATCCCTCAAAATTCCAAAGATCCTTATCTTTGAAAAATAACATTAGATGGTTCCATACCCAAAGATAATCAGAAGCCTCCTTATCAAATTGAAAATTTTAAACCTATTAGGATTAAGATGCCATCAACCTGTTGGAAACACGGCAGATAACTAAGAGGGGGGGGTGAATCAGTTATCTTAAATATCTTAACTTTCTTTTCTCCTTTAACAATTAGTGCAACATCAAAACATATAAGCATACATAATCATGAGAGCAGAAATAAAATCAACACACATAACACAAGGATTTTTACGTGGAAAACCCTGTTAAGGAAAAAACCACAGGGTGACTAACCCAAGATTGTATTCTCTATTAAAAGAATAAGAAGTACAAAATGGAACTTGCTAATTAGGGCTCACTGCCCGAGCACACTGCTCACAAGAGGCACACTGCCTACAAGAGACTCACTATCTACAAAGTTTATGGAAGGTAACTAGGTGTTTGAACTGATGAGAGGCATCCACATATGCTAAGGTTCAGTTCCAATTAGGCTCAATATACTAATCTAGTGCACTTCATTCTTCCTTTGCTTTAGTGCTACTGTTCTGTCACATACCAGACTTGTATTGATGCTTCCACACTTATCTCTGCCTTTCTTCACACATTGTATTCTTACACACACACACTTTCATACTGGAATCCATTTGGTATATGTATCCGCACCAAGGATTTCAATAACTTTTTAGTCGGTAACCAGAATACTCAAGATATTTGCAAACTACTGATCTGTCGGCTGAATCCATGCTTGATATGTGATGCGTATCAAAATCATAGACATTGGAGTCATCAATCATGTCGGCCAATATTTTATGATCCCTCAAATAGCTTGATCATCATCAATTTCTCATCCGGATTGAAGTCTAATGCTCTGCTGGTTAGTTCTTGCTTAATCTGCTCTGCCTGTCTGGAACCCAACACTCATATGCTCATATCTTTTCCATGTTTTCTCACTAGAGACTCAATCTCTGGAATATAGTAGTCATGATACTCCTCTTGGCTTGTCCAAGTCCATAACTTGCTGAGTTGCACCATTTGAGAGATCCGTACCTAATTGTCAGACCTTGCTGCATGCTCTATTCTTGCTCACCGGACCTAAACAATCTTCAATCTGTCAACCGGTATAGACATACTATGTGCTGCGGATGTGTGGGATAGACTTTGTTGCCATCAATGACAACAATAATGAATCCACACAGTGTCTCTTGCCAACAATCTCCCCCTTTGACATTGATGGCAACACTTAGTGAAAAATGACTAAGTGTCGTAGCAAACTCCCCCTAGGCTGATGCTCTGTCTTATGTACTATTTTACTGGAGCTCCCCCTTAGCTGGATTCCACATTTTTCACTACTCCTCACTCCTCCTTTGACATCAATGGAAAAGGGTGGAATCCGCAAACCAAAATTTGCAAAAATCAACCTATACATAGCTGCATAAGTATATATACATGTTATACTTACATATACTTAAGTATATCCGCAAAAGTGGTTTTCAACTGTACAAATTCTGTTGTCCAACTCTGCTTCATCCTGTCCAAAATTGAGATGTGACCACTCAACAAAAATGCATAAGCTTCTATCCTTCTTAAGTCTGCCAGATCACTGGTCCGGGCTATGGTCTAAGCATCAGTTAAGGCCTCATGCATTGCCTCTAACTTAGGGATAATTATCCCTCTAAGTTCACTCATCCTGCTTATTATATTCTTCTTCTCCTTTTCAAGCCTCTTTATTTCATTTATAATGGCAATAGCCTGGCACTCTTAATTCATTATAGATGTGGTGAGGGGATCAAAATTATGAGATAAACTTGACAGTTTACCTTCTTGTTCTTCCACCTTCTTTTCAATATCCTCTGTCACTTTAGACCAGGATAGACAAAATTTGTACATTTCTCCACCATCTTTAAGAGCATTTTCTAGGCTCTTTATCCCAATATCTAGGGTTCTCCTATCATTAGCTATGAGTCCCTATACTTCAGTGAATCTCTTTCCCAAAAATTCTTTCTGGACCTTTTCTTCTGCCGATTTCTCTAAGGAATCAAAATGAGTGTTGACAGAGTTTACCAAAGATTTCAGGTTGCCAAATGGAGAGGCCAAAGGATCCTTTTGGAAGGATGACATGATCTTCTCCAGCATTCCAGATGCAATCTCTATTAGCTCACAATATTCCATGTGAGACTTCAGGAGCTTTTCTTTTGCTTTAGCTTGGGCAAAAGATGCTATCTTCATTGTCTGGACCGGAGAGAGGGAATCAAAATTTAGTGGTCCTTGAAAAAGTTTGGGTTCATCTATCTCCATCAGCTCTCTGTTCAAGAATTTTTTCACTACCTTAGCAGTGTCTCTTGCCAGAGACTAAGTCTTCTTTTTTTTTTGGAATCTCTGAGATGTCATCAGAGATCTTCTCTATTTGTTTTTCTTCTCTTCCCTTTACCTCCTCTTCTTGACTCACTTTTTCTTCTTTTCTTCCTTCTCCTTTAGTTCCTGAGTCTGGAATGTCTGCAGTGGGATCCAGAGGAGAGATGTTAACTTCTTCAAGAACTTCCTCTTCCGGAACAGAGGAATCCAAGTCTTTAGACTTCCCCTCATCTGTCTCTTTAGACCCTTCTACATTTTTCTCAATAGATTCTTCTTTTGATGCATTTAATCCTTCAACATCCATGGTAGAAGGTTCTTCATCTATTTCCTCTATGATAGGAAGATTGAATCTTTTGAAGGAATTCTGGAGGATGTCTTCTATTTCTCTTGCTACCTGATCAGTCTCTCCAAGATTTAGTTTGTTCAATCTTGCTTTGCTCCGGAACTCATCCTTGCAGTCCTTAAAAATCATGTTCATTTGCTTCGGTGTAATGGAAGGATAGAGTTGAATAACAATCTATTCTTGGATCTCTAAGTCCTTTGCCTTAGCATTCTCCTTTCTCAGTTCAAGTACCTTCTCTAGAATTTTGGGAATTAATGAAATGATTTCAATAAAGTCTTTATTATAAATATTTAGGTACTTGATTGTAGCTTCTTCCAAGATCCTTTTGTCTATGTCACTATACTCATCATAAAATTCTGTTACTAGTTGTAGATTCCCATCCACAGTGACTGCCTTAATGAAATCATCAATAGAAAGAGTGGGCCTTTCAACAAATTCTTCTACCTCTTCTTCTTTGTTTTTACCGGCAGAGGATTCCCTGGATGTTTTCTTCTTCTTCTTCATTTTCTTAACTTCCTCATCAGACTCTGTTTCTTCATCATCCTTTTGGCTTATGTAAGCCCTTGTGGATTTTTCTTTCATTCTCTTTTCTCCCTTTCCAGATGTCTTGGCTTTTGATTTTGAGGCTCTTGAGCTCTTAGAGGTGGCATGTGCAGAGCTCTTGGAGGATCTAGTCTGGGAAGAGGCTTGCACTAGAACACTTTCTTTTTCTGCTTCTTGTTTCCCTTTCTCAGCTCTTTCTATTTTCTCTCTGTTTGCATCAACTACCTCTTTTGATATGCCATATCTCTTGGTGATTTCCTCTACTTCATTTCTAACTTTCCTTTTTATTTCTGATTGCCTTAGTTCAACATGAATCTTTACACTTAATTCTTCAAAGCTTCTAAACCTTTCTACCTCAGGGTCCTTAGACTGACTCAACAAGTGTTGGATATGCAGCTCCAGGATTTTTTCATCAACTTCATATCCCATTGGCATAATCCAAACTGTTATGGGCTCAACTGCCTCCATTAGGCATTAATCAGTGTCTACCATGAAGCATACTGTATCCTTATATTTTTCAACTATTGTTTGAGGAATTCTTTCTCTGGCCTGCATCATACTTTGGAAGTTCTTAAAGTATCCCTAGAACGCTGTGCTTTGAGCCTTAGTATCACCAAGTCCATACATATAGTCTCTAATTTGTATGGAAACTGGTCTATCATTTTTCCATACCCAACCACTTGATCTGGGTAGCTCATTAATATAGTAAAAGAATAGACACAGTATTAAGCCACCATACTTGAATGATTTCTTCTTATCCTTCTTGATCTTCTGCAAGTTTTCTAACAGTTGGTTCAAAAGATCACATAGTTCATAATCAACATTTTCCCTTAGCATCTGATATGTTGTATAAATTGCAGTTTCAGACACAGAATTCTCCCTGCTGGAATGATAGATTTTATAACCAATTATCATAGAGGCAAATTTGATATCCAGATCTGTAATATCTTCTATTGTCATTGCTCTTTTGTCAAACTTGGATCCAGTAGCTTCATTTACTATCTGGTTCTTGATAGATTTGAGTGTAGGCAACCCACCAGATGAGTGCAATCCAGTTACTGCCCTAATGGCATCTTTTGTTATCTTGAAGGGCTTCATCAACCACATGAAATTGTCATGTATTCTGCTAAGAACATACTAGACTCATTCATCTTCTGCAAAATAGGGAAAGTGGATGCAATGTCTAAAATGCTTATCCCAGAGGGCCTTGTATTGAGGTTTGAGTTCAAACGTTTCATCTATTAATTGTTTATGATAGATATCCATCAGCTTAGATTCTCCAAATTCCTCAATATTGGCGTGGATGTACACCCTAACATCTTCTACGTGCAAAACCCCATGCGAAATGCTAGAAAGAGCACCTAAGGGATTAACTTTGAGGGATTTGTAGGGATGTTTCTTGAACTTTGGGCGCGGCCTATCAGTGATCTTAACAACCATTGGAGTAGCCATCTTTGCAAAAGATTCAGAGAGAGATATTTAGAAATGGAAATACCTTTTTACGCTTTTAGGGTTCACAATAAGAGCCAGAATAGGTTGCTGGTTGAATCGGATTCTGCTGTTGATCTTTGAGAAAGTTTTAAAAATTTGATGCAGAGCTCTTCCTTTCTTCTTCTCGAATGCAAATGTGCAAATGATGAGTAAAAGAACCCTTTTATCTTTGCGCAAACCCTAATTTCCTATTGCAATAAATGCACAACTTAAGTTATCTGATTGTCTTGTTCTAAGAGAATTACTGAGATGCACTTAGAATCATTTTTGTGATATAAGATAATGTCTTTTCTTGCCTTCAATCATGTCGTGAATCCGCAGATCAAGATATCTCAATTTTGAATCATACCAGATATGTCTGTGAAAATCCTACTTTTATCGGATGGCTGTCAAACCAGATCAATCTTGGATGATTAAACTCTTGCAAAATTCCATGCGGATCTTTCACATTTTTACCAAGGGTTATTTAGATAATTTTCTGATAACCCTTTAATCCACAATCATTCCAAGTGCCAAATTTAGGCACCAATTGACTGGTTGGGGGAATTTATTTTTCTTTGTGATTCCCCCTGAGCTAGAGCTCATCTGTTTAGTTTCCGGAAGGAATATCAACACCAAATTCTGGTGCGGATCCATCCCCATCATTTTATGTACTCTTCTTCACCCAAATCTTGCTCATCTCCTTTTGAACTTCATCCACATTTACTTTGCCTTTTCCCTTGTCTTGATTTTGATTATGATGCACTAGACCCCTTTTATCCTGATTTTTACTTCTACAAAATTTGGCAAAATGACCAGATCTATTGTAATTGTAACAAACAATGTTTCTTTGCATATTTGACTAATATCCTCTTGATCTGCATTGATTAGCCATATGTCCCATTCTATTGCATGCAAATCATCTACCATTGAATGAATTGTTAATTTGCATATTTCTGCATTCATGAGATTTGTGACCACACCTTTTGCAGTTGAAACAATGTCCGAAGAAGGATGAATTAGTTTGATTCATTCTTTTTCTGCACTGAGTTACTTTATGACAGAAGTTGTTGCAATTGTAGCAGTATCCATTGAAGGATGGATATCTTTGAGCATTTGGTTGCCTTACTAGAGGTCTTTTAGGCCTATTTCTTTGATTTCCTGAACCAGAGTTCTTCTGACCAGATCCAGAGCTTTCACCTTTCTCATATCCCAAGCCACGCTTGTCATCTACCCTCTTTTGGCTTTCAAGAAGAACTTCAAGTTGAGCAGAGCTTATCTTGAATTTCTCTTTGTATTCATTTGTTGTTTGAAGATCTTGTTTAAGAGTTTCTATCTGATTCTCAAGTTGCTCTTCATTATCTCTAGCTTCTTCAAGATCAGATTCAAGATGCTTGATTATTCTGTCTATTTTGTGGCAGTCCTCTATCTTCTCCTTGAGAGATTGTTTTAGATTATCTTCAATTTTCCTTTTCTCTTCAATTTCTTGGGTGATCTCATAACCCTTGATTCCATCTCATGCCTTACCATAATGACCTCCTTTGATAGCTTCTCACATTGCTTGTTTTTCTCATTCAGATCTTCATTAGTATCATTGGCTTCACTCTGACTTGCTAATTTTTGAAGTAGTTCCTTTCTCTTTTTCACAGAGATACTCAATTTTTCTTTTAGCTCATTTATGAAATCATCAGCTTGTTTGAGTCTTTCTCTCAAGTTGTTGACTTCAGAGTGAGATTGCTCAAGATCATCTAAGACAGACTGAAGTTGTTCCTTCATACCATACATATCCATTCAGATTCCCAGATCTTCCTCAAGCTGTTAGGCTCTATTTAGAGGAACTTGGCTCTAATACCAATTGTTGGAAACAAGCCAGATAACTGAGAGGGGGAGGGGGGTGAATCAATTATCTTAAATATCTTAACTTTCTTTTCTCCTTTAACAATTAGTGCAGCATCAAAACATATAAGCATACATAATCATGAGAGAAGAAATAAAATCAACACACATAACACAAGGATTTTTACGTAGAAAACCCTGTTAAGGGAAAAACCATAGGGTGACTAACCCAAGATTGCATTCTCTGTTAAAAGTATAAAAAGTATAAAATGGCACTTGCCAATTAGGGCTCACTACCTGAGCACACTGCTCACAAGAGGCACATTGCCTACAAGAGACTCACTGTCTACAAAGTTTATGGAAGGTAACTAGGTGTTTGAACTGATGAGAGGCATCCACATATGCTGAGGTTCAGTTCTGGTTAGGCTCAATATACTAATCTAATGCACTTCATTCTTCCTTTGTTTTAGTGTTGTTGTTCTATCACATACCAGACTTGTATTGCTACTTCCACACTTATCTCTACCTTTCTTCACACACTGTATCCTTACACACACGCTTTCATACTGGAATCCATCTGGTATATGTATCCACACCAAGGATTTCAACAACTTTCTAGTCGGCAATCAGAATACTCAAGATATTTGCAAACTACTGATTTGTTGGCTAAATCCATGCTTGATATGTGATGCGTATCAAAATCGTAGACATTGGAGTCATCAATCATGTCAGCCAATATTTTATGATCCCTCAAATAGCTTGATCATCATCAATTTCTCATCTAAATTGAAGTCTGATGTTCTGTCAGTTAGTTCTTGCTTAGTCTGCTCTGCCTGTCTGGAACCCAACACTCAGATGCTCATATCTTTTCCATGTTTTCTCACTGGAGGCTCAATCTCTAGAATATAGTAGTCATGATAATCCTCTTGGCTTGTCCAAGTCCGCAACTTGCTGAGTTACACCATCTGAGAGATCCAGACCTGATTGTTGGACCTTGCTGCATGCTCTGTTCTTGCTCACCGGACCTAAACAATCTTCAATTTGTCATCTGGTATAGATATACTTTGTGCTGCTGATGTGTGGGATAGACTTTGTTTCCATCAATGACAACAATAATGAAGCCACACAGTGTCTCTTGCCAACACAACCTTGTAAATCCTATGTAATTAATTACTCATAATATTGTTTGTAAATCACCCATAAGGGATGAAAGGTTTCACCAGCAGCGGTCTTGTTTCAGCTACATGTTTATATCCAATCCTCGACGCTCATTCGTCTATGACAGGGGGTCACAGGGTAGAAGGCAACCCCCTTTTATAAGGATATTTAAACTATGTTTTTATCAGAGTTGAGAGCAACAGGCGCCGCTAGATTGAAGACTGAAGAAATAGAGGAAGTACATGTATTGTAATCTCATATATTTGAAGATAATACTTGGAGCCTCTTTTCTTGGTGGAGTTTTTTCCTGAAAGGGTTTTCTCCATGTTACATACTGTGTTATGTGTTATGTTCTTAATGCTTGTTATTTATGTGTAGTGGGTTTTATTTCTGTTGCAATCTCTATTGGTTCTACATTGTTTAGAGGGCATAAATAAGGTTTGAATCAAATTTTTGTTGTGTAGTTTGCACCTTCATTTCTAACAAAACCAGAGTTCAGGATACTATTTCCATGCTAACTTTTTTCCTTGGATTGGATAGTAATAGTAAAGTGGATGTAAGCCTCCTTGAAATGGTATACAATATCCATTATGTTTTTCTCCCTATTAAATACAAATTTGTAGAGCACATTGCAGCATCTATGCAAAAAAAAAATAATGATTAAAGAAGGTTCCAGTGTCACAACCTACTTGTGCCATTTATTTCTAGTGCAATTTAGTGGAATATTTGTGGCCAACAAGCTTCAAATTCATCCCTTCGTAAAAGATGGGTTGAAAGGAGCACTTCCAATACATGGTTGGACCCATAAGATAAGGATGCATGATGCTCGAAGGAACTACAATAATTTTGTAGACTCCTTTTTGGCTCCACTGTATTATGCAATTACAAGTACTCCAATGCCTAGATTGCTTGAGTCTTGTAGAGATTCCATTCAACTAGGAACAAAAATACAATTAACTAAATGGTACTTCATGGAAGAATATATTGTGCTCAAATTTTATGGATCAAGAGTAGAGCCCCACAAACTTCCAATACATGTGACAGAGAGGGTTTTTGCATTCGAATACATATAGTAGATGGACATTACAGATCAACTGTACTTTGTTAGTCAACAAAAGAAGAGCATATTTCCTTAAATTTTTCTTGTGGAGGGTTCACATTTGAGAGGAAAGCATTCATTGTGGCACACCAAATTTTACAAATTTTTAAATTTGATGTTGACTCTCATTGGTAGTACGAACCATGTGACATGATTAAAGTAAGGCTTCTGGCCAATCAGAATGCTGGAAGTAGAATTCAACATCAAAGTAAACTTGTTGGTTCTCAAATCTGCACACATCAAACTCTAAAGATTTGCCAACTTTTATGATCAAATTCAATGGGAGACTTAGCCAAGGAACAAGAGATTGTTTGCATCTATCTCCCCTGCACTTCAAGCTTTACCAAACCTAGGGGATAACCCTTATCTCAACATCATCAAATATATCTTTCATTTACAACCAAGTAGACATGTTCTATATCTATACCAAGATATGTAAGATTAATCTCAGACTGACAATATTCTTGAATTATATTCACTATTTAAATATGAGAACATGCAGCACCTAAACTAAAACAAAACATAAAATAAATTGATTCAAATGATTTGTCTTTAAATTCCTAAGTTTCATGGACCTTTGGGAAAATTTACTCCATATCGGTGTTTTATCAGGGCAATAGAGTCAAACCCAGTAGTTTAAATGCTTCCTTATGACACAAAAACTTCATATCCAAAGGACTAATAATAATAGTATTACTGCTATATACGCCTAAAAATGACACGATTCAGTCTAAATAAATATTCTTAATATTTATTCCATCTAATTCCTCTATCAATAAATAAATAACTAAATTTATTTATTTGATTCATATTCCTCTAAATTAATTAAATATCTCAATATTTAATTACCTATTCTAAAGTCAAAATTAAATAAAATCCTTTATTTAATTAAATTCTTCCAAACAATTAAATAATTCCCAATTATTTAATTAAGTCAAATCATTCTTCCAAATTTGAATAAATCAATTAAATTTATTTAAATCCTCCCAATCTCCAAAAATAAAATATAATCAAATATTTTATTTATTCTTTCAAATCATGCACAACAATTAAATAAATTTATTTATTTAATTTGCTTTTTTATCTTCAAATTCTTCAGATATCTTCCAAATCTTCTAAAAATAAGTCTTCTTCTTCATGCACACAAAATTAAATAATTTATTATTTAATTTCTCTCAAATCATGCAAAAGCAAATCTCAAGTTGAGTTATCTACTCAATCAACCTTGTTTTTATCAATATCTCTTAAATTAGAAAAAAGCTTTCTAATTTATGAAAAACATGTCTTATCTTTAGAAAAGAAAGCAAGACACATCTCTTCTTCTTATTCGTTGCACATTCCTCATCTGTTCTCAACCGTTGATCTTCTCATTCTCTCTATACCATTGATCTTATTTCTCTCGAGTCTATAAATTGAACCTTATTCTTCCATTTCATTCATCCAGGCTTTAAGTAAACTTACTCTGCAGGATTTACAGCGTGCCTTTGACACCAATTCCTTCATTGCTTGCGATCAAACTTGTTACTACACTCTACTACCATTGTTGTGAATCTCATCTTCATGGCGAAACTATCATAGCTATTCCCATTTGAACATCTTGGAATCATAGCAAGGAAGTGCACCTTTTGAGGGCCATATTCATACATGCAATATTGATTATGATAGGCGATCAATGGAAGCTACGAATTAAGGAGTTTTTCTTTGTATTGTTCATTGTTTTATTGATCTCTTTTGTTTATTATTTCATTGAGTTTTGGGTATCATTGATATTTATATATTGATTATTCATTTAGATCCAATTCTCCCTTAACATTTTTGGCACCCACCGTGGGGCCTAGCCCCAAATTTAACCCAAAAACTGAGTTTTTGTGTTTTAGAAGCCGTACACAAGAGGAAATAGTGCATCTAACACATCCTAACACGCATATACTATCTGTTACGGTGCATTCATTCCTGTAGTGCATATAATCTCTGTTCTGACGCATATACTGATTGTTCCAGTGCATACATCATTTTGGTGCATACATAGTCTGTTACAGTGCATTTACCATCTGATATAGTGCATCAGCAGAACAACACATACACACTATTTTTCAGTGCTTTTGACCTCTGTCTTATCACATATGTACTACATCACTTCTGTTCTCTATTTCTGTGCATTCAGACTCTGAAGTGGCGCATCTATTTTAGGTAGTGATTTTTAGGGTTTCCTTAAAGTTTTCGCTAATGCTGACGTCTTGTCGCAGGAACTCTCTTGATCTATTTTGTAGGCTAGGTACTAGTTTAGATTCATATAGTTGCACTTGTTAGCTCACACTTCAATTTCTAAACGAGAAAGTAAATGGATGCTCATGCAAATCTCACATAGTTTTAGCTAGGAAAGTGGTAATTGAATCATTGTTGTCTTGCATATCATTGAATCATTGCTATATTGCTATCTGAATAAAATTGAACTCATCATTGCTATCTAGGTAAAACTGAACCATTGCTATCTCCTCGACCATCACTTTAAAGTTAACAATTCATGCTACGTGGATAAAATTGAACTCATCATTGCTATCTCCTCGACCATCACTTCAAAGTTAACAATTCATGCTGCATGGATAAAATTGAACTCATCATTGCTATCTTGGTTAAAATTGGACTATTGCTATCTTGCTATCACTTCAAAGTTCTGTGCTTGCCCAAGTAGATAGCTCATCTAGTTTTTCTCATTTTAACTAGGGGAAAAGAACAACTGTATTTTGTGTTTTGGGAATGATACCAGGCCTATGCTCTCCCCTCTCTTGGGTGACCAAAATGCCAGACATATCATTTTCGCATGTGTTTTTCCTTTAGAGGGGCTTTCTCTTGGATACCGTTCATCCAAGTAGGAACGACCCTAAGTGGTAACAGGCTAGATGCCAAGCCTTACCAATCCACTATAAATAAATTGTGTTTGGAGAAAAAGCTTCAAACAATGAGTGAAGTTGTGTTATACCGACAGCCAACCTCCCCCAAAACCCTCCAAGGCGCAACCCTTGCAGGCTGGGAGACTCCATAACAGAGAGTAGTGTTGCCGCATGTATAACCACTTAAATGGTTGCCTTCATTAAACACCTTTTTTTCTAGTGGCCAAAAACCCTTGTAATCCATTTGAAGCCTAGGATTTTACTTGTTTTTTTTCTTTTAGTCCAAAAAGAGTCAAAAAAATCACAAAAAAAATAAAAAAACCATAAAAATATTCTGTGTTTGTTGTGTCTTCTTGCCATAATTTCAGAAAATTAGATCAAAAAAGACCTTGCAACCAAAGCACCAAAAACATAAGAAAATTTCCAAAAAAATTGCAAAAATACTGAGAAAAACCAAAGCGGCGTATCTGTCCTCTGTTGCTGCGCATTTGTGCTGATCTGCAACGCATCTCTACTAAATTGCAACACTTTTACTACCTGTTACAGTGCATTTAATTTTTACCAGTGTTGCGCTTCTATGCCGACTTGTTGCGCATTTACCAGTTTTTGCTTTGTTCCGGCGCATGCGTGATAGTGAGCACTTCCACATCTTTTCAGAGAAAATTTTTAGGTTTTCTAGGTACCACCCATTTTAGTCTTGTGTCAGTTTCTGTTGACATGACAAACCAATTAGAAGTAATTGGTCAAGAACTCCAATACCTACGAGAGTAATTAGACTTCGACGCCTCACCCCAAGATTGTATAGCAATTGCTCAAGAACTCTAAGTCATACAACAAGAAATGGCAATCTTACAAGATGAACGTGTCAGTACTAGCTATGCCTCACCCCAAAAGCATGCATCCTTTTCCCATCTTAATGATGCTCATGACAAGGCAAGCACCACCTCAAGTTGGAAATCGTATACCACTCTGTCTACTAGTCCTCCTTCACCATCTTTTAAGACACATATTCCAAAACATACCAGTCCTACGCAACCACTCCCATCGAGTTCCCCAAGCTCTAAACTGACAACCAAGGAATCCTCAGATGATTTATGGAAAAGAGTTTTTCCAAATTTATACAACAAAAGAAAAGCTATGGAGAACTTGAAATCCACTCATCTGTTTCCTCACTCCTCTACCCTTACACCTACCAATGATGTGATCCAAGGGCTACTAGCAGAGAATCAACCATGTCCCCAAATTCTGGTCCTTGACCTTACCAAAAATCCTTCATGTAATCCGCAACCCCTTGAGCTTATCAAAGAGCCACCTACCATGAACCAAGGTCAAGGTCCATCGAACATCCATGTTGTTGACCATGAGCCTATACACAAGTCTTCTACCTCCACTCCAATTCAAGCACCTCAAGAGTTATGTCAAGAGCACACTTTAGAACATGTGGAAACATCAACCCCCTGTCTAAATCAAGATCAAAGCACTCCCATCTGACCCTTAAATAACCTTTATCTTTTCGATGATCCTATACCTATACATGGGCAAGAAATCCAATTTCAAACCATTCATAACCTATATCTCTTTTATGATCAAGATACTACCTTTGATGAAGAAGCTATCCATGAGCAACTTGATCCTATACAAGAGCACCTTAATTCCATCACGCTAAATCCTATCTATGATCAAGATCCTATATATGATCACGAGCCTATCTATGATCAAGTAGACCATGATGATCCTCTTAGCCCACTTTATGCATTCCATGGTCCCAAGCTTATAACCCCATCTAGTCCCATCCAAGATCCAACAACTTCCACCTCCCTTGATGAGACACTTGTCTCCCAAGAAAGAATAGAAGATCAAACCAAAAATAATCCTCCGCCATCCATTATCGACCATGCTACAAATCCCCCACCATATATCCTTGGTCTTACTACTTTCATTCATGAGTGTTCCTCCTTAGAACACTAGAAACCATTATCCTCTATCTCGCCTTCTCCACCCAATTAAGAACTCGTGTCTAGTGTTCCACCTATACATAATCCTGTTGTCCACCGCATACTCCAACATATGAACTATCAGGGTAAAGGCTTAGGCCTTCGTGAACAGGGTATTTTGGAGCCCATCCATGTCAATGTTCCTCCTCCTTCATATGGCCTTGGATACACACCCCAAGGTGAACAATCTCAAGATGTTGGTACTTCCTCCATACCTCCTAAATCCACCACTTTCCATCACAAACCCTATCATATCCCCAAAACATATGTCGCCATTCCACCTCCATCATCCTACAATTGTTAAACAACATGTGACCATACACCTTCCACCATCCAATCTGCCTCTCTAGGATAAACCGTGTCTGTCCTATCAGCCATCGCGACTGATAGTAGTAAGGTAGCTCATCTGCCTCATCCTCCCAAGGCTCATAGTCTAGATATGGTCACCAGTCGACCACATCTACTCCATCCAAAGCATACCGCCAGTACTCAAGCTTCCCCAGCCTATGCTGGGAAATCACTCTTGCGTAGCCATAGATATATGGCTCTCCTCTTTGTCTCTCAAAAATGCGCATCGGTCTCGTGATTGCTATATGCTTCCATAGCCAAAACTATAGCAAAGACATGCCTGTAGATAGGCTCGCACCCCTATGATAGACCACTTGATGCATGTCATGGTATAGGTACGCTAGTACATAGACACCCCAAGCATAATAGGTGCCCTCTGTCACCATCCTCTCCATGATCTGACCCCATCCAATGGGGAACTCGTGTTATCTCCTATTAGGGCATATAATGCCTCTGATTAGTCCTACTACAATCCCTGGGAAGTAAACATAATAATCGTGAATATCTTGCCAAGAGATGACCTGTCTGACTAGCTCTGGGTCATCGAACACTCGCCTGCACTCTGTAAGTCCCACATCCCTTTATGGATCATACTCCACAAGCTCACCCTAAATAGGTAAGTGGAGAATCCTGTACACGTCCTCCAAGGTAATGGTCATCTCGCCAGTAGGGAAGTGGAAGGTCCCGTCCTCACTATGGAACCTCTCTACTGCTGCAGTTAGCAACCCACGGTTCACCTGAACCTCGATCAGGAAGCAAATGTAGTCGAGACCCATCGCACCGAGCGCCTCTGTATCCATCTCAGTCAGCATGTGTCTCTACAACATAGGCATGGGGAACTGCTCCCTTGACTGAAGTATATCTCGTATATCCTCCTGCAAGCATGCAAAGCAAGGCGTGAATGTAAAGTTGCAAGTACCATACTCAACATATTTATAGAAACATATCAACTAACT
Organism: Cunninghamia lanceolata; assembly: GCA_027924645.1. Classification (NCBI taxonomy): domain Eukaryota; kingdom Viridiplantae; phylum Streptophyta; class Pinopsida; order Cupressales; family Cupressaceae; genus Cunninghamia; species Cunninghamia lanceolata. Next base: position 1,424,750 of record BSBN01001484.1, on the reverse strand, counting down.
TAGCATATCAAATTGATCAAAACAACACACTACATCTCTTGACTAGATTCCTGTAATCTCAGAGATAGCTTATCGATTGACGCATCAAACAGGATACCAATCGAGTCAATTCTATTAAGTAAACTACCTATCTATGTCTTATGCGCCATAACAGGTGGTACATGCGCCATTTCCTAACAAATGTGCCAGTTCTTTACAAATGCGCCACTTCTGACAAGTGCACCGTAAGAATCCATGCATGCGCCGTCCTATACCGTATATGCGTTGTCTCGTCAAAAGTGCCGTTACATACCATAAATGTGCTACAGATTTATGCATGCGCCGCTTAAACTCATGCATGCGCTACTTGAGTATATGCACCGTTTTATATCCTACATGCGCTACAACACTGTGTATGTGCAGTTTCGCATGGCATATGCACCACTCTATGTTCTGGCGCATTTGTCTACTTATTTTTTATCCTAGCATTTATTGCTATCAAACTTGACCCTAGGGGAAATTTTTTGAGATACATACAGGGGGCCTTCCTCTGTTGGCCTGTCGAATCGACAAACGCGCTCGAAACAATGTTCCTCGTGTGGAATTTCCATCCATCCTCGTGCTGACTGCTTTATGCTCTATGCTCTCCTAAGCTCTCAAAAGCAAATCAAACTAAGACAAGTGTGCAAATGAATTGTCTTGTGGACCCAGCACCTATTTATAGCATGTAAACCCTAAACTGGCTATGTGGTGACTATGACTACTTCCCACACCCATTTCTTCCAGTTTTCTTCCTATTTCTCTGAAACGTATCCTATTTTCTTCAAACCCAACCAAGTTTTCCCTTCGTCTTCGTGAGATTGTCTGTCTCATGTCCTTCTACCTTCTTCTCGTCTAATCTCCCAAGGGGGCATCCTATCGTCATAACCTATACCAGGGGCAAACAAGGGCATGTATCATTATTCAACAATTGATTTCTTTGAAGCAACGCCGTAAACTACATTGCATCAAAGAGGTGTAAAATGTATACGCCTAAAAATGACATGATTCTGTCTAAATAAATATTCTTAATATTTATTCCATCTAATTCCTCTATCAATAAATAAATAACCAAATTTATTTATTCAATTCATATTCCTCTAAATTAATTAAATATCGCAATATTTAATTACCTATTCTAAAGTCAAAATTAAATAAAATCCTTTATTTAATTAAATTCTTCCAAACAATTAAATAATTCCCAATTATTTAATTAAGTCAAATCATTCTTCCAAATTTGAATAAGTCAATTAAATTTATTTAAATCCTCCCAATCTCCAAAAATGAAATATAATCAAATATTTTATTTATTCTTCCAAATCATGCACAACCATTAAATAAATTTATTTATTTAATTTGCTTTCTTATCTTCAAATTCTTCAAATATCTTCCAAATCTTCTAAAAATAAGTCTTCTTCTTCATGCACACAAAATTAAATAATTTATTATTTAATTTCTCTCAAATCATGCAAAAGCAAATCTCAAGTTGAGTTATCTACTCAATCATCCTTGTTTTTATCAATATCTCTTAAATTAGAAAAAAACTTTCTAATTTATGAAAAGCATGTCTTATCTTTAGAAAAGAAAGCAAGACACATGTCTTCTTCTTATTTGTTGTACGTTCCTCATCTTTTCTCAACCGTTGATCTTTTCATTCTCTCTATACCATTGATCTTATTTCTCTCGAGTCTATAAATTGAACCTTATTCTTCCATTTCATTCATCCAGGCTTTAAGTAAACTTACTCTGTAGGATTTACAGCGCGCCTTTGGCACCAATTCCTTCATTGCTTGCGAGCAAACTTGTTACTACATGCTACTACCATTGTTGTGAAGCTCATCTTCATGGCGAAACTATCATAGCCGTTCCCATTTGAACATCTTGGAATCATAGCAAGGAAGTGCACCTTCTGAGGGCCATATTCATACATGCAAGATCAATTGTGATAGGCAATCAATGGAAGCTACGAATTAATGAGGTTTGCTTTATATTGTTCATTGTTTGATTTATCTCTTTTGTTCATTATTTCATTGAGTTTTGGGTATCATTGATATTTATATATTGATTATTCATTTAGATCCAATTTTCCCTTAATAGCTGCATTACAGTAATATGTCAAAGAAATGATATTATTTGTGACTTTTCTTTAATGTTCCATCAACACAACACACTTTCCCCCATATATGATCTAAAGCAAGTTTAATCTATTACTTGAATAGAAGCAACAAATTAGATACACCATACAGAAAATGTATATTAATGAGTTCAATAACCCTTAGAAAATTTACCCAAGAGGAAAATACTCATATCCAAGGAGACAGTCACAAATAACACACACACCAATTGTTTTTCATATAACTCAATCTGGAAAAAGACAATGTCATTCAAAAATTTATTCATTTACAAAGCAAAATATGCCCCTGCAACATAAAATCCAGTCACCTCCTCCTACAAAAAGATATTTCCCAAATGAGTGGATAGCTTGTATCCAAAGCCCAGAATCCCCCTTATTACAACCTTTCAAACTCTATATAAAGGAAAAACAAACTATGTCGGCCTAGAATCCCGTTCCAAATTTCAGTTACATTTATTTAATATTTGCAACTTTGGGGATTTGTGTTTTTTAACTGATTGGATCTTTTTGTAACACATTTTCTCAAGTCAATCTATTCTTTTAAATGAAATGAGATTGATAGTGCTTTTAAAACTTGTTTTCTTCCTTGAAAATCATGAAATGTTGTTCATTTGATTGGTTCAATTTTGACCTCGGGACTCTAAAATCAAGCTGTAAAGCTCCCATCTTATTATTTAATTTTATCATATTAACACATTTTGCTATTTATTTGTTCTCACTGATCGAGCTCACTACCAGTTGCAGAACTTCCAATCTATGTTCAATCTAACAACAATTGTTGAATTTGTCAATCATACACAGTATCAGTCTAATTTTCACCCAAATAACTTGATGCACAATGGATGTCTGTAGTTGTTACATATTTTCCATTTGGTCTTGCTGAAGCTTCCATATTATGTAGCTATATGTGAACTCTTCTTTTGGATGTACCTTCAGATGACACTTATTTCTCATAACTATGCGACACTGGATTGCAAGGCCACAACTAGATTCTAGTACCCTCATTATCAAATGTACTCTCAAAGGATAGAGAAGAACCACAGTTCTCATAATCATCAAGTTCTTAAATGCATAGCTATCCTAAGGGAAAGAATGATCCACATTAGCAAACCATCTCCTATTTTCATCAAGATGGTATTCATGCATCAATCATTTAGTTTTTTCTCCATGTGGAGGTTGGACCCTACAGAAATCTAGAGTTCTTATCGCAAGGACTAAAAAAACATTGTTTATTGCACTTTAGTAGGAAAGATCTTTCTATGCATTATTGCGGACTTTTGCAAACACTTAGATTTTCCCCTTGCACACTTGTGCATCATTACCACATGGTAGTATTGTTAAACTCATCAATTCAGACAAATTAATAACATCATTGCTTTCCTCATATAATCTATGGTTTCCATCTTTATCTTTGATTCCCTCATCTTCATGGCTAGAAAAATTATGTTGCACTGGAACCTTTCTCCATTAATCATGAAGAACCATCTTTGTAGTAGTCATTATATTTGGTTCTCCACCCTTCAAAGCTTTCCAAACACCTTGCACAATTGATTGAAGAAGTCTTCTTCGTCAGTCCAATCCTTTAATTCATATACTCTCTTGAGATAAACCCCTTTTACTTGATAAACAACCTCACCAATATGTTTGATTACATCTTATAAATTTGCAACATGAACCACTCCCTTGAGCATGATATTTGTTTAAGAGCCATGGTTATGACAAACAACCCCATGACAGCCGATTGAGAAGATGTGTTTTGTAGGAGTGATGTACTATCATTCAAAAACTTTGCTTCTTTGTCAAACATATTGGCAACGATGGATATGTATCTTTGTAAAATGTTATGTCCGAAAAGGAAGATTATTGTGACCCCCTTTTTCTTCAAAATAAGTTAGAACTCGCTTATTATATTCCACGACACCCTAATTAAACATCCATTTAAATCCAATAGATACAGTGCAATTATTTTTGGAAGCACTACTAATCCAATCTAGATTATACACTTCATCTAGAATCCTTTTTTATGGAAGCAAAGCTTTCCCTTCAGATCTCATTTGCAAATATCCCTGTGATGATCATTGTCATAACTGACCAATGGGAGACTTAGTGCAACAGCGTAGCCTTGGGAGAGGGAAATGGAATGAGTTGCACGCTGATGCACGAACAATAATTTTCATTTTAAAATATTTATCATTAAAAACATTAAATTATATTTGCCAATTAACTAAGACATATAAATGTTTTAAAAACTGCATTTTATAACCTAGGAAAAATGGTGATTGGTTAATTTCTTCTTCCTAAAAAATGACGCAATGACATTGCGGCACACAGGATGATCAGAGGCCATGAAAACTTGCATATGGCCATAATCAATTGTTTAAAACATATCCATGTCCCCAAAATTCACACTGCAAAAATATTTTTGAGACCTCCTTTGTAAACTGGGCACCTCGGGGGCCCGATTTTAAAAAACTTTTTCATTATCACACAAAACTCATCCAATCACCACAAAAATAGAGATGGGAATATGTGAAGGAAAATCAACAATAGGGTTGTCACCAGAATTGAGAAAATCAAATTTTTTTATGGGACCCTCCGGAGTAGGCTTGAAGTGACAACAAATTAAAAATCTATTAAAACACTTCTTGGAATAATGCAAACTGGCATATACTATTTTGATAACCCATAGAAACTTTGCACCAAAGGATTTCTCTTGACAAATCATAGATTGAGAAATTTTAATTCCAAAAGTTAGGAGCATGCTAAGTGTCATGGGGCTTGAAACTTAACTGAAACCACCAAATGAAATGCTGCCAAGGACTAAAGATTTGCCAAAACTATAGGTGCTAACAAAACCCCTACTAGAAATATTGAAAATAAATAATTCTTGGGATGAGGTGAAAAAAGTAATGGAGGAAATTGCTGCTAAGAAAGGTATTTATTTTCAACAATTATCAAAAGAAATAATGGCATTGTAGCCATAGAGAGAAGAATAGTTGCCAATCAATAGTTACAACAATTCTTATAAAATATTTGATCAACCATCTAGTTTAAAAAGAATACCAAAGTCTCTCAAAATAGCTTGTATAGAGGACATGTGGACACAATAAAAAATAAATGCCTTCTGGTCTATGAGGAAGGATCTAGGTGATCCAAAAACTACTGCAGATTTTGAGGAGATACTAGAAGATGAAGAGTTTAGGAAATTGTGGAATATAGAGCATCCCTCTGAAGCACCTAATCATGAATCTAATAATGATACTAATAGAAAAAAATCAACCCTTGGATCCCACTAAAGTCTATGCATACAAACCTAGTTTAAGTGATACCATAAAAGATACATATACTTCAGGGGTAGCCATAATTGAAAAATTGGGTTATGAAGGTGGTGGTTTAGGGACTAATGAACAAGGCAACCCTTGGATGGTAACATAGGTAGACACTAGAAAACCTCATGATTTTTTAGGCATTGGAGCTTCAACTGATAAGCAAGCCCAAACGCATACAAGGACAAATAGTATAGTTGCATTTGTTGCAGCGTCAAATGAAAATCCTAACAGTCTAAGTCAGATGCAATCACAAGTACAACCAGTACCACAAGGGTTTTTAGAACTTCAAGATACTCATTTGATTGGTAAAGGAGATGGTTTAGAATCTAGTGCTACTAGTGGTGATTATATGGGTAGTAGTGGTCAGCAAGTGCTACAACAACAAAATACTCAAAAGAGGCCACTAGTAGAAGATACTATACATAAACCTAGTGAACAAGGCATTTGAAGAGGCAAAAGATTATGGCAGGTCCAAGTCCAACTTCCTCCATTTCCACCTCAATGGAATTATTTCCATAAGGCATCCCTCCTTTGTTAGTGTCACAACCCTATACTTTAATATTTAAACTCATTCAATTAGTTTCCAATATTTAAATGTTACGATATTTTTTGGTAGCTATTTATTTATGTTATGATACATACACTATCTATATATTAGTGACTATAAATGGTGATGTAAATTTATTTTGTCATTTATAGGATCTTGGAATAAATATATATGTACAAATTATAATAACAATGTTTTGGGTGTAATTATGTTTTTGGGAGGTAATGTTAATAAACTATGGGTGGTATAAATGAAAATGAAAAAGTTGAGGGGAAGGGATTCAGAAGAATGTCACCAGGATTCTTTTAGGAAGGGAATTATGGTGCAGGTTGGGAGAAACTTACAAAGGGAGAGATGCCATAAATTAAGGGTCACCATACAATTCCTAGAGGGGAGGGTTTTCTTCATAGGTTGGCAACCAAAAGAGGACATTTTTTTTAAATCTGAAAACAAAATAATGCAAGGGACTTTTGGGGACTTCTTCAGGGAAATGCTAATAGTAGGCTGGGGCCAAGATCCAGGTATGTCAGTTACACTTTCTTTCTAGAAATTTTTTGAGGTTATATGAATGATGTAATTTATGCATGCATATTTTTGGGGATGAGATTCCTACTGTGAAAGTTTTGCATGTTTGATGCAAAAGATTTCAATATTTTGTTTGAATAATATCTGGTTTCGCTGTATACATTTTTGTGATAACTTCATTGGAAAAATTTGTTCATCTTTTATGTACATGGGTTGGGGTTTTCTTCTAACTTTATTTTTTTGAGTTAAGGAAATTCTAGAGATCCTTCTTGATCATGTGACCTATGCTCTATGGCTATTCTCTTGTCTTTGGATTTTACTATTTTATCTATAGAATCTTGTTTATCCTGCATCCTTTCCTAACTTGCAGATTTATTTTAAAAATAAAAATAAAATCTTCAAATCTATTTTGTTTCTTGGACCGTGATGATTTTTCACAAGGAAATTCCATTGCATTCTCAAGTTGTAACATCACATTCTACATAGGAGTTACAATGTGTATATGCCCTTATTTGGGCTTTACACTTGCTAAATTGAATTTGCCTAAAAGTTTCTAATGCCATTTCATTGTATCCATTTCTGTGTTGATCCTCCATATGTCTTTGAGGTAATTTATGTATTTTGCATTCATTGCATACCATGAGAGCACATCTCTTAGAGGCGTTTGTCTTTCAAATTTCACATTATAGCTTCCTCTTTATTAATCGCATTTGCATGAAGCCTCTAAGTCATTTTTGGGCAAATCCATATTAGAGGCTATCCAACGATCGCAGCATTCCACAAGGTCAAATTCCTTTGACATTCTGATAAACAATCTATATCAACTATTAAGCTTTAAAAAAACCTTCATGGGCATACTAGTTCTCTAAACCATTTGCTTGGTAAATCTCGAAGGTTTTACTTGATTAAAACATCTTTTACTACATTCTACATTTGGTGGTACCTTTTCTTGGCATATATGATTGAAAGTTTCTAAGGACTTATCTTCAACTCATTTTGTATCTAAAACAACAATCAAGGTGTTTATATATATTATCCTTAAGTTTTTACCAATATTCCTTGGACCAAGTCTCTGATGTTCTATCAATTCACTCTAGGAAAAACACCTTCATCTGTTCATTATGAAAAAGGTTTCTACGTTATTTAACAACCTATTATAAATTATACATGTGTATCCTTTAATCTTATTTGTAGCTTGGACAAGCAGCCCTCATGCCTATACACTAGCCAATTGCTTTTGCTAAAAAGTTTCTAATGTGTTATTCTATAATCTATTTTGTGCATATCCTGCAATCATTACAAACCATATTTCTTTTAGGGATTTTTGTCAATCAACTTTCATGCTTTGTCTATGATTCCACATTTTCTATGCATGTCTTCCAAAGTGCTTGCAATTGATGCAGCTAACTATAATTTCCCCTTCATTCATTCTTGCATCTGAATATAGAATTAGGAGTTTCTAAAGCCCTTTCAACAATTTTGTTTTATACACATCCTGCAACTCATTGCATTCCCTGCGCTAACAACTCTTTGTTGCACTCTATCAAACCATTCATTTGCCTTGTCTATGCTTGTGCATTATACCTGTCTTTTACATTTTATTTGATGCCTTTTTGGGCATTTATTTACCTCCTTTTAATGTTTGAAATTTTTCTTCTTTGTTTTCTTTTGTTTTGGATAGTTGGCAGGTTAAGTATTCAATTTAATTATCTTATGTCTACAATTTCTAATATAGTTGTTTTGGATTTTTTTTTAAAAAGGGTGAAACTCACCCAGACATATATTAAATTAGGAAAAAAGTAATTACAAAAAAAGCCCCTTGATATTACGCTAGGCTAGAAGTATGACAGCCTCTTACAGGCCTAATATAGTAGATCCATCGCCAAGCAAAATGTAGGAAATAAAAAAATGATTTAAAACAAAATCATAAATGCCATATGTTGATTAGAACTAAAATCCCTCATGCAAACCTAAAGGAGGTAAAAACATAGAAGATTTGAATACACCACCAATCTGACTCGAATATATTTATGGCTAAAGGGAAAAAAGAAGATCCACTTGCTGTAAATCTGATCTGAAGGCTCAACTATCACAGAAACCATGCAAATGGTAAAAAACTGAATAAATCCCTGAGATACTTGAAAGTGTGAAGATCTTCTCGCAGGGTGCCAATGTCACCATCCTCATAAAATATATATCCTGCCACCGTTTCAATTTATTACCCATCTATTCTAGAAGAAGCTGCCTATGCCATGGGTGACATCTATTTCCTGAAGTGACTTTGAATGGCTAGCACTTGAAAGATGAGAACCCTGCCCAGATCATCCTTGTGCCGCCAGCTCCTCCAAAATGTACTAAAATTTTTAGAACAAAAGATATCTTGAATTATTAGATGTGACCAAACAAGTCAAAAACTATCTCATCATAGAGGCATGAATCTCCCCCAGCTATCTTCACCTTCTATCAAAAAAGCTACTCAAAATGTGAATCAATTGAAGCACCATAACTCACTATCACAACTCAACATGACAAGAAATAAAAATAAAGGTACTTCCTCCACATCAAACATCACCCAAGCCTCTCAGGCTTCTCACATCATTCTCAAACCAATATGCCAATTGTTGAGGAATCTTAGCTTGACCTGGCTTGATTACCCATTCCTCTTGTGGTTGGTCAATAGCCCTATGGAAGAGACAACCAAGCCTAAAAAATTAAGCCCGCTAGGCGCACTCCCTTCCATTCAAACTTTGGCAAGTCTGAAGAAGGAGACCATTAAGTATCTCTGGTTGTATATCCCAATTTGAAGAGAAAAAAAGAAGTGGAACTCACAGACCTATTCACCCTACACATCCATACATCTAAGAAACTCAAGAGAATTAGAAATCACCCTGATTGTTAAAAATTTGCCTCCTCTCAATAAGGACTTTAAGAGCTACAAAGATCGCAGGAGATGAGAGATCTAAGCTTATCTGTCCACTTGTTATCAAGATGGTCAAAGACAACTTCCTTCTCATCCATGTCAATTGCCAGATTGGCCAACCAGTTTGCAACTTTATTACTTCCCTATAGCAATTGGAGATCGAATAAGAGTCAAAAGATTGCAAAACATTCCACGCTTGTTCCAGAATATAGCTGAGATTCTAATTATCTGAACATCTTCTTTGGAGGGCTAAAATAATGATCTCTAAATCCCCCTCAATCCATACATCCTTAAATCCAATGTCTACTGCAAGCTAGAGGGGGTGAACCAAAGTGTAAACTTGTGCTACATTATTTGTCCCTTTGGGTAATTTTGTAGCTTTGGCTACTAGCAATTTTCCCTCTTCACTCCTGATAACACATCCTGAGCTAGAAAGTCCTAGATTTCCATGGCAAGCACCATTGAAATTAATTTTGACAAAGGGATTATGAGACGAGATCCATTTAACCCTAGATCTGTCCATTTGTTGTTGAGAAGTAGGGGAGATTGATCCACCAGAGATTCTATCCAGACCCTTCCAATTTTTGAGCATAAGATCATCCCAATTGGTCCACTTGAGGTTCTTGTTGAAAGATCTTCTGAGTTTGGCATTGACAATTTATGTAATAGAGAATTGTAAATCATTTGCAAAGTTCCTCAATGGTCTTCGATTTGTCTCTAAAGATCTTGTAGTTTCTCTCCTTCCATAGAGTCCAAATTAGTAGCGAAGGGCTGATAATCCAAAGATGTTGGAAAGTTGCATCTTGATTTAAAGAAGGCCATCTTTTAAGTAGTTGCACTAGAGTGTTAGGAAGAGGAGAGCACTAATTGACCTTTCTCATGAACCATTTCCAACACTCTCAACTAAACTTGCATTGAATAAATTGTTAGAATCTGAAAAGATTAATAATCCAGAAAACTAATGCAAAGAATAGATATTGAAACTATGAATGCAAATGATACGAAATCAAAATAGCAACATAGAGTTAGTCTCGAAGAGAGTAATGCAAATGCTAGAAGCAAAATAGCATTAAGAGGATGCAAAAGTAAAAGATGCAAAATACAAGCCAAGTAGCATGCTTATATAGACCAAGGAGAGAGAGGAGGTGGCAACACCGACCAATGAGGAGCAACCATCTATCGGACTAAAGATAGCAAAGTATCTTCCCAAGATAGCTAATGGATGCTCACATGTAGGAAGATGACACCTCGCAACCACTCACCTAATAAGACATGCTTTATTAACCTAAGTGAGATTAATAGAAGTGTAGGAAAAACCTAGGAATATAGGAAAAATAAATAACCCATCTAGGAAATAAAAACCTACACTAACACCCCCCCATAAGCGAAGCTTAGGTGGATGTAGAAATGGGTCCCAGCAAATCAAGCCTGATGAGGTACCTATGTACATAAAATTCCCCCCCAAAGAGAGAGAAAAGAGACCCCCCCAAAAGTAGAGAGAGTCAGGACTTCAAGTGAGAGGAAGAAGCCCCCCCAGAAGATGAAGCATCCCGCACCCCCAGCAAAGCTCGCAAATGAAGGAACTTGCTCTCAGTGAAGGGTTTGGTGAAGATATCAGCAACCTACTCGGAAGTCAGACAGTAGCGAAGGTCGATGATGTGGCCATGGATGAGCTCCCGGATGTAGTGCATGTGAACCTCTATGTGTTTGGTCCGCTGATGATGGACCGGATTCTGTGAGATCTGAATGGCACTCTAGTTGTCACAAAATATGACTGATGGCCGTCTGATCTGGATGCCAAACTCAGTGAGAAGATTCTGAAGCCAAATGGCCTCAGTGGCAGCATTCACAGCCCCCCGATACTCGGCCTCAGTAGAAGATAGAGCAATAGCAGATTACTTCTTGCTCGACCAACAAATAGGACCTAAACCAAGTGAGAAGATGTAACCTAAAGTAGACTTGCGATCTTGAGAATCGCCCGCCCAATCGGAATCTATGTAGCCCACCAAGTCAAGCTCAATACCCGCTGCGTAGTGAATCCCAAAATTGTGAGTACCTTGAATGTAGTGAAGGATCCACTTGGCTACTTTCCAATGCAGCTCATGAGGCTCCTGCATGAATCGAGAGACCATGCCTACAGCATATGAAATGTCAGGTCTCGTATGAGTCAGATAAATGAGACTCCCAACAAGCTGTTGGTACAAAGTGCCATCAACAAGTGGAGAAGAACACTGAGCCTCAAGTTTGACTCCAGAAAGAAAGGGAGTCAGAGTAGGCTTACAGTCAGCAATATGAAACCTCGAGAGCAAATCTAGAGCATACTTGGACTATGTGATGGTGATCCCGGAAGAAGACTGGTAGATCTCAATCCCAAGAAAGTAATGCAACAAGCCCAAGTCAATCATCAAAAACCTGTCATGAAGGGCAGTTTTGACAGCCCTAATGGTGGATGAAGAACTCCATGTGATCAGCAAGTCATCAACATACAGAACCAGAAATAGGAGTGAATCATCCTGCTGCAGAATGTAGACATTGGGATCAGAATGGCACTGAGTGAACCCAACTGATAGAAGGAAGGAATCCATCTTGGCATACCAGGCCTGAGGAGCCTGTTTGAGGCCATAGAGAGACTTCCGAAGATGACACACAAGTGAAGAATCTTGAAGGAACCCCTGTGGCTGCTCCATGTAGATTTTCTCCTGAAGGTCACTGTGAAGAAAAGCACTCTTCACATCCATCTGGTGTACTTCCCAACGATTAGCTGCAGCAATGGCAAGAACAAGTCAGATGGAATTCATTCGGGCAACTAGCGCAAAAGTCTTAGAGTAGTCAATCCCAAGAACCTGGGAGAATCCTTTGGCGACCAAGTGAGCCTTATGCTTGTCAACCGACCCATCTGCTGCAAATTTCGTTCGATAGATCCACTTACATCGAACAAGTTTTCTTCCCTTAGAAAGAGGGACAAGATCCCAAGTGTGGTTCCTCATCAAGGAACTATACTCCTCCTGCATAGCTATATCCCACTCAGGAATACCAAAAGCCTCATGAAAAGATTGTGGATCTGAGGTAGTAGCAATGAAGACATGTGGAGCATCCTGGAACTGTGAACGAGTCCGCTTGGTGTCTGATGGATCCCTAACCCAATCACCTGCAGACTGCAAGGTCTGTCTAGCCCAAAGTGGACCAGAAGATGGACAATCTAGAGGAGAATCATCAACCTCTGAATGATGACTAGGAGAGGAAGGAGGTGAATCCTCTGAATCGCTCTCTGCATCAGAAGTGGACGTAGAAGACTGCTCAGTTGAATTTGACTCATCAGAAGATCTATCATGTATCCCAAGTGACTCCAATGTCAAAGTAGAAGGAGTTGGAGAAGTGATAGAAAGTGAGCTCGAAGAGCCCTCCTCAAACTGAACACTCCTCTCAATGAACAACTCATGTGTAGTAGGGTGGAGCAACCGATAACCCTTCACACCATCAGGATAACCTACAAATATGCAAGGTCTGCTCTGTGGATCCAAGGCCTTACATTTCTCTGTAGGAATGTGGGCCCATGCAGGAGAACCAAAAACTTGAAAGTGCTTAACTGATGGTTTCCGACCGCTCCAAGCTTCAAAAGGAGTGACTCCCTTCAAGGCTCTATGAGGAACATGATTCTAGATATAACAAGCACAGTTAATGGCCTCTGCCCAATACTGTGGTGCAAGAGATCTGGAGTGAATCATGCAGTTCGCCATTTCCTTCAAGGACCTATTCTTCCATTCTGCAACACCATTCTGCTGAGGATTGTATGGAACTAAATGCTGCCAATCAATCCCCTCTGAAGTGCAAAACCTCTCAAACTGATGGTTGACATACTCACCACCATTGTCAGTGCGCAAAACTTTGATGGCTTTTTCGGATTGCTTCTCTACAAAAGTCTTGAAGTCTTGAAAATGATCAAATACCTCTAAATTCTATTTAAGAAAGTACACCCAAGTATTTCGAGAAAAGTCATCAATGAATGTGAGGACATATCTAGCCCTGCTGAAAGAAGGAGGCTGAAATGGACTAGCCAAATCACTGTGAACTAACTCCAGTATCTGTGAAGCTCTCCATGCCTTACCTTTGTCAAACTTTTCCTTAGGATGCTTACCAAGAATGCAACCTTGGCAAACACCACCTGAAAACTGAACTGAAGGCAACCCTGTGACCATGCTCTGCTGGTTGAGCTGCTGCAAGTAGCAGAAGTTAAGATGGCCAAACCGCTCATGCCATAATCTACTCACATCATTAGAATGAGTGAGCAAAACAGTCGAAGGAGGATCAGGAACAAAGTGAGAAAACAGATAGAGCCGTGACTGATGATCTGCTCTCCCAACTGCAACTGTAGAACCACTGTGCAACTCACAAATCTCCACTGAATCAGGAGTGAACTCAACCCGCTTACCTGAACCTGTGTGAGTGATCTAGTATACCAATAGGAGATTAGTTGATAATGAGGGCACACAAAGAACATCATGGAATGTGCCATCCCCCACATCAACAGACCCTCTCCCACACACCTCAACAGGAGTGTTATCACCCATCAAAATAGAAGGCATAGTACACGGCTCCAAGGATGCAAGTTCTTCCTTAGATGAAGCCATGTGGTGCGAAGCACCCGAATCAAGAACCCAAGTGGATGGTGAAGAAGCAACTGCAACAAGGGCCTTGCCCTTTCCTTTTTCCTTTCTATTTTCTTTTGCCTTATTAGACCCCTCATTAGAACTCTGTTTAACAGACTCAGGAACACTGATCTTATTCTTCTCAAGAATGTGTGTCAAGTGATCAATTTGTTTCTTCAGACATTTATGTTCATCATGACCGGGTCTTTTACAATAGGCACATTGGACCCTTTCTATCTTAGGCTTGTCGCCCTTGGAATATTGGGTCTCATTAGTTGCTTTTGAAGCAACCGTTATCTGATCCTTCTTCTCCTTGCTATTCTTTTGTTTCTTATCCTTACTATTTTTGTTACTACTTTATCCTTTCTATTCTTTTGTGCCTTGGTTGGCAGCCAAGGCATGTGACTTAGAGGACTTAAGAGTGCCCATCTGGATTAGCTTGTCCTGTTCCCGAGTGAGATTGACAGCAAAATCATCTAAAGATGGCATGGTGAATTGAGTACCAAGTGCACCCTTAGTAGCATAGAAAGTAGAAACAAACACAGAATATTCTGAACTCAGCTTAGAGAGAATACTAAGAATCAGTTGTTCATCTTTCTTTTCAATTCCACATTGTTTTAACTGCAGCCTTAGTGATTTCAATTTGGTGAAGAAATCCTGGATTGTATTGAAATTGCCTGGACTTAAACTAATTAGTTCATTTTCCAACACATGACCCCTCATTGAATCTTGTGTGCCAAATAGTGTTTCTAGCTTTGTCCAGATTTCATTTGCTGTATTCAAAGACTCAATGTGAAAGAGCAAATCAGGAGAAATAGACAAACATAATGTTCCATATGCCTCATCACATTTGTTAAACCACTTAGGCTTATCTTCATCTTTAGTAGGTTCAGTTTCAAGTCCCATAGTTATCCTATTTAATCCAACTTTCCTTAAGTGAATTGTCATGCGTGATTTCCACTCAAAGTAATTGTATGGAGTTAGGATAGGCAGATTTGTTTGATCCATGATGAAGAAATGTAGAGAAGAAGTATCGAAAAGAAGAGAACCCAACCAAGACAACCCCCCCTTTTCACTCAATCAAAGAACCCCCCCAAGAAAATATGATTTGGCACTTTATATTAGTGCGTTTACAACTACCACTAGCAATAAATACTAAGTGGTTTTGATTTCAATGCATTTACAAAACCCTCATGAAGAGCATATGCTGAAAATACAACTTTGGCATAATATCCAGAGAAATAAACAACACCACTGTGATCTAATCAAAAAATTATGCACTTTCAAAAAAAGAATCACCTCGATACGAGGTCGTATGTGAAAGTTATGATCCTCCGAAGTTTCCAAAATGAGAACCGTGCAATGTCACGATTGAGAATCTGCAATTTTTGAAAAATCTTGGCATCAAAATCAAAAACCAACTACACTAGTGCATAGAGCACGAAAAAATTGCCGCTAAAATAAAAAAAAATTCGTGGGAAAAGGAGTCTGTATGAGCAAGAACGGAGCATTTGAAAACAGTCTTCAAAACTGCAGCTGCCAACGGAGAGGGGTCCTACTGTAGCTTTCTGAGCATGTTTCTACAAAATATACAGACTGCATGCAAATGTGGAAAGATACCCAGATGATTTTCTTGTGCTGCGAACAAAACCCAGAAGGCATTTTTCTTGCAAATACACAGATGATGTTGCTCCAGTGTAAACTTAACGCCTTTAGCTACAAAAAATGACTCCAACAACCAAAAAATGACATGCAAAGGCTGAATCAGATGCTAGAACCTGCAATATTGATTCAAAAGACCAAATATGCAAGCTGGTTGTCAAATTTGAGCTCGAAACCCCGGTTCCGCAACTGTGTATGACGATCTCCGATTTCGGTGAAACGAAAGCTAAATCTGACTTTCTCAAGCCTCCTAGACACGTTGGAATAGCCGAAAATGCTGCCAGTATAACTAGAAATGCTGCAATCACCTAGATTTCATAAAACACATGTGCAACCCCAGAGATTAAAAAAATTTCCGCCAAACTTTTCTGATTCTCAAGATCATCCGAAGATGCAAGAGAAGAGCATACTGGATTTTTCGAAAACCTACAATAAGATTTATTAGCCCCCCCTGAATCTCTCAAATATGGAAACTAAAATCTACTCTTGCACATAGAATAGCTCTGATACCATGTTAGAATCTGAAAAGATTAATAACCCAAAAAACTAGTGCAAAGAATAGATATTGAAACTATGAATGCAAATGATACGAAATCAAAATAGCAACACAAAGTTAGTCTCCAAGAGAGTAATGCAAATGCTAGAAGCAAAATAGCATTAAGAGGATACAAAAGCAAAAGATACAAAATACAAGCCAGGTAGCATGCTTATATAGACCAAGGAGAGAGAGGAGGTGGCAACACCGACCAATGAGGAGCAACCATCTATCGGACTAAAGATAGCAAAGTATCTTCCCAAAATAGTTGATGGATGCTCACATGTAGGAAGATGACACCTCGCAACCACTCACCTAATAAGACATGCTTTATTAACCTAAGTGAGATTAAAAGAAGTGTAGGAAAAACCTAGGAATATAGGAAAAATAAATAACCCATCTAGGAAATAAAAACCTACACTAACATAAATAGATGGTCATTTGTTTCATTTTCACCCTGGCAGAGAACACATTTAAAATTGGAACCCAACGACATCTTTTCAATCCTTTCACCCATGAGGATTTTGTTGCTTATGGCCAGCCATGTGAAAGTTCCATCTTTCGAGAGAATTGCATCAGACCAATAAAGATGTGTGGGCCAATCTACCTTATCCCCTTTAGAGAGTGACTTGTAGCCTTGATTGACCTTGTAATCACCTGAGCCATCTCTGATCCAAATCAATTCATCCTCTTTGGAGAAAAATAAACAACTCTCATTTAACAAATCCTTTAAGATTAATTTTTGTTTAAGAGGAAAGTTGTAAATGTCAAAGCTTTTCCAAACCACTCTTGACGAGAGACCACTTGTGTTTTTGGAAAAATAGTCCCAAACCTTATGACCCCAAAACCTTTTCAAATATAACTTGACTTCTTTCAGATCTGCTGTGGAGGCTAACTTTGACCAGCCGTTCCAAGAGTCATCCCAAAAATTTGCCTTTCTACCATTACGAACTGTCCAAGATAGTTTGGGAAGAATGACTACCCTACTCTTCACAATGAATTTCCATACTAAATAGTCATGAGGAGGATTTGTCACTGTGAAAATTCTATCTGAATTAAGAGTATCCAAGTATTTGTTCTACATAAACTTAACCCATTCTGGTTGTGGAATTTTATACATTTTCTAGGCCAATTTAGCCCCAAGAGCCAAGTTTTGCATTTCCTGATTGATCACACTAGCCCCAGCTTGAGATTTGGGCTTGCACACCTTATCCCACAAGATGAGGTGGATCTTCTTTGAGTCCAAAGAACCTTTCCACAGGAACTTCCTACAAATTTTTACTATTTCGTCTGAAATACCTTTCGGTACTTGTAAGGTGGACATCATGTATGTGGGGATTGCTGATAGGACCACCTTAACCAGAGTTATTTTGCCTGCTAGGGAAAGCCATTTCCATTTCCAAGAACTAACCTTGTGAGATAACTTATCAATCATCACACTCAATAATTTTTTTTTGTGGCAGCTGTTAAAAAGAGGGATTCCCAAGTACTTTCCTAGCAATGATTCAGTTTTAAAGTTGAAGGAGCAAGCAATCGCTTTTTGCTTCTTTTCCATAGTATTGAACATGAAGATTTTAGATTTCTTTTCATCAATCCTTTGACTAGATACATCACAATAGGAATCAAGGACTTGCTTCATGACCTCAGCTTCTAATTTAGAAGCTCTGCCAAACAAAATGGTGTCATCTACAAACAATGCATGGGTCATAGCTTTCTTTGATGGCTTCAATTTTAGACCTTTCCATCTCTTGAGATCATTTGCCTTTTTGATTGACCATGTGAGAGCTTCAGCCATTAGAATAAAAAGGTAAGGGGAGATGGGATCTCCTTGCCTTAATCCCCTTGAGGCTACAAAAGAGGTAGTGTTTGACCCATTAACTAGCACTAAACACCACACTCTAGTGATGCAAGAAGAGATCCATTTAATCCAACGAGTTGAAAATCCTAACATGAGTAAAACATGGAACAAGAACTCCCAGTCCACCCTGTCATAAGCTTTAGCCATGTCTAACTTGATGACGATGCTTGATTTCTTTTCTTACTTTATTGAATGTAGTATTTCATGAGTCAGCAAAGCCCCTTTAGTTGTTTCCTTCCCTGAAACAAAACCTCCTTGCTCCTTTGAAATGATGTCAGGAAGGACGGAGGCTAACCTTGATGTAGCTGCCTTTGAAATCATCTTATAGATAAATTTGCAAAGAGAAATTGGCCCAAATTCTTCTAAAATGGCTGGGGTCTTGACCTTTGGAATAAGGACAATGCTGGTTCTATTGAAATCTTTGAAAACATTTCTTTCATAAGGGTGCAAATGTGATCACTTGTGACTCTTCTAGGCAGTCTAAAATTGTCAAAATTTACTCATCCTTTGGGCCCTTCTTAGGAAAGGTTCTGTTGAAAAAAACCTTTTACCTCATCCTTAATCTCATATGGATTACTAATCATACTTTCATTCCCTCTCCTTAGGAAGTTGATGGAATTCATTTGCCTACGTATCTTTGTTGACAGGTGGAAAAAAGTCATATTACGACCTCCCTCCTTGAGCCAAGATTCCCTTGAATTTTGTTGCCAATAGACCTCTTCCCTGAGGAGAACTTCCTCAAGATCCAATTTCAAAAGCCTTTTTCCTTCTCATACGTATCGACATCCAGACCAAATTGAATTATTTCTTACTCAATGGCAGCCAATTCTCTCAGAATTTTATTTTTGTCATTAAAAATATTTTTGAAATGATTTTTGTTCCAGGCAATGATCTGTCCCTTGACAAATTGAAGCTTGTTATCCAGTTGGTACATCCTCGATCCCTTGATAAAGGGGGTAGAAGTCCACCATTTTTGTACCAAAGGTGTAAATTTTGGGTCCCTAAACCACATGTCCTGGAATTTGAAATATTTCCTTTGGGTGCTTCTATTCTCCCCAATTGTAAGACTCACTGGGAAATGATCTGAGCCTGACAGTGGTAGTATGGTTGAGCTAAAGTCAGTGTCTCCTAGCAAACATTGAGAGGATATGAGGAATCTATCCAATCTCTTAGCTATTTATAAAAACCCTGTCTCATGTTTGTCCATGTAAATATCCCATTGAATGGTCTGCAGTCTAAAATGTTATTTAGATCTATGAAATATTTGAAATCTTTTTACACTTGAGAGGGGGCCGAAATACCACCTAATTTCTCTGAGTCATCTAAGACTGCATTGAAGTCACCTCCCAAAACTACTAGCTCTTTTTTTAGGATCTTCAATAATCTGGATATGTGCCTCCAAAGGTGAAATGTTTGGATAGTACCCATTGGACCATAAACACACATAACTTATACATCTTTACCTTTCAAAATTCTTGGGAACTTACCTAAAATCTAGTTGTTTTTGATTCCTATCACCTCAAATTTTGGGAGATGGTTTTTTCACAGCACTGCTAAACCATCGAACACACCACATGCCAGGTGTGAAACTGCCTCCCAGCCTTTCCATTTGCTAAAACAAGCATCTCCTTGAACAAGATCTAATTTAGTTTCTTGCAATAATATGATGTCCGCACCAACCCCTTCAAGTTGAGACTTGATGAGGCACCTTTTTTTAAGGGCGTTAAGGCCCCTAACATTCCATGTTATAAGTTTCATTGCTCCTGAGGGGAACATTCTACTCCCCTCTTGTTTGTTGAATTATCAGCAGGGTTCTGGAACCCGTCTAGAATGTCTCTTTGGAACTTAAGTCTCTTCTATCTGG
Organism: Cunninghamia lanceolata; assembly: GCA_027924645.1. Classification (NCBI taxonomy): domain Eukaryota; kingdom Viridiplantae; phylum Streptophyta; class Pinopsida; order Cupressales; family Cupressaceae; genus Cunninghamia; species Cunninghamia lanceolata. The sequence continues at coordinate 1,404,712 of BSBN01001484.1, read as the reverse complement.
CACTTCTTCTAATGTGAGTATTCTTGTTACCCTTGTGTGCTAGAGGGGTCTACTTAATACCCATCAATTGTAAATCTTGACCCTTCTCATCCTCCTGAAGGACTTCATCTGCTAGTTCATGAAAACTATTGCTTTCCACTTTCACCAAGGCTTGTTCAAATAGGTCTTGTAATATAATGTTAGAGCTCTCTGGGCTTGCAAGTTTTTCTTCTACTTCATGAACCAAATTCTAGGAGGGAGCACACTCTGGCTGCCCCAACTCTTCTCCATCTGATTCTCGTTCCTTGTTTGCCTGAACACCTTTCTCTGTAGAGGCTTGAAGTGTTTCTTCTAAAAAATGTTCAATTACCAGCACCTAGGTCTTGGAAGAAGATTTGTCAGCCATTTGGGGATCTGAGATGCATTTTATATCTTCCTTAATTGAGTCAGTATCTATTACTAGTGATAGGATTTGGTCCACTTCTCCCTGAATGTGGGCTACTCCCTCTTATAGAGGGCATCTAACTGTGCTTCAGAGCTCCTTTCTGAAGATAAAAACATCCTAGCTTTTACTTTCTACATGTGACATAGTAGCTCCAGGTCTAGTAGTAATACTGCTTGTGTGTACATGAGAAGCACTCTCTTGACCTTCTTGGGCTGCCAAATTGATTATGGGATGCAAGATGGATGATTCTGTTGAAACAAAAAAAAAGCCTTAAGAACTGAGGTTGTATCTACCCTGAGTTCATCATTACCTAGTAGTTGATTCATCCATGAAAGGTCTTCTTCATTAAGTCCATCTTTGAAGAATAAATCTTGAATCTAGTGGCCTATGTCAGTGGTGCAATCATGGTTAGGAGGTGTTGGTGCCTGAATTCACTGTCAGTTAATTTAGCAATTTTCATGCAGGCACCATCCCGAAATATCCAAAAGGTTCTAAGTTTTGGCACCCCTTTAGTGTTTTTCAGCATCTGCATCTCATTTCTTGAGGAGGGGTCTTCGTCTTTTCTCCATCGGCATGCGTTCATTTTTGTGTCTTTGACATTTTGGTTTGAACTTGAACCCTTTTTCTCTAAGTTCAATGGTTCAGTGGTTCGGGGTTCAATTTTCTTCTAACGGGTCACATTATGCATTTGCCTTGCGTAAATATTGCATCGTTGAACCACCCACTTGAACCTTTTTGTTTTGGTTCAAGGTTCAATGGTTTGAAGCTTTTTTGCCTATGGAGTATTATTTTTGATGTTTGAACCATCGCGTTGAACCCTAGTGTTGAACCCTTTTGGTTCGGGGTTCAACGGTTTGAGGCTTTGTGTTTGTGTTCGGCGAATGTTGTTTTTGAAGTGCTCCGTTCGGCATTGAACTTCTCGGTTGAACCAGTTCGTGGTTCAACAGTTCAGCGCTTCACGTTTTTGGTCTTATCAGAGTGATCGACCTCATCGACGAAAGATTTCTTGAGTGCTCCGATTGTTTTGGTCTGGCCGATGGATGTCCATCGGCGTGTGTTTGGCTGTCGACGAAGCAAATTTGTGGCCCACCGATGTAAGGAGTTTGGCCGATGGAGGAGCAGTGTGTGGTCTATCGACAGAGGGATCTTTTGCTTGGCCGATGGTATTGGTCTGGCCGACAAGGGATTGCGGTGGCTTCATCAGTGTAACTGATGAGATCGGTGAAGGTTTGGATGGTTGGCCCGATGATGCATCTCTGGCCGATGGGGAAGCGAAGGTAGCAGTCGGCGAGACCGTTGAGATCGGAAGGAGAATTCTGGGGTGTGCCGATGGCTTGGGTTTTGGCGATGGGCTTTTGGAGAAGGCTTATGCGTCACGCGGCAAAAGGCGCTCGACACCTATTATGCTCACGACCATGTTTTTAAGGTATTGAAGGAGTCTCCGCGGCACCAATGTGGGACTATTCTTCCTGCACATTTGAAACTTCAGTAAAGTGCATTTTGGCGGGAACTTCTGTTTGAACGCAGCGACGGTTTCCAGGTAGGCCGCGGGTGGTTGAGGCCTTTAATGGCGACGGTGCAGAGGTATGGGCAATGGTACACATGATCATGTCGCCTGATTTTTGAGTGAAGACTCCCAGATGGCGGCGTAGGGCTCGAGGCTTCTGTTGTCTGTTGCTGCAATAACTTCTGAGTGCCATTCCTTTGTGGAGTCTGTATCTGGCAGATTTTTTATTTTTGACCATGTAACTAATTGCTGCGGGTACACTTTCTGGCCAATATAGGCAAACTGTGTTACCATTTTTGACGTTGTTGAAAACAAGACATTTTGGCTCTGTAATAAGATACAACTGGTTTTGGTTGCTCTGTGCAGCAAAACTTGCGAGTTTATGTATCTCTTGTTGTATGTTTGTGCATGAATCCACTGATTTCATGGTCAATTTTATATGAATAATGCTATGTTTGCATGTGTTATGCTGATTCTGTCTCCAGTTTTACATGTATCTTTCTTCTGAGTCCAGGCGTTCAAGGAATGTCTGAGATTCTAGAACATAGAATTCCTGTGTTGAATGTTTAATCTTTTAACTTCTGCTCAAGGGGTAGATTAAACTATTTTCAGATTGAATATTGGGAAGGGTATACTGCAATAGGGATGCAATAAGTATAGACAGCTTAACACTCTGTATTGGGAGATATCTGTAAGGCAGATATCATGTATATCCCCCTGAAATCCAATTTTAGTTGTTCATGCTGATCATTCACAGGTGTATGTCTATCGACTCCAAGCCCTGGATAGGCACCAATCTAGCTCTGTGTTGAGGTTATATACCATGTCCAGCTTTGCATCTGAAAATCAAATCAAACCATTTCATCCTTCCACCTGTTAGTTGTAGGAGTAGGATTAGGATCCCTGCATGCTCTCATACCTAACCAGACATCATGTCCAAGAATGTTGCCAACCTTGTGATTTGTTACACAAATCTTGGTCCATACATGAGAGTATTCTTCCTGTTGCTGTCAAGTTAAATCCTTCTGTCATTGAGCTAGTCAAGGTTATACTTTTATCAAATAGGGACACCCCCCTTGGTGTGGCAGAACCAGAAGTGAAGGGGAGGAGCTCACACAACCTCCTGTATTCAGTTGGCTGAATCTGCCTGTGCATTAGAATTGGCAAACCCTAATGCTGATTCAGAAGCAAAAACCAACAGGAGGGTCCACAAAGTGAACTGTCTAGGTTGTCTAGCTAGAGTAAACACAATAGAAACAACTGAAAGATATAAAGCAAATGCAGATTCAATCATTCAGTATATCATAGAATTCAAATACAAATTGTTTGGCAACATGCGGGCTTACAATTAGGGCTCATAGGCCTGATTACGGAATTGTAGAATATGCACAAGATTTAGATTTGAAGCTCCTTCATAATGAATTCAAACTATCCAACTAAGAACTAATGATCAACTATTTTCCTAGTCTTCTATTACATGAATATATATCCTCTCTGGAACATAAGATTCCTTTGTGTCGGCCAAAGAAAATCACAAACTCTAATGACGAGCTATAATGTGTGTACACGGATAGGTCAGACCTAATTGTTTAGAACTCCTCTACAAATGAATGGAATGGCATGCAAATCTTAGGAAAGGTCAGACATGAACCAAACAACATTGAATGATGTGTCATTTATCTCCACAAGTCTTCTCCTTTAGCTGGTTGTTTGAGACTGTCAGGATGCTCTAATCTAAGAAAATAGTCGATCTTCTGATAGGGATAAATTTTTGATATCTGATCCAAATGATCTGAGATTTGGATATGATGTGCATGAAGGCATCTAGATTCTAAGTCCAGCTCCACAAGGTCTGAAATGAAACTACAGTAGAATGCAAACTAAAATATAGAAATTCCTATTAACTGAACTGTACTAGAAAATGAAAAGAACCAAACTAAAATGCAAATGCTTTTGGTTGATGCAAGATTGCTCTTGAGCCAGGGATGTTCCTGCATCAGACATCTGGGGTTATTGAAAAAGTGAGTCCCTCACTTTGTTGGGGCTGGAAGGAAACCAAGATTGTCCACCTCAGCCTGAGAAATCCATGATGAGTCTTCTTCTGATCTGCCTTTCCACTTCATAAGAAATTATTTATATTGTCTTCCTCTGGTGCTACGTCCAATTTTGCTATCTAAGATGTCTTCAATCTACTCTAGTGTTTGTTGTGGTAACCACTTCTTCAATTCTACTTCAATGTTGTCATTGAACTCTGCTTCATGATATTGATATAGGTCTGCAATGTTGAAAATAGGTGATATGCCCAATGTCTCTAGTAGCTCTACTTCCATATGCATTTTTGAAATCAAATTTTTTGAGTATCCTACATGGTCCAAACTTCTTCATCTTCAACTTGTTATATGTCCCAACTAGAAATCTTTCTTTTCTCAAATACACCATCACTTCATCTCCAACTACAAATTCTTTGTCTCCTCTTCTCATTTGCTTGCTCTTTGTATTTACTATTCATCTCCTCCAAATGCTTCTTACCCTGATTATGCACTATCTCCATATGTCCTACAAATTTTGTTGCTTCTGCACTCCTCTTTCTTCCATACTGATGTCTCTTAACTTTGCTACTCCTCTAGGGTTAGTTCTTGTCACAATTTCAAATGGGGTTCTTCTGTTACTCCTATTTACTGAATTATTATATGCAAACTCTACTTGTGATAGAATCAAATCCCAACTTCCTGCCTTCTCTCCAACCAAACATCTCAACAAGTTTCCCAAACTCCTATTCACTACCTATTTATGTCTATCAGTATGTGGGTGAAATGCTAACCTAAACTTCAAATCTATCTTCATCTTCTTCCAAAGTGTCTTCCAAAAAAAATCTAAGAAATCTTGTGTCCCTATCTGAAATTATGCTCTTAGGTAATCCATGCAATCTCACAATCTCCTTGAAAAATAGGTTAGCCACATGCACTGCATTAGTTGTCTTCTTACAAGGTAGGAAATGTGCCATCTTTGAAAATCTATCCACTACTACAAATATTGAATCATGTCCTCTCTGTGTCTTTGGCAGTCCCATCATGAAATCCATACTTATGTCATCCCAAGGTCTCTCTAGTACTATCAAAGATTTGTACAAACCAGTATTCTGGCTACTCCCTTTTGCAACTTGACACAATCTACAACTCCATACAAATTTCCTAACATCCTTATGTATCTAAGGCCAAAAGTAATTTTCACTCACCAAAGCCACTATCTTATCAATGCCAAAATATCCTGCCAATCCACCACTATACTTCTCCTTGATCAAATTGTCTCTCATTGAACTCCTAGGTATGCATAACTGATTTCCTTTGAACAACATATCTTCTTGAATGAAATAATCCAACCACTTACTTCTATCTGTCACAACAGGTTCCTTACATGGTTTACAAGGTTCTACAAAATCAAGATCTTCCTCATACATGTTCTTCAATTCCTCAAATCCCAACACTTCAACTCTCATCTTTGTCATCAAGTTCCTTCTACTTAGTACATCTGCAACTTTGTTTGATTTTCCACTCCTATGCTTCAATACAAAAGTATAACTCTGCATGAATTCTACCCATCTCATATGTCTCTGATTCAATTTTCCTTGACTATTCAAATACTGCAAAGCTTGATGATCTGTATACAACACAAACTCCTTAGGCAACAAATAATGTCTCCACTTTCTCAAGGCTTGAATTATGGCATAAAACTCTTGATCATGAACCGAATATCTTCTCCTTGCATCATTCAACTTCTCACTGAAATATGCTACAAGTCTACCTTCTTGACTTAACACTGCTCCTATTACATTTCCACTTGCATCACAATCTACTTGAAATAACTTATTGAAATCCGGTAATGCCAAAATAGATTTCTCTATCACTTTCTGCTTCAACAATTCAAAACTTTTATCTGCTCCTGATGTCCACTTAAAGTCTTTAGTCACCTCTCATTGTCTATGTCATAGGGTTACATACTAAACTAAAATTTTTTATGAACTTCCAATAGAAACTAGCTAATCCATGAAATGATCAAACTTCTCCAATGCTCTCTGGTGTAGGCCATTCAACAATTGCTCTCACTTTCTCAGGGTCCATCTTCAATCCTTTCGTAGAAATCACAAATCCCAAATAAACCAATTCTTCCTTCATGAAACTACACTTCTTGATGTTTATGAACAATTTCTCTTCTCTCAGTCTCTGCAATACTTGTTTCAGGTGCCACAAATGTTCTTCTTTTGTCTTACTAAAAATTAGAATATCATCCAAGTATATAATAACAAACTTACCCAAGAATTTATTCTAAACTTCATTCATCAATCTCATGAAAGTACTCGGTGCATTTGTCAATCCAAAAGGCATCACTAACCACTCATACAATCCTTCATTTGTCTTAAAAGTAGTCTTCCATTCATCTCCTTCTCTGATTCTGATATGATAGTATCCACTCTTCAAGTCTATCTTTGTAAAATATTTTGCTCCACTCAAACAATCCATAATATCATCCATCCTAGGTAAAGGAAATCTATACTTAATTGTGATCTTGTTGATTACTCTAGAGTCTGTACACATTCTCCATCCTCCATATTTCTTCAGTGCTAACACTACACGTACTGCATAAGGACTCAAGCTTTCTGTGATCAAACCCTTCCTCAACAATTCATGTATCTATCTATTCAATTCTTCATTCTCTATCGATGTCATTATGTGTGTTTCTTTATTAGGCAAACTAGCTCTAGGTATAAGATCCATGTGATGATTGATACTTCTAATTGGTGGAAATCCTTTAGATACATTATCTGATATGATGTCTTCATACTCTATCAGCAACTCAGTTATCTCCTCCAGTTGTGATTCTTTAGGGTTTTAGGCTTCTTAGAAATTAAAGCATAACACATATTCTCATGTCTCAAACCATCCAAAAAATTTCTTACATCTACCAAATAGATTCTAGCATTCCCACATACTTCACTTTTAGGATCATCTTCCAAAGGAATCAAAGTAATTCTCTTTCCATTTGATGATATAGTATATGTATTATTTCTTCCATCATGTATAGCCATCCTATCATACTGCCATGGTCTACCCAATAATATATGACATACATCCATAGGTATAATATCACACAATACTTCATCATGATAAGATCTAATATAAAATTTCACCAAACATTGTTCACTCACCAGAACCTTATGATCATCCTAAATCCATGCTATCTAATATGGCTTAGGGTATTTCAATCTTTCCAACTTCACTTTAGTCACCATCTCTTTTGAAACCAAATTATCTGAACTACCACTATCAATTACAACTTTACAACATTTAGCTCCTAATTTGCATATGGTTCTGAACAAATTTTTCATCTGTAGTGGTTCCTCATTTGTCTCTACTTGAAATAGTGCTCTCCTCATGACAAGTGATTCTCCTTTCTCAGGTTTAGCAACTGAACTAGGTGATCCAATAGGTTCTTCTTCCACATAGGGTGCTCTTCCATTGTTCTTTGTCTTCTTGCTTGTACTTGCTTGATTACATTCAAATGCTCTATGTCCTTCACCTCCACACTTGAAATAGGTTCTTGTAAATGTTCTCCTATACGGTCCTCTTCCTTCTCTTCTATATCCTTCACTCTAATATGGACTAGGGTTTCCTCTGTGGTAGAAAGTTTTGTCATCTCTCTGGTATGCATTGTTATCTTTGTCTTCCCTTTTGAATGTGTTCTCTTGTTTGTTCTACTCTGCATATAATCTCTCTTCTCTGGAAAATGTTCTACCTCTCAAAAATTTACCTCCTCTACCTCTTTGTCTTTGATCATGCCTCTTGTTCAACTTTTCTTCAACTTTCAGGGCAAATTGATATGGTTCTTCCAATGTTGTCATCCTCACCAAACTCAGTTCTTCTTGAATGTTCAATCTCAGTCCTTTGATGTATCTAGCCACTTTCTCCTTGCTTGCTTCACTATGTCCTGTCCTTATGATCATCTGATGAAATTCTTTAGTATACTCCTTCATAGATTTCTACTTTTGCCTCAAGTTTTGCAATCTCGTCAACAGTTCCAACTCATAGTAAGAAGGTATAAACTGATTCTTCAACTTTGTCACCATTTTGTCCCACTTTGTAATCTTATCTTTTCCTCTTCTATTTCTATCCAACTGAACTTCTTTCCACCATATAGCAGCATGTCCTTTCAACTTTGTCTTTGCAAATTTCACATTCTCTGGATCTTCAATTTCTTCATACTCAAAGTATTCTTCTAGGTCATTTATCCAGTCAATCAACTCTTCAGGATTCAAATTGCCAATATAGTTCAATACATCAAGTCTAGGTCTTTTCCCAATCTTTGAAATAGCTCACAACATCTTGACTTGATCTGATTCTTCATCTCCTAGGGTTACTTCATTTTGATCATCAGATTGAAATTCTTCATCATCATCACTTTCAACATTAGGTTGAGGTGTCAATCCTCTTCTGTGATCTTCCTCAATAGCATCCAAGTGAACTCGCATTGTTTTCATCATCTCCATCATCTCATCCATTCTTCCAACCATTGTACCAACAATGTCAACTGCCTCAAATTTGGTGATCGAGCTACAAGGTGACAATTGCCTCACAATCGGTGATCGGTTGATAACACAAGTAACCTGCCTCATATTCGGTGATTTGTTCACAATAAGATCTTATGGAATTCCTTTGCCAACTTCACTCTAATACCACTTGGTGGAGTCACGGTTAGGAGGGTCCACAAAGTGAACTGTCCAAGCCATGCAGCTAGATTAAACACAATGAAAACAAATCAAAGATATGAAGAAAATGTAGATTCAATCATTGAGTATGTCATAGAATTCAAATACAAACTAGTTGGCAACATGTGTGCTTACAATTAGGGCTCACAGGCCTAATTACAAAATTGTAGAATATGCACAAAATTTAGCTTTGAAGCTCTTTTGCAATGAATTCAAACTATCCAACTATGAACTAATGATCAACTACTTTCCTAGGCATCTATTACATGAATATATATCATCTCTGCAACATAATATTCCTCCATGTCGACCAAAGAAGATCACAAACTCCAACGAAGAGTTGTAATGTGTGTACATGGATAGGTCAGACCTAATTGTTTAGAACTCCTCTACAAATGAATGGAATAGCATGTAGATCTTAGGGAAGGTCAGCCATGAACCAAACAACATTGAATGATGTGCCATTTAGCTCCACAAGTCATGAAATGCTCCACAAGTCTTCTCCTTTAGCTGGTTATCTAAGACTGTCAAGATGCTTTGTTTTCAGAAAATAGTCAATCTTCTGATAGTGATAACTTTTTGGTATCCGATTCAAATGATCTGAGATTTGGATATGATGTGCATGAAGTTGTCTAGATGCTAATCTAGCTCCACAAGGTTTGAAATGAAACTGCGGCAGAATGCAGACCAAAATACAGAAATTGCTACTGACTGAACTGTACTAGAAAATGAAAAGAACCAAACTGAAATACAAATGTTTGTGGTTGATGCAAGATTTCTCTTGAGCCAGGGATGCTCTTGCATTAATTAGTCTCAAGATTTATATGCTTTGTCAAGAGTTCTTTTGTCTCCAAAAAGATGCATAATCTTATAGAAGATGACCGAAGAGGATCTGAGGAGATCTCTAGATCCTTAAACATACCTAGAGCATTTCCTATACACATCAAGGTTTCTTGATCCCTTTATTCCATAGGTAAGAAAGGGAGTTGAACCCAAAAAGGAAGGATTGGTATATGTTCCTTACCAACATCAAAGTTGGGTTTCCATTTTTGGCAGAAAACAACTGTGTTTTCAAATTTCCACAACTTTTTGCTCAAGACTATATCTCTATTAGCCATGTCGAAGAAAGAGAAGAAGAAGAAACTATTTCCTAACACTCCAAACTCCTTAACAGTTGGCCATTCCCTTGAAAACCATCCAACAAAAACATCATCTGAAAAATGGGGAGACAACACCTTACATATTAACATCGTTTCCCGCAACATAGAGACTCTTGACTTTAAACCTTTGTTTCTGAGAGAGACGCTTGTAAGCTTTTTGTCCTCCTTTCATATCACCATTTTATAGGTAGGTTTTGCCACCCAAACCTATCTCTAAGGAGCTCTTGAGGGTTCTTGAGGTAGCTTTCTCAAATGTTGGTAAGAGTGTCAGTCCTTCCTTTTCCCATTCAACCTCATATGTCTCCGATTTCTCTATTTAAAGAAGGATTTCCACTTAACTAGGTGGTATTTGGAGTGTCTTTCTTGAACCAGACACTTATCCTGATAATCTTTGAAAGCCTCATGTTGAGATTTCAATGGCTCTTTATGTATTGTGCAGTCTCTTCTAGTGTTTCTTGGCTGAATGTGTGGCCTTAAGTTTCTGAGGTTGGTACTTTGAGCTCTTTGTCCTCCATAAAGAGAATGGTTTATTACCTGATCCAGAAATTTGACCTTCATTTTTTGCACCTTGTCTCAAGAAGGGGCTCTATTCAGATAAGTTCTTAAACACCCAAGAAAATTTTGTTTACCACCTGTCGAAACCACACTCCTGTAGGATCTGTATCTATCAGTCTGTAAAGGGTTTGGATTTGAAGAATGCTCAAAAGTCCAATCACAGTAGTAAGCCATTTCTTTACACCTCCCTTATGACCTATGCAAAGTTCATGACATGAATTTGAGAAGTGTCCATAGTTGTTTTGGATAATTAGCAAGTTAGATATTCAATTTAATTCTCTTCGCTGAAATTTCTAATATGGTGATTAAAAGAAATTTAGTTTTTTTTTCATGCTTTTTAATTATAGAAAATCTTTTAGAAAGATCTTCGTACGGTGTTTAAATGAAATTTAGTTCCTTTTTATTTTAAGAGTTCTATAATTAGAATCTTTATGCTTTTGATAAAGTTTAGATGGATGCACAATATCTATTTTACTAAAACTTCCTTTTAGCAACAAGATCATATTTAATTTCAAATTATAATGTAGGAAATTTAGATATGAAATTAGTAATAAGGTATGACTTCTAATAAGGATCTAGAATTAAGATATAGAAACCGAATTATGAGGGATTGAATTACAATTAAGATCTTTTTTTTCATTTAAATTATAGATTTGTATTTCTTAAAATATTATAGGTTAGTAGTAGCTAATACTTATCTCAAATTATCTTAGCTATCATTGATTTGTTAGTCAATTCCTATTGGCTTATAATAATTAGAATTTCTTTATCTGATATTTGTAAAAATAAATTAGCTTTGAAGATTATAGATTTACTTTAATTAATTAGATAGTAAACGATATTTTCTTTTAAGTTGTTTACCATAGAGAATATTGTTATTTTAATTTAATCTTTTTTATTATAAAGATATAAGTCTAATGTCTTAAATAACAATTAATGGTTCGTGATGACACATGTTTAAACATAAGATTTAGAGCTTAAGGATTCTGCTAGGAAATTCTCAAATGAATTATCTTGCAACTTAATTTTTATGCTTTTAATAGAATAATATTATATGTTCGAGATGGGAAATTGGTTGAGTTGAAATTGGTTTTCATATTAGGCCTCATATACCTTTGATGTATTTTAGTACTAAGGTTATTTATCAAATGACAAACTAGGGCATAGTTGGAACATTTCTTAGATAGTAGGAATTCTACCTCATGATTTTATGAATATGGAATAGACCTTTCAGGAGGTATCAATCAATAATTGTAGTTAAATCTTTCTTCCTCTCATTGTATAAGAAAGTAAAAATTAGTATAATTAGTAATGTGCTTACATAGGTTGTGAGTTCATAATTAACTCATTGAATGAATGGGAAATATGTTTGGGCTTCTAATGCAAATTTTTACTCTTTTAGACATTATGCTTGAATCATTAGAATAGAATTGCAAAAGGTAAAATTGTTAATTTGTTGAAATCTAGTAGAAAGTGATGTTTTTCTTAATGTAAAATAAAATCTGTGAGAATGATTTATCATAGACTATGCAAAAGAAGATGGCTAATAAGGTCCCTTGGTTTGAAGACTATCATGATGTCTACTTGAGACTTGTTGTATTTACTAAAATGATCAAAAGTGCTTTGGAGTCATAGGATCCTGATTTTTTTTAGAAATCTTCCAAACCAAACCCTTTAGTCCAAGTGAACAATAATTATTTTCTTAGACGTACAAATCTTAGGTAAACCCTATTACATAAACAAAACCTAAGCATCAAACACCCACTTTAGGTGTTTGCTTTGTCTTATTAGTTCCATCCCTATTTCACCTGAGTGAGTGGCAGCCAACGAAGAACTATCTGGGGAAATTAGACCCTAGAAAGGGTTGCATACCCACTTGTTCAATCACGTTGAATCTCTTCCTATATTACTCATGTTGTGTTTGTATATGGAAACTTATGTTTATTTGTTATTACTTTATGATGAGTTAGTCATCACTAATGACCCTTATACATCTCAATTATGTTATAATCCTTGGAGTAGAAATTGGGATGTGCCTATTGTTGTACTTATTGAGAAGAACGTATGCTATGTCTAGATCCTTTTAGGAAGCCACGTGAGTATGTTGGGTCTAACTCAAGTTACCGAACTATGAAGCCTCTGTGTTACGCATACATAGGCAAGGCCATCTGGGATGAATCCCTGAGGCATTAGGTCTAGCCCTTAGGTCTTAGTCTTCTAATCCTTGTTTCTATAAATACTATGATGTTGACTTATGTGTGCAGTGTTAGTTATTCATATAGTAAGAGTACAAGTTATTGAAGCAAAATCAAGTCGATAGAGATGCATGTCAGGTATAACAAAGGACATAAGGTATGAGTTGATTTTTTAAATAGATTGTCTATATTGTCTTCCCTTTAGATTATTATTGGTGATCATTTAAGATCTTGATTAATTAGCAACTAATCTATAGTTGTCTAACTTTGGTGACCTTTACTCGAGTAATTCTAGAAACTAATAGTAAAGTTTTTATGAATCTGCATTTCTTGTTTATACATATTAATTGTTAGACAAAATTTCCAGTCCCTCTATATGAATTGATTTGGCATTAGTACATTTCTTTTGGGGATTAAGGAGTTTGGGATTTTATAGTTGGTGTGACTGGGATAGGAATGTCTAATCCTTAGCCTCAAACAATTACTCCTTCGTCATTCAAGCATTCAATTGCATTAGCAGTCCCAGGTTTTGATTACAAAGTTGAGTTTTAAGAGAGTAGAAAAATATAAAAGACACAAGAAGAAAGTGTTAGAGAGTACATTTGTTGTAACTTTTGAGCCTGCAAGAACCAAGGTATTGCCTACATATGACCTACATACAGAAACCATGGAGTACATGTTTATTGTACCCAAATTTCAAAATAAACCAAAGAATTAGATGCAACACTCTGACTATGAAGTGAGCACTATCCAAATGGATATTTCTAGAATGAAAAATGCTGACAAAATTAATGTATCAAAAAGGAACAATGATGTGGTGTACACATCATTGCTAAATCAAGAGAGAGACAAAAATAGGTTGCAAAATTAAATAGAAAAGTTACATGCATATTTAGAAAATGAGAAATCAAAGAGGAAAGTAGAAGATAACAAGAGCTCAATGAATTAGAGAAAAGGATAAAACAAATTGTCTCTACATCTAGAAGCAAAGAGAATAAATAGAAAGAGGTGGAATTGAATGAATTGAAGAAAAGGTTAGATGAAAGCATAAAGAATTATGATAATGAAAGAGCCAATTCAAAAAAATTACAACAAAAGTTGATGGAAGCCAAGGACTTAGCAAAGACATTACAAGGCAAACTAGACAAACAGGCACAAAAGGCAACATCGTGGGAAAAAAATGGCGGAAGAGAGGAAAATCACCAAACAACTACAACTACAACTGAGGAATGCAAAAAATGAAATAAAGTCTTACCAAAATAGAGTATCTAAATTTTATATAAAAATAATAAGGCATATCATACAAAATATTTGGGAGGAAATAATGTAGAGGACTGATGATTTATCTATATTGTTTGAATTGATTTATGGTCTAACATAGAATATGAAGTTCAAACGATACATTCAAGACAACAAAAAGGTGACTTCAAGTCAGAAAATTGCAAAGAAAATTTTGCAAACAATCTACAAAATCAGTGACAATGAATTGGCATCCAAAGGAATTGACAACCAAATTGAAGCCTCAATATAGACATCATCTATCATTAAGAAGTGTACTAAGCTAGGTGAAGCCTAGGAAATTCTGGATCAGATTGGAAAAAAATTGTGAAAGCTGCATAAAAAGGTAGAATACTTGAAAGAGCTTGGTTTATCATGGGATTTTAACAATACAGAGCGATACATTGGAAAGGGTGCTCTCAAAAAGAAGATGGAGGATAAAATGAAGTTAGATTTGGATCGATTACCTGATCCTCATAAGCTAGTTGAGGCAAACTTTTTGGATTCCATCAAACCAATGATAATCTCGAATGCGACTTTGATTCATACATTAAAGTTACCAATCAGCTATGGATTATTAACAAATCTACAAGTCAAATACTATGAGTTACAACAGATTGCACTTCCATCAGATGAAAAGTGAAGTAAACTACAAAAGCTGATAGAATGATTTGTTAATTTGATAATACTTCTATGTACATTGTATTCCTTCATTTGAAAATCAATATAAGACTCTTTTTCATTTTTGTGTTCAAATTATCTGTAATATTTAATTGTTTAAGTTAGGAAGGCTCTAGTTTCTAGATACATATTAAACATTTGCTAATGTTGTATATTCTATTGTTAGTGTTGTTAGTATGCATTTAGTTGAATACATCAACATGTAACACTTATCAATATCACACAATAATAATACGAAATTACTAATAATATGTTAATTTATAAATGGAAATTGAAAAATGTGTAAAATTTAGATGCTAAAATAAAATAAAATTTGGAAACAATGTTTAAAATTTAGATTCTAAAATGGAACATTGGAATATAGTAGTATGTCAATCTATTAACTTTAAAATGGAAAATGAAAAATGTATATCAAGATTCAAGATTCACTATTCAGTAATAGAAAAATAAAATATCATCAACAACAGTTTGGAGTTTTGAATATGAAATACATTATAAATACCTAGTAAGTGCTAAATCTCTTCCATTTGCCAATTCATCTGCTTACTTTGACCCTAAGATTGAGAGCCATCCTGATCCTGGTCTTCATTTTCTTCCCTCTGCAAGTGCATACGTCCTCTTAAGTGCACCTCCTCACTACCAATACATGTGTTATTCATTGTTTCACTATCATGTGTATCAGTATGGCTTGAAGTGTTGCAGAACCCTCTTCTTTCACATATGGACCTCTAGATTGTGAGTGCCCTTTCAAAAGGAAAACTTTGAATATCATACCTCAAGCAATTTTCCAAATTCTTGTCAAGTTTGTTTCTTATCTTTGATTTCAAGAACCCCAATGCACTAAAAACTCTCTCATCCTCCACTAACCCAAATATCATGGTTTGACATAAATCAACAAGTTTGAAATATTCCAATATTGAATCACACAATATCTCACTCTAACTTAAGGTTGCCCAAAGATTTGTTATTGATCCATCTATATGGGGACTCTCCATGATTTTGAACTATTCCATCATTGATGTTGCAAAATGGGTTGATTATTCCTATTGGGATAGATGTTGTACACCTTGCATAATATTGTACTATTTTATTCAGTTACCACTTGTATAAGTTGTATTGTAACATTGGGTTAGTTATTTTATGTGTGTGGGACACATAGAGTAATTAATTATTATTTGTATTATTTGATTAATTGGGAAAAGTTAGTACCAATAGTTAAATGTGGGGTCAAGTGGTTTTATAAGTTAATGGTTTTGTGTTACCATGTTTTTTGGGGCACATGGTTTTATCCAATACCACAAGTTGTATTTGTGTGAGCTTGGTCTATAAAAGCAAGCACATGGTTAGTGGTTTGGGTAATGTTGGCTATTTCATTGTAGGTGGATTGGAGGTTTGTGAGAGGCTATTATTGTATTGAGTTCTCTCCTGTAAGTGCATATTGTAAAGCATGGCAGGTGATGTGTGGATTCATGCTTGTACACATGGAGGTTGCATTGGAGGTGCTTGATGATTCAGAGGTATTCATGGGGGCTCATGGATTGTATTGTAATTTCATATTGCTAAAGAATAATTTTGAGCGTGGATGAGGCTGGGTTTTTCCCTGTAAAGGATTTTCCCAGGGTATATCTTGTGTTCCTTGTTCCTTGTTCATTTGATCTTTGCATTATGGTTTGTTTCAGCATCTTGTTTCTCCTATTGGGTTATGTGGAATTGGTTTAATTAGACCTGCAAATTCCTAACAATTCCATAATCTTAGATTTATTTATAATTTCTTCTATTTATTGTCTATTGATATCTGAACTTTTGGAAAAATCAATTAACCAAGGTCTTTATCTTGTTATGAAAATCAATAGGTTGACAGTTAGCCCAATATTGAGGATACACAAAAGACATGGCTTCAAGAAGTTCATCGTGAGGGAATCGATCTCTAATCTCTAAGGAAAGAGATTTCACAATATCCTTTAAAGTAGTACTTACAGAATTAACAATGTTGTCAAAATCTTCCCTTGTAACATGTACTTCTTTGATAGTGCACCTGACCCTGGTAAAATGTTGCATTGGTGTCTCATATCCCTGTATAGAGACACACAACTCCTCATTTGCATTAAACTATAAATAATTAGTAGGATTATTCACATTTGTCATCAAGTGTCAACTAAAAAAATTAGACTTATAAATGACTTCTCCAATAGATATAGATTATCAAGGGTCATGCATATTATTTTATGTAGTTTAGTATATTATGAAATATACATCGTTCTATCTTGGGATTTTTTCACAAGAATGTTTATTTCCTCTAGCATGGGAAGAATACCAAATAAAGTTAGGAGTGTCTCTATGTCACTTTGTTGATATATTGTCATTGATGTCAAAGTTGGATGTCAAAGGAGTTTGTTAGAGTGTCTCTAGTAGAGGAGAAGTGCATAGAAGAAAAATGTTCTAAGGTAGAAGGAAAGAAAAAGACTCTAAGGCATTAGTTTTGCCCTTAGTTGGCAAATTGTTCAAAATGTGAACTAGTTCGCCAATTTCAGAATTCTCTAATTTATTGGTCACATAAGAGATAAGGTAAGTACTTTCAACAAAGACTTCAAAGATACAATGACTGTCTCAAAAAATGTTTAAAGTTTGAAAGATATGTTTTTTGTTGGTTCTCTATTTGGTGATTTACTGACAAGAGCATAGGAGAAAGTGTTTGAAACAAACAAGTGTTTTAAGTACTTGTTGTTGGGAAAGTGTGTAAATGACGAACTAGTTTGAAAGTTTGGATATTTCCCGATTTGCCGACTAGGTGACTGTTGGTGCCTGAATTCACTGTTAGTTAATTTAGTAATTTTCATGCAGGCACCATCCCAAAATATCCAAAAGGTTCTAAGTTTTGGCACCCCTTCAGTGTTTTTCAGCATCTACATCTCATTTCTTGAGGAGGGGTCTTCGTGTTTTCTCCATCGGCATGCGTTCATTTTTGTGTCTTCGACATATCAGTTTGAACTTGAACCCTTTTTTCTCTAAGTTCAATGGTTCAGCGGTTCATGGTTCATTTCTCTTCTAGCGGTTCATATTATGCATTTGCCTTGCGCAAATATTGTATCGTTGAACCTCCCGCTTGAACCCTTTTTTCAACGGTTCAAGGTTCAATAGTTCGATGCTTTGAGTTTTTTGCTCTCAGCCAGAGTGTTTTGCAGATGGAGTATTATTTTTGATGTTTGAACCTCTGTGTTGAACCATCGGGTTGAACCGGTTCGTGGTTCAACGATTCAACAGTTCAGCACTTTATGTTTTTGGTGTTCATCGGTGTAATACTCTTCATCGGCAGGGGAATTTCATGCTAGGCCGACAGTTGGGAGTCTGGCCGATGGTGAGGTTGGTGTTTGACATATCAGGGTGACGAGAGAGTGTGTCTTGGAGACAGAAAGACCGTCGGTGGGACTGTTGCTATCGGCAGAGGGGTTTTGGCCTCTGCCGATATCGTTACTCGGGCTAATGGGGATTTGGGCATATGTGTGGTCGCCAAGACTTTGATCTATCGGCGTAGTAATTTTTGGTCTTCCCAATAATTTTTGGTCATACCGATGGAGGAGGAGGGTGGATTGGTAACCACTAATGTAGTGTGTTTTGGTGGCCATCGGGGAGACGTGTATGTTCGGTGGGAGTCTGGGAAGTTAGCCCGACGGTCTTTCTCTGGCCGATGACAAGGAATATAGTGTAAGCGTCGGTGTGACTTTTGCCTATCGGCAAGGAGGCTTTTTGGTTGGCTGATGGTAGTAGTCTGGCCGACAAAGGATTGCGGTGGCTTCATCGGTGTAACTGATGAGATCGGCGTAGGTTTGGAGGATCGGCCTGATGGTCTTTCTTTGGCTGATGAAGGGGAATGCGAAGGTAGCGGTCGGTGAGACCGTTGAAATCGATGAGAGATTTGTGGGGTGAGCCGATGGCCTAGGTCTGGGCGATGGGCTTTGGGCTAAGAGGCGTGTGTCGAGCATGGCAAAAGTGCTCGACGCTTATTATGTTTGTGGCCCCGTTTATAAACTATTGAAGGAGTCTCCGCAGCACCAATGTGGGATTAATTTCCCTGCACATTTGAAACTTCAGAAAATGCATTTTAGTGAGAAATTTCTTTTTGAACGCAGCGACAGTTTTCACGCGGCCGCAGGTGGTTGAGCCATCAATGGCGACTGTAGCAGGGGTAAGAGAAATGGTACACATGATCAGGTGGCCCGATTTATGGATGAAGACTCTCAGATGGCGGCGCAGGGCTCGAGGCCTCCCTTGTCTACTGCAGCAATAACTTCTGAGCGCCATTCTTCCTGTGTGATCTGTATCTAGCGAATTTTTGAAATCCATGTAATTAATTGCTGTGAGGTACACTTTCTGGCCAATATAGGCAGACTGTGTTACCATTTTTGACGTTGTTGAAAACTAGACATTTGGGCTCTGTAATAAGATACAACTGGTTTTGGTTGCTCTATGCAGCAAAACTTGTGAGTTTATGTATCTCCTGTTGTACATTTTTGCATGAATCCACTAATTTCATGGTCAATCTTATATGAATAATGCTATGTTTGCATGTGTTGTGCTAATTCTGTCTCCAGTCTTGCATGTATCTTTCTTCTGAGTCTAGGTATTCAAGGAATGTCTGAGATTCTAGAACATAGAATTTCTGTGTTGAGTGTTTAATCTTTTAACTTCTGCTCAAGGGGTAGATTAAATTGTTTTTAGATTGAATATTGGGAAGGGTATACTGCAGTAGGGATGCCATAAGTATAGATAGCTTAACACTCTGTATTGGGAGATATCTGTAAGGTAGGTATCATATGTATCCCCCTGAAATCTAGTTTTAGTTGTTCATGCTGATCATTCACAGGTGTATGTCTACCGACTCCAAGCCCTGGATAGGCACCAATCTAGCTCTGTGTTGAGGTTATACACCAAGTCCAGGTTTGCATCCAAACATCAAATCAAACCATTTCATCCTTCCACCTATTAGTTGTAGGAGTAGGATTAGGATCCCTGCGTACTCTCATACCCAACCAAACATATATGTCCAAGAATGTTGCCAACCTTATGATTTGTTATACAAATCTTGGTCCTTACATGAGAGTATTCTGCCTGTTGCTGTCAAGTTATATCTTTCTGTCATTGAGCTAGTCAAGGTCATACTTTTATCAAATAGGGACACCCCCCTTGGTGCGGCAGAACCAGAAGTGAAGGGGAGGACCTCACGCAACCTCCTGTATTCAGTTGGCTGAATCTGCCTGTGCATTAGAACTGGCAAACCCTAATGCTGATTCAGAAGAAAAACCAACAGTGACAAAAGGCAAAGAAAGGCTAGTTTGTGAAAGTGGATTATTGTCGATAAAGTGCTCAAGGAGATGGTTCAAAAAATGGATATTTCGTTGATAGAATGGATAAAGGGCAAAGTTTGAGGAAAATATTTTTTTCCGACAGAGGAAACAAAGACTAAGGTTCACAAAAGATAATATTCACCGATAAAGAATAGGCTCTAAAGATGAAGGTTGTGAGGACCACCTTTTTACTTCTGTTCTTGTGACTATTTACATTACTGTTATTGATACTTTTTATATGTGTGGGATAGTAGTTCCCGGATTTGTCAAACTATTAAACTTTATTTTGTTTACAGAAAAACTAATTGGGTGATGTTTGGATAAGTTTACATTTCAGAAAAGTTAATTAGGTGATGATGGAAAATTGTAATATGATTCCATTTATGCTATTTAGAACTATGTTAGGATAATGCATGTTTTTAAGTTGCTTCGGCTATGATGATTATATGTGAAACTGATCTTGCAATTTAGTGTGCAGGAATTTACTAATCAAACCACAGATTTTGGAGATCATTCCGCACCTTGTTATTGTTATTCCCTGTTAAGCCGATCTGGTTCCACAAGGAACCAAGATCACTCTGTGTTTGATATGGTGTCGTAATGTGGTCTTTCATAAGGTCGAAAGGGTTGGTCTACCCTCTTGTAACACTGACTTATGATTTGTGTTGTAAAAAGATTGAATTTGAATTTCTTTTCTTTTATTTAAATCTTGGAGGCCTTTTCTTGTGCTTTACCTTGACCATGGTTGTCCAGAATGGGTTAAAGTTGACCCTGGGTTATACCCCATGGGTCCAGGGCCCCAATTGGCATGGGTAACCCTTGGGTAACCTCCATCAAGTCATCTTAACTACCCCCTAAAGTTAAGTGGCGAAAATTGGAGGTATGGGGGGGACATGATGGGTTGTACCAACACCCAACCCATCCCTCTTCAACTCCCAAGGTATGAGATGACTACAAACCCATCCATTATAGAGGGATTGATTTGAAGTCACCCTCACCATTAGTGAGATTCCCCATGTGTTGTGGGGTCATCCATGTTGAAGGAAGGGAGAAGAGGCATGGGTCACCTGTCTTTTCCCCCTTTAACTCCTTTTATTTCTCCCATGCGTAAGAGAAATGACATGAGGAGTGGGATAAGGAGTACTCTAGGGATGGGTGAGTGACATAAGCCAACACTCATCCCTTGGGACATGAGAGTGGTTTTGGGAAGGGTGAGGAGGTGACAAGTGTCACCTCCCCATTCCTCTAAACAGGGGGGTTTTGGGTTATTTGAATTCCATTTTTGGAAGGGAAGGGAGTTAGTTGATTTTTTTTGGAGAGTTTTATTTTCATTGCCAGAATAGGAAAGTTAGCTTGAGGTGAGGAAAGGAAGAGGGAGTTGGTGGCTAAGGTTGGAAGAGATCTCAGTGGAGCTCTACAACAGTTTCATTCCAGAAGGGCTTTGTAAGGTTGGTTTGGATTTACCTTTCTTTCGTATATCTGAATGTTGTATGAAAAATTGTGAGAAAGATGTTTATTTGTTTGTGTTTTAGATTTGTTTCTATGGGATCTATTGTCAGGTTGTTGACAGAGCTTCTCCCACTTGGGAGAAATGCTCATCAAGTATGGGGTAGGGGAGGAGTGATCCTCCTCGGGTGCATACCTGTTTTCTTCTTTTGGGATGTTGAAAGCCTTGAGGGCTTGTATCTATGACCGGTTCTTTGACTTGAGAGTCAAATACAGATTTCTTGGAAAAATTTGTGATCAAACTTGGTTTGAGGCCAAGAGAATTGTGTTGGTTATCATATCTGAAAGGGTGACACTCTGGAGTCGAGTGTGTCCACTCTCCTGCCCCTTATGAAGCTCACTATTGTTGAGTTTTCGTGTTGTGTAATTTACCCACGGGTGTTTGTGTGCTTTGGGTTTGTTGTTGTTCCCTGTTGTGTAGTGGAATGCTTGAGTTACCCAGGTGTGAGTATGGTCTCCTTAGCTCGGGGGTGACCCTCTTGCGGGTCTACGGAAGGGAGGAGAGCTAGATGAGTGGTGTTTTCTTCTTTGTTTGTCTTTGATATGCAGGTATCCTCTTGAAGATTATGGTTGGGACTGGAGGAGTGCTGTCTGTAGGGAGAAAGAATTTCATCCTTGCTATAAGAAGAGTTGGACTCGTTGTACTTCATTCTGTTTAAGTTCATTGTGGAGAGATCCTCTCTCTCTGAAGTTGTAAAACTTATTGTTTTGGGAAAGAGAGAAATTCTTCCCTTCAGTGGTGTTTGTAGTTGTGAGTTTTAACAGTTATGTATATTTGGAATATCTGTTGTTGAATAGTGAAATTGTATGTTGATCTTGACAAATGTGTTAAAAGTTTAACTATAGTATTGTTAGGAGATGGTTGGAGGAAACTATGTGTTTTGTAATATTTAGATATGGTAAATTGAATCAGTTGAGAGCCAATGTGATATTAATTATTCTTTCCATTTTCAGTTTAAATCAATATGTGTTAAGTTGAACTTTGCAAGTTAGAATAAAGAGAAGAAAAGCAAAAGAAAAATTGATTTTTAACATTATATGTATGGAGTCTAATTCTTGTATTTGCATTGATACATATCTTAATAAAATAGTAAATGGCAAATTAAGAGAATAGAATTTTAATTCCCTGTATTTATATTTTCAATGTTTAGATGAATTGGAATTGTAAGATCGAGTTATAATTCAATCTCTACAGTGTGGTAATTGTAAATCGCAAGTAGAAAAGATTATAATTAATTCGTTAGAGTTGAATTGTTCGCTTATTAGATGAAATTGTGACTATATTATTTATAATTTTCTTTCAAAAAAAAAAAATAGCTTTATTATTCTAACTCTCCGTATTCTCTTATTTTAATTTCCTGGAAGAAATAAGTCTGGAAAAATTTATTAATAGCCTTAATATTTTAATTTTCTGTATCATTTTAGAAAATAGATGTGGAAAATAAATAAATATATATATATATATTTATTTTTTTTATTTTAAAATGGAATTGTTATTAATAAAATAATAATGAAATTGAAAGGGGGAAATTGCATTTTCGCTGTTAATGCTGTTTATACAGCATGTAAACATTGGAGTGGTGGTGGGAAGGGTTTGAACCTTCCCACCACCCGTGCCTAAGAATATTGGGTGTGGGAGGGGTGGAGCCCCCACCCACACCCCCGTCAAAACTCCAAACCACGGCCTAGTATCCCTCGCAGCGCAGCCGCCCTCTGCATTCCCCACAAGCCACGCACCCTCCGCCCGCGCACCACTCTTCGCCGCCCATACGCAGCCTGCACCCCCTCCACCGCGGGCTCCCACCACCCTAAACACCACCTCCCGCTTCACTCCCCTGCCGGTGGCTCCCCCTTCGTAGACACCTCTGCGGCCGCCATGCCGCCATAACCCCAACCCCCGCCGCTGCCTCTGCGGCCACCACCTCTGATATCTGTCCGCCACTGCGGACCCTCCAGTCCGCCGTCCCTTGCCATGGCCGCCGCCGCCTCTCATGCCCTCTGCCTATAACAAGCTACAGACAGTTAGGTTTTGATGGTTAATAACAAAAAAAAAAGAGACAAATAAAATATGACTTAGTTCCATGGATTGGGACTTTATAAAGAGGAGAGCCTCTTATTTTATATAACAATGGATTATAATTGTTTATATATATATATATATATATTTCTTTATTTATATAAGAAGTTTAATAATATATAAAGAGGAGAGCCTCTTATATAATAAACAATGGATATAAAATGTAAATATATATATATTATTAAAAATAAAGAATTACAATTGTAATTATAGCATTATAATAAATAAGAGTAATAATAACAACAGTAATTATAAATAAGAGAAATATAAGTGAATATATATGTTTATATTTAAATATATACATAATCTTATATATATACATATAAATATATCGATACATACTTATATTATTTAATTATTAAGACTTTCAGAAAAGCCGTTTTCCCTTTACGATAGTAAGAGATTATAAAATTATAACTTAAAGGAAGCATAACGGACTATATTATAACATTCCGGGAAGAGTTTCTCGAAAGTTTAACTGTCAACGCAATTTAATAACCAGGAAAATGAAGAGGAAAAATTACGCATCACCTTGTTTAAAAGGTCACTGGAAATAAACTTAAGAAGCCATCACAGACATTCCATGTGAGGCCATTTTAATCTCAACTGTAGTTAGTAAACGTCCAGAGAAGAAAGCCTGCAAGAGAGTAAGAAGAAGAAAAACTAACATTGGAAAACACAGAAGAGAAAATGCACG
Organism: Cunninghamia lanceolata; assembly: GCA_027924645.1. NCBI lineage: Eukaryota > Viridiplantae > Streptophyta > Pinopsida > Cupressales > Cupressaceae > Cunninghamia > Cunninghamia lanceolata. Next base: position 1,380,530 of record BSBN01001484.1, on the reverse strand, counting down.
GCATTTCCCACATGGGATAAGAGAACTAAGTTGATGGATCCTTCCGCTAAATTCGCTTAGGAACAAGTTTAATTAATACACGGTGAATCCTAGATCAGAGAAAATCAGGAGACCGAGTCCAGCGAAGTAGTAAACCGGCCTGTAGGATTTGGGAAATCTGGAAGTTAGGAACAATATTCCAATAGATACAGTGATAACTCTGATTGATGTAGAATATGAAGAAAGGACAGGATAAACATAAAGAAAATGAAGAGACCCAAAAGAGAGAGACCGAAATATAAACAAACGAATACATCAGAGAAATAGTTAAGGTGAGCGTGATAGAAATACAATCAAAATTAAGACCCAGAGAAACGGAAGAGAGGGCAAATGAATTGCCTTGTTGAGAATGCTAAGTCGAAGGAGTATGTTTCAGGAAACAAGAGAGGAGACAGACAATCGTGCTTTGTTGAAAAATGATGCAATAGGGAGATCACGAGTCAGTTTAGTCGGAACAAGGCGTCGTGGGAAGTTGTTAATCTATCGGGGTACCACGTAAGAAGTATAGTGTTGAGTAATTCCCACTTACGCCGTAAGGCGTTATGCTGTCGAAATCTGCTGAGAAATAGGGTTAGGGACCTCAAAAATATAAACCTTGTAGCGACGTTAACTGCATCAAGGAGACCCCCTTGTTAGACTGCTTGCGTTTGGTTGCACGCAATTGTACTTGTACCCCGCCGACAACTATAGTATTTTCACCTTGAGCATTCACCACCGAGCATGCTTATGCATGCGAGGGGGTTTCTAGGGTTGCGTGAGAAAATTTTTGATAGTTCGTGTCATAACCACATGACAAATGTGGCTATGACACGTGTGACGCGTGATGTGACCACATGGAAAATGTGGGCATGACATTTGGTATCAGAGCCAAGTTTAAAACACTAGGCATATTTGGGCACGTTATTATTCTGCAACTTTGATTAATTAGTCTCTACCTTGTTTTGTAGGATGCTTCCCCGACGTGTTCAACGAGCACGATCACGCCACACAGCGTCTGTCGAGGTGCACAGTGATTCCTCAGCTGAGGGACGGACACCCGTCGTTACTGCACCACCACTTGCACAACCTGTACCACAAGCACCACTAGTACCACAGGCACCACCAGTATTGGATATAGGACCACAGATCTTACAGGCCCTACAGACTATGTTAGAGAGGTTACCGCCAGTGATTCCTGAGCCACGTGTCGAGCCTCGTGTTGATCCGCGAGAGGAGCCACGTAGGGAGTCACGTGCTGAGTCACGTATTGAGCCACTTGAGGAGCCCCGCATTGATCCACTAGTGGTGCCACATGTGGAGCCTTTTGTTGAGATCCCCGACACAACAGTAGAGGAGGTAGGGTCAGCCTCCCGTGCACAGAGCAGGAGTCCTTCGAGACTTTTGAGACGAGATGAGAACCAGAGGGCAGAACAGGTACATCATGGATTGTATGAAGATGGGGTGGAAGAGCCAGTTGTGGGACTTAGAGACAGAGGGGACCCCATCAGAGACCTACTTAGGCTCAACCCACCCACTTTCGTAGGTGCTACAGAGGGAGCTGTGGCTGAGGCTTGGCTGATTAGTTTAGACAAGTGTTTCGCGTTGCGACCATATGGAAGCAACACGAAAGCACGAGTGGCAGTCCATCTTCTGAGGGACGCTGCAGCTACCTAGTGGCGCATTAAGGAGTGCAAGCGCTGACTTTTCGTGGATACACTCTCTTGGGATATCTTTATAGAGCGCTTTAATGCACAATATTTATCAGAACATTACAGATAGCGCAGGATCGACGAGTTCCATGATTTACAGCAGAGGGGACTCACTGTTACTCAGTATGAGAGCCGATTCATTGAGCTTTCTCGTTACGCGGAATACCTCCACGACGAGAAAATCTTAATACACAAATTCATTAGAGGGCTGAATCACGGGATAGCAGGACCAGTTCGTATGGCAGATCCCCAGACCATGAGCGAGGCTGTTGAAAAAGCCCTTATATCAGAGGAAATTCAGGGACGAGGGCAGAATTCACGCCCACAGTATCAAGATCATAATCCCCAACAACAGCAGAACTTTCGAAGGCCTCAAAACACAATACAGAGAGGAGGATATAATTCTTCATCATTACCCCCTAGGCCTCCACAGCAGCAGCAACATCAGCAAAAATTAAAATTCCAACAGAGGGGTCAGGGAGGACAGAACCGTGGTTGGCAGTAGCAGGGTTCACGTAGAGATCAGAGACAACAGGGTTCATCGGCAGGACCCGCGAGGTCCCAGCAGTCTTACAGAGGCTCACAGGGGTCCACGGGACAGACTAGGCAACAACAGTCGAGCAGAACACAGTCAGGGCAGTTATAGGCTAGAGGACTGTGTTATGTGTGTGGTGGGGTAGGGGGCATTTGGCTAGAGAGTGCCTGCAGGGATTTACAGCAGGGGGACAGCCCCGATCAGGAGGATCTGAGCAGTCCGTAGGTGACATGGGCAGATCCCACCACATGTTTGCAGTGGTTGATAATCACCAGGCCAATTTCCAGGCCTCAGTCATCGAGGCAGCAAGTACGATTGGAGACTTCCCCATCTCTATCCTTTTTGACTCAGGAGCTACTGACTCCTTTCTGTCTACATCATTAGTGGAGCGTTGCAGGCTGGTGGCTTCTAGGGAAGACATTAGGTGGGAAGTTGAGTTGGCCTCAGGGGCCAGGATGTCAGTAGATACCTTGGTTAAAGACTGCGAGATCACATTAGGATCCTTCACTACATCATGTGACCTTAGGGTTATGCCCTTAGGATCCTACGGTGTAGTACTGGGTATGGATTGGCTTGCGGCACATAGAGCCAAGCTAGATTGTCATTAGAGGACGATTAGTTGTTTAGACGATCATGGATCGCCGGTTGAGATAGTGGGCATTCAGAACCCCATGGCTGTTTGTATGATATCTGCTCAGTAGCTTAAGCGCTGTATGCGGAAAGGATGCCAGTTGTTTGCAATTATGGTCAGTGATAGAGCAGAGGATGAACCTGATGCTACCTTAGATGATCATCCTGTCCTTAGAGAGTTTGCCGATGTATTTTCGCCAGAATTACCAGGTATGCCACCACGCAGAGAAGTGGACTTCCACATCGACTTAGTGACGGGTGCAGAACCGATATCCTGAGCACCCTATAGGATGACTACACATGAACTCACTGAACTTAAGCTGCAGTTAGAGGAATTACTTGAGAAGGGGCACATCCGACCTAGCATTTCACCATGGGGCGCACCGGTTATCTTCGTGAAGAAGAAGGATGGGTCTCTTCGTTTATACATGGACTACAGGCAGTTGAACAAGGTGACGGTGAAGAACCGTTATCCTCTGCCTAGGATTGACGACCTTTTTGATCAGATGCAGGGAGCCAGAGTGTTCTCGAAAATCGATCTAAAATCTAGGTATCACCAATTACACATCACAGAGGCAGATATTCATAAGACTGCTTTTTGAACCAGATATGGCCATTACGAATTCACAGTAGTACCCTTCGGGTTGACGAATGCCCCTGCAGTGTTCATGAGTCTCATGAACGGGGTGTTCCGTACTTACCTAGATCGGTTCGTGATCATATTTCTGGATGACATTTTGATTTATTCGTGGACCGAGGAAGAGCATGTGGAGCACTTGCGTCAAGTTTTGCAGCGCTTACGAGAGGAGCAGCTTTTTGGCAACTTGGCGAAGTGTGCTTTCTTCAAGACAGAGATGCAGTATTTGGGACACATTTTATCAGGTGATGGCATCTCTGTAGATCCATCTAAAATTAGAGCAATTCAGGAGTGGCCGGCACCCACCAATGTGACAGAGGTTAGAAGCTTTATGGGGTTAGTTGCGTATTATCGTCGGTTTGTCGAGGGCTTTTCCAGGATAGCACATCCCATTACTTCCCTTCAACGAAAGGGGAAGGGTTTCATATGGAAAGAACAGTGTGAAAAGGCCTTTGGAGTCCTCAAGGAGCATCTTACTAGTGCTCCTATTTTAGCGGTTCCAGATCCTACAGAAGAGTTTGTTGTTTGCACAGATGCATCATTAGAGGGTTTGGGAGCCGTGCTTATGCAGGGTGGTCGAGTGATCGCATACGAATCGCGGAAACTGAAGACACATGAGTTAAACTACCCTACCCATGATTTAGAGCTCGCAGCAGTTGTTCATGCTTTGGTCCACTGGAGACACTTTCTCTTAGGTCGACGCTTTGAACTCCATTCGGATCATCATAGTTTGCAATATATTTTTACACAGCCAAACTTGAACACCCGCCAATGGCATTGGATGGAATTCCCATACGAATACGACTTTGATGTCCACTACATCAAAGGGAAGGAGAACGTGGTCGCTGATGCTTTGAGTCGAAGGCACCACGAGATCCTGACCCTAACCTTGAGGGTGGACTTGAGAGATCGTATCTTACAGCATCTGTCGGAGGATGAGTGGTTTCTTGAGGTGCAGTACGAAATTCTAAATCAAAGGGCCCTTGAGGGCAAATTCGCAGGATATACCCTTGAGTCTGATGGCTTGCTTAGACATCAGCAATGCATCTATGTACCGAATGCGGGTAATCTTCGTACAGCAATCCTATCAGAGGCTCATAGAGCACCTTACGCAGCACATCCAAGAGTGAAGAAGATGCATACTGATTTACGACAACTTTATCATTGGGCAGGAATGAGGCGAGACATTACAGAATATGTTGCTCATTGCCTAGAATGTCAGAGGGTGAAGGCCGAACATCAGCATCCAGCGGGACTGTTGTACCCTCACGAAATACCTGAATGGAAATGGGACACCATTTCTATGGATTTCATCGTTGGTCTAGCTATGTCATCACGTCGCCATGATGCTATTATGGTGACAGTTGACAAGCTGACCAAAGTGGCGCATTTTTCACCAATTTGCACAACGTACAATGCACCATCGGTGGCAAAGGTGTTTCTCGATCAGATTGTTAGACTTCGTGGGGTACCTCGCCGCATTATATCCAACAGAGACTCTGTATTTACTTCATCATTCTGGAGAGCCTTACATCAGGCATTGGGCACACAGCTCAACTTCAGTTCAGCCTATCATCCGGAAACTGACGGACAAACTAAGAGAGTTAACCAGGTGTTAGAAGACATGCTTTGCATGTACGTTATGGATCATCAGTCTAGATGGGAGGAGTACCTATATCTAGTTGAGTTCACCTACAATAATGGGCATCACAGCTTAGTGGGTATGCCTCCTTTCCAAGCTTTATATGGCAGACCATGCAGAACACCTCTGAGTTGGGATCGGATAGAGGACAGAACAGTCATCGGTCCAAAGATAGTTTAGAATATGGAACAGCAGGTCAAACAGATTAGACAGAGACTTCAGGAAGCACAGGACAGACAGAAGAAGTATGCCGATGCTAAGAGGACAGACCGAAGCTTTGCTGTGGGTGATAGAGTATTTTTGAGAGTGCGACTGCACAAGAGTCCAATCCGTTACGGGAAGGGCTCTAAGCTCGCACCTCGATTTGTAGGACCTTTCGAGATCTTGGAGCAGATAGGACCTGTAGCCTATCGTCTAGCCTTTCCACCTAGCCTGTCGCGTATCCACGATGTATTTCATGCTTCAGTTTTACGTCAATATATTTCTGACTTATCTCACATGTTGGATTGGAGTGCTCTTCAGGTAGAGGCAGACAGACAGCTGGCACTGGAGCCAATTCGCATATTGGCTCGTCGGACGCTGGCCCTTCGAGGTCGAGAGCTGGACCAGGTTAGGGTCCAGTGGGACCTATATGACGAAGTCACAGCGACTTGGGAAGATGCAGAGAGACTGAAGACCCTTTATCCTCACCTTTTTGATGACTTCCAGGAGGAAGTACAGTCTTAGGGGGAGAGGATGTGAGGACCACCTTTTTACTTCTGTTCTTGTGACTATTTACATTACTGTTATTGATACTTTTTATATGTGTGGGATAGTAGTTCCCGGATTTGTCAAACTATTAAACTTTATTTTGTTTACGGAAAAACTAAATGGGTGATGTTTGGATAAGTTTACATTTCAGAAAAGTTAATTAGGTGATGATGGAAAATTGTAATATGATTCCATTTATGCTATTTAGAACTATGTCAGGATAATGCATGTTTTTAAGTTGCTTCGGCTATGATGATTATATGTGAAACTGATCTTGCAATTTAGTGTGCAGGAATTTACTAATCAAACCACAGATTTCAGAGATCATTCTGCACCTTGTTATTGTTATTCCCTGTTAAGCCGATCTGGTTCCACAAGGAACCAAGATCACTCTGTGTTTGATATGGTGTCGTAATGTGGTCTTTCATAAGGTCGAAAGGGTTGGTCTACCCTCTTGTAACACTGACTTATGATTTGTGTTGTAAAAAGATTAAATTTGAATTTCTTTTCTTTTATTTAAATCTTGGAGGCCTTTTCTTGTGCTTTACCTTGACCATGGTTGTCCAGAATGGGTTAAAGTTGACCCTGGGTTATACCCCATGGGTCCAGGGCCCCAATTGGCATGGGTAACCCTTGGGTAACCTCCATCAATTCATCTTAACTACCCCCTAAAGTTAAGTGGCGAAAATTGGAGGTATGGGGGGGACATGATGGGTTGTACCAACACCCAACCCATCCCTCTTCAACTCCCAAGGTATGAGATGACTACAAACCCATCCATTATAGAGGGATTGACTTGAAGTCACCCTCACCATTAGTGAGATTCCCCATGTGCTTTGGGGTCATCCATGTTGAAGGAAGGGAGAAGAGGCATGGGTCACCTGTCTTTTCCCCCTTTAACTCCTTTTATTTCTCCCATGTGTAAGAGAAATGACATGAGGAGTGGGATAAGGAGTACTCTAGGGATGGGTGAGTGACATAAGCCAACACTCATCCCTTGGGACATGAGAGTGGTTTTGGGAAGGGTGAGGAGGTGACAAGTGTCACCTCCCCATTCCTCTAAACAGGAGGGTTTTGGGTTATTTGAATTCCATTTTTGGAAGGGAAGGGAGTTAGTTGATTTTTTTTGGAGAGTTTTATTTTCATTGCTAGAATAGGAAAGTTAGCTTAAGGTGAGGAAAGGAAGAGGGAGTTGGTGGCTAAGGTTGGAAGAGATCTCAGTGGAGCTCTACAACAGTTTCATTCTAGAAGGGCTTTGTAAGGTTGGTTTGGATTTACCTTTCTTTCGTATATCTAAATGTTGTATGAAAAATTATGAGAAAGATGTTTATTTGTTTGTGTTTTAGATTTGTTTCTGTGGGATCTGTTGTCGGGTTGTTGACAGAGCTTCTCCCACTTGGGAGAAATGCTCATCAAGTATGGGGTAGGGGAGGAGTGATCCTCCTCGGGTGCATACCTATTTTCTTCTTTTTGGATGTTGAAAGCCTTGAGGGCTTGTATCTGTGACTGGTTCTTTGACTTGAGAGTCAAATACAGATTTCTTGGAAAAATTTGTGATCAAACTTGGTTTGAGGCCAAGAGAATTGTGTTGGTTATCATATCTAAAAGGGTGACACTCTGGAGTCGAGTGTGTCCACTCTCCTGCCCCTTATGAAGCTCACTGTTGTTGAGTTTTTCGTGTTGTGTAATTTACCCACGGGTGTTTGTGTGCTTTGGGTTTGTTGTTGTTCCCTGTTGTGTAGTGGAATGCTTGAGTTACCCAGGTGTGAGTATGGTCTCCTTAGCTCGGGGGTGACCCTCTTGCAGGTCTATAGAAGGGAGGAGAGCTAGATGAGTGGTGTTTTCTTCTTTGTTTGTCTTTGATACGCAGGTATCCTCTTGAAGATTATGGTTGGGACTGGAGGAGTGCTATCTATAGGGAGAAAGAATTTCATCCTTGCTATAAGAAGAGTTGGACTCGTTGTACTTCATTCTGTTTAAGTTCATTGTGGAGAGATCCTCTCTCTCTGAAGTTGTAAAACTTATTGTTTTGGGAAAGAGAGAAATTCTTCCCTTCAGTGGTGTTTGTAGTTGTGAGTTTTAACAGTTATGTATATTTGGAATATCTGTTGTTGAGTAGTGAAATTGTATGTTGATCTTGACAAAGGTGTTAAAAGTTTAACTATAGTATTGTTAGGAGATGGTTGGAGGAAACTATGAGTTTTGTAATATTTAGATATGGTAAATTGAATCAGTTGAGAGCCAATGTGATATTAATTATTCTTTCTATTTTCAGTTTAAATCAATATGTGTTAAGTTGAACTTTGCAAGTTAGAATAAAGAGAAGAAAAGCAAAAGAAAAATTGATTTTTAACATTATATGTATGGAGTCTAATTCTTGTATTTGCATTGATACATATCTTAATAAAATCGTAAATGGCAAATTAAGAGAATAGAATTTTAATTCCCTGTATTTATATTTTCAATGTTTAGATGAATTGGAATTGTAAGATCAAGTTATAATTCAATCTCTATAGTGTGGTAATTGTAAATTGCAAGTAGAAAAGATTATAATTAATTCGTTAGAGTTGAATTGTTCACTTATTAGATGAAATTGTGACTATCTTATTTATAATTTTCTTTCAAAAAAAAAATTAGCTTTATTATTCTAACTCTCCGTATTCTCTTATTTTAATTTCCTAGAAGAAATAAGTCTGGAAAAATTTATTAATAGCCTTAATATTTTAATTTTCTGTATCATTTTAGAAAATAGATGTGGAAAATAAATAAATAAATATATATATATATATATATATTTTAAAAATGGAATTGTTATTAATAAAATAATAATGAAATTGAAAGGGGGAAATTGCATTTTCACTGTTAATGCTGTTTATACAGCATGTAAACATTGGAGTGGTGGTGGGAAGGGTTTGAACCTTCCCACTCGCGCCTAAGAATATTGGGTGTGGGAGGGGCGGAGCCCCCACCCACACCCCATGTAGTGGGATGTGGGTGGGGGCTCCGCCCCTCCCACACCCCCATCAAAACTCCAAACCATGGCCTAGTATCCCCCGCAGCACAGCCGCCCTCTGCGTTCCCCACAAGCCACACACCCTCCACCCGCGCACCACTCTTCGCCGCCCATACGCGGCCTACACCCCCTCCACCATGGGCTCCCACCGCCCTAAACACCACCTCCCGCTTCACTCCCCTGCCGGTGGCTCCCCCTTCGTAGACACCTCCGCGGCTGCCGTGCCGCCATAACCCCGACCCTCGCCGCTACCTCTGCGGCCACCACCGCCGATATCTGTCCGCCACTGCGGACCCTCCACTCCGCTGTCCCCTGCCATGGCCGCCGCCGCCTCTCATGCCCTCTGCCTACAACAAGCTACAGACAGTTAGGTTTTGATGGTTAATAACAAAAAAAAAGAGATAAATAAAATATGACTTAGTTCCATGGATTGGGACTTTATAAAGAGGAGAGCCTCTTATATAATAAACAATGGATATAAAATGTAAATATATATATATATATATATTTTATTAAAAATAAAGAATTACAATTGTAATTATAGCATTATAATAAACAAGAGTAATAATAACAACAGTAATAATAACAACAGTAATTATAAATAAGAGAAATATAAGTGAATATAAATGTTTATATTTAAATATATACATAATCTTATATATATATACATATAAATATATCAATACATACTTATATTATTTAATTATTAAGACTTTCAGAAAAGCTGTTTTCCCTTTACGATAGTAAGAGATTATAAAATTATAACTTAAAGGAAGCATAACGGACTATATTATAACATTCTGGGAAGAGTTTCTTGGAAGTTTAACTATCAACGCAATTTAATAACCAGGAAAATGAAGAGGAAAAATTACGCATCACCTTGTTTAAAAGGTCACTGGAAATAAACTTAAGAAGCCATCACAGACATTCCATGTGAGGCCATTTTAATCTCAACTGTAGTTAGTAAACGTCCAGAGAAGAAAGCCTGCAAGAGAGTAAGAAGAAGAAAAACTAACATTGGAAAACACAGAAGAGAAAATGCATGGCATTTCCCACATGGGATAAGAGAACTAAGTTGATGGATCCTTCCGCTAAATTTGCTTAGGAACAAGTTTAATTAATACACAGTGAATCCTAGATCAGAGAAAATCAGGAGACCGAGTCCAGCGAAGTAGTAAACCGGCCTGTAGGATTTGGGAAATCTGGAAGTTAGGAACAATATTCCAATAGATACAGTGATAACTCTGATTGATGTAGAATATGAAGAAAGGACAGGATAAACATAAAGAAAACGAAGAGACCCAAAAGAGAGAGACCGAAATATAAACAAACGAATACATCAAAGAAATAGTTAAGGTGAGCGTGATAGAAATACAATCAAAATTAAGACCCAGAGAAACGGAAGAGAGGGCAAATGAACTGCCTTGTTGAGAATGCTAAGTCGAAGGAGTATGTTTCAGGAAACAAGAGAGGAGACAGACAATCGTGCTTTGTTGAAAAATGATGCAATAGGGAGATCACGAGTTAGTTTAGTCGGAACAAAGCGTCGTGGGAAGTTGTTAATCTATCAGGGTACCACGTAAGAAGTATAGTGTTGAGTAATTCCCACTTACGCCGTAAGGCGTTATGCTGTCGAAATCTACCGAGAAATAGGGTTAGGGACCTCGAAAATATAAACCTTGTAGCAATGTTAACTGCATCAAGGAGACCCCCTTGTTGGACTGCTTGCGTTTGGTTGCACGCAATTGTACTTGTACCCCACCAACAACTGTAGTATTTTCGCCTTGAGCATTCACCACCGAGCATGCTTATGCATGCGAGGGGGTTTCTAGGGTTGCGTGAGAAAATTTTTGATAGTTCGTGTCATAACCACATGACAGATGTGGCTATGACACGTGTGACGCGTGATGTGACCACATGGAAAATGTGGGCATGACAAAGGTTGAGTTCAAAGAAATGAGAAATTGCCGATAAAAGGCCAGGAGACCAAAGTTCAAAAAAACAAGGAATCACCGAAAAAGAAGATAGAGACCAAAGTTCACAGAAAGTAAAAATCACCAATAAAGGAGTTATAAGCAAAGTTTGAAGAATGGGATTTTCGTTGATAAGACAAAGCCAAAGTTATCAAAAGATGATAATTGTCGATAAAGGGCTAAAAGCCAAAAGTTCAAAGAATGTGAAATTCGTCGATAAAGGGATGAAGGCCAAGGTTAATAAAAAGATGTTTTCCCCGATAGAAGAGGATAATGAAATAAATAAATTTTTTAAATGGCTATATTTTTGGCACAGAACATGGATGCATAATTAGCAGTTAAATAGTAGATGCATGGCGATGATGGTGTAAACAACAGAAACATAGATTTTTTGCATGGTGATGATGATGGATAAAATCGAGTAAAAGATGGATTTTTGCATGCATGAGGATATTTATAGAACTATGACTATAACAATAGAAAAGCATATTCATGCGCAAAACTACATGCAGAGTTGTTTTTCTAGACATGCAAAAAGTGAAAGTGTTGAAAAGCAAGAGTGTCAACATGCAGATAAGTTAATATGTAGATACAGTAGTATACATATATGAAATTGAAAAAGATAGACGTAGTGCACGTGTATATATGCATGAGCAGATTTGAGTACGTAGTGAAAAAAGGGTGTAAGACGAATCAATGTTACTGAGTTGAATCTGAATATTAATGCAAAATCAAAGTTGATTACTCAGAATGAGTGCAGAGGAAGTCTGGGTGAGTATAGTGAGAGGAGAAGACTATGTATGAATTAAAAAGGTGCATTTGAGGTTTATGAAGAACCAAATGAATGCATACTTGAATATGTGAAGATTCAATGAGGTTGGTGCCTCTTGTTGACTGAGTTGGTGCTCAGATTAAGGGATTGTCATCTCCTTAGAGTTGGTGCTCTTAAATTAGGGGTTTGGTGACTCCTTAGAGTTGGTGCTCTTAAACATTGTAATCAATGGCTTCATTTGTGAGGCTAGATTAGGACGAAAGATCCTAGCAGCATTTTCTCACCATGGTTTTTTCCACATTGGGTTTTCCATGTATATCTAGTGTTCATGTGTGCATGTTTTCTTGTTGTTGATGTTATTGGACTAAAAGTTAATTTTGATATGCATTCTAGAGGCTTGAAGTTTTAAGTTTTATTGATCTATTGATTTAGCACCTAAGTAGATTGCTTGTGTTCTAACAATCGGTATCAGAGCAGGTTCCTTGTAAGAAGCATAACATCTAAAGGTTGATCTAGGAGATTGAACACATGGCCAGTCAAGAAGGATCTCACTCAAACAAAGCACCATTGTTTGATGGAATGAATTATGCATTATAGAGTATATGGATGGAAACCTACCTAATGTCAATAGGGTTTGATGTTTGGTAATCTGTTAAGGATGGTTATACTGCTCCTAGTCCTGGAACTCCTCCAACAGACCAGGCGGGTAAGAAGGAATGTGAGAATAATGCTAAGGCTAAGAATACAATTATATGTTGTTTAGCTAACTCTAAATTTGTGAAAATAATGCAATGCAAGTCTACCAAAGATATTTGGGATAAGCTTCAAAGCATCTATGAAGGAGATACAAAGGTGAAACAAGCCAAGCTGCAGACCTTTAAAGAAAGATTTGAAAGCTTGAAAATGAGAGAGGAGGAAAAGATTGTTGATTACCTACTCAGAGTTGATGAAGTTGTGAATGCTATGATAGGACTAGATGAAGAAGTAAAAGAGCAAGTGATTGTTCAGAAGGTACTTAGATCTTTACCTTCTAAGTATGATTGTAAAGTCTCTGCTATAGAAGAAGTAAAAGATCTTAATAAGATAACTGTTGATGAGATACATGGTATTTTTACTACCTATGAAATGAGGATAGGTGGTACTGATATTTTAAAGAGAGAAGTTGCATTTAAGGCATCAAAGAAGGAAAATAATGTAGAGTCTGAATCTGAGACAAACAAAGAAGGGAACAATTTTGTAAGAAGATTGAAGAGAGGATCTGGGAAGTATAAAGGTAAGTTACCCTTTAAGTGTTTAAATTGTGGAAAGGATGGTCACTTTTCTACTAATTTTCCTTTTGAAGGAAAATATAAAAGTGATGAATTTGATAGTAAGAAAAGTAAGAAGCAATTCTACCCAGAGAAGAAGAATTTTCAGAAGAACAAGAAGGGTCTTTACATAAGAGGTGACAATGATTCCTCTAAAGAAAGCCCCATTTTAGAAGACAACAATTAAGGTGTTTCTGAGGATGAAGGAGATGAATTCTTGTTTATGACAGTAGAGACTACTGATAAAGATCATCCTGAATAGTAGATAATTGATGACAAGAATGAACAGGTTCAAACTAGAAGAAATCTAGAAAAGTCAAACAAACAAGTAAATTTCTCATTACTATCTAAGATTGAACCTAAAACATTTACTAATGCTAGTAAGGATGAAGGATGGATTAATGCTATGGAAGTTGAGCTCAATTAGATTGAGAAAAATCAAACTTGGGAATTGGTTCCAAGACCTGTAGATAAGAACGCGATTGGCACAAAATGGGTGTTTAAAAACAAGTTGAATGAGGATGGAGAAGTTGTGAGGAACAAGGCACGATTGGTGTGTAAAGGATATGCACAGGTTGAAGGAATAGTTTTTGAAGAATCATTTGCACCTATAGCAAGATTGGAAGCCATTAGGATGTTTTTGGCATTCTCTGTTTATAAGAACTTCAAGGTTTACCAAATGGATATTAAATCTGCATTCTTGAATGGGAACCTTAATGAAGAGGTCTATATTGAGCAACATGAAGCCTTTCAGCTGTTAGAGAAAGAAGATTATGTGTGCAGACTGAAAAAGACTTTGTGTGGTCTGAAACAGACCCCTAGGGTTTGGTACTCTAAGCTGGATAGTTACCTCCAGCAACAAGGATTAAGAAAAGGATGTGCAGATAGCAATTTGCACTTCAAATTAGAAGGTGAGAACATGTTGATTATTGTTGTATATGTTGATGACATCATTTTTGTGGTAGTGATGACACAATGTGCAAGGAATTTGCTAATATGATGCAGAAAGAGTTTGAAATGTCCATGCTTGGAGAACTTTCCTTCTTTATTGGTTTACAAATTGGTGCAGGAGAACCTTCTCTATGGTGCAGGAGTCATGTTTTGTTTTTGTTTTCAATAAGGCTTTTAAGCCACATCATGTTTGTAATAAGGGTTTTTGTGTCAATTTGGTCACTAGACCTATGTAGACCATGTTTGGTCAAGTTTGATGTAATCACACAATGAAAACATGTAGTTTTCTTGTGAGGGGAGAAACCCAACAGCTAAATGACTTTCAAAATCAGTTTTGTATGGTTGGGAAGAATGTAACTGATGTCTCAAGCCTTTTATAGGTGAAGCATGATGTAACTTGGAACACAGAGAGGGGAATGAATGAATGAAGATTTGGAGTTTTTAGGTGTGTTGAAACATTGTTCTTTCTGAGTTGTTTTCTGTATGGACAGTTGTTCATTTGAAACTAATTAGAAATGTTCATGTAGGGAAGTAGCTTTCATTTAAGAGTAGTCTGGTGTTTAGAAGTGTTGTAGTTTGTGAGTTTTTGTTCTTTTTGCAGAACTAGTCTGAAAACCTAGAAACTAGGGTTTTGGTAAACAAATGGACTGTTATTCCTCTGTCCACTAAAAAATAGATTCTCATCTTTAGTGTGATGGAGGAATAGATTATGTATTTTGTGTTTTCTATGGTTCTGGATTAGACACCCAGGGATCCATGGAGTTTGGGCATGAGTTGACTAGGCATCTCTATGTGACTAGTCGCTAAGACGATAGGAAAAGTACTATTGTGGAGTGGCCAAATTGTTAGGTTGATCAAGTGTTTGCAGAGGAGTGTAGACCTTTTCTATTTTTTAAGTTCTCATTGAATGTATGTGAGTTACGGAGTTACAGAATTGTCATCGGTGTAACATAACCCTCGGAGAAGCTTTTGAAAGTTACACCGATCAGCGATGTTGGGCTGATAGTCAGAGATTCATCGGTGAAGAACGACTTTAGTCTCACCGAATGCATATTATGAATGCATATTGCAAATGTATCTTGAGATTGTATGTTGAGAATATACATTTCGTCAGATATAAAAGGTGACTGGCCACAATGGTCAAATAGAATGTATGTTGAGAATGCACCTTTCATTGGATACAAATAGTGACTGATCGTAGTAGTGAAATCAGGGTGGAGAGACTTTGGTCTATCGGCAATAGAAAGTCAAGTAAAGCATATGCTAAGTTATTATATTGGTGAATCGGAAGGACATACAAGCGGTTCGCCGATGAGTTAAGTCTGGCCAATAGGGTCACGACTAACTGCCATGGTTAAAGCGAGTGGAAACTTAACCGCATCGGGGTATCGGCAGGAGGTTTGAAGATGCCGCCGATAGAGGAAGTCTCTTTGAAGACTAAGTGGAGTTGGTTGTTGGGGAGAGTTGGTAGATCAGGCAGAGAGTTTGCAAGGTGGCCGACGGGATATGTTTGGCCAACAAGGTTTGGTCACCAAGGCATAGGTCACATCTCACCGATCAGTTTATTGACAAGTTTTGAACACTTCCTCTGTACGCTCTACATCATATTGGTATCAGAGCCAATATTTGAATTGGAGCAGTGTACGTCAGACGAGGAGATAGAAACTGAGGCTAGCACAATACCTCCCAAGTCTATGAGAAAAGATGCCATCAAGAAGATGGTGGAGGAGATGCTTGAAGAAAGGTTGAAAGAAGAGAGGCCCAAGGGCAAGAGTAAAGAGGATGGAAGTGCTTTTGATACAGAAGAAGAAGAAGAGGTAGAGGAGAGCCCTCAAGGACAAGATATGTCTACAGACCAAAAGGCATTCTTGAATGCACTCAAAGGTGCTCAGGGAGATAGTGGTGATCCAAACATAGATGTTCCTACAATTAATGGGAAACGAGATGGAGATGCCCTCATGGATTGGATTGAAGCCATGTGTAACTATTTTGACTTCAAGGAGTATAGTGACAACAAGAAATTCAAGTTTGCTAAGACAAGATTGAGAGGATCTGTCTTAGTTTGGTGGAACTATATGCAAGGTGAAAGAGAGAAAGTTGGAAAGAACCCTATCACCAAATGGAGTAGAATGGTGGCCATGCTAAGAGATAAGTTCATGCCATCTGATTATCAGTTGTAGACCATTAGGAAGTTTAATCATTTCAGACAAAAGGATATGGATGTGGCTACATATATTGAAGAATTTCATAGATTGAGCATGAAAGCCAATCATAAGGAGGAGGAGAAAGAGATGGTGGCCAGATATCTCGATGGTTTGAGGTATAGCATGGTGGTTCCTAAAATAGTGGATGAGTGTTTTCAATTAGCCTCCAGAGTAGAGGAGAAATTGAAAAGAAAGAGTGATCAAAACACTAGAGGAAGAGGTGGCAGAAATAATAGGGGAAGAGGTAGTTTTGGTAGAGGACAGTCAAGTAGAAATGAAAACCCAAGTCAACAAGAGTCTCATTCTGATGTAGAACATAGAGGTGGTGGTTTTAGAGGTTGGAGAAGACCTAATGGCAAAGGTAGAAGTGGTGGCGCAGGCAGAGGACCTGAAGTTTTCACTGGTAGATGCTATGGCTGCAATCAAGTAGGCCATACTATGAGCAGATGCCCTAAGAAGGTAACTAGTTCCCATGATGGTGGAAGAAGGAATCAGTTGTTGAAAGATGATGATTGCCAAAGTGTGAATTCACCCATTAGTAGTGTTGTACCAATCCTTGAAGGAGATAGCATGATGATCAAGAGAACCTTGATGAAGATGCCATTGAAGCAAGAACCCCCACAAAGGAAGACTCTCTTCAGAACACAAGGTATAGCATATGGTAAGCTTTGTAAAATCATTGTTGATTCAGGTTCTATTGAGAATGTAGTGTCTACTAAAATGGTAGAAAAGTGTAAATTGAAAAGGTTGCCCCATGTTAATCCTCATAAGATCTCTTGGTTGAATAAGAATCAAAATTACATGAGAGAAGAACAAACATGGGTTGAGTTTGAGATAGGTGAATATAAAGATAAGGTACAATGTGAGATTATTCCTATGGATGCTTGTCACCTTCTTCTTGGATGTCCATGGCAGTATGATGTGAAGGCACAACATGATGGTGAGAAGAATACATGCCTCATCACCAAGAATGGAAGGAAGTTTAGGATGGATCCTATGCAGGAGCAGATTGGAGAGAAGAGTAATGACACCAATGTCATGATGGTTAGTTGCAAAAAGTTCTTACACCTCATGAAGGAGAAGGGTACCCAAGGGTATGCCTTTATAATGAAGCTTAAAGATGAATCAGGTCAGCAAGACAAAAAGCAAAAAGTGGTTCCATTAGAAGTGCAACAATTGTTGGATAAGTACCAAGATCTTATGTTAGAGGATACTCCTAACTCCTTACCACCCATGAGAGATATAAGTCATCAAATTGACTTGATTCCAGGTGCCACATTGCCCAATAAGGCTGCCTATAAATTGACACCATAGTAGAATGAAGAGGTGAGTAGACAAATTCAAGAACTCTTAGAGAAAGGATTGATTAGAAAGAGTCTTAGTCCATGTACAGTCCCTAGTGTACTTGCCCCAAAGAAAGATGGGAAGGGGAGACTATGTATGGATTCAAGGGCCATAAATAAGATCACAATAAGGTATAGATTCCCTATGCCAAGGATTGAGGATCTTTTGGACTATCTTGGAGGGTCATCCTACTATTCAAAGATTGATTTGAAATATGGTTATCATCATATCAGAATAGGCAGGGAAATGAATGGAAGACTACCTTCAAGACAAATGAAGGTCTCTATGAGTGGCTTGTCATGCCATTTGGCCTTAGCTATGCCCCAAGCACATTCATGCATTTGATGAATGAGGTACTTGTTGAATTCATTGGCAAATTTGTAATTATTTATCTTGATGACATACTTGTTTTCAGTAGGATAAAAGAAGAACATCTGAAGCATCTTGGACAGGTGATGAAGAAGTTGCATGAGAATAAGTTGATGATCAACTTGGATTAGTGTGAGTTCATGAAAACTGAACTTGTGTATCTTGGTTTTGTGATTTCTAATGGTTGTTTGAAGATGGACCCCACCAAGGTTGAGGCCATTCTCAGTTGGCCTACTCCCAAGACAGTGGGAGATGTTAGAAGCTTTCATGGCTTGTCAACTTTTTACAAGAAGTTCATTAGAGGATTCAGTCACATAAGTGCTCCTATTCTTAACACCATCAAGGGTGGCATAAATTGTAAATTTCAATGGACAAAGCAAGCAGATGATAGCTTTGAATTGTTAAAGAGGAAAGTGGCTGAATTACCTACATTGGTACTCCCAAATTTTGACAAAGCTTTTGTAGTGGAATGTGATGCAAGTCAACAAGAAATAGGTGCTATTCTTAGTCAAGATGGAAATCCAGTGGCCTTTTTTTCAGAGAAGTTGAATGAGGCTAAACAAAAGTATTCTACCTATGACCTAGAGCTTTATGCAATGGTGCAAGCTCTCAAAAAGTGGAGACACTATTTGCTGCCCAAAGAATTCATTATTTTTACTGATAACCATGCTCTCAACTTCCTAAATAGTCAAGAAAAGTTGAATCATAGGCATGTTAAGTGGATGGAACAATTGCAGGCCTATACCTTCACTATTAAGCATAAAAAAGTGTTACCAACAAACTGGCTAATGCTTTAAGTAGAAGGATGCTGGTCATAGAAGAAGTACAGATGGAAAGCATGGGGATAGACTGTTTGAAGGAGTTATACAAGGAAGATGCAGATTTCAAAGCTGCTTATGAAGTTTGTGCTAGTTTGGCTAACACTTTTCATGGTGAATATTCAGATTTTGTGTTACAGGAAGGTCTCCTATTCAAAGGCAGTTTGCTATGTGTTCCTAAATGTTCAATGAGGGATAACATCATCAAGGAGAAGCACAATGGAACCTTAGGAGGACATTTTGGGTTGGACAAGACTTTGGAACAAGTCACTAGATTCTATTATTGGCCAAAAGTACAATCAGATGTAAGGAGATATGTTGCAAGTTGTACCATATGTCAAAAGGCCAAAGGTATGTCTTCTAATGCAGGTTTATACCAACCCCTTTCAATTCCCAACAGGCCTTGGGAGAGCATTAGTATGGATTTTGTACTTGGTCTTCCTAAGATAGAAAGGGGTGTGGATAGTGTTTTTATCATTGTGGACAGATTTAGTAAGATGGCTCATTTTGTGCCATGCAAATGCACAAATGATGCATCTCACATTGCGGGTCTCTTTTTCAGAGAAGTGGTCAGAATCCATGGTTTGCCCCTTTCAATTGTCACTGATAGAGACTCCAAGTTTGTTGGTCATTTTTGGAGGACCTTATGGAGAAAATTGGGAACACAATTGTCTTTCTCATCAGCCTACCATCCCCAAACTGATGGTCAGACTGAGGTTGTTAATAGGTCCCTAGGAAACCTTCTAAGATGCCTTACCAAGCAGCATGGGTTGGCATGGGACTTGGTGTTCAATCAAGCTAAGTATGCTTACAATGATTTGGTGAATAGAAGTACTAGGAAGAGCCCATTTGAAATTGTTTATGGTTTCCATCCAAGAGGACCACTTGAACTTAAAGATCTACAAGGCTGGGATAAGAGGAGTGCTCTAGGAGAAGATTTTGTTACTACCATGAAGGCAGTTCATGATCAAGTCAAAGTTCAGTTGGAGAAAACAGTCTCCAAATACAAGCATAGGGTAGATCTCAAAAGGAGAAATGTACAATTCAAGGTGGGAGGTTTGGTGATGGCCTATCTAAGGAAGGAAAGGCTGTCTAAAGGACAACCAACCAAGCTTCTAATGAAGAAAATAGGACCACACAAGGTAGTGCATAAGTTTGGTCCAAATGCTTATGAAATAGAATTATCATCCGGTCTTGGTATTTCTCCCATATTCAATGTTTTAGACCTATTTCTATTCAGACCTCCATTGATTGCTGAAGATGGATCAGATGTTGTGATTGAAGATGAAGATTGGGTCAGAGATCTACCTCCAAGTAAGCCTTTATAGTTGGAATGCATCTTAGATTCCAAAGTTGTCAAAAAGACAAGGAAGGGTGTGTACAAGGAGTACCTGGTCAAGTGGCAGGATCTTCCTGATTCAGAAGCTACCTGGATGAGTGAGGTAGACATTTTGAAGCATGGGAAGACACTCCAATAGTTAGCAACTCAAGGGACTTGAGTTTTTCCTCTAGGGGGAGTATGGTGCAAGAGGACCTTCTCTATGGTACAGGAGTCATGTTTTGTTTTTGTTTTCAATAAGGCTTTTAAGCCACATCATGTTTGTAATAAGGGTTTTTGTGTCAATTTTGTCACTAGACCTATGTAGACCATGTTTGGTCAAGTTTGATGTAATCACACAATGAAAACGTGTAGTTTTCTTGTGAGGGGAGAAACCCAACAAGTAACTGACTTTCAAAATTAGTTTTGTACGGTTGGGAAGAATGTAACTGATGTCTTAATCCTTCTATAGGCGAAGCATGATGTAACTTGGAACACAGAGAGGGGAATGAATGAATGAAGATCTGGAGTTTTTGGGTGTGTTGAAATATTGTTCTTTTTGAGTTGTTTTCTGTACGGACAGTTGTTCATCTGAAACTAATTAGAAATGTTCATGTAGGGAAGTAACTTTCATTTAAGAGTAGTATGGTGTTTAGAAGTGTTTTAGTTTGTGAGTTTTTGTTCTTTTTGTAGAACTAGTCTGAAAACCTAGAAGCTAGGGTTTTGGTAAACAAATGGACTATTATTCCTCTGTCCACTGAAAGTAATATTCTCATCTTCAGTGTGATGGAGGAATACATTATGTATTTTGTGTTTTCTATGGTTTTGGATCAGACACCTAGGGATCCATGGAGTTTGGGCATGAGTTGACTAGGCATCTCTATGTGACTAGTCGCTAAGATGATAGGAAAAGTACTGTTGTGGAGTGGCCAAATTGTCAAGTTGATCAAATGTTTACAGAGGAGTGTAGACCTTTTCTATTCTGTTGAGTTCTCATTGAATGTCTATGAGTTGTGGAGTTACAGAGTCACCATAGACGTAACATAACCCTCGGAGAAGCTTTTGAAAGTTACACCGATCAACGGTGTTGGGCCGATAGTTGAAGGTTCATCAGTGAAGAACGACTTTAGTCTCACCGAATGCATATTATGAATGCATATTGCAAATGTATCTTGAGATTGTATGTTGAGAATATACATTTCATCGGATACAAAAGGTGACTGGCCGCAACGGTGAAATAGAATGTATGTTGAGAATGTACCGTTTGTTGGATACAAATGGTGACCGGCCGTAGCAGTGAAATTAGGGTGGAGAGACTTTGGTCTACCGGCAATAGCAAGTCAAGTAAAGCATATGCTAAGTTAGTATATCGGTGAATCAAGAGGGGTTCACAAATGAGTTAAGTTTGGCCAATAGGGTCACGGTTAAAGTGAGTGGAAACTTAACCGCATCAGGGTATTGGCAGGAGGTTTGAAGACACCACCAATAGAGGAAGTCTCTCTGAAGACTAAGTGGAGTTGGTTGTCGGGGAGATATGGTAGATCAGGCAGAGAGTTTGTAAGGTGGTTGACGGGATGTGTTTGGTTGACAAGGTTTGGTTGCCAAGACATAGGTCACATCTCACCGATCAGTTTATTGACAAGTTTTGAACACTTCCTCTGTGCGCTCTGCATCACAAATATCACAATTAGACCATGGTATATTTATATCTCACACCAAGTATGCAAAGAAAATGCTCAAGAAGTTAAATATGGAAGACTATAAACCTATGAGTACCCCCATGATGATAGGATGCAAGTTAAGCAAGAATGATGAATCACCTGATACAAATCAGATGATGTAAAGATCTATGATAGGTAGCTTATTGTACCTAACTACATCCAGACTAGATATCATGCAAGCAGTATACATGGTGGCTAGATTCCAAGATACTCCTAAGGAATCTCATGTTCAAGTAGTGAAGAGAATCTTTAGATACCTAAAAGGTACTATGGAGTATGGATTATGGTACCCTAGAAATAATGATTATACTTTGACAACATATACAGATGTTGATTAGGCAAGAAGTACAAATGACAGGAGAAGCACCAGTGGTGGATCTTTCTTCCTTGGTGATAGGTTGGTATCATGGATTAGCAAGAAGCAAGATTCAATCACATTATCCACTACTGAGGCAGAATATGTTGTTGTTTCATGTTGTACACAAGTTTTATGGATGAAGCAAACACTCAAGGATATAAAGGTAGAGTTCGATGATACTATTTTCATTCTTTGTGATAAAACAAGTACAATCAATATCTCAAAGAATCCTGTGATGCACTCCAAAACAAAGCATATCTCCATTGAATATCATTTCTTGAGGGAAAAGATTGCAGATCAAGTAAAGTTGGAGCATGTCCCCACACAAGATTAGATTGCAGACATTTTCATGAAGCCACTTGCCAAGGATACTTTTGAATATCTTAGGCGGAAGCTAGGAGTTATTTCTCCTTCTCACAAGTAGAAGTGTAGCTATGACAACTGTCCAGGGAGAGCAACTCGAGGCATATCTTTCATCTCTGTTTTGGACAATGACTACCTCTTAAGGGGAGCAGGTAGATAAATGGCAGTTTTGTTGTTAGTAAGGAGGTTGTTTACCTCCCCTTTCCATTGATGACAAAGGGGGAGAATAAGAGTAAGGGGGAGTAGATGCAAAAAACCCTAGAGCAACATTGATGGACAACATTAATGCAGAAGGAATAAAGCAACACTAAGATTAGATTATGCATGAATTTTTCCATCAATGATTGTTGATATATTGTCATTGATGTCAAAGTTGGATGTCAAAGGAGTTTATTAGAGTGTCTCTGGTAGAGGAGAAATGCATAGAAGCAAAATGCTCTAAAGAAGAAGGGAAGAAAAAGACTCTAAGGCATTAGTTTTTCCCTTAGTCGACAAACTATTCAAAATGCGAAATGGTTCACCAGTTTAAAAATTCTCCAATTCACCGACAAAAGAGATAAGGTAAGTACTTTCAATGAAAACTTTGAAGATAGAATGATTGTCTCAGCAAATGTTTAAAGTTTGAAAGTTATGTTTTCTGTTGGTTTGTCGATTTGGTGATTTACTGACAAAAGCGTAGGAGAAAGTGTTTGAAACAAACAAGTGTTTTAAGTACTTGTTGTCAGGAAAGTGTGTAAATGACGAACTAGTTTAAAATTTTGGATATTTCCCGATTCGCCAACTAGGCGATAAAAGGCAAAGAAAGGCTAGTTTCCAAAAGTGGATTCTTGCCGATAAAGCGCTTAAGGAGATGGTTCAAAAAGGGAGATTTTGTTGATAGAATGGATAAAGGGCAAAGTTTGAGGAAAATACTTTTTGCTGACAGATGCAACAAAGACTGAGGTTTGCAAAAGATAACATTCGTCGATAAAGAACAGGTTCTGAAGATGAAGGTTGAGTTTGAAGAAATGAGAAATCGCTGATAAAAGGCAAAGAGACCAAAGTTCAGAAAAATGACGAATCACTAATAAAGAAGAGAGAGACCAAAGTTCATAGAAAGTAAAAATCACTGATAAAGGAGTTATAAGCAAAGTTTGAAGAATGGGATTTTTGCTGATAAGAGAAAGCCAAAGTTCTTAAAAGATGAAAAATTGTTGATAAAGGGCTAAAAGACAAAAGTTCAAAGAATGTGAAATTCTCTGATAAAGGGATGAAGGCCAAGGTTAGTAAAAGGATGTTTTCATCGATAGAAGAGCATAATGAAATAAATAAATTATTTTAATGGCTATATTTTTGGTGCAAAACCTGGATGTGTAATTAGCGGTTAAATAATGAATGCATGGCAATGATGGTGTAAACAACAAAAACACATATTTTTTGCATGGCAATGACGATGGATAAAATTGAGTAAAAGATGGATTTTTGTATGCACGAGGATATTTATAGAACTATGACTATAACAACAGAAAAGAAGATTTATTGCATGCACAAAACTACATGTAGAGTTGTTTTTCTAAACATGCAAAAAGTGGAAGTGCAGGAAAGAAGGAGTGTCAACATGTAGATGAGTTAATATGCAGATACAATAGTATACATATATAAAATTAAAAAAGATAGATGTATTGTGTGTATGTATGTGTGAGCAGAGTTGAGTGCATAGTGAAAAAGGGTGTAAGGTGAATTAGTGTTGCTGAGTTGAAACTGAATATCAATGCAAAATCGAGGTTGATTACTCAGAATGAGTGCAGAGAAAGTCTGGGTGAGTACAGTGAGAGAAGACTATGTATGAATTGAAAAGGTGCATTTGAGGTTTATGAAGAACCAAATGGCTGCATACTTGAATATGTGAAGATTCAGTGAGGTTGGTGCCTCTTGTGGACTAGGTTGGTGCTTAGATCAAGGGATTGTCATCTCCTTAGAGTTGGTGCTCTTGAATCAGGGGTTTGGTGACTCCTTAGAGTTAGTGCTCTGAAACATTGTAATCAATGGTTTCATTTTGTAGGCTAGATTAGGACGGTAGATCCTAACAATATTTTCTCACCATGGTTTTTCCCACATTGGGTTTTCGATGTATATCTGGTGTTCATGTGTGCATGCTTTATTGTTGTTGATGTTATTACACTGAAAGTTAATTTTGATCTGCATTCTAGAGGCTTGAAGATTTAAGTTTTATTGATCTACTGATTCACCCCCCTCTTAGTAGATTGCTTGTGTTCTAACACACTTAACCTATGTAAGAGGTCAAGAGCTTTGTCTACTATGTGGCGATGTTCGTACATTACTTCAATTAAGGATTGATATTCTAAAAATACTCATTCCATTGATCCATGCAAGGAGATCCATCTAGTGTCAACATCCTTAAGAATATTGTTTCCTGAAGTTGTTCCATCAGCAAATTCTTGAAATTCCATAAACCGTTTGGGACTTCGGTAGAAGTATGAGTAGAGCTTGTGGATTAGATCTTCAACTTTTGATACTATAGAAAACTTGCTCACAATTTTAAATGCTAATTCATCTTATGGGCCATGCAATGAATGGAAATCATGTATGGTGAAATAGAAGTTTGTAGCTTTAGGAAAAGACCATTCCTATGACCTTGTATTATTGAAGCTCCATCAGGCCCTACACACACCAACTTTTGGGCAATTGTGTAGTCATCCATACCTCCAGTTTCATTCAAAGATTTATTAACTAGTTCAAATAGATTTTGCAATGTCCCATTCTCCATTTTATAAACAAAGAGTAGATGAGGTTGGCGGACATGTTTTTCTATAGTACATACACATGCATACATACCAAAGAAGTATTATCTACTATTGTAACTTCATCTAAAGATAATGCAATAAATGTTAACTATTTTATTTTTTCCTGTAAATCTTGTTTTTCCACCTTAGCAAGACAACTTGCCCATTCCCATCCACTGTTTGTTGACCAATGTGTGTTACAAAAGTTAGGAACACCCATAAAAGATAATAAACTATTATATTCTAAGTAGTTAGTCATAGGACGCCCTCTAGTCAAAATATGAAAAACAACACTCAAATGAACAATTTTTGTCATTTGTGCTTCTCGCACTATCTTTCCAAATTGAGCTTCAATTGAACCTCCACATGCAGCAAGCTTCGCCTTTCTTTGCATATGCACATCATATTTGAGGGCATTCTTAACACGAAGACATTCTTCCTTTATTTTTCATCTTATCACTTATTTTTCCTTTTCATCTATGATTTATTTCTCATAAACATTACCAATATGTTTTTCTATAGTGTTAAGTTTTAGTTGCAACTTCTCTTCCCTACAATATTTCCAACTATAAATAGTAAACTTGCATTTTGTTGGAGGTTCATCTTTGTTTGCATTCTACACTAGTTCAATGAATGGGTACTTTGACACCCAATCAATCTAAAAACTCTTTGTCATAACCCACTCATGCCCCATTTTTTATTTGGTTTTTATTTTCCCCTACATGCAGGATCTACATCTTCCTTATCACTCTCGCCACCTTGGATACCACCTGGTGTTGCAAGTATGTGCAATTAGTGTTGTCATTGATGTTAGCAAGTTTGTGTTGTCATTGGTGTCAACTATATCAGCAAGAGATTATTGCAAGAGTGTGACTAGTGGTATTGATTTGATGTTGTCTCTAATGATGAGGAAGTGCTGAAGATGCTGATAATATGCTTCTAGTGCTTGGTTTCCAAGTGCTTTTGAGAAAATTTGAATAAAAGAGGAAATAGTGTGTTGTAAAGGTGTTATGGCATATAGAGTGGTATTCTATTTTCCTTCGCATTTCTTCTATGTTGAAGAGTTGCTCATGCAGTTTGGATATGTTGATCAAATGTGTTTAGAGGTGTTGCATTCAAAATTTGGTGTGATGAATCGATGTGCAGAGGAAGGTGTGTTCACCAATGTGTGAATTGTGTATTGCAAAGGTGTCTGGGAGAAATATTTTTGCTCCACATTTCTCCACAGAATGGTTTCTGGTCTTGCAATTTTGTAAGTGTATTTATAAGGTTCATATCTACCTTTAGTTGAAGTTATTCATGGTTTGGTGCTCTGCAAGTTAATTTCTTGAGTTACAATGTATGGAAGAGATGGTTGAGTATATTGGGTGTGTACCTTCTTCATGTGAAAGTTGTTGTGAAGGAATTTTTTGGATTTCAAGATGTTTGTAGAATATTCTAGATTGCGTTCAAGCATGGTGTGTGGTCAGAGAGTCATCTTTGGTTTTGAGGAAGCATGTACTTCAATGATTATGTTGTTTACAAAGGTTTAGACAACCTTGGGTGTTTACACTAATTGTTGATTTTTCTCGATGATTGTGGAAGCATTGTGTGGCATGTATGTTGCAAGTATGTGCTAACCAATGTTGTCGTTGATGTCAACATGTTTGGGTTGTCATTGATGTCAACTGTGTCTTCTGATATTGCCGATTGTTGCTTGATTGAGTTGTCATGTTAAAGTGATTTGAATGCCTTATAGAAGTGATAATGATGTTGGTATAGTGCTCTTGTTGTTGAGTTTCCAAGTGCTTTTGAGAAAATTTACTCTCTAGAGGAAACAATGTGTTGTAGAGTATTTTGGCTTGCAGGATACTATTTGAGCTTTTGCTCCGCATTTATTCTATGTTGAAGACTAGAGTGTGAGATTTGGATACATTTTAGAGAAGCATTTGTAGATGCTAAATCCCAAATTTGGTAGTACGGATCGCTATCCAGTAGAAGTTATGTTCACCAGTTTGAAGATTGTAATTGACAGAGTTTCTGGGTTGTGCAGAGGTGTCTGGGAGAAAGTATTTTGCTCCGCATTTCGCCGCAGAGTGGTTTCAGATAATCTAGTTCTAGATATATGTTTATAAGGTTCTTATCTATCTTCATTCCAAAGGATTTATGATTTGATGCTCTGAAAAATAGGTTATTGTGTGGTAGAGTTTGACAATGTTGTTTGTCAACAGGTAATGAACCTTCTTCAGGTGAAA
The DNA here is from genome assembly GCA_027924645.1 of Cunninghamia lanceolata. Taxonomy (NCBI): domain Eukaryota; kingdom Viridiplantae; phylum Streptophyta; class Pinopsida; order Cupressales; family Cupressaceae; genus Cunninghamia; species Cunninghamia lanceolata. The sequence goes on along the minus strand of BSBN01001484.1, from coordinate 1,353,081 downwards.
GGTGTTGCAGTTAATTTTGTTGATTCTCAAGTGATTTAAGGTTATTTGTGGATGTCTCCAGATTTTTTGAAGGCTTTTTCTTGGTCCGCAAGTTATAGTTGTGTTCTTGGAAGCGTGTGCCTAAGGATCCTAGTGTTAACACCAGTTTTGGCCAACCTGGTTGTTTACACTCTTTGTGGATGTGCTTCGTGGATTGTGGAAGTGTGTTGAAGCATGTGAAGATGTATTTAGGTCTGAACTAAGCTATGAAATGTTCTACCTTCATTCCTTTGCTTCACAAGAATATTTAGGTCTAGGCCTAATTTGAATTATGTATGTGTGCTGACCTTGGAGATTGTTTCAAAGGTTGTAGAATGTGTTGCCGACCTTGATGTATGTTCCAAGGTTGATGATTGATACAAATAAGTGAAAAGGATTCATGTGTTTGTGTCAGTGATAGAAGATGTGAAGATGAAAATGTTTGTGTTGCGAGGCAACAAAGGTGATATGTATTATGCTTCATTGGAACATAACTCAAGCATGTGGTAGATGCTATCATATCAGTTCATGGCAGTGAGCCACCTCTTTAGTAGTGAGCCACCACTTTTGGTAGTGAGCCACCCCTTTTGGTAGTGAGCCACCCCTTCTGGCAGAGAACCCTTTTTGGTAGTGAGCCTATTGCAGTGAGCATCCTTTTGGGTAGTGAGCCTCTTTATAATTCAGTATTGATACTACTATATATTGTGAGCTAATCCTCACCATGGTTTTTCCCTTTTAGGGTTTTCCATGTAAAAATTTGGTGTTCTCTTGTGCATGGTGTTGATGAGATTAAATTTTTGTTATCTATTTTTCATGTTTAATCATCATAACAGAATTAGGGTTTATGTAAATTGATGTGGATGTAATTATGTCTATGAAGGCTTAAAGTTTTTGATACAACTAATTCACCCCCCCTCTTAGGTGTCTTGTGCATTCAACAATTGGTATCAGAGAGAGGGTTCCTTGGAAGAAATCCTCTCATCTTAAGGTAGATTTGGGATGGCGTACAAGAAAGACATTCCTCAGTTTGATGGAACCGACTATGCCTTTTGGAAGGTACAAATGTAAAGTTATCGTGTTTCTCTTGGTTCAATGTGTGGAGAATAGTTAAAGATAAATACACTATATCTGATAATGGTTTGGAGATTGGAATGGAGATTAGGGCTTATGAGACTAATGGCAAAGCTAGAAATGCCCTACTGAATGCTCTATCTAATATTGAAATGGTGAAAGTTTTGGATCTAGAAAACTGCTCATGAGATCTAGGAAAATTTGAAGAGTATCTATGAAGGAAATGAATCTGTTAAGAAAGCCAAGATGCAAAACCTGAAATCAAGATATGAAACTATGCGGATGTCTGAAGATGAGAACATAACAAGCTATATGTAGAAGGTTGACAAAGTTGTCAATGGCATCAAAGGTCTTGGTAGAACTCTAACTAATGAAGAAGTTGTAAATAAGATACTCAAAACACTTCCCAAATCTTATAGTCATAAAGTGTCTACCATTGAAGAATTTCTAGATATAGGCAAGCTTTCAAAAGATCAATTTCTTGGTAAACTGACTACTTTTGAGATGAGAGAATTTGGTACTATTGATGGTCCTATAAAAGTTGAGACTGCTTTTAATGATAAATTAGAAAAGGTTGTTATATTAGATAAGTATGTTGTGGAATCAGATGAGGAAGACTTTGATGAGATTGAGGCAAACTTTGTAAATAGAATGAAAAACGGAACTGGAAAGTTCAGAGGTAAGTTACCTTTCAAATGTTTCAGTTGTGGTAAGATTGACCATTATGCTTCAAGATGTCCTGATAGAAATTTGAAGATCAAGAATAGAGAAGGTAGGGGTAAGATGGTAAGAAAAAGTTACTATGTTAAAGATGATGAAGGTGTAACTGATGATGAATCTAATTTTGAAGATGATAATTCTAGTGAATGTTTGTTCATTGCTAAAAAAGAACCTGTTTTTGCTAACCTTGCAAGTTGTGTAAAGGAAGGAAGTCTGGAAGAAGAGAAAGAGATGTTTGAATTTCATGCTAGAAAGGAAAAGGATGAATGGGTCATTGACAATGGATGTTCAAATCACATGATAGGAATAAGAGTAAGTTTTTTAAATTGGAAAAGTATGATGGAGGACTAGATAGATTTGGTGATGATGCAACTAGTAAGATTTGTGGAAAAGGGTCAATTACTTTTGATGGCAAGCATAATACATATGATGTTCTTTATGTCAAAGGCTTAAAGCATAATCTTCTAAGCGTTGGACAGATGTGTAACAAAGGATACAATCTGATGTTTAAGGATGATGGATGTGAGATAAGGAAAAGCTCTGGAACAATAATTGCTACTGGTAAGAAGACTCATGGTAATGTTTATCATTTGAAAGGCACTAACAATTGTTGCTTGTTGGCTCAAACAAATGAAATTTGGTTATAGCATAGGAGAATGTGTCATATTAACTTTGATAATCTAGTGAGAATAAGCTCAGTTCAAGCTATAAGAAACCTGCCTAAGATTGTGAAGCCTACTAATGTCATTTGCAAAGAATGTCAATTTGGGAAGCAAACAAAGACAAGTTTCAAGAGAAAAGAACAAACTTCTACTTGCTTGTTGGAGTTGGTGCATATAGATTTATGTGGTCAACATGACACATCCTACAGTAGGAATTTCAGGGACAATATCTAATGACATAGGATTTTGGAACAAAATATAGTAACACCCAATTTTAGCACAAAAGGCAACAAATGGCAATCTTTTAAGCACAAGACCACTCAAGACACTTCAAAATCAATCATGAAAGACATCAACTGACTCCACACATGTGAAATACTCAAATGACCAAATCATGTACTCTAAGCACAAATTCACCTTCTCATCATCATAAGTAACAAAGGTTGAGACTCCAATCCAAAGCGAAAGAGGGGGTCTCCATTTGTCAAAATGGGGCATGTGTACAAAGCACAACAAATGGAAACTCTACTGGGAAAATGTTCCAGAGAATTTTTAAGATAAACATTAGTTTCAAAGCCAGAATCACTATGTTTCCAACATACTAGATAGGAAGGCATGATACCATATCATAGAAGTGGAGACCAATAACATAGTACAACCATCTGTATCCTAAAAACTTGAGTGTGTGCAATTACATTAATTCCCATCCCTAAGCAACTAAGCTCATCTCGGATCCTTTACATTAAGCTACGTGATTAGTACACACCTCTTGAACTACCTAGACATTGCTCCGCTACCAGCGAGCATCTATAGCCCCGATGGGTTTGTCTCGAAATTCCACTCAAGTAGAGCCCTACTGCCGGTCAGGCATCCATAGCCTCGGTAGAGTTTACGTGATTATCCATCTAACTAAGTTATGGTGTGTGTGAGTGTGATTTTATTTGTATTTCTTTTCTTTTTCATTTGATTAATGTTCCATTTAAGCTTTAAATTCACCAGAGTACAATGCAATACTGCTGCCCTTGCAACACATGCTTTTTGATGGCACAGGTTACATTGATAACTCATCTAGGTGGGTGTGGACTCCTGATGGTGGCAAAGGTGGACCTTTAGATTTTTTACTTAATGTAAGATCACCAAGACTCACTTAGGAACTTCAGGATTATTTAAGAGTGTGAAAGGTATATGGTTAGAAAATACTTTAGGTGCACCGATTAATGATTCCTTTCCAATGAACATACATCATACTCCCTAGTACAACAGTGGGACCCACAGTAAGACCTAAGTGAAAAATTTGGCTTCTCAAAGAAATATTCCAAATTACTTACCCAATGAAGGAGCACTTGTAAGATTGCACAACTGCTACCACATTTGAGAAATGGAGAACCCAAGCAAGGCAAGCACAGAAGCAAAAAGCAAAGCGAACAAGCAACTAACCTAAATAAAGAAAACCATTCTAACCAAAGAAAAACAAGTAGAAAGAAACAACTAACAACTAACAACTAATAGCCAAGGAAAAGAAAAAATAGAAAGCAGAAACTAAACTGAAACAACAAACTAAGACCTAACTAGAAACAAGCAAGACTATGTACAAAAGCTTTGGACAACAAGTATTTACACTTCCCCGTGATTTGTTTCTTAGGACATACAGGAGTAACAAAGTGCAAGTTAATGCCCTAAGTCTGGCAAATTCATCTTTATACTCTGAATAGTAAGGTACATGCACGTTAGGTTTATGTTCGAGGTACCAGTCACATAAGATCATCAGTTGGGGCAGCTCATGAGGGCCATGATCAATCCAGATGCAAGTTGTCTTACCTAAATCACTGTAATCAAATTGATAACTTTCAAAACTAGGTGAGAAGAGGGAAGATACAACCTGATTTGCAGTACCATCAGTAAGAGATGTAAATTTGACATCACCTTGTTGCATTGTACCACTGACTTTTTCATCTTTAGGAGGTCTCATTTCATGGTGGATTATATCTTGTGCATTAGATACCTCTTGATCACTAAATGCTGCAACAACTTCCCAAGAAAACAGAAAGTCTAGACAACTGACTTTAGAATGTGGATCATCTGGATGAACTCTGCATGAATCAGTCAAGGCAAAGTTTGTCATATGCAGTGAATTCCCATGCAGCTGCATATCCTTGCTCATTCTTGATATCAACTCAATAATGTGATCAAGTGACTGACATGAAAACATTTCCAAGCCATCATCTTGCATAACTATTTGATTTTATTCTCAGATTGTAGATTTTTACTTTCATCTATCATTACTGGGTCAACATCAACCATGTGTGGAACTTCTTCTATGCAAGTGTAAACAGGATCAACATGGGGAACAAATGATACATTCAAATCTACTTCATCTATATCAGTCATATGTTCTGAAAAAACTTTATCTGCATTAATTAGCAATCTTCTTGTTTGGACTGCATATCCATTATCTGCAGCAATAGGATCTCTTGCTTCCTCTATGACTGGATCCTTAATGTCAATGTCACCTTGTAATGAGGTACATCCAGATTTTGTCCATCTATCCTAGCTGAAAACTCTGTTGGAGCAGTTGCATCAGCTTGGTGTGGCTGATCATGATGGTATACTAGGCTTAGGCAACCAAGAATTTCATTTGTTTTCACCAAACAATCTAATTTAAGATCTTCCTGCATTGCTATCCATGATTTTTCTTGATCAGGGAGACTAATTTTTTCTTGTTCTTGCATATATCTAACCTGATCTAACTATTGTTCATATTCAAAACTTGCATCCAACTGTAATAAACTGTTGTTCTACATGTCTGTAGTAGCAAATTCAGGTTTAGAACTTGATATTTTTGAAGCTTTTGATTGTTGATCTACATCCTCAGCATGACTATTGGTGAGGTCTAATTCATCATGCAACTTGCTAACATCCTCAATAGAAGAAGTGTGACCCTATATACTTCACTATTCCTTGTCCTATGACTATAAACTAAGCTTTAACCAAGCTGGGATAGTATATCCTTCGAATGATTTGTCTGACTGAGAAAGAGATTTTAACCAGTCGTGGATCTCATACTCATTAGTTGGGTGACTTGTAGACCATATGCATTGTCTGTCATAATCATCTGGACATGGATTTTGATGAGCAACTTGAGGGACTTTAATTTTTTCCATGTGCAAATTACCCTTTTGATTGTGATTACTTATGAATGGTCGATTTACAGCTCTTGCAACCTCAACTCTTTGTAAGCTCTCAACTGGGACATGCTTATAGTAATGTGTATTCATCTATACTACAGCTCCTTGCAAGGTCTTGCTCTAAATATGGCTGCTATGCACATATCCAACATCAGGCTTATATATCTCAAAAATAGGAAGCAATCCTTTTAAGTGCAGATCCAATCTTTAGAGGAAAGTCAAACAATCAATCTTGTCATGCAATTCTTCAGGATGTATAGTGGAGACTGGAGGTGAATTGAAATCAAACAATGTCAAAGCAAGATACTTCACCCTGATCTGCTTATCCAATACTTCTTTGAAAAGTGGGATTTTCACTTGGAAGTTCTCTTCATGATACGACTGTTGAGATGATCCTCTGAAGAATAAAGGGATTTCATGACTGAAACCCTTATGTGTACCCATTGGAACTGAATCTCCTGAATAGCCAATTCATTTCAACATTTGCAATGAACTAGTAAAACTGAAAGCCTGCATTATAACCTTCATTCTGCCCTTCTTCTAGTGCCAATTTTGTTGATGGTGGTTTTAGCACACAACAACACAGGTATGATTGCTAGGATCACACCTCTTTTGAAAAGGTATCCTATCCTAGATAGGACTGCCCCAAGGATAATACAGCTAGGTCTTATCTTGCTTGGAATGACTTAGTGGTATGTCTAGATGTTCCTACAAGGTGTCTCACATGCAATGCAAGGTTTATGAAAAGATGGTAGCAATGTGAATGCATAAACCCTAGGCAGTTCAGAAAGTAAAGTTTGAAATTTTAGCAGATGATCAATGTAATACTGCTTAAACCCTAAATCTACCAAACTTGATGTAAATAAAATGCAAAAGGAAGGGGAGAGAGAGAAGGGATAAGAGAGATCCTATAGACAATTGCAGAAATGATAATCAAATAGATAGACAGATTCCCAACAATAAACAAATCTTTGCTTAACTAGGCAACCCACAATGCCACAAAGACTGTAAAATCTTCTAAGGAAAGGTAATGATTTTCAAATTGTGGGAGATTCATCCAACACCCAATTCTTGGTGTAGTCTAATGAACTTACACAATCAAACTTAACTCATAAAATATGCCCAAACTAACCATGCACAATGACATACAATTAGCAAGCCATTAATGGTATGGATAGGAAATCCATCAAATACCTAAATGATTAATCACGAATGCAATTGAATATCAACTAATTTTAGATTGACATAAACCATGAAATCCAAAATGAGACAACACAAAAACACAAATTCCCAGCAACCTACAAAACTTGCTTTGTATTGACTGTATTTTGGTAGAGTTTCAACAATTCATTATCAAATCTTACCCACAAATGAGAGAAAAGGATGGCCCTTTTGTAGACAAGGCACCATACCAAGTTTTTTAATGGACGGTGGAGATTTACTCAACACCAACGGTCTAGATTACATGGCATTCAATGAAGCACAACAATTTGTTACATTTTCAGATTTACTTTTGTCCTGTAGGAAAAAAGATAAAAAATAGCTTGCAAATACATTGAATCTGGACAAAATGGATACCCATTCAGTTGTACATGATGAAAACTCAATTTTCAAGGCATAATAAAGCCAAAATAGAGTCACATGACGCTTGAAAATATGAATTGATGTGGATTCACGAGATTCCAAATGATGATTGAATCAAGGGGAGTATGTGGCACATTCTTGGTGAAAGTCTATCCAACTGGATGCTTGTTGGATCATCATTACATGACTGGACTGCTGAGATAGCTATATGCATGTCTTGGACATTGGATAGGATCTGCAGGAACAACAATGAAGTAGGCCTGATCAATTGTGTTCTCAAGCTCTTGGGACTCATGTCCATCATCTGGGACATCATGTTGGCCTTCTCTTGCAGGTGTAGTAGCAATTTGGTTGATAGAATGTTGATTCTACATTTCTGGGTCAGCGGGGTACCTCTGTGTGTTCATTCTTCAAGACAGCTCCAGTTAGCTCCAACAAGCTCCTTTTTGCTCTCTTAAACTTGCAATCAATAAAACCAAGCATCAATTTCATCATAAAAAGTCATTTCCAATCATTTTGAATCAAAATATGTCCATTTGCAGTCATGGATCAGTCAAAAACAACTCAAACTCAATGTTGTTTCTTTATAGTCCTTATCATAAATCTAGTGATTTTTACTTGATTTTCTGCATTTTTCACCATTTTCAAGTACCCATTTGGCCTATATAATGATTAGGAAAGTTTTTGTGCTCATTTGAATCCATTTGGAGACATTTATTTCATGTTTTTCTAGCCTTTTCTGTAAAAAGCGAGATTTTTGGGGGTCACAAACTTTTCATGTGCAATGGCATTAATTATCGTTAAACGTACCCAAAATCCACAAAAACTTGGTAAAAATGTTCATCATGCTATGACAAATGATTGTGCAATTCCAATCCATCAAGAAAATCCAATTTGTACCTTGAAAAACTTAATTTTTAGGCCAAAATATCAAAAAGCGTTGATTTTGGGTCTCACGGACTAAAAGTCGGTGGAGGTCAAATTTAGCGTAGGTTTGTGAGGTCTGTTTCTAGTGCAAAATGGTTTTGACATTGATTTGAGGTCCAACTGACTAAATTCAGTGAAGGCAATTTTCAGCGTAGGTCCGTGAGGCCTATTTTTAGCGCTAACTTCATTGGTGGGGATTTTTGTTGTGACCAACCTAGCACGACTTTTGACATCGACTGACTTAGCGGTAGCTTGGAGGGAAGTTGGTCGGAGGTGAATTTAGAGCCAAAGTCAGTGAGCGATGTTTTTCACGCAAAAGTCAGTGGAGACTATTTTTAGCACCGAAATTCTGTAGCAACTAGTTTTAGCGCAAAGTCAATGAGTTCAATTTTTAGCACTAAGGTCGGTAGGGGCTATTTTTGGTGCAAAGTGCAGTTGGGGTCATTTTTAGCACTAGATTTTGAATTGGCTAGGGTGAAAGTATATTTAAAAATATATTTAAGTATAAGAAATTCTTATACTTTAAATATTTTTAAATATACTTTCAGGGTGTTTGAGATAGATTCCAGATCCATAGGATTTCATATGCAGATTCTAGAATTTTGAGGTTCCACTAGATTTCAGACTTAGCCAAATTAGGGCTTGAGGACCATGCGACAGGATGACAGTATATGAACCCCTTAGTGAAATCTTTCAGAATTTGACATGATTTTGCAACTCTAAGACTTGGAAACTAGGAATTTCAACATGACACATCCTGCAGTAGCAATTTCAAGGACAATATCCAGTGACACAGGATTTTGGAGCAAAATGCAGTAACACCCAATTTTACTGCAAAAGGCAACAAATGGCAATCTTTTAAGCACAAGACCACTCAAGACACTTCAAAATCAACCTTGAAAGACATCAACTAACTCCACACATGTGAAATACTCAAATGACCAAATCATGTACTCTAAGCACAAATTCACCTTCTCATCATCATAAGTAACAAAGGTTGAGACTCCAAGCCAAAGTGAAAGACGGGGTCTCCATTTGTCAAAATAGGGTGTGTGTGCAAGGCACAACACTAAGAGCAAAGCTTACCTGTGTTACAACAAAAGGTTGAGGAAGATTATTGAAAGTGCAAATGTAAAGGTAGATGAAGATATTCAGAAAATCTCAGATCTTGATGAATATGAGTCAAATGAGTCTGCTGATATAGAAATAGTTGAGGAAGACAAAGACAAGGAAGTTTAGATTGATGAAGAAGAAGCTTCGAAAAGAGTTCCTAAAACCCCCAAGTATGTGCAAAAGAATCACTCAGAGGATCAAATCATTGATGACAAAAACAAAGGAGTTCTGACAAGAAGAAGAGTTGCAAAAGAATAGGTAAATCTCTACTTAATTTCAAAGGTTGAACCTAAGACTGTCTCTGAAGCATGTAAATATGAACATTGGGTCAAGGAAATGAAAGAAGAATTGTTGCAAATTGAAAAGAACAAGACTTGGGAACTTGTCGCTAGGCCTGTAGATAAGAATGTGATTGGTGTTGCAAGTATGTACCAATTGGTGTTGCCATTGATGTCAACATGTTTGTGTTGTCATTGGTGCCAACTGTGTCTCTTGATATTGTTGTTTGTTGATTGATTGAGTTGTCATGTTAAGGACACTATCTAAGTTTTTGCTCCGCATTTCCTCTGTGTTGAAGACTAGAGTATGAGATTTGGATATGTTTTAGAGAAGTGTTTGAAGATACTAAATCTAGAATTTGGTGGTTTAGATCACTATCCAGCAAAAATTCTATTCACCAGTTTGAAGACTGTACCTGGTAGCATTTGTAGTGTGACAAGGAGAAAGTATTTTTCTCTGTATTTCTCTAAAATTTGGATTTTGGCCTTGCAGTTCTGGACTTAAGTTTATAAAGTCCTTAGCTATCTTCACTCTGAAGGATTTGTGATTTGGTGCTCCTAAAAGTAAGTTATTGATTAGCAGAGTTTGACAGTGTTTGTTGTGAGCAATCTGTGATATGTCTTAAAGTGATATTTGTTGTCCTCAAGTGAGATCTATTGCGGTTGAATTTGTCAGCTCCCAGGCAATTATATGTTGTTCATGGATGTCTCTAGAATGTATTGAAGGTGTGTGATTGATCCACGAGATATAATGAAGTTCTTGGAAGCATGTGTCTAAGTTCTCTTAATGTTTCCACCAGTTTGGCTGACTTGGGTATTAACATTCTTTGCATATGTGTTTCTTGGATTGTAGAGGTGTAAGGAAGTGTTTAAGGATGTATTTGGGTCTAAACTAAGTTGTGAAATGTTCTTACTTCATTCATTTACTCCGCAAGGTTGTTTAGGTCCAGACCTAATTTGATTTATGTATGTATTCCAAACTTGGAGATAGTTCCAATGGTTGTAAGCTGTATTGCAGACCTTGATGAATATTCCAAGGTTGATGATTGGTATAAATATACGTAATGAATCTATGAGTGATGTGAGAGTGTGTGAAGATGCAAAGATAAAGTGCGTGTGTTGTAAAGGCAGAAAATAAGAGATATATTGTGCTTCAATGGAACTAAACTCAGGCATGTTGTAGATGCTATTATATCAGTTCATGGTAGTGAGCCACCTATCCTGGCAGTGAGCCACCCATCCTGGCAGTGAGCCACCCCTTTGGTAGTGAGCCACCCCTTGGCAGTGAGCCTTTTTTGTAGTGAGCATTCATTTGGGGAGTGAGCCTCTTTTTTATTCAGTATTGTTATTACATTATATTGTGAGCTAACACTCACCGTGGTTTTTCCCTTTTAGGGTTTTCAACGTAAAAATTTGGTGTTCATGTGTGTATGGTGGTGATGTGTTTATGTTTTGTTTCTACAATTCATGTTTAATCTTCATAACAGACTAAGGAGTTAAATTAAGTGAATGTGAATGTGATTTTCTTTAAAGAAGTTAAGGTTTTTGATACAACTGATTCACCCCCCTCTCAGTTGTCATGTGCCTTCAACAATTGGAAGAAAGTGGGTTTTCAGAAATAAGTTGAATGAGAATGGAGAAGTGGTAAGAAACAAAGCTAGACTTGTATTCAAAGGCTACTCACAAGTGGAAGGAATAGACTATGAGCAAAAATTTTCTATAGTGACAAGACTAGAAGCTATTAGGTTATTTCTAGCTTATGCAACACATAAGGATTTCAAAGTATATCGGATGAATGTAATGTTTGGCTTTTTGAATGGTGAGTTAGAAGAGGAAGTATATATAAAGCAACCAGATGGATTTTAGTTATTAGATAAACCAGACATGGTATGCAAATTGAAGAAGGCATTATATGGATTGAAGCAAGCTCCTAGAGCCTGGTATGCCAGATTGGACAGGTATTTGTTGCAGCAGGGATTCAGTAAGGGGTCTGCAGATAGTAATTTGTATATCAAGGTAAGCAAAGATCAAATTTTGATTATTGAGGTCTATGTAGATGATATAATCTTTGGTGGAAATGAAGGTATGTGTAAGAACATTGCAGATGAGATGCAAAAAGAATTTGAGATGTCAATGTGTGGTGAGATGAACTTCTTTCTTGGATTGCAAATTAATCAGACAGATAAGGGCATTTTCATTTCACAATCAAAGTATGTCAAGAATTTGTTGAAGAAGTTTGGATGGAAGAATCTAAACTAGTTTGTACTCCCATGACAACTAGTTGCAAGTTGAGTAAAGATGATGAATCCCCTAAGGCTGATCAGAGCAAATATAGATCAACGATTGGAGGACTGTTATACCTAACTGCTACTAAACCAGATATCATGCATGCAGCCTATCTTGTGGCAAGATTTCAAGAAGATCCTAGAGAATCATATGTCATGGCAGTAAAGAGAATATTTAGGTATTTGAAGGGCACTCTAGATCATGGTTTGTGGTATCCTAAGAATAATGACTTCAACCTAAGTGCTTGTATAGATGCAGATTGGGCTAGATGTGTATATGATAGGAAAAGTTCAAGTGGTGGTGTGTTCTTTCTTGGAGATAGAGTGATTCAATATCCTTATCTACTACAGAGGTAGAGTACATTGTAGCAGCATCATGTTGCACACAAGTGCTATGGATGAGATAAACTCTGAAGGATATCAAAGTTAAGTATGAGGATCCAATTCCTATTTTCTATGATAACACTAGTGCCATTAACATTTCAAAGAACCCAGTGATGCATTCAAGGACAAAGTATATTTCTATCAGGTATCACTTTTTGAGAGAGAAGGTTGCAAAGAAAGAAGTGAAGCTTGACTATGTGCCTACAAAAGATTAGGTTGCTGGCATATTCACCAAATCTCTTCCTAAGGATACATTTGAGTATCTTCGAGAGAATTTAGGGGTTATTGCCCCTCCTTTATTGAACTAGATGCATAAGGAAGTGCATCAGTCCAGTGTGATTCATGAGTCATTTTTTCTAGACTGATGATGGAGGCTACCTCTCAGGGGGAGCAGGTAGTGACATTGGAGAGTGTTGTAGTTAGAGGGAAGTATTTAGATCAGCTAAGAATAGTGCAAGTATGTGTAGCATCATATTCAGGGGGAGAAAGCTTGAAGAAGGTGTGTCACCCTTTGCCTTTAATGTCAAAGGGGGAGAGAGTTCATGTGAAAAATAAAGAGAGAGTAAGATATATAAAAGAAAGGGGGAGAATGAGATCAATGCAGAAATGTGTCATGATGGTTTTTCACATCATATGTTTCCATCAATGACAAAGGGGGAGACTGTTGCAAGTATGTGCTAACTAGTGTTGTCATTGATGTCAACATGCTTGGGTTGTCATTGATGTCAACTGTGTCTTCTGATATTGCTGATTGTTGCTTGATTGAGTTTTCATGTTAAAGTGATTTGAATGTCTTATAGAAGTTTTTATGATGTTGGTATAGTGCTCTTGTTGCTGAGTTTCTAAGTGCTTTTGAGAAAATTTGCTCTCTAGAGGAAACAGTGTGTTGCAGAGTATTCTGGCTTGTAGGATATTGTTTGAGTTTTTGCTCCGCATTTGTTCTGTGTTGAAGATTGGAGTGTGAGATTTGGATATGTTTTAGAGAAGTGTTTGAAGATGCTAAATCTAGAATTTGGTGGTCCGGATTGCTGTACAATAGAAGTTATGTTGACCAGTTTGAAGACTGCAATTGACAGAGTTTCTGGGTTGTGCAGAGGTGTCTAGGAGAAAGTATTTTGCTCCAAATTTCTTTACAAAGTGGTTTTGGATGATGTAGTTCTAGACATACATTTATAAGGTCTTTAGCTATCTTCATTCCAAAGGATTTGTGATTTGATGCTCCGGAAAGCAAGTTATTGTGTAGCAGAGTACGACAGTGTTGTTTATCAGCAAGCAGTGAACCTTCTTCAGGTGAAAGGTGTTGTGGTTAATTTTGTTGATTCTTAGGTGATTTAAGGTTGTTCATGGATGTCTCTAGATTATGTTGAAGGCCTGTGCTTGGTTCATAAGTTATGGTTGTGTTCTTGGAACATGTGTCTAAAGATCCTTGTGTTAACACCAGTTTTGGCCAACCTAGTTGTTTACACTCTTTGAAGATGTGCTTCGTGGACTGTGGAAGAGTGTTGAAGTGTGTGAATATGTATTTAGGTCTAAACTAAGCTATGAAATGTTCTACCTTCATTCCTTTGCTTCAAAATAATGTTTAGGTCTAAACCTAATTTGAATTATGTATGTGTGTCGACCTTGGAGACTATTCCAAAGGTTGTAGAATGTGTTGCTGACCTTGATGTATTTTCCAAGGTTGATGATTGATATAAATAAGTGAAAAGGATTTGTGTGTTTGTCTAACTAAGAGAAGATACAAAGATGAAAATATTTGTGTTGTGAGGCAATGAAGCTGATATGTATTGTGCTTCATTGGAACTGAACTCGGGCATGTGGTAGATGCTATTGTTGCAAGTATGGGTTTAACCGGTGTTGTCATTGATGTCAACATGCTCATGTTGCATTAATGAGAAGGATTGGATGAGTTGTGTGCTGAGGATATTGAGAAAATTGGTCTCAATCAGGAACAGTGAAGAACAGTGATGACAACAAGCTAAAAGTCCAAGATAGGTTGAGGATCAGAGGATACAGTTTAAAGGGTTTGTAGATATAAGTCTTGAGATGCTCTAGTCAAGTTTTCAGATGTCCGCATGAAGATCTGAAGAAGTTATGGTCACTCAAGTAGAACCGGTTCTGGCAGGTGTTCAGAGGTGATAGAGTGCCACAGATAGGTCCGGTGAGATCTAGAATTTCATTATCCCGTTCTGTGGATTTGAGGGAGTGTTGAGGACGTTCCTGTGAAGTATCAACTAGATTGGTTCGTGGGTTGAAGGTCCGGAAGAGCCTATTCATTTGTGACAGTGATGACAAACTGTGTTCTTGAAGCTCCGGATGAAGGAGAGAAGAATTCCATTAGGATGATGAAGTGCAGATGTTCTTGGTGATTCAAGGAAGGTTATGATGATCGTTGGATCATGTCCAGTTCATTTTGGTGGTCTGTATTGAAGTTAGAGTTTGCATTTGAAGAATAACCACAGATATTGGTGTTCTTCTTGAGACTGGTTGACCAGATGTATTACACATCTTGCAGATGTTCTTGTAGGTGTTTGCTGACTTAGATGATTGTTCCTAAGTTGATGCCTTGTATAAATAAGGGATTGTGAAGTCATTTTGATGTGTGTCTTGTGGAGATGCAAGTGTGGTAGTGAAGAAGAAAGCAAAAGGTAGAGTAGAAGTTTTTGGGCTTTAATGGAACTGATTCAAGCATGGTGAAGATGCTATTTTCTAGTTCATGTATGTGATACTTATTTCTTTGTAGACAGTGTGTCTCTTGTAGGCAGTGAGCCTCTTGTGAGCAGTGTGCTTGGGTAGTGAGCCCTAATTGGCATGTGCCATTTGTTCTTTCTATTCTTCTAACAGAGAATATATTCTTGGGTTAATCACCCCGTGGTTTTTCCCTTGACTGGGTTTTCCACGTTAAAATCTTAGTGTCTCATGTGTTGATGAGTTTTTGCTTTTGATTTGAATGCATTATGTTCATGAGTAATAGTCTACTAATCATTAAAGAAGATTCAAGTGTTTAAATTGAGTAATTTTCGCATATCTAATTCACCCCCCCTCAGTTGTGTGCCCTAAGTCTAACAATTGGTATCAGAGCCAAGTTCCTCTGAAAAGGAGCTTAACCACTTGAGGAGATCCAGGATGTTGTCATACAAGAAGGATAGTCTGAAGTTTGATGGAACCAACTGGTCC
This sequence comes from Cunninghamia lanceolata, assembly GCA_027924645.1. NCBI lineage: Eukaryota > Viridiplantae > Streptophyta > Pinopsida > Cupressales > Cupressaceae > Cunninghamia > Cunninghamia lanceolata. Next base: position 1,337,677 of record BSBN01001484.1, on the reverse strand, counting down.
ATGGTCACAAAAGCATATGTACCTCCACAGGGTGGTCTGACAACCCTAAATGAAATCACAGATGCTGAAAACAATCTGCGGACCAAAGAGGCTCTTCTAAGCGCATTAACTAACTCAGAGCTCTCAAATGTTATTGACCTACCAACTACCTATGAGATCTGGATAAAACTAGAACTTCTACATGAAGGAGATGAGTATGTTATATGTGCAAGGTTACAAAGTCTAAAAGGCAAATTTGAAAAACTGAAGATGAGAGATGATGAAAATATTACCACTTTTATGCTAAGAGTGAATGAGCTGGTTTGTGGAATTAGAAATTCTGGTGGAGTCTTGGATGAAAATGAGATTGTTGGTAAAATTCTCAGATCCCTTCCTGCCTCTTACAAAATCAAGGTTGCTTCCATTGATGAATTTAGAGCCCATACAACTGTCACAAGAGACCAATTGGCTGGCAAGCTAGCTGCTTTTGAAATGACCGAATTTGGAGATGATCCCCCAAAAATTGAATCTGCATTCAAAGCTAGTGCCTCTGTGAAAGGTAAACAAGGATTTGATCTAGGAGAGAACTCATCAAGGAAATTGTCATGGTATGAAAAAGCAAGAAAAGACCTGGAAGAAGAAGAAGTAGAAACTGCTCAACTTGAAGCCCTCATTGCAAAGAGACTGCCAAGAGGATCCGGTAAGTATGAAGGAAAATTGCCCTTTAAGTGTTTTAACTGCAATAAGATTGGTCATTTTGCCTCAAGATGTTTGGAAAGATTTTCAAAGCCAAATCCTAACAGATCAAGAATCCAAAAGAATTGTTACTATGTTCATGAAGAAGATGATAATGAAGGAGTAACAGATGATGAATCAGAGACATGAAACAAATCCAGAAGTGAATGGGTGTTTATTGCCATCAAGGAAGAAGAACCAATATCCTCTGTATCTATCAATCATAAAATTGAAGAAAGAGCTCTGGTTGCCCAAGTTTAAGAAAAGAATGATTGGTCATTGACAGTGGTTGCTCTCACCACATGACAGGTGACGAGAATAAGTTCATAGATTTGGAAAGGTATGAAGGAGTGGTGAAGTTTGGTGATAATTCTGCTGGTAGAATCAGAGGAAGAGGAACTATTTCTTTTAATGGAAGAAACAAAACTGGTAATGTACTGTATGTTGAAGGTTTGAAGCAAAGTCTTCTCAGTGTTGGACAGCTGGTGGACAAAGGCTATGATCTCCAATTCAAGGATGGAAAATGCAAAATCTTTGAAAGATCTGGAACAGAGATTGCATCCGGTACTCAAACTAAAGGTAATATCTTCCACTTGGTTGGTACTGATAAAAGCTGCTTATTTGTTCAAGTTGATCAGAGTTGGTTATGGCATAGAAGGATGTGTCATGTGAATTTAGATAATATCATCAAGATAAGCAATACTCAGGTTGTAAGAGATCTTCCAAAAATGGTGAAACCTACTAACATCTTGTGCAAGGAATGTCAGTTGGGTAGGCTAAGCAGAGTCACATTCAAAAGCAAGGAATTGTCTTCTACCGGATTATTGGACTCAGTTCACACTGATCTTTGTGGTCCGGCAAGAACCAGAAGTATTCAAGCTGATAGATACTTCATGCTGCTAATAGATGACTATTCCCAGATGATGTGGGTAACCTTTCTAAAGGAGAAATTAGAAGCTCTTGAGAAATTCAAAATATTCAAGGCTATGGTAGAGAATGAAACAGGAATAAAGTTGAAATGTCTGAGGTCTGATAGAGGTGGAGAATTCACATCCGGTGAGTTCATAGAATTCTGTGAGAAACATGGAATTAAGAGATAGTTGTCTGCTCCAAGGACTCCACAGCAAAATGGAGTAGTGGAGAGAAAGAATCGGACCATCCAAGAAGCATCTAGGACTATGATGGTGGAAGAAAATGTTCCTCAGATCTATTGGAAAGAAGCTGTCAGCACTGTAGTCTATACTCTTAATTGAGTTCAAATCGGAAGCAATACCGGTAAGACCCCTTATGAACTCTGGTTTGGCATTACTCCTACTATAAGATATTTTAGAGTGTTTGGTAGCAAATGTTACATCAAAAGAGATGAAGATTTAGGTAAGTTTGATGCTAGAAGTGATGAAGGAATATTCTTGGGTTACTCTACTCAAAGCAAAGCATACTGGTGTTATAACAAGAGACTAAGAAAGATGATAGAAAGTACAAATGTAAAGGTTGATGAGGGAATAAAGAAACCCTCAAGGTTTTATGAATATGATGAAGATGATCAGAATGATGTTCTAGTTCAAGGATCTCAATCCTCTTCTGAAAGTTAGATTTAGACTGATCCAATAAATCAGGAAGAAGAAATAGGTCTGAATGAGCCTAATCAAGAAGCAAAAGTGCAAAAAACTCCCAAAGTTCCAAGGTATGTAAGACTGAACCACTCTGAAGATCAGATCATAGGTGACAAAAGCAAAGGTGTGCAAACTAGAAGGAAAATTGCTCAAAATTTGGATGAATATTGTCTGATTTCAAAGACTGAACCTAAGACAATAAATGAAGCCTGCAATGATGAAAACTAGACCAAAGCAATGGAGGAAGAGTTGATGCAAATTGAGAAAAATCACACTTCAGATCTTGTTCCCAGACCTAGAAACAAGAACGTGATTGGAACCAAATGGGTCTTCCGGAACAAACTAAATCAAGTTGGTGAAGTAATCAGAAATAAAGCCAGATTGGTCTACAAAGGCTACTCTCAAATAGAAGGGATTGATTTTGAAGAAAACTTTGCTCCGATGGCAAGAATTGAAGCAGTCAGATCATTTCTTGCATTTGCTGCTTTCAAGGATTTCAAGGTGTATCAGATGGATGTCAAGTCTGCCTTCTTGAATGGTGACTTAGAAGAAGAAGTGTACATTGAACAACCGAATGGTTTTAAATTATCTGAGCATGGTGATATGGTCTACAAATTGAAGAAGGCATTGTATGGACTAAAGCAAGCCCCAAGAGCCTAGTATGAAAGACTGGACAAACATCTTTTGAAGATTGGTTTTAACAAAGGTACTGCTGATAGTAACCTATATTTCAAAATTGATCATGAAAAAATCTTAATTGTTGAAGTATTTGTTGATGATATCATCTTTGGAGGAAGAGACAGTATGTGTAAAACCTTTGCAAATCAAATGAAAAGTGAGTTTGAGATGTCAATGCTCAGTGAAATGATTTTCTTCTTGGGTCTGCAAATTACTCAGACAAAGAAAGGAATCTTTATTTCTCAGACCAAATATGTGAAAGAATTGTTGAGGAAATTTGGAATGGAAGATTCAAAGCCAATGAATACTCCCATGGCAACTGGATGTAAGTTGAGCAAAGATGATGACTCTCCTAAGGCAGATCAGACAAAGTACAAATCAATGATTGGAGGATTATTGTATCTCACTCAAACTAGACCAGATATAATGCAAGCTGTTGGTCTTGTGGCAAGATTCCAGGCTGATCCCAGAGAATCTCATGTCATGGCAATCAAAAGGATTTTTAGGTACCTAAAAGGAACAGTTGAGTATGGTCTGTGGTATCCTAGAGATCATAATATTTCTCTTCATGCATATACAAATGCAGATTGGGCAGAAGGTGTGGATGATAGGAAGAGTACCCATGGAGGAGCATTCTTTTTGGGAAAAAGATTGGTTTCTTGGCTAAGCAAGAAACAAGAGGCAATATCCCTATCTACAACTAAAGCATAATACATTGCAGTAGTAGGTAGTTGCACTCAAGTTTTGTGGATGAAGCAGATGCTAAGAGATATTAAAGTAGAATATGAGGAGCTTATCACAATTTTCTGTGATAATTCAAGTGCAATAAATATTTCTAAGAATTCGGTGTTGCATTTTAAGACTAAGCATATATCTATCAAGTTTCACTTTCGGAGAGAGCAAGTGAACAAAGATGAAGTCAGATTGGAGTATGTGCCCTCTAAGGACCAGATTACAGATATCTTTACTAAACCTCTTCCCGAGGACTCTTTTGAGTATCTCAGGGAGAAGTTAGGGGTTATTGCCCCTCCGGTGATGAACTAGGATGCACTGATGTGCATCAATCTGGTGGATATCACAGTCATATCTTGTGATCCGGATTAATGATAAGGGAGCTGCTATTCAGGGGGAGCAGCTAGTATGTCATGAAGTAATGAAGTTGCAAGTATGTGCCCTTTGCCATTGATGTCAAAGGGGGAGAGAAGACATGTGAAAAACAAGTGGTTGCTGATCAAAGGGGGAGCAGTAAAGGGAGAGAAGACATGTGAATGGTCACTGTTGATAGGGGGAGTTGTGACAGTAAGGAGAAGTTCTTGTCTTGATGGTTTTTCACATCATATGTTGCCATCAATGACAAAGGCGGAGATTGTTAGAACTATGGGTTTAACCGGTGTTGTCATTGATGTCAACATACTCATGTTACATTAATGAGAAGGATTGGATGAGCTGTGTGCTGAGGATATTGAGAAAATTAGTCTTAATCAGGAACAATGAAGAACAGTGATGACAACAAGCTAAAAGTCCAAGATAGGTTGAGGATTAGAGGATGTGGTTTAAAGGGTTTGTAGATGTAAGTCTTGAGATGCTCCAGTCAAGTTTTCAGAGGTCCACATGAAGATCTGAAGAAGTTATGGTCACTCAAGTAGAACCGGTTCCGGTAGGTATTCAGAGGTGACAGAGTGCCACAGATAGGTCTGGTGAGATCTGGAATTTCATTATCCTATTCTACGGATTTGAGGGAGTGTTGAGGACATTCCTGTGAAGTATCAACTAGATTGGTTCATGGGTTGAAGGTCCAGAAGAGCCTATCCATTTGTGACAGTGATGACAGACTGTGTTCTTGAAGCTCTGGATGAAGGAGAGAAGAATTCCATTAGGATGATGAAGTGCGGATGTTCTTGGTGATTCAGGGAAGGTTATGATGATCGTTGGATCATGTCCAGTTCATTTTGGTGGTCCACATTAAAGTTAGAGTTTGCATTTGAAGAATAACCATGGATATTGGTGTTCTTGAGACTGGCCAACCAGATGTATTACACGTCTTGCAGATGTTCTTGTAGGTGTTTGCCGACTTAGATGATTGTTCCTAAGTTGATGCCTTGTATAAATAAGGGATTGTGAAGTCATTTTGATGTGTGTCTTGTGGAGATGCGAGTGTGGTAGAGAAGAAGAAAGTGAAAGGTAGAGCAGAAGTTTTTGGGTTTTAATGGAACTAATTCAAGAATGGTGAAGATGCTATTTTCCAGTTCATGTATGTGATGCTTATTTCTTTGTAGACAGTGTGTCTCTTGTAGGCAATGAGCCTCTTGTGAGCAATGTGCTCGGGTAGTGAGCCCTAATTGGCATGTGCCATTTGTTCTTTCTATTCTTCTAACAGAGAATATATTCTTGGGTTAATCACCCCGTGGTTTTTCCCTTGACCAGGTTTTCCACGTCAAAATCTTGGTGTCTCACGTGTTGATGAGTTTTTGCTTTTGATTTGAATGCATTATGTTCATGAGTAATATTCTGCTAATCATTAAAGAAGATTCAAGTGTTTAAATTGAGTAAGTTTCACACAACTGATTCACCCCCCCTCAGTTGTGTGCCCTAAGTCTAACAGCTATCATATCAGTTCATGGTAGTGAGCCACCTCTTTGGCAGTGTGCCACCCCTTTTGGTAGTGAGCTCTTTTGGCAGTGAGCCACTCTTTTTGGTAGTGAGCCCTTTTTGGCAGTGAACCTATTACAGTGAGCATCCTTTTGGGTAGTGAGCCTCTTTGTAATTCCATATTGATACTACTATATATTGTGAGTTAATCCTCATCGTGGTTTTTCCCTTTTAAGGTTTTCCAAGTAAGAATCTAGTGTTCTCTTATGCATGGTGTTGAGGAGATTAAGTTTTTGTTATCTATTTTTCATGTTTAATCATCATAACATAATTAGGGTTTATTTGAATTAATGTGGATGTAATTATGTTTGTGAAGGCTTAAAGTTTTTGATACAACTGATTCCCCCCTCTTAGTTGTCTTGTGCATTCAACAATGTATGAGTGGATTTAAGTCCAAGCTAAGGTGTGTTGTGGTCTGCCTTCATTCCTTTCCACTGTGGGAATGTTTTGGTGCATACCTAATTTGTATTTACATGGTTAAGGTGTATTGCTAACCTTGGAGAATGTCTTCAAGGTTGAAAATAGTATAAATAAGTGTTGAGTTGTTGAGAGATGTAGATAAATGTGTGTGATGAGCGAGATGCGAATTGTCGAATTGTAAAGTGCAAATTTGTAAAGTCTAGTGCAAGATTTCATGTGTTAGATTACTAGATGCACTGAGCAGAAAGTGTCTACAATTCTTCAATAAGACTATGAAGGTGTTGGTGATGTTGTGGTGGACTTCTCTGTTGCATTGAGATGGTTTTCTCTTTGTAACATTCTTCTCTCTCTTCTTTTCTATTCTGGCAATGAGCCTTTCTTTCTTTTGGACAGTGAGCATTTCTTTCTTTTGGGTAGTGAGCCCTATTGTATTCGATGTTGATATTATTTTATATTGTGAGCTAATCCTCACCATGGTTTTTCCCTTCTTGGGTTTTCCACATAAATCTGGTGTCTCCCTATGTATGTTGTTGATTTGGTTTAGTTTTTGTTATTTTCTTTCATGTTTAATCATCTTAATAGTTTAAGGTTTAATTGAATTAATGTAGATCTAAATGTGTGTGAGGGTTTTGGAATTATTAGTTACAACTAATTCACGCCCGCCTCTCATTTGTCTTGTGCATTCAACAATTTGTATCAAAGCTAGGTTCCTTGGAAGAAATCTTAACCGCTTAAGGTAGATCTGGGATGGCGCACAAGATAGATGTTCCCCTATTTGATGGATCAAACTATGCATTATGGAAAATAAGGATGGAAGTTTATCTAGTTTCTCTTGGATATGAAATATGGAAGTCTGTTGAGTCTACATACACTATACTTGAGAATGGTCCGAGTACTGCTAATGAGATCAAGGCCTATGAAAACAATGGTAAAGCAAAGTATGCTCTTTTAAGTGGTCTTGCTAATTCTAAATTGGTGAAAGTTATGAGTTTGAAAACTGCTAGAGAAATTTGGGTACAGTTAGAAAGCATTTATGAAGGAGATGATAAAGTCAAGCATGCTAAGATGTAGAATCTGAAGATCATGTTTGAGACCCTGCGAATGTCTGAATTGAAAACATCACAAGCTACTTAGAGAAGGTGGATGAAGTTGTCAATGGCATCAGAGGTCTTGGTGGAGAACTAGAAGAAAAAGAAGTGGTAAAGAAGGTTCTCAAAACACTTCCCAATGCTTATAGTCATAAAGTTTCTACTATTGAAGAATTGCAAAATTTGGATCAATATACCAGAGATCAGTTGTATGGTTCTTTAACTACTTTTGAAATGAGAGAATTTGGTACAAGTAGTGCAAAGGTTGAGACTGCTTTTAAGACTGACAAATCATAGAAGACTATAGAATCAGATCAGGAGGATTTTGATGATATGAAAGCTAACTTTGTGAGAAGGATGAAAAAGGGTACTGGTAAGTATAGTGGTAAGTTGCCTTTCAAGTGTTTTAGTTGTGGAAAGGTAGGTCATTATGCTTCAAGATGTCCAAATAGAATCTTGAAAAACAAAAATAGGGAGAACAAAGGTAAGATGATTAAGAGAAGTTATTATGTTAGAGAAGATGAAAGTATATCTGATGATGAATCTGATTATGGAGACGATGAGGATGGTGAATGTTTGTTCATAGCTTTAAAAGAAGATACTTTTTCTGCTAACTCTGAGGAATGTGTGAAGGAAAGGGCTCCAGAAGTAAGTACTAATGTTTTTTATTAGTTCAGTAGGAAACAAGGGTCCTGAACCCTTTACAAAATAGCCCCCAGGGCAAAAAGCCTTAAGCTTGCCAGAAACAGCCCATTAACAGCACATACACAACCCAAGAATAGTAGACAAAAAATGACTAATCAAAAACAACAAAAATAGCAAAAACAAATAGGAAACTAGGGACTGTCAGTTGTCCCATACTTGGTCAGAAATTCCACCATATCTTTATAATCCTCCAGGTTATCCAGGGCCACCTGCTTGACCTTATCATCCAAGTCTTTGATAACCACGAAGATTGGCGCAGGCCTGTGAAGGGCTTTAGCAGCAAACACTGCCATCACCTTCCTCTTCTTCTGTATGCTTGCCATCTTCCCCTGGAGGTGCCTCAGGTCCTCTATAGTATTAACACACAAAGAGCAACTTCCCTTGTTGTCCTGACCCCCATACGCTTTAGTAGCTTCACCCACTTCCTCAGAGCTGGACTTGTTCATGGAGGTGAAGTAGCTGGTCCCCTCCTCCTCATGAACTGACTCAGTGGGGGTTTCTTCCCCTCCCTCCTCCATAGTTTCTTCGACAAACTTTGACTCATCAGAAATCTCCACCTCTTGAGGAGAAGTAGAAGGTTTGCTAACAATGCAAGTAGACCGATGAAACCCTGAGTTAACAGCCTCCGCACCTTCCCCACTACCAGCTATCTTAGTCCGAGAGTCCAGCTCAATAATTTGCATAGGCTCCATCATAATCACATCCTCCTTACCCTTTTTAGCTTTTTTCACAGTGGCAACCCCTTCCTCCTCAGGCTTCACCGTAGACACAGTCTCCTTTCCTTTCTTGTTTTTTTTCTCCATAGTTGTCCCTTTGTCCTCGATCTCCCCTATATCTCTTTTGGTCATCCTTTTCCCAATCATCTGGGTGGTGCCTTGTAGTTTATCCTTAGAGCTGGTTGGGGTTTGAATAGGGGTATCCTCCTCGGCATGAGGGTCACCCTTAGGGTTTTTAAGGGCAATCTTAGGGGTCCCCACATAGGTCTTCACCTTACTAACAAAGTCAAGGGAAACACACGACTGTGGGTGCTCAAGAAGTTTGACTTTAATTTGTTTCGGGGGGCATAGAGCTAGGTGAAAGTGGTAAAGATGCAGGATAAGGCCTTGATGGATGGGAACAAGTTGATGACCAACATTTTTAGCTCTAATCTCTCAAACTGACTTAATAGAATTATCCAGAGAAGAAAGGAGAAAGAAAAGAAAACTAATTTCTAGCTTACTGCTAAAATGGTTAAGGAGAGCAAATTGGTAGTGGTAAAAAACCTTAAATCTTCCCTCCAGTGTGAAGAATTTCATAATCATGAGGTAGATTTGCCCCATGGCTCTGGGAACTTTTCTCTTTCGAACCCTCCATAAAGTTTCATGGGTGCCTCCCCCTCTTTAAGGAAGAGAGCCATGTGTTTAGGGTCAGCCACTCTACTGCATTTTGAGTGTTTTTTTCCCTTTGATAGGTAATCCAGTAGCTTGCCCGATCACTTCTTTAGACACTTGAAAACCAATGTTCCCAATTTTGATTTCTCTGGTAGCATCGTCCCAAGACTCCACAAACTCGTGCAAGAGATTCTCGTCATGGCCAATCATCCCTTCCAGAAAAGGAACCACCTCCCCTTTCTGGATAATATGTCACACTATAGGGTCCTATTTGAATTCCTCCGTAGAGCTAGGTTCAATCTTGATAATGTCTCCTCCCATCGTGATAGCTTGAAAGTTACAGAGCCTGTAGAGCTTATGGTTATTAGAACAACTTAGATAATTAGCAATAGGTCCATTAAAATAAGAAATACCATAATAATGATCAAGTCATAGTGAAGAGATAATAATGACGGTGTAATTAAAGATGAGATACACCACATCTTTGCCACTTAAAATCATCTCCTTGGGGAAAGAATTCGGCCACCACCTCATGTGAAGACGGATGTCACCTACCATGGACATAACCCAAATATAACTACCCCTTTGGAATCCCATCCAATCAACCCACCGTAACTCAATCACCTGACCATGCGGTGTCCTTTCTAACCAGCCATGCCCAATCTTAAAAAATCTCCTATTCCTGATGCCAGTAAATCTAATGATGTGCCATCCTGTCATCTCCACCGTCCATCTAACAAGAGGTGAAGTGGCACTCTAGTAATCCACGTAATCTTCATTACCCCACTTAGTGCTATTAGTCTGTTGACTAGACCATGGCCTATCCAAGGCGTCACCATTCCCACCTTTATAGTTTTGAAAAGTCCCGCGCATACAATTTTGAAAGTTCACAATGCTAGACTCATCCGTTCTAAGAATTAGACAGTAATCTTTCTTCAGCCTATTGCAGCCAGGCACTTCAAACCTACCACTCTCCCACCAACACCAAGGAGTGACTACAACACCAACTTCCCTAATTCCTGTGGCTATCACCATCCTTCAGAACAAGGGTATGAACTTCCTTAAGCAAGCTGGAAATGCTCCTCTAGCAACACCATCCTTCTCTGCCACTGACCACATTGGCCAAAGCATCAGCGACAGTATTTCCTTCTTTGTAAATGTGTGATATCTTGAAATCCTCCATTCCATTTAGAAGCAGTTTGATGTCTCCCATGATGTCCATTAAGTTCCACCCAATTTGAGTCAAACCTAATGTTGCATTCACCATAAGATGACAATCTCCTTCTACATGAAGAAGCTTGATGTTCAGAGAGGTGGCCAACTTAATCCCCCACAGCATAGTAATCACTTCAGCCTTATTGTTACTCTTTAGCCCAATTCCCCTCGTAAAGGCAGCCACAAAGGATCCCAAGTCTAACCTGATGATTCCTCCTCCACTAGCCACCCCTGGATTCCCCTTAGAAGTAAGTACTAATGTTGAAGGCACCTTGATATCTTCTTTTCATGCTAGGCAGGAAAAGAACTACTAGATCATTAACAATGGATGCTCTAATCATATGAATGGTGATAAGAGTAAGTTTGTTAGTCTTGAAAAATATGGAGGACTAGTTAGGTTTGGTGATGATACATCTGCTAAGATATTAATTTTGATAGCAAGCATAACACTGATGATGTTCTTTATGTTAAGACATAACCTCTTGAGTGTTGGACAAATGTGTAGTAAGGGATACAATCTTATGTTTTAGGATGATGGCTGTGAGATCAGAAAAGGTTCCAGAACTATGATTGTTACTGGGAGGATAGATGGAAATGTCTATTATCTCAAAGGTGCTGATGGTTATTGTTTCATCACTCATATCAATGAGATTTGGCTATGGCATAGAAGAATGTGTCAAATCAATTTTTATAGCCTAGTGGTGAATAAGTTTAGTTCAAGCTGTGAGATATTTGCCAATGATTACAAAGCCTATCAATGTTGTCTGTAAGGAATGTCAAGTTCGAAAGCAAGTAAGAAGAAGTTTCAAAGTCAAAGATCAATCCTCTACTGGATTATTGGAATTGGTGCATACAGATCCTTGTGGTCCTACCAGAGTAAGAAGTTTTCAAGGTGATAGGTATTTCATACCATTAATTGATGATTATTCTAGAATGACATGGGTTACTTTTCTCAAAGAAAAATCAGAAGCCCTAGGTAAGTTTAAAAGGATTCAAAGTTATGGTTGAGAATGAAATGGATATGAAAATCAAATGTTTGAGATCTGACAAAGGCGGAGAGTTCACCTCCAATGAGTTTAACATCTTTTGCAAGAATCATGGAATAAAGAGGCATTTATCTACCCCTAGGACTCCTCAGTAGAATGGAGTGGTTGAAAGAAAGAATAAGACTATTCAAGAAGCTACAAGGACAATGATAAAAGAATCAAATCTATCGGAAGTCTATTGGAGAGAAACAATTCATACTGCTATTTGATTGATGAAAAGGGATACTCTCCCTTTCAAATCTACAACATAAACCTACACAATAGCCTATGCAAGAAGGCTACAAATAAAGTGAACAACAGAAAATAAAAGAGAAATCTACAAATTTTGATTTTATTAAATCTAAAAATTCATTACATCCACCTAAATCTTATGAGCTTCCTTGATTCATACATATAACATTTGCAACAAAATACTTTCACAACATCCTGGACTCACTCCAACAGCACATGAGAATGCTCAATTTTCTTCTCCAAAATCCCCCCTTCACCAAATGAGTAAGCATCAATATATAGCAATTGTGTGAGAAGAAACCACTATTGGTTTCTCAAAACAACCTCCACTAAACCACAAAGAAAACCCGTCACTTCTTCTTATCATTGTTCCCTCAGTTTTTTGAATTTTCTAAAACAGTTTATGGGCTTTGTGCACCTTCTTCTCAACTTTTCAAAACATTTGAATTTCTCTATTTTGATGTGAAATGAGAAAGTTATGCCCATTTTACCGAGACTAGGTTTCATAATTACAACCCAGACATGCAACAACATGTAAAGCTTGTGGCCCACATGGTTTCATTAAAATTTTCCATGGTTTCTCTAAAACCATCAACTAGAACCACCTCTTGGAAATCCACACCCTTCTTGGAGGTTACAATTTTGGAAATAAAAATAGGAGTTGTTGACCCACTTATGACGGAATCTTCCCACCAAATCAGCCCCACCAAACAAAAATTAATGCATATCTCCAAGTGGGCGCCTAGGAAAGATTCTCCCCACTAATGGAGGAATTTACAAATTACCAGGGTATTTTTCATTAAAATTACATTTATTAATATACCCTAAGAAAATACATTTATTGCAAATTTAAAAATTATTTTCCAAAGCCCACAAACCTTATTGAAAACAAACAAATAGAAATTAAAATATTTTTGGTGATGCAAGATTGCCATTGACCGCAGATGCTCTTGTATCAGACACACATGATAAGAAGTTTATGAGCATACACTCACAAATATGTGCACAAAAAAATTGCTATCTCTTTTTCCTCTTTTTCCTACATCTACTTGGAACACTTCCCATACTCCTCCAACAACTTTGCTCTACACTCCTGTTTCTAATCATGGAATCACTGTAACCTATCCTCCTCCACCAACATGCATTTGTACTATCCTCTATAATATTACACCAATCTTTCTCTACATACAAATCAGCACTAACAAAATCTAATTGTATCATCTCTTCTGCATTTACCAATTGTTCTTCTACACTCATTATCTTATTCATTTCAACATGCAAATCAACTTTCACAAATTCATAAGGGTGTATCTTTACCTCTTTCACCTATTCCTCTATCACTACTACTACAACATTTGTCTTATCACTATCTGCTGCAAACTTTTTCATCTTCATACACTCCACTCTCATCCTCATCATAAAAATAGAACATATTATGCATTACCTCTTTCTCTGCAACACTTTTGCCACCATTGTCTGCTGCCCCATCTTCTTCATGCTCATTCTCTACTACTACAACCTCATGATCTGCAACAACTACATCCTTCTTCTCATCCTAAACCACTATTGTAATATCTTCCCTTTCCTCTTTCTTCTTTGGTATTCTATCAAACACTTGCCACACACTCTCAATTTTTAACCTCTCAGGTATAGACTACCTCACACTTGGCAATCTGTCTACACACAAATCAAATACACCACCAAAGGTCCTGCTACAAGCTGCCTCACATTCGGCGATCTGCCTGCAGACTTAGGAACAACCCACTCTGATACCACTAATGAAAAGGGATACTCTCCCTTTCAAATCTACAACATAAACTACACAATAGCCTATGCAAGAAGGTTGCAAATAAAGTGAACAGAAGAAAATAAAAGAGAAATCTGCAACATTGATTTTATTAAATCTAAAAATTCATTACATCCACTAAAGCTTATGAGCTTCCTTGATTCATACATATAACATTTGCAACAAAATACTTTCACAGTATCCTAGACTCACTCTAGTAGCTTCTGAGAATCCTAAATTTTCTTCTCCAAAAGCCCCTCTTCACCAAATGAGTAAGCATCAACATATAGAAATTGCGTGAGAAGAAACCACTATTAGTTTCTCAAAACAACCTCCACTAAACAACCAAGAACTTCGTCTTATCACTGCTCCCTCAGTTTTTTGAATTTTCTAAAATAATTTCTGGGTTTTGTGCGTCTTCTTCTCAACTTTGTATAACATTTTGAATTTCTCTATTTCGATGAGAAATGTGAAAGTTATTCCCATTTTACCAATATTGGGTTTCATAATTATGACCTAGACATGCAACAACATGCAAAGCTTGTGGCCCACATGGTTTCATTAAAATTTCTCATGGTTTCACTAAAATCATCAACTGGAACCACCTCTTGGAAATCCACACCCTTCTTGGAGGTTACAATTTTGGAAATAAAAATAAGAGTTGTTGACCCACTTATGATGGAATCTTCCCACCAAATCAGTCCCACTAAACAAAAATTAATGCATATCTCCAAGTGGGCACATAGGAAAGATTCTCCCCACTAATGGAGGAATTTACAAATTACCAAGGTATTTTTCATTAAAATTACATTTATTAATATACCATAAGAAAATACATTTATTGCAAATTTAAAAATTATTTTCCAAAGCCCACAAACCTTATTGAAAACAAACAAATAGAAATTAAAATATTTTTGGTGATGCAAGATTGCCATTGACCGCAGATGCTCTTGTATCAGACACACATGGTAAGAAGTTTATGAGCATACACTCACAAATATGTGCACAAAAAAATTGCTATCTCTTTTTCCTCTTTTTCCTACATCTACTTGGAACACTTCCCATACTCCTCCAACAACTTTGCTCTACACTCCTGTTTCTAATCATGGAATCACTGTAACCTATCCTCCTCCACCAACATGCATTTGTACTATCCTCTATAATATTACACCAATCTTTCTCTGCATACAAATCAGCACTAACAAAATCTAATTGTATCATCTCTTCTATATTTACCAATTGTTCTTCTACACTCATTATCTTATTCATTTCAACATGCAAATCAACTTTCACAAATTCATAAGGGTGTATCTTTACCTCTTTCACCTATTCCTCTATCACTACTGCTACAACATTTGTCTTATCACTATCTGCTGCAACATTTTTCATCTTCATACACTCCACTCTCATCTTCATCATAAAACTAGAACATATTATGCATTACCTCTTTCTCTGCAACACTTTTGCCACCATTGTCTGCTGCCCCATCTTCTTCATGCTCATTCTCTACTACTGCAACCTCATGATCTGCAACAACTACATCCTTCTTCTCATCCTCAACCACTATTGTACTATCTTCCCTTTCCTCTTTCTTCTTTGGCATTCTATCAAACACTTGCCACAGACTCTCAATTTTCAACCTCTCAGGTATAGACTGCCTCACACTTGGTGATCTATCTACACACAAATCACACACACCACCACAGGTCCTGCTACAAGCTGCCTCATGTTCGGCGATTTGCCTGCAGGCTCAGGAACAACCCACTCTGATACCACTGATGAAAAGGGATACTCTCCCTTTCAAATCTACAACATAAACCTACACAATAGCCTATGCAAGAAGGCTGCAAATAAAGTGAACAGCAGAAAATAAAAGAGAAATCTGCAACATTGATTTTATTAAATCTAAAAATTCATTACATCCACTAAAGCTTATGAGCTTCCTTGATTCATACATATAACATTTGCAACAAAATACTTTCACAGCATCCTAGACTCACTCTAGCAACATCTGAGAATGCTAAATTTTCTTCTCCAAAAGCCCCTCTTCACCAAATGAGTAAGCATCAATATATAGAAATTGCGTGAGAAGAAACCACTATTAGTTTCTCAAAACAACCTCCACTAAACCACCAAGAACTTTGTCTTATCACCGCTCCCTCAGTTTTTTGAATTTTCTAAAATGATTTCTGGGTTTTGTGTATCTTCTTCTTAACTTTTAAAAACATTTTGAATTTCTCTATTTTGATGAGAAATGAGAAAGTTATTGCCATTTTACCAATATTGGGTTTCATAATTATGACCTAGACTTGCAACAACATGCAAAGCTTGTGGCCCACATGGTTTCATTAAAATTTCTCATGGTTTCACTAAAATCATCAACTAGAACCACCTCTTGGAAATCCACACCCTTCTTGGAGGTTACAATTTTGGAAATAAAAATAGGAGTTGTTGACCCACTTATGATGGAATCTTCCCACCAAATCAGTCCCACTGAACAAAAATTAATGCATATCTCCAAGTGGGCACCTAGGAAAGATTCTCCCCACTAATGGAGGAATTTACAAATTACCAGGTATTTTTTATCAAAATTACATTTATTAATATACCCCAAGAAAATATAGTTGTTGCAAATTTAAAAATTATTTTCCAAAGCCCACAAACCTTATTCAAAACAAACAAATAGAAATTAAAATATTTTTTCTGATGCAAGATTGCCATTGATCGTGGATGCTCTTGCATCATTTATATACTAAACAGAGTGCAAGCAAGAGAAAACAACACAAAGACTCCTTATGAGCTATGGTATGGAAGAATTCCTACTGTCAAATACTTTAGAGTGTTTGGAAGCAAATGCTACATTAGAAGAGATGAAAATTTAGGAAAGTTTGATGCAAGGTCTGATGAAGGTATCTTCCTTGGATATTCTACTAAAAGAAAAGCTTACTAGTGCTACAATAAGAAGCTAAAAAAGATTGTTGAGAGTGCAAATTGAAGAGACCTAATGTCTCAAGTTACTGCTTTGAACCTCATTCATTCATTCGTTGGTTTTGTTCATCGTTCATCGACAAGGTTTGAACTGTCGATGAACTCTTAAACTTTGCTCATCGAGTTCAATGGTTCAACAGGTTCAACTGGAAGACTTGAACTTCGCTCAACAGGTTCAATGGTTCAATAGGTTCAACTGGAGGACTTGAACTTCACTCGTCAAGTTTAATGGTTCAACAGGTTCAACCGATGGAGATTGAAGGGTTGGACATTGGCAAAAAAAGATCCATCGCCACTGTTTGATGATATCTCTCTGATTGCTTATGTCACTCTAATGAAAGATATCCGCTAGAGTCTTCCGGTAGACTAGTTGGTCTTGTCGGCATAAGTGTCAACAGTTAACATTCTTGTGGTCATGTATATATATTATGGCTATGACTAATGTCTGGTGCATGTGGAACTAATGAGTCCTCTTGAATGTGAACAGTCAAACGGTAGTTATGTGATAGTTGGAGATAGCGATGCTAAGTCAGTTGGAATGAACAGTTAGGGCAGAAGTGAAAATAGTTTTGCTCTTGAAGATTGTGGTTTATATACAGATTTAGTGAGCTCATCAGGAGAAGATGATGAGATTTGATTATATTGTTCATTCTGTAGATGTACAGATGAAGTGAAAGGTTTGTATGATTTTTGAGAGAATCGATACCTGAGCAAGATAGTTGGGATCTTTGTTGTAACTTTTCTAAGCTTACTGTAAATAAAGATTGTCTCTCTTGTGGTGGTGGGTTTTTTACCCGAAAGGGTTTTCCCACGTACATCTAGTGTTGTTCTCTGTTATCTTGCATGTTTATTCTATTTTTCTAGTGTGTTCATCTGTGTATTTGAATTAAACGTTACCTATCTGCATTATCCCCTTTGAATTGACATTAGGGAAGCTGTATTCCACACCTCTGCTTTCCTTACAAGTGGTATCAGAGCCTGGCCAGTTGTGTTATCCTTGTTGGTAGGTTGGGTTTTTTGTGTTAGTTCTATGAGTGGGAGTTCTGTAGAGGTCTATTTTGTTAAATAAAATGGTAAGTACATCAAGAAAGATAGACATTGAAAAGTTTAATGGCACAAAATTTGAGTTGTGGAAGCTTAAGGTTGAAGATATGCTAGTTGACAGAGATCTTTGGGTTGCTGTGTCTAGGACTAAACCTTCAGCCATGAAGCAAAAAGACTGGGACTTGGAAGATAGGAAAGCCAGAGGACTGATAAGATTAAGTTTAGTAGATTCTGTTATGTTGAACATCCATGAGGAGAAGACTGCAAATGCTTTGTGGAAGAAGTTGGGAGATATTTATCAGGGCAAGTCCTTGGTGAATAAACTTTTCCTTAGAAAGAAGTTGTACTCTCTAAAGATGGATGAAGGTGCATCTATAGTAGACCATCTGAACTCATTTAATATGATTGTTGCACAGTTGACATCTGTAGGTGTAAAAATAGAAGAGGAGGACCACTGTATGCTTCTATTGTGTTCCTTACCTGACTCATGGGATCATCTTGTGATGGCTATTGGAAGTACAACAACTATGTTTACAACTGAAGTAGTTGTTGCCTCATTGTTATCTGAAAAGATGCAGAGGAAATCTTCTGAGATGGCCAAAGAGGCCCTATCCATTTGAGGCAAATCAAAGGAAAGAGACAACAAGAAGTACAAGAAGTCTAAGTCCAAATCAGAGGGGAGATCAAAATCTCCTGGTAAAAAGTCCAAGGTGAAGTGTTGGAATTGTGGACAAAAAGGACACATCAGAAGAGATTGCAAAGAGGAGAAAAAGAAGAAGAAGAACTTCTTTAACATTGATTCTTCTCAGAGTGATGCTGATGCCTTCATTGCTGCTTTGGCAACACCTACATCTGAAGATGTATGGCTGGTGGATTCAGGAGCATCTTTTCATATGACATCTCACAGAGAATGGTTCACAAAGTATGAACCCTATGTTGGTGGGAAGGTGTTCCTGGCAAGTGATTCGACACTAGAAATTGTTGGCCGAGGAAGAGTCAGAATCCAATTCCCGGATGGCAGAATAAAGGGAATGAATGGAGTATTACACATACCAAGTCTGGCTTGAAATTTACTTTCTGTTAGTAAGCTTAATGATGTTGGAGTGCAAGTTAATTTTGTGAATGGTGGTTGTAAGATGACTAGAGGTTCTATTGTACTAGCAAAGGGTGAATGCATTGGAATTTTGTATAGGTTAGATGCTAAACCAGTGTGCTATAATAATGTCTCTACAAAATTTGAAAAAGCTACTATTGTAATACATGATGCAAACTCTATGGAAGTTAAACTTCCTGCAGAGAAAATAATGCTTTGGCATCATAGACTTGGTCACATAGGTGAAAAAGGTTTAAAAACCTTGAAAAACAAAAACCTGGTAGATGGGCTGATTGATTGTAATCTGGAGTTCGATTCCTACGAACATTGCATATATGGAAAACAGAACCGTGTTTCTTTTTACTATAGTTCTCATACATCTTCTGGTATTTTGGACTATGTACATTCTGATGTTTTTGGTCCAGTTGATGTTCCTTCTCTGTCTAAATCAAGATATTATGTATCGTTTATTGATGATTATTCAAGGAGGGCATTTATATATTTTTTGAAAAATAAATCAAAAGTGTTTAGTCAGTTTAAAGATTTTAAAAATCTTGTGGAAAATCAGACTGGTAGAAAAATAAAATGTTTGAGAACGGATAATGGTGGTGAATATTGCAATGCAGATTTTGATAAATTTTGTCTTGATCATGGAATAAAAAGGCATAAGACTACACGTTTACTCCACAGCAAAATGGAGTTACTAAAAGGTTAAATCGATCATTGATGGAGAAATCAAGAAGTATGTTGAGTTATACTGGTCTTGAACAAAGGTTCTGGGCTAAGGCAGTTACTACAGCTTGTTACTTGCTGAATTGTTCTCCTACTTCGGCATTGGTTTATAAGACACCTATGGAAGCATGGTCTGGAAAGAAGTCCTCTTTAAGACATCTTCGTGTCTTTGGCTATAAGGCATATGCTCATATTTCTAAGGTAAAAAGATCTAAGCTGGATTACAAGGCAGTCAAATGCATCTTTATTGGCTAAGGAGTCGGTGTTAAAGGGTACAAGCTTTGGAATCCTGAAACTGAAAAAGTAATTTACAGCAGGAATGTAATTTTTAGAGAGCTAAAACCTTTGGTTATTGATCCTCAGCCAAAGAAGACAGAAGAGAAGAAGAAAAGAGTATTGTTAATATTCCTTCGACCCCTATAAAAGAGGAACAACAAGTACCAAGTGTAGATGATTCAGATGAGAGTTCTAGTAGCTCTGAAGATTCTGATCTAGAGAAAGAACCTAAACCTACACTTCAGCCGTTGAGGAGGTCTACACGTGAAAGAAGACAACCAGATAGGTATGGATTTTTAGTACTTGATTCAAGTTGTGCCTATGCTTTGCTTACTGATACTGATGAACCTAGGACTGTGAAATAAGCTATTAGTTTACCTAATTCAGATTCTTGGTTGGAAGCCATGGATAACAAAATGTCATCATTGGAGAAAAATGGAACCTGGGATCTGGTGCCCTTGCTTAAAGGTAGAAAACCTTTGGGCTGTAAGTGGGTATTTAAAAGGAAATATGGTCCAGATGGTAGTATTGATAAGTACAAGGAAAGACTAGTTGCTAAGGGGTATTCTCAAAAGGAAGGTATAGATTATGGAGAAATCTTTTCTCCTGTAGCTAAGCTGACATCCATTAGATTTCTATTGTCACTTGCAGCAGCATATGACTTTGAAATTGAGCAAATGGATGTGACAACAGCATTTCTTCATGGGGACCTTGAAGAAAAAATTTATATGTCCTAGCCAGAGCATTTTGTGGTAAAAGGTAAAGAACATCTGGTATGTAAACTTAAAAAGTCTCTTTATGGGTTGAAGCAATCTCCCAAAATGTGGTATCAAAAATTTGATACATATGTTTTATCTTTGGGATATGTGAGATCTAAATCTAATCACTGTGTTTATTATAAAACTAATGGTGATCAGATTCTTATAATTGCACTATATGTGGATGACATGTTATTCATTGGCAATGGTAAGGGGATGATCTCATATTTAAAATCTTAGTTGTCCTTGAAATTTGAAATGAAGAATCTGGGGGCAACGAAGTACATTCTAGGAATGGAAATCAAAAGGGACATATCTAAGAGAAAGCTTTGACTCAGCCAAAGCAAGTATATTATCAATGTTCTTGATAAATTTAATATGTCTTATTGCAAACAGCTAGTTGTTCCAGTTTTGCAGGGAACGAAACTATCTGTTGAAGATTGTCCAGAATCTTCGAATGAAATTGACGACATGAAAAAGTGCCTTATGCAAGTGTTGTTGGCAGTTTAATGTATGCAATGGTCTATACTAGACCAGACATTGCCCAAGCAGTGGGAGTTTTGAGCCGATTTATGGAAAATCCAGGCAAATCACATTGGGATGCTGTGAAGAGAGTTATGAGGTATTTGAAGGGAACTTCTGACTATGCTATTTGCTATCATGGAAACTCAATTGGATCTTAGAAATCTATCAGCATTCAGGGATATGTTGATTCTAATTGGACAGGGGACATTGATAGTAGAAGATCCACCAGTGGATATGTATTCATGTTAAATGGTGGTGCTATCAGTTGGATGAGCAAGTGACAGGCTACAGTCGCTTTGTCCACAATAGAGGCAGAGTACATGGTAGCTACTCGTGCATGCCAAGAAGTCGTTTGGTTGAAGAGGTTGTGTTCTGATGTCAGTTTTCATGCAGGGCAGATACAAATTCAGTGTGACAGTCAAAGTGCTATTTGTCTGGCAAAAAATCCTACTTTTCATGCTAGGACAAAACATATTGATGTCCAATATCACTTTGTTCATGATATGGTGGAAGACAAAAAGGTAAAGCTGGGAAAGGTTGATACTTTGGAAAATGTTACAGATGCCTTGACTAAACCAATGAGCATGACCAACTTCAAATGGTGTTCAGATGAAATGGGTATTCGGGCCCATAATTCTTAGTAATCATATGAGGATTAAGAGGTAGCAGTAATCTCTTCGACAAGTGGGAGATTGAAGAGACCTAATGTCTCAAGTTACTACTTTGAACCTCATTCATTCATTCGTTGGTTTTGTTCATCCTTCATTGGCAAGGTTTGAACTATTGGTGAACTCTTGAACTTTGCTTGTTAGGTTCAATGGTTCAACGAGTTCAATGGTTCAACAGGTTCAACCGGAAGACTTGAACTTCGCTTGACAAGTTCAATGGTTCAACAAGTTCAACCATTGGTTCAATGGTTCAACAGGTTCAACTGGAAGACTTGAACTTCACTCGTCAGGTTCAATGGTTCAATAGGTTCAACCGATGGAGATTGAAGGGTTGGACATTGACAAGAAAAGATCCATCAATGCTGTTTGGTGATATCTCTCTGATTGCTTATGTCAATCTGATGAAAGATATCTGCTAGAGTCTTCCAGTAGACTGGTTGGTCTTGTTGGCATAAGTGTCGATAGTTAACATTCTTGTGGTTGTGTATATATATTACGGCTATGACCGATGTCTGGTGCATGTGGGACTAATGAGTCCTCTTGAATGTGAACAGTCAAATGGCAGTTATGCGACAGTTGGAGAGAGCGATGCTGAGTCAGTTGGAATAAACAGTTAGGGCAGAAGTGAAAATAGTTTTGCTCTTGAAGACTGTGGTTTATAAATAGATTTGGTGAGCTCGTCAGGAGAAGATGATGAGATTTGATTATATTGTTCATTTTGTAGATATACAGATGAAGTGAACGATTTATGATTTTTTAGAGAATCGATACCTGAGCAAGATAGTTGGGACCTTTGTTGTAACTTTTCTAAGCTTACTGTAAATAAATATTGTCTCTCTTGTGGTGGTGGGTTTTTTACCCGAAAGGATTTTCTCATGTACATCTGGTGTTGTTCTCTGTTATCTTGCATGTTTATTTTGTTTTTCTAGTGTGTTCATCTGTGTATTTGAATTAAACGTTACCTATCTGCATTATCCCCTTTGAATTGACATTAGGGAAGCTGTATTCCGCACCTCTTCTTTCCTTACACAAATGTCAAGGTTGTTGAAGACCTACAAAAGAATTCAGAGGTGAATGGATATGAATCAGATGAGTCTTCTTGCAGAGAAGAAGAAAAAGCTAAGGAAAAAGAAATGCAGATTGAAGAGGAAGAAGCTTCGGAAAAGATTCCTAAAACTCCCAAGTATGTGCAAAAGCATCATTTAGAAGAACAGATCATTGGTGATAAGAGCAAAGGTGTACTAACAAGAAGGAAATTTGTTGAAGAACAAGTAAATCTATGTTTACTTTTTGAACTTTAACCTAAAACAGTGATTGAAGCATGCAAGGATGAGTATTGGATCAAGGCTATAGAAGAACTAATGCAGATTGAAAAGAATCAGACTTGGGAACTTGTCCCAAGACTAGCAAACAAAAATGTGATTGGAACTAAGTGGGTATTCTAGAACAAACTAAACAAGAATGGAGAAGTGGTAAGAAACAAGGCAAGGCTTGTGTATAAAGGCTACTCACAAGTAGAAGGAATAGACTTTGAGGAAACATATGCTCCTGTGGCAAGAATGGAAGCCATCATGATGTTTTTGGCTTTTGCAACACATAAGGATTTCAAAGTATATCAAATAGATGTGAATTCTTCTTTCTTGAATGGTGATTTTTAAGAATAAATATACATAGAACAACTGGATGGATTTCTGTTACCAAATAAATTGGACATGGTTTTCAGATTGAAGAAGGTACTATATGGATTAAAGAAAGCTCCCAGAGCTTGGTATGCAAGATTAGACAGGTACTTGTTATAGCTAGGATTCAATAAAGGTACCGCAGATAGTAATCTCTACTTCAAAGTTGAAAATGATCAAATCTTGATTGTAGTTGTGTTTGTTGATGACATTATTTTTGGAGGAAATGAAGCTATGCGTAAGAAATTTGCAGAGGAGATGCAGAAAGAATTTGAAATTTCAATGTTTAGGGAGATGAATTTCTTCCTTGGGCTACAAATCAATCAAACAGATAAAGGTATTTTCATTTCACAATCAAAGTATGTCAAGGAAATGTTGAAAAAATTTAGAATGGAAGATTCTAAACTAGTATGTACCCCTATGGTTACTGGTTGCAAGATGAGAAAGAATGATGAAACTCCTAAGGTTGGTTAGAGTAGGTATAGATCAATGGTTGAAGGATTGCTATATCTAACTGCTACTAGACCGGACATTATGCATGTAGTTTGTCTTGTGGCTAGATTTCAAAAAGATCTTAGAGAGTCACATGTTGCAGCAGTGAAGAGGATATTAAAATATTTACAGGGCACTCTGGATCATGGCTTGTGGTATCCAAAGGATATTGACTCTACTTTATGTGCTTACATAGATGCAGATTCGGCTAGTTGTGTAGATGATAGGAAAAGTACAAGTGGTGGTGCATTCTTTCTTGGATGCAGATTGGTGTCATGGCTAAGTAAGAAACAAGATTCAGTGTCTTTATCTACTACAGAGGTAGAATACATTGCAGTAGCATCTTGTTGCACACAGGTGTTTTGGATGAGACAAACATTGAAGGATATCAGAGTTGTATATGATGAACCAATTCCTATCTTCTGTGATAATACAAGTGTTATTAACATCTCAAAGAATTTGGTGATGCACTCAAGGACAAAACATATCTCAATCCAGTATCACTTTTTGAGAGAGAAGGTTGCAGATAATGAAGTGAAGCTTGAGTATGTGCCTACAAAGGATCAAGTTGCTGACATATTCGCTCAGGCTCTTCTTTAAGGATACTTTTGAGTATCTTCGAGAGAACTTAGGGGTCATTGCCCCTTCATCTTTGAACTAGATGCATAAGGAGATGCATCAGTCTAGTAGATTTCAAGATGCATTCTTTGTTCTGGACTTATGTTGGAGGCTACCTCTCAGAGGGAGTAGGTAGTGGCTTTGTTGGTTGTTGTAGTCAAGGGGAGTCAGTGCTAGTGTGTAGGTTGTGCCAAAGGATATGTGTTGTGATTGCTAACTGCTACTATTGTCATGTGCTCCTAAGGGAGAGTATGCAAATTAGTAAAAGAAAAGATGTTACAAAGTAGTGGTAAGAAGGTACAAGTATGAGTAATGTCTAAAGGGTAGAGTGAGAGAGAGATGTGTCACCCTTTTCCATTGATGTCAAAGGGGGAGAGAGAATAATGTGAAAAAGGAAATTAAGAGTTAGTTGAGAAAAGGAGAGTAGTAAGCTAAGGGGGAGAGAATAAGAAAGAAAAAGAGTTGGTATGAAGCAGAGTATGGAGGATGTTGTTATGTTGATGGTTTTTCACATCATGTGTTGCCACCAATAATAAAGGGGGAGATTGTTGCAAGTATGTGCAGTTAGTGTTGTCATTGATGTCAACAAGATTGTGTTGTCATTAGTGTCAACTATATGAGCAAGAGATTATTGCAAGACTGTAAGCAGTGGTATTGAGTTGATGTTATCTCTAATAATGAGGAAGTGTTGAAGATGTTGAGAATATGCTTCTAGTGCTTGATTTCCAAGTGCTTTTGAGAAGATTTGAATAAAAGAGGAAACAATGTGTTGTAAAGGTGTTCTAGCATATAGAGCGGTGTTCTGGTTTTGCTCCGTATTTCTTTTATGTTGAAGAGCTGCTCATGTGGTTTGGATATGTTGATCAAAGGTGTTTAGAGGTGATTCCTTCAAAATTTGGTGTGCTGAATCGATATGCAGAGGAAGGTGTGTTCACCAATGTGTGAACTGTGTATTGCAGAGGTGTCTGGGAGATATATTTTTGCTCCGCATTTCTTCATAGAATGGTTTCTAGTTTTGTAGTTCTGGAAGTGTGTTTATAAGGTTCATATCTACCTTTAGTTGAAGTTGTTCATGGTTTGGTGCTCCGCAAGTTAATTTATTAAGTTACAATGTATGGCATAGATGGTTGAGTATACTAGGTGTATACTTTCCTCAAGTGAAAGTTGTTGCGAAGGAATTTGTTGGATTTTAGGATGTTTGTGGGATATTCTAGATTGCGTTCAAGCATGGTGTGTGGTTTGCGAGTCATCTTTGGTTTTGAGGAAGCATGTACTTAAATGATTATGGTGTTTACACATGTTTGGCCAACCTTGGGTGTTTACACTGATTGCAGATTTGTCTCGGTGATTGTGGAAGCATGGTGTGGCATGTATGAGTGGATTTAGGGCCAAGTTAAGGTGTGTTGTGGTCCACCTTCATTCCTTTCCAACGCAGGAATGTTTTGGTGCAGACTTAATTTGAATTTACATGGTTAAGGTGTATTGCCAACCTTGGAGAATGTTTTCAAGGTTCAAGATAGTATAAATAAGTGTTGAGTTGTTGAGAGATGTAGATATGTGTGTGTGATGAGCGAGATGTGAATTGTTGAGTTGTAAAGTGTGAATTTATAAAGTGTAGTGCAAGATTTCATGTGTTAGATTACTAGATGTAGTGAGTAGAAGGTGTCTACAATTCTTCAATAAGACTATGAAGGTGTCAGTGATGTTGTGGTGGACTTCTTTGTTGCATTGAGATGGTTTTCTCTTTGTAACATTCTTCTTTATCTTCTTTTCTATTCTAGCAGTGAGCCTTTCTTTCTTTTGGGCAATGAGCCCTCTAGCAGTGAGCCCTATTGTATTCGGTGTTGATATAACTTTATATTGTGAGATAATCCTCACCATGGTATTTCCCTTCTTGGGTTTTCCACATGAATCCAATGTCTCCTTATGTATGTTGTTGATTTAGTTCAGTTTTTGTTATTTGCTTTCATGCTTAATCATCTTAATATTTTAAGGGTTAATTGAATTAATGTGGTTCTGAATGTGTGTGAGGGTTTTGGAATTATGAGTTACAACCAATTCACCCCCCTCTTAGTTGTCTTATGCATTCAACACCTGGAACATCATCTGTGGCATTGCATCCAAGTCAATGAACTCATTTCAGCTACCTTAGGTACCACCTCCACAAAATTATCTGCAGCATCGACATCCATGTCATTGAACTTATTTTCACTACCCTAGGCCTGGGTATCCCCTAGAACATCATCTGTGGCATTGTCATCCTGATTTGAGTCAATTAACTCATTTGGATCTTCATTTGAGGTATTTCCTTGGGCTTGACTGTCATTATATGGTACAAGTGCTGATATTGTAGCTCCATTTGATGGACTGCAAACGTTGCCAAAGTATGCCATTATTTTTCTATGTTTTGATGGCCTCCCTTTACTACTTTCAGCAAACTTGTTCCTGCTCGACATCTCTCACAAAATAAAAGCTGTAAAAAAATGTCCTTTTGTTTAAGAAGGAATTATAGAATATAGTTCCCTGGCCGCCCTAGATGTCTCCCTAGTCAATATCATCTACATGAATGAAGTAAAACTGGAAAAGAGATTCAGATAAATAATCTTATAACACTGTAAAGTAATTCAAAAGATCACTTACCTTTAGTCTTTCACTGACTCACTAATGCATGTAGTTGTAACTTGCCTATGATCTGAATCGAGCACTAGGAGTAGAACAAAATGTGTAAAAGATTAAATTGTTTTGATTTTATTTATATCAATCTAAATTTGGTGAATTGAGTGGGATTTTTAAATGATGTAATAAAAATTTGGTGAATCCTACGTGATTGTAACACGGTCCATATAAAATGTTAGGCGAATCAGACCTTGATCAAACACATACATTATAATTTTCAAGGCAATTATGGATCTTGGATTAGCATGGAGTTATAATGGTGTTAGAGAAATGGGTCCTCATACATGGTGATCATTGTATAGCTATTGGTGAATATGTGGGCAAATTAATACATGCCTCCGAAATTCCAAGTGAATCACCATTAGAAGCGCATAGGTTACTCTAGCGAATATATTAGTTACAAATGCCTCATAAAATGAATTCATTGCGAATTGAAATGCATTTGACTGATAATTCGTAAAATCCAAGTGTTTTGGCCCCTCGCTGATAGAAATATATTTGCCAAATTCAAATTTGTAGATATGAACTATTCATCAATTGGTGAAGATTTGGCACTAAAAATATCCCTGGTTTGAATGATTTAGTTTTTTTCTTTTTCAGTTGAAAGTTCAAATCAATCCATTGTTTTCATTTCCAACTATAATTTGAAATCATTTCATTTATTATCATTTCAAATTGTAAGTTAAAACTATTTTACTATTTTCATATTCAATTTAGTTTATCTAGTGTATCTCCTTACTAAATTATTGTAACCCCACCATGGATTTTCTTTCTTTCAATTCCACATTCATTGTTTAAGATTACAATAAGAATACATGGAACCTATAACGTACCTACAATTCCTTTAGTGCTTCATAAGATTCCATAGAAGATCAATCCCTCAAATCTTGTTTGATTGATATCCTCCATATAAATAACATATATGTGTATTTCTAGACCATGTTATTACACTCATTAATTTAGTATTTTCATATAATACATTCAAATTGTTTGTAAAATGATTCCACATGTAAATTTGATGCATGGATACCATTTCATTTATATACATAAATTTGTGTAATGGTTACATGTCATCCAATCTACCACATGTTAAATACAACCTCTAAGATGTCTAGCAATAACTATAAAACATAAAGTTTATCCCATTCTAGATACAAATCAATTGCATGATCAGGCTCATTTTGTTGTATATAAAAAATGGTTACAAGTGTAAATCTAACTCTTGAATACCACTCCACTTATATGAACATTATATGGATAGGGTTAGCTTATGTATAAACATATATGATGTTTCTATATATATGGACGAGCTTCAATATGAATATAATTGTATATATATGGCCTTCTATATGAAAACACCTATTATATGTATATAATAAAGTGGATGAGACTTTGTAAGAAATCACACACACACACACACACACACACACACACACACACACACACAATAGATGAGGTTAAGCAAAAAATATCATTCATATATTTGATGTTTTTATACATAAATATATATTCCTACATACAAACTAGATGATGTTCAAGATGAGATTAACACTATATATATGAATGGTGGATGAGTGTGTCTTACAAAAACATACACATAAAAACATCACACACACACACACACACACACACACACACACACACACACACACACACACACACACACACACACACACACACACACACACACACACACACACACACATTGAGAGATAGATATAACATTTTATATATAACCTCATCCCTATACATATGGTTTTTTTAAGAATATAGAATTGGATGAGGTAAATTGTACATTGGATATATGTTTTCAAACAAATGTTGTGAGTTATAATAACAACATTATTTTGGAGTTCTTACAAATTATGCACACAATTGTTGTTCCATATTGTAATTGAACTTTATGCAATGTGTAAATTGATCCAAATTCAAATCCTTTAAATCTTTCTAGATGAAAAATAAAGCCCAAATGAGAACTAGACATGGTGCAAAGAGATTATGAATGAAACTTCCTCCACATAAAAGAGATGTAAGACTACAAGGAGATGAAGTTGTTGAAGATATTCCAAATGCATAGCCACTTGAAGTAGTAATTCAAGTAAAATTAAGTGCTACATCAAAGAAAATTTCCCTACAACAAGAATGGACAAGAGAGGATATCGGTCCCATGAAAGATGTTGAGGACAATGGATTTTCAAATAGGGGTGTAGCAATAAAATGGGGATTGCCTAATAGAACATTGGAAAATTGATTGACTAGCCTAATGACCACTAAAAGGAAAGGTCCTCCCATGGATTTGAAAGTAGATGAATAGTTGAAGATAGTTGAATGGTGAAAGGAGATTGCTGAAGTTAGACATGGCCTTGAAATAATCAATCTAAAGGTAGAAGTTGTACAAATTTTCCAAACAAGGCCAAATCCATTCAAGGATGGACTCCCAAGTAAATCTTGGTGAACACAGTTTAAAAAGAAACATCTTAATCTCACATTGAGAGTAGTTGAAGGACTTGACAGAGATAAAGAACTAAATTTGAGGCTTGTGGCTATGGTTGTCCTCTATGAGACATCATCAAGGGCTTATGATGCTAATTGTTACTAGAAATATTTTCAAAGTATTAAACTCAATCAATAAACCAATAATCTCAATAGAAATTGCAAGTAACAAAGATCAAATAACAAAGAACAAACTGTGCAAACCTTGCTACTTTGTTGCTTCCATTGTTCACCTAGTCTCAATCAATCTTTGCATGTGAATTGAAACCCTCAGAAAGTGTTACTTCCTTGCTTTGTTTTTCAAGATGACGATGAAGAGATGGTTGTGATACTTCTTGTAATGAAGATGAGCTTCAATACAATAAAGGGGTGATTGCAAGAAATGGAGGAACTTGGGTGCCAAAGGCACGCTATAAATTCCTGCATAGTAAGGGTACTAAAAGCTTGGATGAATGAAATGGAAGAAGAGGGTTCAATTTATAGACTTATGAGAGAGAAGATCAATGGTATAGAAAGAATGAGAAGATCAACGGTATAGAAACCTTGAGAGGATGTGTGTGAATAGAAAGAAGACAAGTGTCACACAAAAGCTATTTTGTTTGAGTTAACTACTTTCTTTTATAAAGATAAGATATGCTTTCATAAATTAGGATGATTTTTTCTAATTTAAGATATATTGATAAAAACAAAGTTGATTGAGTTAGTTAACTCAACTTGTGATTTGCTTTTGCATGATTTGAGAGAATTTAAATAATAAATTTTTTAATTTTGTGTGCATGAAGAAGAAGACTTATTTTTAGAAGATTTGGAAGATACTTGAGGAATTTAGAAGATAAGAAAGCAAATTAAATAAATAAATTTATTTAATTGTTTGTACATGATTTGGAAGAATAAATAAAATATTTGATTGTATTTTATTTTTAGAGATTGAGAGAATTTAAATAAATTTGATTGATTTATTTAAATTGGAGTAAGAATTGACTTAATTAAATAATTAAGAATTATTTAATTGTTTGGAAGAATTTAATTAAATAAAGGATTTTATTTAATTTTGACTTTAGAAGAGGTAATTAAATAATTTGATATTTAATTAACTTAGAGGAATATGAATCAAATAAATAAATAAATTTATTTATTTATTGATAGAGGAATTAGAATGGAATAAATATTAAGAATATTTATTTAGACCGAGTCGTGTCATTTTTAGGCATATACATTTTGCCCCTCATTGATGCAATGTAGTTTACAGCATTGCTTCAAAGAATAGATTGTCTGATAATGATACATGCCCCAGTTTGCCCCTAGTATAGGTGAAAGCTATTTTATGTTGGTCTTTTGGTGCTATCCTAATTTGATTGTATCCGGAGAAGCCATCCATAAGAGAAAATATGGTGTGTCCTAGTATCAAGTTGACTATGATATCAATATTGGGCAATGAAAAATCATCCTTGCGGCAAGCCTTGTTTAGATCTCAGAAATCATTGCACAATCTGACTCTGCCATCAGGTTTGGATACTGGCACTATGTTGGATACCCACTCTGGATAGTCTATTGCACTGATGAACCCTACATCCAATAGTTTCTTGAGTTCCTCTTTTACTAGTAATGCAATGTGTGGATGCATCTTCCTGAGCTTCTCCTTGACTGGTTTGACCCCTAGATCTAGTGGAAGATGATGTAAAATCAAATTTGGATCTAAACCGAGCATATTTGTGTATGACCAAGAAAAGTTGACTTGCTTTTTCTTGAAGAATGGTACAAATTTGGTCTTTTCCGGTGGAGATAGAGACTTTGCAAAGTGAATGATCTTAGGATTATCCTTTGTTCCAATGTTGACAGGTTCTGTAGGTTCCACAACAATCTAAGACTTCTGCTAGTACATGTCGGTGGGGAGAGTGTCAAGCCTTCCATCATCTAGTGCCTCGGAGAGGTTTCACCATTCGATGTGTCCTTTCTTTTTACTATTTTGGGATTTGATACTGCTACAGAATGGTTTTCACCATCAGATCCATTTTTTATTTTTATGTTTTTTGTGACTGGAAGGCTTGGCACCCTCTCCAAAATAAGCCACGATGTTGAGTTCAATGGTGAAGCCAACTTTATGATCTCCTGTAGGTAGGTGGTCCCTAAGTTCCATGTAGTCAATATAGGCATCATCATTTTGGAACATGTCTAGTTGTGGGGTTCCTCGTAAATCACAATCGATAAGTTCAGGATGCACAAGGGGAAGGGGGTCGGAAGATAGATCTGATTTGTTGGGTGTGATAGTTTGAATGGATACACAGTCAAGATTTAGATTGGTATGGATAGGATTCGAGATGGTACTTTCCTCCAGATTGTTTATTGAGATGGAACTCTGACCTTCTTCAAAAGTCGTAATCTCAGGAGTTGGTGAATCAGACTCTAATGGTCTATGTGTTAGAGTTTGTCCCTCACAGTAGGGGCTATAGGTTTGAATGGTATCAATTCCTTTGTCTTCATAGGAGTGCTCTATGAGTTCATCCCACTCATAGTCATTAGAATCTATGCCACTATCCTCTTGAAGGTTATGGATCATTTCCACAAGACAAGCATTGGCCTTAGCTTTGCCTTTGTCCTTGTATCCTAACGCTTTTGTATTTCTTGCCAATGAGGATGAAGAGGGTTAGATAGGTTCTATTATACCTTCTTTTTGTAAACTAATGGGACCTTGTCCTTCATAACCCATTCTGTGTAAGATAGACTCACCATGCCCATAGATTTCTGTTGGGAGCTTAGGTGGTTCTTGTTGTGTGTTATCTTCCTCTGTGTAGAGCCATTGCAATACATCTCTTTCCTCACTCTCATCTGATAGGGTTCCCCATTTTACAAAGGGAGTTGTGGGAGTAACGGGAGGAGCAGAAGGTTTTGGAATGTGCTTAGGTGTAGGTTGCCCAAAGGATCTTGGGGATAGAGGCATTTTGGATAAGTTGAGGCTATACTCGATGGAGTATTCCCCTACCCCAGTTTCTTTGATTGTGATTTTTTGCTCTTTGGGTTTGGACGAGGAAGCTTTAGAGGTAGAATCATGTGGTGGGATGGGGGATGTAGAAGCTCTATTGTTGGGAATGATGCAATCAGGCTTTGAGCGGATAGTGTTACAATGCTGAAAAGGATTCAGATCACCTTGGATGGTGATCTGCTTGCCATTATGAGAAAATTTGATGCATTGGTGATAGGTAGAAGGCACAACTTTCATAGCATGAATCCAGGGTCTACCTAGGAGGATGTTATAAGCTAGCTCATTGTCTAGGACTTGGCAAATAACATCCTTTATCATTGGTCCAACTTGTATTGGTAACACCACTATTCCTTTAATAGTCCTTTCCTCTTCATCATAGGCCTTAACAGTGATCTTTTTCCTAGGATCCACTGCAGTCTTAGAGAACCCCAATGTGAGGACTAGCTTGAGCGTGCAAATATTTAAACTGGCTCCTCCATCAATAAGAACTCTTTTGATATGGTGTTTGTGAATGAAGGCGATGATATGCAAGGGTGTGTTATGAGGCTGAGACACTAAAAGGTCATCTTGTTTGGTAAACAAGATGGTGCTAGAGGAGGTTAGATTTCCTACCATGGCTTGAAACTTCTCTTGGGCTAGGTTCGTGGGCATAGTTATTTCCACTAGGACTTTATTGAGAATTTCCTTATGGGAGGGAGATAGACGCAACAACTCTAGGATAGATATGTGGGCAGGAGTTTTCTAAAGTTGGTCTATGACACTGTACATATGGGAGTTAGATGGAGAAGGTGACGATCTTGGAGGAAGCATGTTTAACATGACCTTACCACTACGGGTGATGATGCTACAATCAGTTTTGTTGGGTTCTGATTATTGGTTGAATGTGACCACATTGACTTGTGGGATGTGCTCCGATATGTAGTTGACGATATAATCGAATGGCATGCTCGCGTAGTTAGCATTGTTGTGTCCGTTGTTTTTATTATGCCTATTGCAATTGTTATTGTTGTTGTTCTATGGCCTGTCATGATTGAGGAGTGGATCCTTGTATGCCACATGTGTCTTGTTAGAGGTATGTTCATTAGTGCCTCCCTGATTTTGGTCAAGTATGTCCTAAATGACGTGTTTCAGATGGATACAGTTGTTGATCATGTGGCCTCTTCCTCTATGATACTCACAGAAATCAGTGTCTTTCTAATAATGAGATTTTATTTGAGGTTCATAGTTGCTAGTAGGAGGAAGAGCAATCTCATTGTTGGCTAATAGCTTTCTTAATGCAGATTCTTGGGACTCCCCTAGAGGTGTGAATTTTCATCTAGGATTAGAGGTGAACCATGGCTTTGGCTTGCGAGAGAAGGTTTTGTTTGGTGTAGCATTGCCTGCTTCTTCTTTGAGAGTGAAGATTGGTTGTTGTTTTGGAGCCACCACTTTGGCATCAACTACTCCATCATTAACTACATTTTTGTTCTTTGTCCAAAACTTTGACATGTCTATGGTGTAATTAGAGTTAGGGGTGTCCTTGTACAACTTTATTTGCCCCTTGGCGATCATACCTTTCTAGATAAATAGCCCCATCTCAATGACTTTTGTAAATGAGGTAGGGCATTGAATTTAGATTTGGTAACTTAGATCTGGGTTAAGGTTGTGGACAAACATCTCCATCAATTATTTCTCAGGCACGTCATATGATCATTTACTCGTGAGTTGTCTCCACCTTTGTAAGAAAGAGGCGAAGGATTTGCCACCCTTTTGCTTTGTGTTGCATAGATCAAGCATGGAAACTTTGTGTTCAATGTTATATGAGAAGTGTGTGACGAACTTGTTTACTAACTCATCAAAAGTTTTGATACTCGGGGGAAGTCGTGAGAACCATTCCATGGCTTGTCCACCTAGAGATCTAGGGAATAGTCTCATTAAGAAAGTTTTGTTGTGAGCTACTTCTAGGCACGCAACATTAAATTCCCTAATGTGATCTCTTGGGTCTCCTTTCCCTTTGTATTTATCAAACTTAGGAACTTCGAACGAAAGGGGAAGGGTACCATGTTCAAACTTTTATCAAAGGGATACTATGTGATGTCTTCCAAGGAATAAATTTTAGTGGTTGTTCCTGTTTTGAGATCTGTCATTTGTTATGTTAGGCTCTCGATTTGTTTCTGCAATGTTTCCATAGGTATGTTTGGGTATGTGACTTTCTTTCCTTTATCCTCACTAGTGTGGTTTTTATGAGTTTCCTCTATGGTCTCTTTCAGTTTGTTGAGATCAAAGTCTATGGGGAGTTTAAGTCCTAAGTTTGCAAGATGAAGAAAGGAGCTTTGAGGGTCTTCTGTGAGCACTTTTTCTAACATGCATTGAAATTTCCTTGGTAATCTTCATGAGAGATTTCCTCATCACTGTCGTGAGGGGATACAATGCGGTTGGATGTCCCAGCCATTTCAAGTTGTTTTTGGTATTGGGATCTAGTTAAGACCATGTGGGGCGATGTGGGAAGAAGTAGGGTGTTGGTGGACATTGGTGAGAAGAGGATACTTGTGTTGATGAGATTCAGACAAGGGACTCTTTTGATTAATGATTCCAAGTAAGTTGGTCGACATAAGACGATAGCCACAAGTTAGGATTATCGGTACCTGTTTACTATGTAGAGACTAGTCTTGCACCAAGACCACTAGTGAAGTTCTGTAACCTACTAGGGTTACTTGAATCTGAAATGATCTGAAAAAGGTCTTGCACTAATCTGATATGGAACTTTTGACTTTTTTTTGGGAAGACATGGTAAAAGGTAGACGAGATGACCGACAAAAAGAGAGGGTACGCTATGGAGATGAATGGAAGAGGTGACTACACGGTGAATCTAATCTTAGAAACTAGAATAAGGCTAAAATGGGTATCCAAAAAAGCTAAAAATTTTCTCCCAAAAGATGTGGAAATGCTCACTGTTGCGGATGCGCAGCACTAAATGTGCTGAAAAAGAGGATAAATGTGCAGGAAGTCGCAATAAATGCGCAGTTCTGGTGAAGGAGAAAAGCACAGTAACATATGACAAATGAGCAGGAAGTCGAGGTATACGCGTAGCAAGTCAAAACAGATGCGTAGCTTCAGAGGGTATATGCGCAGCTCTAGTTTTCTTGACTGTTTTTGCAATTTTTTTGGCACGTTTTTGGATGTTTTAGGTTTATTGGTTACAAGTGCGTGTTTTTGATATAATTTTCTCAATTATGGAAAGTAAAACACAACAAATACAAAGAAGTTTTCATGATTTTTTTGATCTTTTTTTTGTAATTTTTTTGGACTCTTTTTGACTCAAAAGCAAGTACAAATCCTAGGTTGGATGGGACAATATAAACTGAATTCTCACTATTTCTAGATGAGGCATCTTTGGGAGGTGATAATCGCCCTTCCCTACACTGGCTTATAGGGGTTTTTGGCTACTAAAAATAAAGGATGATTAATAAGTGCAACCATTCGAGTGGTTATACATGCAACAACACTACTCTCCATTATGGAGTCTCCCAGCCTGCAAGGGTTGTGTTGGTTTTTCTTCTCAATCAGCATTAGGGTTTGCCACTTCTAATGCGCAGGCAGATTCAGCCAACTAAATACAGGAGGTTGCGTGAGCTCCTCCCCTTCACTTCTGGTTCTGCCGCACCAAGGGGGGTGTCCCTATTTGATAAAAGTATAACCTTGACTAGCTCAATGACAGAAGGATTTAACTTGACAGCAACAGGCAGAATACTCTCATGTATGGACCAAGATTTGTGTAACAAATCACAAGGTTGGCAACATTCTTGGACATGATGTCTAGTTGGGTATGAGAGCATGCAGGGATCCTAATCCTACTCCTACAACTAACAGGTGGAAGGATGAAATGGTTTGATTTAATTTTTGGATGCAAAGCTGGACATGGTATATAACCTCAACACAGAGCTAGATTGGTGCCTATCTAGGGCTTGGAGTCGGTAGACATACACCTGTGAATGATCAGCATGAACAACTAAAACTAGATTTCAGGGGGATATACATGATATCTACCTTACAGATATCTCCCAATACAGAGTGTTAAGCTGTCTATACTTATGGCGTCCCTATTGCGGTATACCCTTCCCAATATTCAATCTGAAAATAGTTTAATCTACCCCTTGAGCAGAAGTTAAAAGATTAAACATTCAACATAGGAATTCTATGTTCTAGAATCTTAGACATTCCATGAATGCCTGGACTCAGAAGAAAGATACATGCAAAACTGGAGATAGAATCAGCATAACACATGCAAACATAGCATTATTCATATAAAATTGACCATGAAATTAGTGGATTCATGCACAAACGTACAACAAGAGATACATAAACTTGCAAGTTTTGCTGCACAGAGCGACCAAAACTAGTTGTATCTTGTTATAGAGCCAAAATGTCTAGTTTTCAACAACAACAAAATGGTAACACAGTCTGCCTATATTGGCCAGAAAGTGTACCTCACAGCAATTAATTACATGGCTTTCAAAAATCTGCCAGATACAGATCACACAGGAAGGATGGCGCTCAGAAGTTATTGTTGTAGCAGACAAGGGAGGCCTCGAGCCCTGCGTCGCCATCTGGGAGTCTTCATCCATAAATCAGGCCACCTGATCATGTGTACCATTTCTCATACCCCTGCTACAGTCACCATTGATGGCTCAACCACCTGCGGCCGCGTGAAAACTGTCGCTGCGTTCAAAAAGAAAATTCCTGCTAAAATGCACTTTGTAGGTTTAAATGTGCAGGAAGAATAGTCCCACATGTATGGTGCGGACAGCCTTCAATAGTTTAAAAACATGGCCACAAGCATAAAAGGTGTCAAGCGTTTTGCCGCACTCGACACACAACCCTTCGCCAAAATCCATCGGCCAAACCTATACCATCGGCCCGCTCCAAAAAACTCCTTCCGATCTCAATCGTCTCACCGACGACACCTCCACAAACCTCTGTCAGCCAGACATAGTCTATCGACCAACCCAAAAGCTTCCTTGGCCAATAGACCAACTCTCCCTGATGGCCACCAAAACACCCTCATCGGCAAAACCTCCACTGTCGGCCCAACATCTGCCCGTTCACCCGACAGTCTATGTCATGCCGATGACCGCTCCAAATCCCTTGTCGCCAAGACATAGACCATCGGCACACCAATGAAAGCTCCCACTGACCACAAAAGTCCTGCCAAAGCCTACCTTCGCATTCCCCATCGGCTAGAGAAACACCATCGGGCCAACACATTCCATCCCTGCCGACACAGCCAGTCACATCAACCACCAACGAGCCACACTCTGCTCCACTATCGGCCAAACACTCATCATCGGAGCAACTAAAAAAACACTAGCCAACACCCTTAGTCACACCAACGAACACCTCCCTAAAGCCTCCAACTTCCACATCGGCCAGAGAAGACCCATCGGTGGACCCTCCAACTGCTAGCCCGATATGCAATCTTACTCTGATGGCATTCCCCATTGGGCAAACTCCTTACATCGGCGGCCCAAAAATTTGCTTCGCCGATGGACATCCATCGGCCAGACCAAAACAATCGGAGCACTCAAAAAAACTTTCACCGATGAAGCCAATCACTCCAATAAGACCAAAAACATAAAGCTTTGAACCGTTGAACCCCGAACCAAAAGGGTTCAACGCGATGGTTCAAACATCAAAAATAGTACTCCATAGGCAACAAAGCTTCGAACCATTAAACCTTGAACCAAAACAAAAAGGTTCAAGCGGGAGGTTCAACGATGCAATATTTGCGCAAGGCAAATGCATAATGCGACCCGTTAGAAGAAAATTGAACCCTGAACCGCTGAACCACTGAACTTAGAGAAAAAAGGGTTCAAGTTCAAACCGAAATGTCAAAGACACAAAAACAAACCCATGCCGATGGAGAAAAGACGAAGACCCCTCCTCAAGAAATGAGATGCAGATGCTAAAAAACAATGAAGGGGTGCCAAAACTTAGAACCTCTTGGATATTTTGGGATGGTGCCTGCATAAAAATTGCTAAATTAACTGACAGTGAATTCAGGCACCAACAGTGGCTCTGATTGGGGACGTGCAAGTGCAAGACTGCAGCGAGAACCCCAGATCTCTGGGATGCAGACCAGTCCCCTATCCATTGGGCACAGAGTCAAACTTGCACCAATCTGCATCACCAAACACATTATTTTAAAATAAACATGGTGGCCCACGGCCACCAAAAAGGAAAAACTAGACTTTTCCTTTGTCAAACACCTGATTTTCTTTTGATTTCTTCAAATGAAGCCTAAAAGCATTTAACTGTCTGTAGCAAGCCCCTTGGCAATTATTTGTGCTACTGCTCATTTCTTTTTCTTCAACAAATCTACAGCTAGCTTCATCAGCATATATAATTATCAGTTGTAGAATGTCATCATCATATGAGTCACTAATGTTGCTTGGAAAAATAACAGACTCACATGAAACAAATGAATCCACATCAGAATTTTGCCCTTCCTCAAAAAATAAGAGCTCCTCTGTATCAAACATGCAATATTCAGGCACAAGCAACATCTCATAATCAAATTTATCTTGATGAACATACAGATATATATCATCATCATGCACAGCAGTTTTGTCATTAATGTCCACCTGAAATGTCTCAAGAGAAGGCAGAAATAACTCAGAATGTAGCCCTACACTGAAAGCTTCATAGTCACCCTTGCAATCAACACTATCCCCAACTGTATGAGCACACACATCTACAATTTTTCCATCCACCTCTGAATAGTGACCTTGTTTTTTATCTTCACCAGTGCCCTGATAATCAAAAGCAAAGTTTTCAACCTCTGCACTATGAAGGTGGCCAAAATCTTCAAGGAAACATTCATAATCAGCATCCAAATATATTTCATTATCTGAAAGGCTCACATATGCATCTGAATGCTGGCAATCACTAGCATATTCACTGCCATCCCTTGAATCAATGTTTCCTATATTCAGAGTGAAGCTCTGCATATCCACTTCATATAAATAATCAGGCATAACTGGGATATGTACACTGCTGCAAGACACAACTTCATGTATGTCTCTCATTTGATCAATTGGAGGGCACCTTTTGTCTGCAGGCTTGTCTTCTAAAGGCTGATAACAATTTTTGTTTTCATTATTACAAGATGTGCTTTCATTTTCTACAACATTTTCTTCATGCATCACATCATGGCTGCACACATTATTCTGAAGTATATTTCCCTCTATACAATCATCTCTCAACGCACATACTGGGAGAGCTAAAATATATTCACTTTGATAACTGCTTTGACAACTTGCAGCCATGAAACCTACTGGCATTCCATATTTCTCATTGTTTTCTATGTCCATAGCAAATTGGAAAGCCTGGTGAAGTGTGACTGGTTCTTTATCTCTCAATAGATATCTCATTTCTTCATCAAATGCAGCCAAATAAATTGTCAAGCACAATGCATTATTAGGTCTCATATATTCAGGGATCTGCCTGAGCAATTTAATAAACCTAAGATTAAAGGCTGGAACCAGCTCCTCATCTTCCCTTTGGATATTCATAAAATGTATGATCAATGAGGCCACATCAAACCTTTCACCAAACTACCCTAAGAATGCAACTTCTAAATCTATCCATGAAGAAACTGAACAAACAGGCAAGTCTGAAAACCATATCCTGGCATCATCTTCCAATGACTGAACAAAGAGTCTCATTACTACATCTTCATCCTCTACCTCATAATCTTCTATTAAATTACAAAATCTTTGCAGATGTTTGTTTGCCGATTCAGAATCTGATCCACTATATTTTGGCAAACATCTTCTAATTTTATTGGGAATAATATTTGGGTAACCATATATTCCTATGAAATTTAGGGCTTTATATATTTCAATAAAGAATGGTCTTCTCTGAGAGCACGACCAGGCTTGCTATTCTAAACTCAACATTTTGAATCAAAGATGAATACCTAGATATATGTTGCAGCATTGATAGGTTCTTTCAACAGAGTTGCCACCTCTCAGAGAGAGGACAGAATGTCAGCAAGGCACTTTTGTTTTCTGGATTCATCACCCCAGTAAAGCACCACATGGTTCCTTTTTGCTGCAACAACTTCACTGGAAACTAGATTTTCCAGCCCTCAGGTTACTTCACTCTCTCTCTTCCTAGTGGAGTCGCCATTTTGTTGGTTTTTCTTCTGAATCAGCATTAGGGTTTGCTACTTCTAATGCGCAGGCAGATTCAGCCAACTGAATACAGGAGGTTGCGTGAGCTCCTCCCCTTCACTTCTGGTTCTGCCGCACCAAGGGGGGTGTCCCTATTTGATAAAAGTATAACCTTGACTAGCTCAATGACAGAAGGATTTAACTTGACAGCAACAGGCAGAATACTCTCATGTATGGACCAAGATTTGTGTAACAAATCACAAGGTTGGCAACATTCTTGGACATGATGTCTGGTTGGGTATGAGAGCATGCAGGGATCCTAATCCTACTCCTACAACTAACAGGTGGAAGGATGAAATGGTTTGATTTGATTTTTGGATGCAAATCTGGACATGGTATATAACCTCAACACATAGCTAGATTGGTGCCTATCCAGGGCTTGGAGTCGGTAGGCATACACCTGTGAATGATTAGCATGAACAACTAAAACTGGATTTTAGGGGGATATACATGATATCTACCTTACAGATATCTCCCAATACAGAGTGTTAAGCTATCTATACTTGTGGCATCCCTATTGCAGTATACCCTTCCCAATATTCAATCTGAAAACAGTTTAATCTACCCCTTGAGTAGAAGTTAAAAGATTAAACATTCAACACAGGAATTCTATGTTCTAGAATCTCAGACATTCCTTGAATGCCTGGACTCAGAAGAAAGATACATGCAAAACTGGAGACAGAATCAGCATAACACATGCAAACATAGCATTATTCATATAAAATTGACCATGAAATCAATGGATTCGTGCACAAACGTACAATAGGAGATACATAAACTCGCAAGTTTTGCTGCACAGAGCGACCAAAACTAGTTGTATCTTATTACAAAGCCAAAATGTCTAGTTTTCAACAACAACAAAATGGTAACACAGTCTGCCTATATTGGCCAGAAAGTGTACCTCACAGCAATTAATTACATGGCTTTCAAAAATCTGCCAGATACAGATCACACAGGAAGGATGGCGCTCAGAAGTTATTGCTGCAGCAGACAAGGGAGGCCTCGAGCCCTGCGCCACCATCTGGGAGTCTTCATCCATAAATCGAGCCACCTGATCATGTGTACCATTTCTCATACCCCTGCTATAGTCGCCATTGATGGCTCGACCACCTGCGGCCGCGTGAAAACTATCGCTGCGTTCAAAAAGAAAATTCCTGCTAAAATGCACTTTGCAGGTTTAAATGTGCAGGAAGAATAGTCCCACATGTATGGTGCGGACAGCCTTTAATAGTTTAAAAACATGGCCACAAGCATAAAAGGTGTCGAGCATTTTGCCACGCTCGACACACAACCCTTTGCCAAAACCCATCGGCCAAACCTATACCATCGGTCGGCTCCAAAAAACTCCTTCCGATCTCAATCGTCTCACCGACGACACCTCCACAAACCTCTGTCGGCCAGACATAGTCTATCGGCCAGCCCAAAAGCTTCCTTGGCCAATAGACCAACTCTCCCTGATGGCCACCAAAACACCCTCGTCGGTGAAACCTCCACTGTCGGCCCAACATCTACCTGTTCACCCGACAGTCTATGTCATGCCGATGACCGCTCCAAATCCCTTGTTGCCAAGACATAGACCATCGGTACACCAATGAAAGCTCCCATCGACCACAAAAGTCCTGTCGATGCCTACCTTCACATTCCCCATCAGCTAGAGAAACGCCATCG
The DNA here is from genome assembly GCA_027924645.1 of Cunninghamia lanceolata. Taxonomy (NCBI): domain Eukaryota; kingdom Viridiplantae; phylum Streptophyta; class Pinopsida; order Cupressales; family Cupressaceae; genus Cunninghamia; species Cunninghamia lanceolata. Next base: position 1,295,259 of record BSBN01001484.1, on the reverse strand, counting down.
GGCCAACACGTTCCATCCCTGCCGACACAACCAGTCACACCGACCACCAACGAGCCACACTCTGCTCCACTATTGGCCAAACACTCATCATCGGAGCAACTGAAAAAACACTGGCCGACACCCTTAGTCACACCGATGAACACCTCCCTAAAGCCTCCAACTTCCACATTGGCCAGAGAAGACCCATCGGCAGACCCTCCAACTGCTAGCCCGATATGCAATCTTACTCTGATGGCATTCCCCATCAGGCAAACTCCTTACATCAGCGGCCCAAAAATTTGCTTCGCCGATAGCCAAACACACACCGATGGACATCCATCGGCCAGACCAAAACAATCGGAGCACTCAAGAAAACTTTCGCCGATGAAGCCAATCACTCCGATAAGACCAAAAACATAAAGCTTTGAACCGTTGAACCCCGAACCAAAAGGGTTCAACATGAGGGTTCAATGCGATGGTTCAAACATCAAAAATAGTACTCCATAGGCAACAAAGCTTCGAACTATTGAACCTTGAACCAAAACAAAAAGGTTCAAGCGGGAGGTTCAACGATGCAATATTTGTGCAAGGCAAATGCATAATGCGACCCATTAGAAGAAAATTGAACCCTGAACAACTGAACCACTGAACTTAGAGAAAAAAGGGTTCAAGTTCAAACTGAAATGTCGAAGACACAAAAATGAACCCATGCCGATGGAGAAAAGACGAAGACCCCTCCTCAAGAAATGAGATGCAGATGCTGAAAAACACTGAAGGGGTGCCAAAACTTAGAACCTTTTGGATATTTTGGGATGGTGCCTGCATGAAAATTGCTAAATTAACTGACAGTGAATTCAGGCACCAACAGTTTGCGCCTTCGAGGGTTTTGGGGGAGGTTGGTTGTCGGTATAACACAACTTCACTCGTTGTTTAAAGCTTTCACTCCAAACATAATTTATTTATAGTGGCTTGGCAGGGCTTGGCTTTAGCATGTTACCACTTAAGGTTGTTCTCGTTGGGATGGAAGGATATCCAAGGATAGGCCTCTCTAAAGGTTTAACACATGCGAAAATGATATGTCTGGCATTTTGGTCACCCAAGATAGGGGAGAGCATAAGCTTAGTATCATTCCCAAAAACATGAAAGATAGTGGTTCTTTTTCCCCTAGTCAAAATGAAAAAGACTATATGAGATAGCTACTTGGGCACACACAAGTTGTTAACTTTGAAAGCAAGATAGCAATGGTTCAAATTTATCCTTCTAGCATTGGGACTAGATTCAATTTGTTGATGCAACAAGATCATGTTACTCCCTTCCTAGTTAGATCTAGATGTGATTTTGCATGAACATTCAATTGCTATCCTTTAAAAATATGATGTGCGTTAACAATGTAGCTAGAATGTCTAAACCAGTCCCTAATCTGCAAGTAGATCAGAGAATTTTCTTGCGAAAAGTGTCAATGTTAGCAAAATCACATGAAAACCTAAAAAGTCACTATCATAATCATATGCACAGGTACAGAGATTAGATGCGCAGAGACAGAGATCATATGCGCAGCTATTACAAAAGCACTGAGACAGAGGTCAAAAGCGTAGAAACAGAGAGTATATGCGTCATTCGGTAGATGCGCCATAACATAACACATATGCACTGTTTCAGGAGGTAAATGCACTGAAAGAGTAGATGTGCTGAAATAGAGCTTAGATGCATGTTAGAATTGTTCAAATGCATCAAATCCTCCTGTGTATGGAACCTTTGCACAAAAAACTCAATTTTTGGGTTAAATCGGGGCAAGGCCCCACAATGGGCACCAAAAATGTTACCAAAAATATTGTCAAGGTATTAAACTCAATCAATAAACCAATAATCTCAATAGAAATTGCAAGTAACAAAGATCAAATAACAAAGAACAAACCGTGCAAACCTTGCTACTTTGCTGCTTCCATTGTTCACCTAGTCTCAATCGATCTTTGTATGTGAATTGAAGCTCTCAAAAAGTTACTTCCCTGCTTTGTTTTTCAAAATGATGATGGAGAGATGGCTATGATACTTCTTGTAATGAAGATGAGCTTCAATACAATAAAAGGGTGATCGCAAGCAATGGAGGAACTTGGGTGCCAAAGGCGCACTGTAAATTCCTGTAGAGTAAGGGTACTAAAAGCTTGGATGAATGAAATGGAAGAAGAGGGTTCAATTTATAGACTTATGAGAGAGAAGATCAACGGTATAGAAAGAATGAGAAGATCGACAATATAGAAACCTTGAGAGGATGTGCGTGAATAGAAAGAAGAGAAGTGTCACACCAAAGCTATTTTGTTTGAGTTAACTGCTTTCTTTTATAAAGATAAGATATGCTTTCATAAATTAAGATGATTTTTTCTAATTTAAGAGATATTGATAAAAACAAGGTTGATTGAGTCAGTTAACTTAACTTGTGATTTGCTTTTGCATGATTTGAGAGAATTTAAATAATAAATTATTTAATTTTGTGTGCATGAAGAAGAAGACTTATTTTTAGAAGATTTGGAAGATACTTAAGGAATTTAGAAGATAAGAAAGCAAATTAAATAAATAAATTTATTTAATTGTTTGTGCATGATTTGGAAGAATAAATAAAATATTTGATTATATTTTATTTTTAGAGATTGAGAGAATTTAAATAAATTTGATTGATTGATTTAAATTGGAGGAAGAATTGACTTAATTAAATAATTAAGAATTATTTAATTGTTTGGAAGAATTTAATTAAATAAAGGATTTTATTTAATTTTGACTTTAGAAGAGGTAATTAAATAATTTGATATTTAATTAACTTAGAGGAATATAAATCAAATAAATAAATAAATTGATTTATTTATTGATAGAGGAATTAGAATGGAATAAATATTAAGAATATTTATTTAGATCAAATCGTGTCATTTTCAGGTGTATACACTAATTCGTATGGTCCTTGTAAGATTTCAACATGTGATGAAACTAGTATTCAAATTGGTCAAACTGGAGTGATGAAAGTTCTTGCTAAAAGAGGTAGCAAAAGTGTTTTGAGTACATAATACTGAAAATCAAAGAATGGATTAGAATTTTATGTTGTACCAATGATGTTGACCAAAGAATTATAGGTTTCTATTTGTTCAAGGGAAAGAAACAACTAAAAAATTACATTGTTGGTTGTGAACCAAGTGCATATATGGCTCTCAATCCCATGCATGGGTGACAAAATATCTATTTTTCATGTGGTTGTTGTTATGTATGAAAAAGAGAATGAAGAAGACTAGCATGCACACTAGATCAAACCCTCCTCCATAATAACATTCAAGGACAAGACCAAGCCAAATCACTACCAAATGGAGGTGGACTTAGCTACAAATCTTGTACTCAAGAGTGTTATGGAAAGATCTGATTTTATCAAGCCTTTTACCAAACCCTAAGTCAATGATATACAAAACCCTAATTCTATAAAGATCTGATGATAACAGAAGATGTACAACATATAATCAGAAACTAATTGCATAGGAGTGATCAGGAAGATGTCAAAACCTGTGTCCCAGAAGTAGGAATGTTGGAGGACAATTTTGAGAGCACCTATGTCCCAAAAGATGGAATCTTCAGAAATTGTAAACTGGAGAAATGTTGTAGAGACTGCCCTAATCCCAGATCTGATGTCAAAAAGGGTAGGAAGACTAGGATCCCAGTGCCCAAGTCTTGCACAAAGGAATATTCCTAGACTATTGTTAGATCCTGAAACCCTAATCTTTACTCAGTCTTCCTATGTCTTCACTCTTCTGGATCTCGCACCTGTAACATGCACACAAGAAAAAAAGGGGTTTGGGGGTTATGGTGTTTAGGGACTTGCTTCAATCAAATCTCAGGATAGCATTTAAGCTTCCCAACAATGTTGCTAAAGAGAGCATGCCCCTGTAGGGTAGAGGCTAAACACAAATCAATATGATGAAATTAAATGATGATGAACAACAATGATATCATCTATGTGATGAAACTCTTAGGAGGATGAATGCTCTTCTCATAACGAGAGATAGATGATAATTTCAAACTTGCAACAACACACAATGATAATACAAATCTTCTCTAGAATCACAATGAATGCTTTAAATGCTCTTTACTCCAATGCTTCAAATTAGCTATCTCTATCTAGGTTCATAATGAATTCAAAAACACAATTATATATCATTTCCCGCTAACATTCATCAAATTAACCAAAAGATCCAACAAGGAGAAACCCTTTTAAAGGTCTTATGTTGACATTCAATAAAATTTGCCCCAACCAATTAGGGAGGACTTGGGCGTGGGCACCCAAGTCCCAAAGCACCTATTTGGTCTAGGGTAAGGTAGAATATGGGACCATTGTTCCCAATTTTCATTTGTTTCAAGGGATTTTGCATCGAGATGAATATTTAGAATGTATAATGTTATCATGAGGACCTAGAAGCTAAACAAGGAGGTATAAAGACTTCTCCTTTGAGATACTCCCTCCACTTTCACCTCTAGTTTCTTTTAGAGTCAAAAAGAGGTGGGTTGATTTTCGGGGTTTATGTCGAATCCTCCTTTCACACCGAACATTCCAAGGGCATATCAACCGAGCTGATTCTTCACTAAGCGGAAGAATCACCTATTGGATTGGGCTACCACAAGGTTTTCTGTGGAAACTCAGATGTTATCAAACAATGTCTCTTTCTAATGCTTTTGATGTTCTTGAAACCCTAATTTAAGCAAAACAGCAAGTAGATTGATGAATTACGACAAATGCTCTTAAGAGTAGGTGAAGGGAAGAGAACCTTAACTCATTATTTTTTGAAGTTCAGAAGGTAGAAAAGTTGGGGACACAGGGACTAGCACCCAAGTCCAAGGTACCTATTTCTTTGTGGAATTTGGATCTCCTTCCGATACTGATCTTCACTGTATCTTTCATTTATGTCTCTAAAAAGGTGGAGGACAATGGTGGGAGCACCCAAGTCCAATGCCAGTCAATGTTTAGGGTATAGGAAGCTCTTTGGATGATGATTACCAATGTTTAGTCTGTTTCTGCATCTGCAACTTCAGAGGCCACCAGTGCTAGCACCGTGTCCCAAAAAAGCTCCAATGTCCTACTTTCTTTCGGATCCTGAATCCTTGTTGTCTGTCAACCTCCTCTACAACCCCACTCTATCCAAATGCAACACCTGTAACCTACAATCACAAGGAGTGTGGGAGGGGGTTGTGGTGTTTAGAGGCTTGCCTCAGTCAAGCCCCAAAGAGACATTCAAGTCTTTTGAACACCATTGTTAGAGAGTGTGTATCTCGATGGGATAGAGGCAAAATCTAAATGATAAATGATACAAACATAAATAAATGTCACCTTGAAGTATAGATCTCACATAAAGGCTCTTCAATTGAATTAGAAGATGATATCAAATCTACAATCACAAACAAAATAACAATACTCTGTTATGCAAATAGGAATATCTTGAATGCTATGATATTTTATTTTAGGGTTTTAACTACGTAGTTTTTGAGTCAAACACATGACCCATATTTCATGAGTAGTGGTTCACATGAACCCATATCTCATGTTAATGAATGGTCCACTTAGCACTCATTGCATCTAGGTGATGCACACAGGGGTGAAGCATCGGGACTTCCCAGGAGGTCACCCATCCCAGTACTACTCTGACTCAAGCGTGCTTAACCATGGACCATTCATTAACATGAGATATGGGTTCATGTGAACCACTACTCATGAAATATGGGTCATGTGTTTGACTCAAAAACTACGTAGTTAAAACCCTAAAATAAAATATCATAATTTGACATGCTGCGAAAAAAAATACCTCCTACTTATCTTGAATGCTTTTAAATCACAAGTATGCCTAAAGTTCATAATCATTTTCTAGTTTCCAAATGAAACACTAAACATGCTTATATATGCAACTACAAATATTCCCGCTAAGAATTTCATAATTCAAACTTAGGATGTCAGCCTGGGACCCAAATAATGGTCACAAAATTGACATAAAAGTTTAGGGCAGACCCAAAATAGGGTTGGACTAGGGTGCTAGCACCCAAGTCCACCCCCTTGTTTCTGTTATGTGATCATTAAATTAGTACCCCCTAGGTCCTATTTGTCACAAGACCCAAGGGTTTTCTCATCGGGAGTCCAAATTAACATGCAAGATGCTTATATCGCATTCTAAAGACCCAGGAGCTAAACCTTAAGAGGGAAAAGCCCCCAAGGGGACATTTTCTGACATAACATTTAGCCCCCACTTTAATGTATATATAAACGCAAGGCCAATACATGCATTAAAGTACGGTCAACAAACATAGCAAACACGCCAGGCATGGTGAAGACATGCTGCAAAAATGCCAAACATAATGAAGATAGTAACAGGCACACAAAACATGAAGAAGATAGTATTGAAGACACACAAAACACAGTGAATGCAATGATTATTTCTTTTCTTTTCTTTTTCATTTTCTCATATATATATATATGAATGCAATTTCATGGAAAGTAACAATGCAACATACAACCCCAAAGGGAAAACATGCCATACAAAACCTCAAGTGTAAGTGCAACACGTCACTACACATATGCGAGAGGGGAAAGCATGCCATACAAAGCCCAAGTGGGGGTTAGCCACACAAGGGGGAAATCACATGGAAGGTGATGGAAGGAACTTATTGCTAAGCCCCCACCATCTCAAGCACATTACAGGCACACACCGATGATTGGGCTTCACCACAACAATCACTAAAAACACACTTAAGGGTTAGGATAGTCTTAGATTTGCCCCACCTCCGCAGAGGACTTTTGAAATAAAAGGATGTAGACTAGCTCAAGAGATACACCATCCCACCTTCTGCATAAGGGCTTAAATGATAAAAGGATATGCGCGATATCCCACCTCTGCAGAGGGCTTACATGATTGAAATATAGAAAGAAAGATGTGATCCCACTCAGAGATGCATCATCCTGCCTCTACAGAGGGCTTACAAACACGCTTCATTAGTACCAAAATCATCAAACAACTTTACCTTATATATGCCCCCACCTTAAGGTGGTTGATATCGTGTATCGATATCAAGCACGTTAAGGTAGGAAGAAAACACACAAGGGAACACAAGTTCTCGCAAAGCCCATGCCCCCCGGAGGTGACATGTACTTTACGATCACCAAATGTTAACACAAACACACAATTTCCTACAAGAAAAGGTGTTAGCATCCATATATTCATGATAATCAATAATGCAAGGCTAGATCCAAGATAGACAAGGTGCATAGAGCAGAAGTATTGTTATGTTTTGTAAGTGAGATAATACAACATCAAGATCACACGGAGTGATTCTACCAGCCAAGCATCAGATAATATATAACAACCCCATCGTCATGTATGGACTAGGTCCATTTTTTATTACTCGCTAAAGGGACACTAGGTCCGCATCAGTATAATATGTTTTTCGTCATCTGCCTACTAGATAGAACCACTAGAGGAAGGGAAATAATAAATCAAGAGAGGAGAAACAAGTGCCTTAGGGACAGTCACGTAGGAGGGTGCCCCCAAGTCACTAACTGCAATGCTATGTACATAAGACACAACATACAACAATGAAAATAGAGGATAAGCAATGTAGAAGAATGACAATACAAATAGAAGAAGGGACACAACAGAGGCAGTCTCCCAGTATCCTTGACCTTACAAGAGTATCAAGGGTCATCCCAGGAGGCCTAAACATAACACATAGCACATCACGGGGAAAACACAACACGGAGGTAAAGGGTTAGAAATACTTACCTGATTCAACCAAAGGTTAAGAGCATACATATCTAGGATATCTCTCATGTTGTTTTGGTCCTGTTCATATTACATTAACATTAAGCTTAGGATGATGAGAGGCTTTCTTTTCTTTAAAAGGATTATATCCAATGCCACTTGAGTAATGTCTTGTAGTGGATTTGATAGGTACTCGAATCCCTTGTTGATTTGCACCACATCCATTACCTACATAGTCGTAGTTGTTATAAAGGATTTTAAATCCTTGACCATAGAGAGATGTCAGTTCCTTAGAAGATGGTGAAGCCTCATAGGTCTCATAATTTGTAGTATAAGTGAGAGTATTGTCTTTATTCTCTACCAAGGAGACTTTAGGTTTCACACAAGCTTCAAAAGGTTGCTTGGATGAGATTGATGCTACTTTTGATGTGTCAATGTTATTAAGTTTATATTCCCCTATATAGCAAGGATTAAAATCTCATGAACCCCAATCATCACCAAAGAGTGCATTCGATAGTTGAGGGTCTTGCACAACGTTATTGGTGGTAAGATGTATTGTTGAATGAACTTGTAAGTTGTTTAGTCTTTGCTGATTTTTAACTTGTTTTTACATTTCAATATGTGAACAAGTATTCAGTTTAGGATCGACTTTCCAAGTGTAGAGCTTGTCTTGATAAATGAACTTAAGTGATTGATGAAGGGTAGATGGGACTGCCCCCATGGAATGAATCCACGGTCTATCTAGAATCATATTATATGAGAGAGAACCTGACATAACATGAAAAAGAGTATCTAATGTCACGGGTCCAACCATTATGGGTAAGGTTATTGTGCCAACAATTGGTTTTACAACATTATCAAAGCCGCAAATGTTAGTCCTATCCAGTTTGATTAAAGACTTGTCGATCTTGATTTTGTGTAGTAAGTCCATGCCACAAACATTAAGAGTTGATCCATTGTCAATCATAACTCGTTTTATCAACTTTTTATTTATCGTGACAAAGATCATAAGTGGATCATATTCATCTTTTGTTGATGGTATTGTTGAGTACTTGTGACTTAGATTATAGGCATCGGTTCATCGGTTCGACGACATCGGTTCAATGGTTCATTGGTTCATTGGTTCATCGGTTCAATGGTTCATTGGTTCATCAATTCGACAACATCGATTCAATGGTTCATTGGATCATTAGTTCGATAGCATTGGTTAAATGGTTCATTGGTTCATCAGTTTAATGGTTCATAGGTTCATTGGTTCAATGGTACATTGGTTCATCGATTCGACAACATCAGTTCAATGGTTCATTGGTTCATCAGTTCAATGGCATCGGTTCATTGGTTCAATGATTAGTGTTGGTTCAAGGGTTCAACCTGATCGGGCAGAGTGTAGCCATCAGCTTTTCTTTAGTTTGTTACTCTGACCGTTTGTGTCTCCCCGATGGTGGTTTGTTCCTGTGATGTGCTATCAGCAAAATAGGGGTCTTCGGCATAACTTGTTTGTGTTCTAGCAATGGAGTATGTTTCTCTGATGGTTCATTGATGATTGACCAACTGGGGTCGTCAGCGGTAAAAGCGCTGATGATAGACTTACCGTATGTTCATGGATATATACTACTGCTGTGTTTGTCAACTGATGAATGTGGGACTATTTAGTCCTCATGAATATGAATGGTTGCAAATGGTTAAAAATGAAATATTGACCTTTTGGAAATTTTAACGGTCTGAGATAGTAACCGATTGTTCTATTTTTGTAATGTGATGGCAGTTAGAATAGAGTTCGGGTGAAGAGGATTTAGGCCGAGAGGGAGAAGAAGAAGTATCTCTCTCTCGGTGATGTCATGTATTGTATGCTATTTGTGGCATGATAATAGTATGAAGGACTAACCCGAGTGTTGTGATTAGAACTGAGGAGAACTTTGTGCAGGGTTATGCTATCAGTTATTCTTCCAGAGGAGCAAGATGTAAATCTTTGTGTTAAGGCCTTGAGCCTGCAAGTGTATTTTAACATGTTTGTTGTTTCTGATTAATACATTGGTTTGATGCTTTGGAGTGTGGGGTTTTTTTACCCGTAAGGGTTTTCCCCACGTATATTTGTGTCTCTTGTTCTGTCTTTCGTGTTAACATTTCTGTTGTTGAAATTAGATCTTGTTGCTTGTATTTCCTCTAAGGGTCAATGTTGGAAATGTTCTATGTCTATTTCCGCTTTGTGGCATAGTTGTGCATGTTTTTGAAGTGACTGAAAAGAATTTAAACCTGACAAAGACACCACTATTCTTAGAAAAATGTTCTGAGATGCTCTCATTTCCTTACAAGTGGTATCAGAGCCTTCTTCTAGGATCTACTTTGTTTCTCACATATGTACATTTGTGTGTTGCATGTGTTTGCATGTAAGAGTTCCTGGTGTATAAGGTCTGGGTATTCCTTCTGTGATGATTTCTTAGTGTGACAGGCTTGAGGAAATCTGAAGGAATCATCTAATGTTTGATCCTTGTTTTGAGTGAAGTCTGGCAGTTGATCTTGTTTTCCTATTTCAGTAGTGCTTGAAGGAAGGTGAAGATGAAGAGACTAGAGCTAGTCATGATGTGGCATGAGGCTCTTAGTTGACAGTGTATAATCCTATTGCATGGGGTGGATTATGCTTTATGGTTGTGTCTCTACAATAAATTTCATATTGGGTGGTTGTGTGAGAGGCTTCCTTGTGATATGAAGAAGTTTGTGTTGCTGCTTAGCCATGGAGAAGTGTGCTTATGCTGGATATTTGTTCCTAGTATTGGAAAGCATTGTTTCTATTGCCCCAGTTGCATAAAGGCTATGGAGTTGATCATTGGAAGATCTGGGAGCTTCTGCAATAGCCTGATTCTCTCGGATGCATGTGCATGTTGGTGGTTGAGGAATTGGTCTACAAGTGGGCCTGAAGCTCTTGAACTGCTATTTCCTTGAATGGATATTTTGTACTTGCATGTCTCAAAATCATGTTCCTTAGTTTTGAGGGGTTTCATAGTTTTTTCCTAAAATCTATGGTTATGCATATTCATGATGATCCATTTTTCTAGTTTAACTGTTATGGTGTTTCTTGATTCATATTCTTGGTCTTCTAGATGTGAAGTGGGTATGGATGTGCATGGATGTTTTTCAAACACAGTAGTTTTGCGGGTTTTACACAGTCAAGAGAAAAACTTGTGGTTTTGTGAAGCTGCAGTTAAGCTATTTCTAGACCCTGGCGTTTGGGGTGATGCTAGATGATATAGTTACAGTTTTGCATGCATGCCCCGTGCATGGTATGAGGAGGTGAAATTCTTTCTCTACATGGGATTGCTGGCATGTGATATGACACTCAGCATTTCTGTGGTAATGCTTTTGGTTTTCTAGACTATGGTGCTCAGGTTGTGGACACATTTGGTGAATTGGATTTGTAAGTAATATGGTGTTTGAGTCATGTTGTCTACATTGTTATCTACTCCTTGAGATCTCAGTTTTGTAGTTTCCAGTGTGATAGTGGGTTTGCATGTTATATTGATTGGATCTACGAGTTATGCAGTTTGTGGATTAGCTACCCATTGGCTACAGTGGGATAACTTAGAAGTGGACTGTCTATATCCACAAGATTATTTTAGTGTTTATGCAGATTTGTTAGCTGGCCTTGTCTATGGTCACTTGTGCATTGGCGTGATTGCATTGGAATAAAAGGGTGGATAGTGTAAAGTACCTGAATAGTCAGTAATCTGTAGCATGTGTATCATGATGTCATGTAAAGCTTGGATATATAGTTCAGTGTAAGCTTTTGATAGTGATGTTGTATTTCCTTGGTTTGGAGATCTTGGTGCCATTTGTTTTTATTATGTTAATATGTGGACCTGGAAGATTTTCAGATGAGAAGATGTTTGGTCATGTTGCTTGGAAAGCTCGATTGCCACAGTTCAGTGGGAGCTTTAGCAATGATTGCAGATTCATCACTTAGTGATGGATGATCTTCTTTAGTGTTGCAGATGTTACTAGGAGGAGCTCCTAGATCTTGTTGTTGCAAAAGGATTCTTTTGCATTTGTAGGGGCACTATTTGAGGATGTGTAACATCTTGGAGTCATGGAGGATTCATGAAATCCTTGGCTGAGGTGTTGGTGGTGCTTGACAGGTGATGTTGGTTTAGAGTTTGGTTTGTTTCATGTCATGATATTTTCTTGATTTCTGCATTTGAGTTTTGGCATGAGACATTCCTCTTGAGACCATGGTTATGTTCACCTGGAGCATGGAATCTCCAAAGGGGGATGGTAAGATCATGATGTCATGATAAGTTCTTGATTTAGATGTTTGGAGCTTTGACAGTGGTCTGGTAACTTCTCTATGTTTGGGTACATTTATTATTTGCTTGATTACTTCATAGTGGTGTAGTGATGCAGTTGGAGTTTAGCATGAGGTGATTGTTTGTAGGTACTCATGGATACATGGAGAATAAGGTGAGACTATATATGTTGTGCTTAATCAGAGTTTGCAGCAGGAAGTTCGAGGGGTCTTTACCTTGGTTGAATGTGAGTTCAACAAAAGATCTAGAGGAGATTGTTCTTGGAGAAAGTCATTGGGACTTGGATATCTTGGAAGAACATTCTCATTCCCCACTCTTGGTCTACTCGGCATGTTTCACTTGAGAAGTATTGCCCATTGTTTTCTCTCAGGTGTTTTATGCTTTCTTTCATAGACATGGATCTTGAACTGCTCATAGATGGTTCTGGAGGATTCATTGTGAGAGATGGATAGCATGATTATCCCCTTGTACATTTGAGTTTAAGATATCGCTCATTGATGAGGACAGTTAGGAGATGATTTTATGGGCTAATTTCCTGAAATGGGAAATGGATTAGTTTGATCTTCTTTGGTTTGAGAGGCTTACATCCTTATTGGTTGCATGATTACATATGTTGAATTTGATCTCTTGAGATCGAATGTTTGTTTGGGTGTTGTTATGTTGTTCTCTTTGGGGTGTTTTGAAGGAGATCATACTTGACACAGTTGGCATTCAGAGGTGTATGTAGAAGGATTGTCTATAGGTATCTGATGTGCAGAGTTTCTCTCTATGGTCCTGGTTATCTTCCTGGATGGTTTGTTTCACACTACATTGGTTTGAGGTTTGATTGGAGCTGAGGTGATCACTAGTTTGTGGTCATGTGTTTTCACTTATGTTCCTAGGTGATGACATGGAGGTTCTATTATCTCTTTTCCTTTGTTGGGTGTGGAGAATTTGGGAGAGTTCTGGACTAGTGGGGAGAATTATTCTTGCAGGTTATTTGTTTATAGATTTTACATATTATTGTGAATGATTCCTGGTACTACATGATGTTGTTACTTACACCTTCTATGTTATGCTATTGGTAGACTTTGTATGCCTTGATCTTTTTTTTTGTCAGATCTGCCTTACCCATGTAGTGGGAGTTCTCGGATGTGTTTGGTCTTCTTCGACTAGTTGACACATGGAGCTTGTATTTGCAGTTGATGGGTGTATATGTAGGTGGCATGAGTCTGCTGATGTTAATACCTTCAAGGTATGAGTGATTGGATGTTTTAGCACTGGCTGTGTGTGCTATTTTTAGTCACGTGGGTTTTGTTTAGTTGGATGGGTGCAATCAGTTTTCTGATTGTTGTTCTAGTCGATGCTCTATCTTATTTCTAGAGGATGGTTTCATGGCTGTGTTCTGGAAGCTTTGAAGCTGGTTATGTTGGAGCTTCTATGTAGCTTGTGAGCATAGTGGAGTGGAGGCAGTATCAACTTTGGTTCTGTAACTTGGAGCATTGATGGTTTCCTATAATTCCTTCGTCAAGTGGGAGAATGTTGAGTACTTGTGACTCAGATTATAGGCATCGGTTCAATGGTTCATTGGTTCATCAGTTTGACGGCATCGGTTCATTGGTTCATTGGTTCATTGGTTTGATGGCATCGGTTCAATGGTTCATTGGTTCATCGGTTTAATTTTCATTAGTTCATCAGTTCGACGGCATCAGTTCAATGGTTCATTGGTTCATTGGCTCATCAGTTTGACGGCATCGGTTCATTGGTTCATCAGTTCGACAGCATTGGTTCAATGGTTCATTGGTTTGATGGCATTAGTTCAATGGTTCATTGGTTCAAGGGTTCAACCTAATCGAGCAGAGTGTAGCCATCAGCTTTGCTTTAGTTTGTTACTCCGACCATTTGTGTCTCCCCGATGGTGGTTTGTTCCTGTGATGTGCTATCGGTAAATGGGAGTCTTCAGCGTAACTTGTTTGTGTTCTAGCGATGGAGGATGTTTCTCCAATGGTTTGTTGATGATTGACCAGATGGGGTCGTCGGCGGCAAAAGCACCGACGATAGACTTACCGCATGTTCATGGATATATACCACTGCTATGTTTGTCAATTGATGAATGTGGGACTATTTAGTCCTCATGAATATGAACGGTTGCGAATGGTTAAAAACAAATTGTCGACCTTTTGGAAGTTGTAATGGTCTGAGATAGTAACTGATTTTTCTATTTTTGTAATGTGATGGCAGTTAGAATAGAGTTTGGGTGAATAGGATTCAGGCTGAGAGGGAGAAGAAGAAGTATCTCTCTCTCTCAGTGATGTCCTATACTATATGCTATTTGTGGCATGATAACAATATGAAGGACTAACCCGAGTGTTGTGATTAGAACTGAGGAGAACTTTGTGTAGGGTTATGCTGTCAGTTATTCTTCTAGAGGAGCAAGATGTAAATCTTTGTGTTAAGGCCTTGAGCCTTCAAGTGTATTTTAACATGTTTGTTGTTACTGATTAATACATTGGTTTGATGCTTTGGAGTGTGGGGTTTTTTTACCCGTAAGGCTTTTCCCCATGTATATCTGTGTCTCTTGTTCTATCTTTTGTGTTAATGTTTCTGTTGTTGAAATTAGATCTTGTTACTTGTATTTCCTCTAAGGATCAATGTTGGAAATGTTCTATGTCTATTTCCTCTTTGTGGCATAGTTGTGCATGTTTTTGAAGCGATTGAAAAGAATTTAAACCTGACAAAGACACCACTGTTCTTAGAAATACGTTCTGAGATGCTCTCATTTCCTTACAGGTATTTCATGTGGTTGAAAGAAAATATCCATTTTTGTCGCATTTATACTATCCAACACAGCTGCTACATCAGTCAGCTTAGTAGTGGGTGGTACAATCACCTTTTTTAAAGCTTCTTGGAGCATTCCATGGTATGTAGGCGAAGTTTGTATTAAATCCCAAAGATAGATCTTAGCTCGAGTAGCCCGGAGCTGCTCGACAAGATCATATTCTTGACCACTTTTATGAGTAAGATGAGGTGGTGAAGGGAGCATAGGTTGAGAACATGGAAGAGAGATAGGCACATACGGTGCTTGCTTACTTTGCTTGTTATTATGGGTGTTGTATGTGTGAGCAATCATATTGTGGTGTGGTTGTTGTAACACATTTTGAACATCTTGACTCGTTTGAGAAATTTGTTGTGCATATTTGTAGATGTAATCCTCAGGTCAAGGTGGTCCTTGAACTGTTATAACTGGTTTTAAGAAATAAGGTGCACTAGGTGGCCCCGCAAAACCATCTTAGGAATATTGTTACAAAGTCTATCAGTGAATATTGAATTAACATTGTTTTCCTCTTGATTATACCCAACATCTATCCCTAAATGTTTTAAGGTGAGGGACCTTTTCTCATCCACTAATGCTACATCTTGGCCAAGGAGAGCATTGGGATGAGAGAAAAGCATGGTATTGTTAGGAAGAATAAAGTTATCCATAGTATTCTCATCGAAGGTTCTTGAGTTTTCAATCAAAGGTGTAAGATCTAATGTATTTTCATGCACCATATGATTATTAGTTGAATATTCTTTTTCTACCCATGAATAATCCTTCTTGAGAGGGAGCCCTTTATCCACTGATGTTTCATTTTCCAAAGAGGTTAGGGTAATGTTTAGGAATGTGTTAATGATTTCATCCTCTTGTGCTAGTATATCCTCATAGGAGGGATCATTTTTTATGTATTCATCACATGTTTTAGCTATGAATTCCAAAGCGGTATAATGAATTTCACACTCATCATTCTCAATGTGTTATGTCAGATCATCTACTACCGAAGGTTTGTATCCATGAGAGATGTAAAGTTGTTAAAATTAGATACATAGTAGAGGATTTCAAATGAAGAGAAATTAAATATTTCCTTGTGATACATATCTTGTATATAAGTGAGAACATGAGGATTCATAATAATGAATTTGTAGAAATTCTCAAAGTTTTTGATGTATGCATGTAAAGATACCAAAGAGCGATGAGATGAAGAGGCCATAATAAAATGTCTTGTAATATCATTTTCCAATGCAAAGTTATCAAATTTATGTTTTCAAATCAATTTAAAATCATATTTTAAAATTTTTTCAAAACTTATGCAAGGAATAGGTGCAAAACTATATGTGAAAATGACCTAAAATGCTTGATTTTTCAACTTTTTCCAATGCAAATAAATGAAAGCCAAGGTGTTGTGAAGAGTTTAAAGAGGGAAACCAAAGGATATTCCTAATAATAGTCTAATTATGCAAAATTATCATCCATAACATGCTTGTAATGCAAATTTAAAGAGTCGATAAGCCAAAACCTAGTGAAAATGTGCTAAAATATGCAATTTTTCACCAATTCTCAATGCAAATGAGTAAAAGAAGGAGTGTTGTGTGGAAAATTGTGATGGAAACCAGATTATAACAGTAATAGAAACCATATAATTCTATAAAATTTGTCACAACATGCCTATAGTGCCAAGCTAAGTCAAACCCTAGTGAAAATATAGCTGAAATATGCAAATTTTCACAAATTTTCAATACAAATGCATAGAAGAAAGGGTGTTGTAAGAAATTTGAGAAGGGGAATTGAATAATAAGTCTAATATAAGTCCAATAAATTCACAAGATTCTTTACAACACACCTATAATGCAATCCAATATGTAAAATAAGCCAAGATTTAGTAAGAATTGCTAGTTTTTGTCGAAATTGAATATTTGTAAATGCAAACCTTTGAAATGTAAATGAAAAAACACAGTAAGATGCAAAACTGCATGCAAAATCAAATTTTAATGAGTAACTAAGATAAGTAGTAAAATCTGAAAACAAGATTTTAGCTACAAACCCTAGTTTTTGAAATTACTAGGTTATAGGAAAAATTCAAAATTTTGAGCAAACCCTAGCAATCTTAATATGAAAAATATAATGCAAACGAGTAAAATATTATGAATTTATGTAATTTATCAGATCTAATTAAAAATCATAAATTAAATTAAATTAAATGAAAATTAATTCAAATTATTTGAAAATCAAGCCAAAAATGCCAATTTTTTTCAAATTTTTTATTTTTTTTGTAATTTTTCAAATGTAATAGGATGAATGAATGTAAATATATCAAAAAACACTCAGCAAGGTTCAAAAATTTAGAAAACATGGGTTCACCAAAAAAATTTGTGGTAAAATAAGAAAGAGGTTGGTTTTAGGGGTTTATGTGGAATCCTCCTTTCACACCAAGCATTCCAAGGGCATATCAACTGAGCTGATTCTTCACTAAGTGGACACAATCACCTATTGCATTGGGCTACCACAATGTTTACTATGGAAACTCAGATTTTATCAAACAATGTCTCTTTCTAATGCTTTTGATGTTCTTAAAACCCTAATTTAAGCAAAATAGTAAGTAAATTGATGAATGACGACAAATGCTCTTAAGAGAAGGTGAAGGGCTAAAACCTTAACTCACTATTTTTCAAAGTTTGGAAGGTGAAAAAGTTAGGGACACAGGGACTAGCACCCAAGTCCAAGGTACATGTTTCTTTATGGATTCTAGATCTCCTTCCGACACTGATCTTCACTGTATCTTTCGTTTCTATCTCTGAAAAGGTGGAGGACAATGGTGGGAGCACCCAAGTCCAATGCCAGTCAATCTTTGGGGTACAAGAAGCTCTTTGGATGTTGATTACCACTATTCAGTATGTTTCTACATCTACTGTTGAAATTAGGGTAGACAACTGAGAGGGGGCTAAATCAGTTGTCACAAATCTTTATCTTTTACTGCATTTAATCTTCTTTATCACTTATAAACAGATTAATGATATAACCATGAAAGCATGAATTAACAACACAAGAGCAGATACATAATCAACACACATAACACTAGGATTTTTACGTGGAAACCCGGTTAAGGGAAAAACCACAATGGGGGTTAACCCACAAGATTTATTCTCTGTTAAAAGAATAGAAAAATAGGAAGGTACTTGCCTTCAGGCGCACTACCTAGAGCTCACTACTTAAAGGAGGCTCACTGCTCAAAGGAGGCTCACTACCTACAAGAACATTCACAATGTTAACACTAAAAGGTTGAACTGAGAAACAACATCTTCTTCATGCAAGGTTTAGTTCCATTGAAGCGTACAACACCTTTGCTCTGCCCCCACTTACCTCCTCGTTACATCCGTATCTTCACTCTCCATGACACATTTCCACGACTTCACAACACTTATTTATACATGTCATCGACTTTGGAATGAACACCAAAGTCAGCCTTATAATCATTTATCTGGAACATTCTCCAAGATAGGCATTACAAGCAATTACAATCACAAGACTTAAAATGCTTCATGCGAACCATTACACTATCGGCCAAACAAAGCTAGGACTCAAATCTTTCTTGAACAACATGTCACGCTCCATAGAACTCTTCTTAGATCATCCACAACATGCGCCAAGCATTCGGTCAGCCAAGACTAGAAAGAACAATAGCACCCAAGGAGAAATCTTCAACCACAAGCTCAATCCTCAATGCGGACCACCAACATAATAGGCACATGATCCAGAGACCACCACAAGCACAATGAAATCAACAAGAACAACCGCATCACCTCAAATCACGAGAAACACTTGCATCTTCATTCGAGAACTTAAGAACACTAATTGTCATGACCGTCACACTAGAAAGATTACTTGTGAACCTCCAAACCATGAACCACTTGAGTTGAGGATACACACCAACATCCCCAACTACCTCTAGAACCGCAGACCATAATGTTCCAATGCGGAGCAATTCAGACCAAATTCCTATCACTCTATTACTTCTGAACAACTGCAAAACCTGGTTCTACTCAGATGGCCATAACTTCACCAATCCTCCATGCGGACCTCTCAAATCTTGACTGGAGCAATTTTAGACATTCCTCTACACAACCCTTTGGTCCACAGACTCTAATCTTTGTCTTACTGGAAATGCTGAGCAATCTACTTTACTAAACTACACTGTCTTTACTGTCTCTGACAAAGAGATATGTAGACATCAATGACAACACATCATAGGAACATATTTGCAACAATCTCCCCCTTTGTCATTGATGGCAACATATGATGTAAAAAATTGATTCAACCATCAAGACAAGAACTTCTCCCCCTTTCTCTTATCGCACCTGCAACTGCTTTCTTCATTGCTCCCCCTTTCACCAGCAACTACTCACTTCCATCCAAGTTTTTCACATGACTTCTCTCCCCCTTTGACATCAATGGCAAAGGGCACATATTTGCAATCATCTCTCACCCTTTTTGTTTCTTAGACAAGACCAAACTGAACTTAGAACATTCTGACTACTCGACCTGAGTAGCATCCCCTTAACACCAATCCGGATCACAAGATATGACTATGAGTTCCACAAGACTGATGCACACTAGTCCACCTTAGTTCTAAATGGGAGGGGTAATCACCCCTAGCTTCCCTCTGAGATACTCAAAAGTGTCCTTAGGTAGAGGCTTAGTGAAGAAATCCACATTCTGATCCTTTGAAGGAACAAACTCCAATTTGACTTCATTCTCATTTACCTTCTCTCTCAAAAAGTGAAACTTGATGGATATGTGCTTTGTCTTTGAATGCAACACCAGATTCTTTGAGATGTTTATTGCACTTGAATTATCACAGAAGATTGTAATAGGCTCTTCAAACACAATTCTGATATCCTTCAACATTTGCTACATCCATAAAACTTGAGTACAATTGATTGCTGCTGCTATATACTCTGCCTCTGCAATAGACAAAGATATTGCTTCCTTCTTTTTGTCAACCAAGAAACCAATCTCTTTCCTAAGAAAAATGCACCACTACTAGTACTCTTCCTATCATCCACATCTCCTGCCCAATCAACATTTGTATATGCATGAAGAGTGAAATCATCATCCTTAGGATACCATAAGCCATAATCAGATGTTCCCTTCAGATATCTAAAAATTCTTTTGACTGCTACAACATGAGATTCTCTAGGATCAGCTTGAAAGCTAGCAACAAGGCCAACTGTATTCATAATATCAGGTCTGGCATGAGTCAGATAAAGCAGTCCTCCAATCATTGATCTATACCTTTTCTGGTATGCCTTAGGGGAATCATCATCTTTACTCAACTTGCATTCTGTTATCATAGGAGTACTCACTAGTTTTGAATCCTCCTTTCCAAACTTTTTCAACAACTCTTTTACATACTTAGACTGAGATATGAAGATGCCCTTATCTGACTAAATGATTTGCAGACCCAAGAAGAAATTTATTTCACCAAGCATGGACATCTCAAATTCTCTTTGCATCTAATCAGCAATTTTTTTACACATTCTCTCATTTCCACCAAAGATGATATCATCAACAAATACCTCAATAATCAAGATGTGTTCATGATCAATTTTGAAATAAAGATTGCTATCAATTGTGCCTTTGCTAAAACCTAACTTTTGTAGATACTTATCTAATCTTCCATACTAGGCTCTTGGGGCTTGTTTGAGTCCATACAATGCTTTCCTCAATCTACAGACCATATTTCCTTGATCAGACAACTAGAATGTAGACTTTTTCTTTCAATTCTCCATTTAGGAATGTTGACTTGACATCCATCTGGTAAACTTTGAAATCTTTGTAAGTAGAAAAGGCAAGAAATAATCTGACTGCTTCGATTCTTTCCACTGGAGAAAATGTTTCTTCAAAATCAATTCCCTCTACCTGAGAATATCCTTTACACACCAATCTATTGGAGTCTAGGACAACACTAAGAGGGGGGATGAATCAGTGTTATATTAGTTTTCAAATCTTTTACAACTTTTTGCAAACTTTATCTTACAGGACAAATAGAGAGGAATACATTAATGATTTGTTAAGCTCATATGCACAAGACTAATAATGAAGGATGTGAATAAAACTTAATAAGAAAAGTACTAATATACACACATACATATGAAGACAACATGAAACATGACACATGCTTTTCACGAGTCGAAAACCCTTCAGGGGTAGAAAAACCACTCAAAACTACCTCACTGGCTTAAGCAAAAACCTCACTAGTTGCAATGTTTAGAAGCATCAACTTCAAGGAGTACCAACCCTTAATACATACAAACAGGTCTCACTAACCATACAAGCCTCACTGGATACAATGTTTAGAAGCACCAACTTCAAGGAGCACCAACCCCTAATACATACAAACTCAAGATTAAAACAAAGAATTTAGAGGGTTTCTCTGTTTCAATACAAATTGCTTCTTCTTTCACATGTGTTTGTCATATCACCATACTTCTCATCAACTCAAATCACATACAAAACTTATCATCTAAATTTTCTCTTCAAGAGGATATTCAAAATATATTCAACCCCGTATGCTGATCCACACAACAACTTCAATGTTCCTACAAAACCATTATATACAAGATGACTTTTCATATTTTGTCTTCTCTCCACAATTATTTCAATCCTTGATATTCTTGCATGTACAAATATGGTCTCTTCAAATTCTCTGCCCTACAAATCAATTTCACTGTGCATGAAACCTTTCATATTCTGGAAAAAAAATTCAATCACCTACAACATAAAAATTCATTTGCATAATAAATAAAAAATCTGCAATATATCATTTACTTTTCTTCTTTTCCTCTCTGCAATGTCCCTTCAATTTCCCCATCTGTGCAAAAACCATCTTCAAACAAAAAATTCTTCTTTTCTGAGATATAATTTTTCATCTTCATAAAAAATTGAAGATCCTTTCATCTTCTCAAACAAAATCTCTTTCATATTTTTATTTTTAAAAAAATCATTTTCTTCAAACCCTTCATCTTCTTCACCAAGAACCTGCAACTTGCAATTTTTGTAAAGAACCTGCAATAAGATTATAAACAAAACTCTTGATATTCAAAAACTCTTGATATTTCCATCATTTGATAATTTCTTCTCAAAAAATAATCAATCAAAATTCTCTTAATGGTTCTGCCCTCTCATCCTCTTCTTACAAAATCTTATCACAAAAAAACTTCTTATGTAGAAACTCCTTATACACAATTAAAACTCCTCTTTACATAGAAACTTCCTTATTAAAAATAAAGCTTCCTTCATAATAGCTCCTTGATCACTAAGGCATCCTTAAAAATTGCTTTTAAAAACTCTTCAAAAACTACCTTTTATACTGGCTAAAAATAGCCTTTAGTAAATCTTATCTGCAGTCTACACAGAAAAGATGTTCACAGGGACATCAATGTATGGTCTCGAAGAAGGTAGTTGATATTTAAATAACATCCATTGATATTATATTTCGCTCTCACTTTGCTTTTAAACACAACCTAAGATTTTTCATTTCACGCCCCGTGCTCAATGAGTGACCGATGATGTTGGTTATACAAGGTAAAGTGGCCGGTTCAATCATGACTTAAAACCCCTCTAGAAGGTAAACCTTTAAGTTACAACCTATAATCGGCAGTCACCTTCTAAACACAAATAAAGTGCACGAGATAGGTGACGGTTAGGTTTTCAAAGGCTGCTAAGGGTTTAGATGAATAAACCTTAAATTTGCATCCCTTCCATTATACCAAAGATGACTCCTACGAATCACAATTACCACTGAGCTTAAACCACAAAAGTTTAGTGATAATTGATAACATTGTCAACTATGAGACCAACATCCTCCTGTCATGAAAGACAAACCATCTTTTGTGCCTTAGACAACATGAAGACCATACATGATGCCATGTTGCAAAGAATGCCACTGAGATCAAATGAAAACCATGAAGATCATGCCACAATATACCATGAAGAACATGCTACTGTAAACCATTACTTGAAAGCAACTGAGATCAAATAAAGACCATGCCACAACTGTCACTATGAAGACCATATCACTGTATGTTACTTATAAGAGACTATGATATCACATGTCATAAGTCATAAAAAGAAGACATCAGATCTAAGATAAAGTTATTAGAGATCAAAGCAATGCCTTTATATCATGCTAACAATTGTATTGTAACAAATGTCATGAGATGAGCACATCATAAGAAGACCAATATGCCAAACAAGAACAACTATCTCCAACACTAACAAGTTAGCATTACAAACAATATATTGTCTCTACATTAAACCTCTATCACCTAAACCAACCTTGAAGATCTATGCACAAGATCAACCACAACTTTATCAAGTATCAAACAATCTGCATCCCTAAAATATTCTCTGTAAGTACCACTAATCAGACAAGTCCTGAAGAACCATAAATCATATGAAATATGAACAAACATCAAGCATGTTCACAAAGTAAACATTTGTAAACTCCAATAACATGACATCCTAAAATCCTCCGAAGACATCTCAACATGATGAACACCATGAAGCAACTCCACCAAGAATCCTTTTTGACATCAATGACAACCTAACACCATCACAATCTTGCTTTGTTTCTCACAACTTCACCATCTTCATTCAATTTGTTCCGGAAGACCCATTTAGTTCCAATTACATTTTTGTTTTCAAGTCTAGGAATAAGATCCCAAGTATGATTCTTTTCAATTGGCATTAATTCTTCTTCCATTGTTTTTACCCAACTTTCATTATTACAAGCTTCATTAACTGATTTTGGTTCAATCTTTGAAATCAAACAATACTCCTCTTGTTCTTCAGCAATTTTTCCTCTAGTTTGAACACCTTTATTTTTCTCCTATGATATGATCTTCAAAATGATTCAACCTTACATACCTGGGAGTTTTGGGATTATCTTAAACTTCTAATTCTTGAACTTGTTCCTCAGCATTTGCATTGGCTTCTTGAGTCACTGGATTCTCTAGAGCAATCTGAATCTGGGTTTGAGGACTTTCATTTTGATCATCTGATTCATATCCACAAGACTTGGAAGGTCTCTCCTTACTTTCTTCAACCTTGACATTAGCACTTTCAACAATCCTTTTCAATCTCTTGTTAAAGCACCAATATGCCTTGCTTTGGTTATAATAACCCAGAAATATTTCCTTCATCACACCTTGCATCAAACTTGCCTAGATCTTCATCTCTTTTGATATAGCATTTACTACCAAAAACTATAAAGTATTTCACAATAGGAGCATTACCAAACTACAGTTCATAAAGAGTTTTACCAATATTACCTTTGATCTGCACCCGTTTAAGAGTGTAGACAACAGTACTCATAACCTCTCTCCAATAGGCATGTGGAACATTTTCTTCCATCATCATGGTTTTAGAAGCCTCTTGAATACCCTGGTTCTTTCTTTCCACAACTCCATTCTGCTGAAGAGTCCTAGGAGTAGATAGTTGTCTTCTTAGTCCATGCTTTTCACAAAATGCATTAAACTCACCGGAGGTAAACTCTCCACCTCTATCAAATCTTAGACACTTTATCTTCACACCAATGTTATTGTCCACCCTAGCCTTGAACACCTTGAATCTATCAAGAGCCTCTTATTTCTCTCTCAAGAAAGTGACCCACATCATCTGGGAGTAATCATCAATCAACAACATAAAGTATATGTCTCCTTGCAAACTCCTAACTATGGCAAGACCACACAAATCAGTGTGGACAATTTCCAACAATCCACTTGAAAATTGTTCTTTACTTTTGAATGTAGTTCTCCTCTATTTGCCCAATTGACATTCCTTACACTTGCTATTAACAAGTTTTACAAGCTTTGGAAGATCTCTCACAGCCTAAGTAGTACTTATCTTGACAATATTATCAAAGTTTACATGACACATTCTCCTATGCCATAACCAACTCTAATCAATTTGAACAATCAAACAACTTTTGCCAGTACCACTTAAATGAAAGATATTACCTCTAGTCTGTGTACCAGTTGCAATCTTAGTTCTAGAGCTTTCCAAGATTCTACATTTTCCATCCTTGAATCGGAGATCATACCCTTTATCAACCAACTGTCCAACACTAAGAAGATTATGCTTCAACCCTTCTACATACAAAACATCATTAGTGTTATTCTTACCATCAAGAGAGATGGATCCTCTGCCACAGATTCTACCAGTTGAATTATCTCCAAACTTCACAATTCCACCTTCATACCTTTCCATACTTACAAACTTACTCTTATCAACTGTCATATGATAACATCCACTGTCAATCACCCATTCATCATTTTCTTCAACCTGAGCAGCCAAGGCACTTTCCACATTCAAACAGCTAGTAGATTCAGTAGGCACCAGATCTTTTTCTTTGATAGCAATGAACACCCATTCATTTCCAGAGGTACTTCCCATATTAGATTCTTCATCTGTGACTCCTTCCTCATCAGCTTCTTGGACATAGTAGCATATCTTTTGAACCCTATCTCTATTAGGGTTTGGCTTTGAAACCCTCTCTGGACATCTTGAAGCAAAATGACCAATCTTATTGCAAGAAAAACATTTGAAAGGCAACTTTCCTTCATACTTACTGGATCCTCTTGGTAATCTTTTGGTAATAAGGGCTTCAAGTTCTTCAAGCTCTGATTCATCTTCTTCAAGTTCCTTCCTTGCCTTCTCATATCTGGTTAGTCTTCTTGAAGAGCTTTCACCTGGAACAAATCTTTGCTTCCCAGAAACACTATCCTTAAAAGCAGATTTTGATTTAGGAAGAGAATCACCAAACTCACTCATATCAAATGCTGAAAGCTTGCCAACCAACTGATCCCTTGTAACAGTTGTCACAGTCCTGATCTCCTCAATAGCAGCAACTTTAAGCTTGTATGAAGTAGGTAAGGATCTAAGTACCTTGGCAACAATCTCTAATTCTTCCAATATTCCACTAGCAATCCTAATATTGCTCACAAGTTCATTCACCTTCTGTATATAGGAAGTGATGTTTTCATCTTCACTCATCCTCAAACATTCGTATCTACCCTTCAGGCTCTATAACTTGGCACATTTGCCATATGCATCACCTTCATACAAAGTTTCCAACTTCTTCTAGATTTCATGAGCAGTTTGCAATTCCAAGACATTTGTCATTTCTGTATTAGTCAGGGCACTCAACAATGCTTCCTTAGCCTAAATGTTGTACTCAGCTTCTTTGATTTGATTTGGAGTTGTAGGACCATTCTGCGGAGGAATATACTTAATCTTAGTTATCAACCAATAACGATTGCCCATGCATTGCAAATGACACTCCATGCGATTCTTCCAAAGAGAGTAGTTTGTTCCATCAAATCTTGGACTATCCTTCTTGTATGTCGACATCCTAGATCTCCTCACGTGGTCAAGCTTCTTTTAGAGGAACCGGCTCTAATACCAATTGTTGAAATTAGGGCAGACAACTAAGAGGTGGGGTGAATTAGTTGTCACAAATCTTTATCTTTTACTACATTTAATCTTCTTTATCACTTATAAACATATTAATGATATAACCATGAAAGCATGAATCAACAACACAAGAGCAGATAGATAATCAACACACATAACACCAGGATTTTTATGTGGAAACCCGATTAAGGGAAAAACCATGGTGGGGGTTAACCCACAAGATTTATTCTCTGTTAAAAGAATAGAAAAATGGGAAGGCACTTGCCTTCAAGTGCACTACTCAGAGCTCACTGCTCAAAGGAGGCTCACTGCCTACAAGAACATTCACAATGTTAACACTGAAAGGTTGAACTAAGAAACATCTTCTTCATGCAAGGTTTGGTTCCATTGAAGTGCACAACACCTCTTCTTTGTCCCCACTCACTTCCCCACTACATCCATATCTTCGCTCTCCACAACACATTTCCACGACTTCTCAACACTTATTTATACATATCATCGACTTTGGAATGAACATCAAAGTTGGCCTTACAATCATTTATCTGGAACATTCTCCAAGATACATTATCGGCCAAACAAAGCTAGGACTCAAATCTTTCTTGAACAACATGCCACGCTCCATAGAACTCTTCTTAGATCATCCACAACATGCGCCAAGCATTCGGTCAGCCAAGACTAGAAAGAACAACAGCACCCAAGGAGAAATCTTCAACCACAAGCTCAATCCTCAATGCGGACCACCAACACAATAGGCACACAATCCAAAGACCACCAAAAGCACAATGAAATCAACAAGAATGACTGCATCACCTCAAATCACTAGAAACACTTGAATCTTCATCCAGGAACTTAAGAACACTAACCGTCATGACTGTCACACTAGAAAGATTGCTTGCAGACCTCCAAACCACAAACCACTTGAGTTGAGGATACACATCAACATCCCAAACATACCTCTAGAACTGCAGACCATAATATTCTAATGTGGAGCAATCCGGACCAAATTCATGTCACTTTGTTACTTTTGAACAACTGCAAAACCCGGTTCTACTTAGATGGCCATAACTTCACCAATCCTCTATGCGGACCTCTCAAATCTTTCTTGGAGCAACTTTAGACAATCCTCTCCACAACCCTTTGGTCTGCAAACTCTGATCTTCATCTTACTGGAAATGCTAAGCAATCTACTTTACTGAACTGCATTATCTTCATTGTCTCTGACAAAGAGATATGTTGACATCAATGACAACACATCATAGGCACATATTTGCAACATCTACAACTTTGAAGGACATCGGTGCTAGCGCCTATGTCTTGAAAAAGTTCCAATGTCCTACTTTCTTTCAGATCCCAAATCCTTGTTGTCTGCCAACCTCCTCTACAACTCCACTCCGTCCAGATGTGACACTTGTAACATACAATCACAAGGAGTGTGGGAGAGGGTTGTGGTGTTTAGAGGCTTGCCTCAGTCAAGCCCCAAAGAGACATTCAAGTCTTCTAAACACTGTTGTTAGAGAGTGCGTATCCTAGTGGGATAGAGGAAAAATCCAAATAATAAATGATACAAACATAAATAAATGTCACCTTGTAGTGTAGATCTCACATGAAGGCTCTTAAATCACATTAGAAGATGATATCAAATCTGCAATCACAAACACAATAACAATACTCTGCTCTGCAATATGAATATCTTGAATGCTTTCAAATCACAAGTATGCCTAAAGTTCATAATCATTTTCTCGTTTCCAAATGAAACACTAAACATGCTTATATATTCAACTACAAAGATTCCCACTAAGAATTTCATAATTCAAACTTATGACGTCAGCCTAGAACCCAAATAACGGTCACAAAACTGACATAAAAGGTTAGGGCAGACCCAAAACAGGGTTGGACTAGGGTGCTAGTACCCAAGTCCACCCCCTTGTTTCTGTTATGTGATCATTAAATTAGCACCCCCTAGGTCCTATTTGTCACAAGACCCAAGGGTTTTCTCATCAGGAGTCCAAATTAACATGCAAGATGCTTAAATCACATTCTAAAGACCCAGGAGCTAAACCTTAAGAGGGAAAAGCCCCCAAGGGGACATTTTACAGTTTCATCAATACTCTCTTAAACATAAGAGACTCTCCTTCTTCAATCTCTTCAGCCTTTGGTGATGTTACACTTTCTTTATCCTCTTGCACCATATGATTTATGGTTGTACTTCTTTTACTATTCCCCTGCTGTATTTTTTGACATTCATGGGCTCTATATGTCTAGTTTCTCCACACTGAAAGCATTTCCCAAGGAATCCCTTGCCACTGCTACCAGGTCCTCCCATAGGGTTTTCTCTTCCTCTCATTTCCTGACTTGTACCCTTATTCCCTTTTGAACTTGCTTCTTCATGAGTCTGCTTACCCTTGTTGTTTTATTGTCATCTTCCGGTTGAGTACTTTCCTCTTCCCCTTACATTACTTAGTTGCTTTCTTTCTATCTTCTCCTCTACTTTCAAAGCATATTGGTATGCCTCTTCCACTGTCGAAATCTTCAACATAATCATCTCATCTTGTATGTTAAATCTTAACTCATTGATATATCACACTACCTTCTCCCTGTTCATTTGATGATGTACAGATCTGATCACCATCTTATAGAATTCCTCAGTATGGTATTTGACACTCATCTCCCTTTTCCTCAAATTTTGAAATTTTCTGTACATCTCCAACTCATAATACCCAGGAATGAATTTTTCTTTCAACCGAGTAACCATTTGATTCCACCGAGTTATTCTCATGTCGTCATTTGCTACTATTTCCCTCTGTAACTCTCTCCACCAAAGGGCAGCATGTCCTCTCATCTTTGTTTGTGCTGAGGGTCATGAATGTTTTCATATTCAAAGTTATCCTCTAATTCTCCTATCCAATCTATCAATTCCTCAGGATTTAATGTTCCAGAAAAAGTAGAAATTTCAATTTTATTACCTCCAATTATGGCTAGTGCTCTCAAAAATTATTCTTCTCTAGCATCTTGTGGTTGTCTATTTTCTCTCTCTCATCCATCATCTACAATCTCTTCCTCATCATCATCAGTATGATCTTCCACATGATCTGGGTTTTCTTTTAATCCAGCAACCAAGTTTCTTATTTCATTCCACATCTCAACTCGAAATTATTTGAATATCTCTTCCATTTGGGGAACTCTTCTTCTCAAGGGCATCTTCTCATAATAAAACTTTCATTTCTATACACACAAGTGCAAATTGCCTCACGGTTGGCGATATGTTTATAAGACTCCACCCTCAGGTCCCAGTGCAGACTACCTCACATTTAGTGCTCTATCCACACACTCAAGATATTGGCTCTGATACCATTTGATGCAGATCAAGGTCTAGGGTTCTTGTTGGAATACTAAACCAGGTAGCCAAAAATCATAGACAATAATCTAGAACTTTATTTATTATTTGGAATCACACATTACAACAAGAGTCCAATGACATTATAGATTTACATGCACACATGCCATGGTACCAAGCCTTTCAAACAAACACCCACAACCTCTAGTTTTAGACTCTGAAACTTCACAAAAGATGGCCCCAAAACACCTGATCGAGATGATTTACCAAACTTACTCCTACAATAACTTACTCTCGGCGTAACTTCCTTTGAAAGCATAAAACATTCCTTAGATAGGAAACAGAGGCGGTTAATAGCATAAAGGTGGTTAATAGCATAGAGGCGGTTAATAGCATAGAGGCGGTTAAATAAAGGCAGTTAATATGCTAGTTGTCATGTCCCCTTTGTAGGAAAATTAAATTGGTGAGATTATTAGTCCATCATTCCTATTTTCCCATGGACTAATATATTTAATGAGGGAAGATATTTGATTTAATATTTTATTGTGCATCTGGAAATTATGGACATAATATTAATGTAAAACAATAAAATATTAAATATTATCATTTATTTGCACAAGTGGGGTTATGGAATATGGATAAGATGTTGTAATAGCTAGAATCCATTTTTAGAAGATTTTATGACAATTATGGAAAGATTCTATGACAACATCTATGATAGGTTGTGATAGTGGGAGTTATTTTCTATTTTTTTACAAGAATCTTGCGTGGGCTATTTTAGTGAGCATCTATGGAGGGATTTTGTTGGAAATTAAATTATTTTAATTTATTTTCCAAGAGAGGGGAATTTGGATTTGGAGCTATTATAAATATGCAATTATTTTCTTTCAGAAGGAGTTTTGGATCATTTTACAATTAAATTTTCTGAATTTGAGCATTTGCGCTTGATTCTTCTTTAATGGATGAAAACCCATTGGAGGTGTAGGCTTGTGAAAAAAAACCCATGAGTTACAGGTGGCTAGAGGATGAAAACCCTTTTCTCACAAAGAGAAATTCCATCCAGGGATTGCGTTGGACTTGAAGGTGTTGGCAAATTTCAACAGTTTCTAGTGTTTGGCTTGCAAGTTGTGTTTGTTGTAGTTTTGTGTTTCCAAATGTGTTGTTTGGTTCTTCTGTTGTGTTTCATATTTGTTTCTATTTTTTTTTTCTATTTTTCATCCATTCCAAGTGCTAGAGATCAATCCTTGGACGTTTGGGAGGTGTTGTGGTGATTTTGGCAGTTTTTTAGTGATTTACATAGTGTGTTTTTAGCATTGTTTGGTGTAGTTTGTTGTGGATCTTGAAAATTTGTGTTGCAGAAGTTTGATGCTATTATTATTAGTGTATCAGATATGATTATATGTTATTTATATCAGAAAAATCAATGAATACATTTTGTGGAGTTTACAACTTAATTTGTGTTGTTTATGTGTATGACTAGTTAGATAGTCTTAGTGAATTTGACGTATTTTTGGTGGAGTTTATTAAAATCATTTCTAGATCTGATTTAAATTATAAAATATTAGTTTGGATCATTACAGTGTTATCAGAGAAAGGATCTTGCCAACTTGTAGGGTAGAAAACTTATTTTTATACAAAAAGATGAAGACATTTGAAGAATCTATGATGGAAATGTTTCAAGAATTTCAAAAATATTAGGACCTACTAAAATGGATGAAGGATCAGAGACAAAGAAAATGATTTTGAAGAAAGATCCAATGAATTTTGATGATACTTTAGATAAAGTATCAGAGGAAGGATCAGAAGATGCTAAGGAGCATTCAAAACAAAGAAAATATTCTTGCAAGAAGAACAAAAGGAAGAAAGAGTTGAACTCGAGACACTTCAAGCCATAAAGGTTGAAGGTAAATATTCTTTAATTAAAGAAAATATTTCAGTGATTACTAGTGAGCTCCCAATTCAGGAAAATATTAATTTTGATGAAGTTAAAGTGAAATTAGTCTTGCATGTTGGAGATAAAGATTTAATAATGGAAGAAAAGGTTCAAAAAATTACTATTAGTGTCCAAGAGACACCTACATAAATTCTAAGTGTGGAAAAGAAGGAGCTAGTGCTAAGTGAGAATGGTCAACATAATAGCCATAATGTTGGAAATGATTTCATTAGGGATACTTTAGCTCAATCTTATTCTACTAATGATTTTCATTGTGAGAGTGATAATGTTGTTATGAGTTACTCAAATTCCAAATCAGCAAAGGAAGGTAAACTTTTTGACTGCTTCTTTGATTACAACTAGAGAAATAAGGATGTTGGTAGAAGGAAGGATTTATTGCATCATTTTGATATGATGTCATTACAATGTTTTTTCTAT
Organism: Cunninghamia lanceolata; assembly: GCA_027924645.1. Taxonomy (NCBI): domain Eukaryota; kingdom Viridiplantae; phylum Streptophyta; class Pinopsida; order Cupressales; family Cupressaceae; genus Cunninghamia; species Cunninghamia lanceolata. Next base: position 1,263,239 of record BSBN01001484.1, on the reverse strand, counting down.
CATGATAAGCATTATAACTATGATGAAAAGATGAAGGGTACAAAGTGGAAGGTGGATCCTTCCTCTCAACTTCAAAATTGCTCATCCATGATGGTGTGGGATCCTAGTGCTTTACCCAAAGAGCTACAAAAAGAAGATATTGAAAAGCAAATGAAGGCTGACATTTTTTATGGGATGAATCTCATATTTGCAGAAGTGTTTTCTAGTTCAAAATCACCAACATTCAACTGTATCAAAGTAGTGCAATAGAAGCATGATGGAGAATGCAATTTTAATTTGATACAACCACTAAGGAGATTAAAAATTGCAATAACAAAACATGGGGTATGTAATGCATTCTATTCTTTGAGTAATCAAATGGTTATGTGTGTACAATGGTTGCATTCCACAAGTGACTTTCTACATAATCATCATTTTAGAAAAATAAAGATTACATGTGAAGGGAAAGATAGGGTGTTTGGAGGTGGTCTAAATGAACAATGGAAGTAGACACATATATGAAGACTTCTTGCAAGGGACAAGTTTCATGGACAGTAAGAAGTTTGGTGATGGAGGATATGCATGTTATCTCATTTTATGGTAAGAACTGTAATCTTCATTTTGATATTCAAGTGTTTCCAAATCAACATAGAACAGTGTTTAGAAATATGTTCCCAGGATCACCCTTAGATAGAGGATTCCAACATGTCATAGAGTTGGAAACTAATTTGTACCAAGAATCTATGTGGGAGAATGATGTGGCATACTTTGGCCAAAACACTAGCGTTCAAGGCATTCAGGAGGATGCAACAAAAAAATCTTTGGAAGGGATTGAAAAGGTAAAACACTCATGTCATGTACTTTTCATTTTAGATTTCTCATACTCATTTGTGGAAGGATATGATGCTTCAAGGGAAGTTGATTGGGCCTCCTTAATGCAAATGTGAGACTCCATTCAAATTGAGAGCAAGAAGTTGACATTTGCTACAGTATGTGTTTATGAGGAGGAGTTTCAGGATGACTTTATTAAGGCGCATTCACATGAGAAAGTACAACAATGGAAGCAAATCAAGGGAAGTGGTAATGCTTTCAATTTCATGCATCTCAAGGGTTCATGTGAAATACTTTCAATCCAAACAAATAAAGAAGCTTCTACATGGATGGGAAGAGCACAAGAAGTTTTGGTTAAGCTCAAGAAGATAACCATCTCATGCTATGTACTTTTCATTTTAGATTTCTTACAAGCATTGTAGTTACATGATGTTGTAGGAAAGGGAGTTGTTATGTTTATAATTCAAAGGAGGAACTCCATAAAATTTTAAAGCATGAAGAACAAAGATTCAAGAAATGGTCTCAAGTTCTTCTCAAAACCACTTAGCTTGTTGAAGAAAAAAGTTTATGGGTTGCTGATTTTGAATAATTTTAGAGGCGTGCAGATGTTTATGAAGATATTTTCAGACCTCACATGGCTGCCTACTAATTTAAAATTAGTCATATTGATGATTATTACATAGGTTTGCCATTTTTGCAGTTGTTACATCATTTGCATGTTGCTGATTTTGATAATTTCAGTTATTCAAACAACTGTAGATTGATGTTTTTGGAGGAACTATCCTCACATGATGATGTTAGCAAAAGGTCCGCAATATTAGTGAAAAATAATCAATCCATCATAACACTAATTTGGAGGAGATTCGTGGAGGTTGTTTTGGTAGTGTAGTATGTGCATGTTGTTTGTAGGTTTCCATTGATGTTGTGTGAAGATTTGTGGGTGTTGTGTATTGGGGAGTGTGTTATTGTTGTAAATTAGTTTTATGCTACTGTAGATCATTTCATATTGTTATTTTCCCCATTCATAATAGTTTCAGAAGTTGTGAGTTTAATCCTTCAGATTGGAGCAGAACAATTTTGGCAGTACTGTGTGATTTGGAGTTTTTGTGAGTATTTGATGGGATTTATATGTTATGGGCATTATAACATGTTGCTTGCATGGTTGTATTTGAACATGTATGGTATTCTTTACCAAGAGATATAGAGTGATGAGTCATAGAAATGGGGTGACAAATTTGCGCTTGTAGATGGTCTCAGGAAAGACATAATCTTCATTTTAGATGTGTTGTTTGCAAATTTAGTTTTTAGAGAAATGTGGTGTATATGTTGTTGTTGTATGATGCTATATTCCACTCATTTTCTAAACTCTTATTGTTATAGATCATTCCATGAAGCTGAAAGTAACATCTCTCAAGTTGAGGTAAACTATGGGCCTATTGTTGTGTATTCTTGTAATGTATATTTCAATACTTTGGAGGTAAGAGAAGTAACTATTTATAAATTTGTTTTGGGGTGTTTTTAGTGGAGGGTTAATGTTTTCTTTAGTTTGAATCCTCCTTTCCAAAAAACATTCCAAGGGCTTTTCAACCGAGTACCTCACCTATCAAGAGGAGAATCAGCTATCAGATTTGAGTTGCCACTTGGTTTTCTATTGGGAAGTTCAGATGTGATCACACAAGTTTGCCAATTAATGCCTTTATGCCATTAAAACCCTAATTTAATAAAAATAGTAATCAAATCTGTGAATTATGACAAATGCTATAGGAAATAAGCAGAGGGCAGAGAACCTTAACTCACTTATTTTTGCAGTCAGAAAATGGAAAAATCTGGCACAATATTGATGGCACCCTAGTCCAATGCACAACTTTTTCCGCAAAGTCTCGATCTCCTTCCGACACTGATCTCTGCTATGTCTTCTATTTCCTGTGATCTAAAAATGGAGGACAAGGTTGATGGCGCCCTTGTCCCAAAAAGTTGAACAGTGTTTTCTTCTTTTTAGATCTGGAATCTTCAATGTCTGCCTTCCTACTCTGCAACTCCACTTTCTCCAGATCTGACACCTATAACTTGCAATCACAAGGAGTGTGGGAAGGGGTTGTGGTGTTTAGAGGCTTGCCTCAGTCAAGCCCCAGAGAGACATTCAAGTCTTCTAAACACTGTTGTCAGAGAGAGAGTGTGCCCTTCGAAGGCAAAGGCAAAAACCAAATGATAATGCTTGATAAAGCAAAATAAATGATACCTTGATGATGAAGCTCTCATGGAAGGAAGAAGCTCTTCAATGCCATGAGGAGAAGATGTAATCCAACCTGCAAACAAACACCATAATAATGCTATGCTATGCAACACAATGATAATCACAAGTATGCCAATAGCTCATAATCATAATCTGACATAATAATCTCCTAGATTGTAAATGATAACCTAAACATTCTTATATATGCAACTATTAAGATTCCTGCCAAGAAATTTGTATTTGAAACTTATGATGTCGGCCTGGAGACCAAATAACGGTCACAAAACTGACATTACAAATTAGGGCAAACCCAAAATAGTGTTGGACTAGGGTGCTAGTGCCCTTGTCCACCTCCTTGTCTTTGCTCAGTGATCATCAACATAGTCCCCCTAGGTCCTATTTGCCACAAGACCCATGGGTTTTCTCATTGGGAGTCTGATTTAACATGCAAAATGCTCTAAATGTAAATCTAAAGACCTGGGAGCTAAACCTTTAGGAAAAAGCCCCCAAGGGTACATTTTTCTGACATAACATTTAGTTCCCACTTTAATGTATGCATTAAACACAAGGCCAATACATGAATTAAAGTAGGTCAACAAACACAGCAAACATGCCAAGCATGGAGAGGACATGCCAAACACATTGAAGACAATGACAAACACACAAAACTTGGAGAAGACAGTTATAGGCATGTAAAACATGGAGAATACAACATTGAAGACACACAGAGCATAGAGATTATGATGAATGTAGTGATTATTTTCTTTTTGATTTTCCCATATGGGATGCAAAATGCAAGTACAAGGAAAGTAAACAAACAAATCCCAAAAAGTGTAGAGGAGTTGTTCACCACCACTCTTGCACCTTGAGAACAAACATGCCAAACAAATCCCAAAGTGTAGAGGAGCTCATCGCCACCGGTCTTGCACTTTGAGAACAAGCACACCACACACACACACGCTGAAGACACGAAGAAAACATGACAGACAAGCGATGGAGTGTTCCTATTGCTAGGCTCATCACCATCTCAGGCAAATTATAGGCACACACCAAAGATTGTGCTTCGCCACAACAACCACCAAAAACATGCTTAAGGGTTAAGTTGTTCACATAACCACTCCCCACCTCGCGATGAGGACTTTTGAAAATGACAGGATAATGCAATCTCTCCGAGGAATACACCATCCCCGTCTCACGATGAGGGCTTAAGATAAAAGGATATGTTTGATATCCCACCTCCACAGAGGGCTTAAATGATTTATTTGATTGATTTCAGATTGTTCAAACACACTATTAGTAATAATTTATGTTTGGGGTTTCAAGTCAGGTCTCTTCCCAAAAATCCAAAAATCCTGACACATTTTGGCCTCTGCAGTTATCAAAAATGCAAAAAATCAGTTGGTGCGGGTCAAAATATGCAGTGGCGGGTCAGGAATCTCCATCGGCCCCTAAAAAATTTTAAAAATGGGTCACATGCATTCCAGATGCTTATCGGGTCGTAGCTTCTATGTCTAAATGTTTCTAGGTGTGGCTGCGAGGGTTTCTTTCTGCCAGCGCCGTGGATCCTGCCAAGTGTTGGACTCTGCCCATGTTTCAAAAAGTTTCTTCTGAGTTTCTAAGTAGGGGTGAAGGATGCCACGTACCCCTTTTGGTTACTGCGGAAGCCAACAAGTGTCAGCTTCCGAGTTAGTTGCTTTTTTGTTTCTGAGTGTAGCGAAGCTTGAAGTGGGCCCCAGCATAAGTGTCAAGTGTGGCGAAAGGCACCAAGTGTCAAATGGTGGGGGCAGTTTCTATATGTTTCAACGAGTATGCCCAAGCACCATGTGTCCCTCGTAGTTGCTGCGGAGGCTGACAAGTGTCAGCTTCCGCATTGGTTTCCTTTTTGTTTCAAGGTTTGGCATGGAAAGTGGTGGGTCCCAGTGAAGTGTCTCAAGTGCCGCGGACAGCACCAAGTGTCTGCTTCCACGTAAGTTTCTGAATTGCTTCCTAATGTTTCTTCAGTGTTGTAGAGCCTGACATGTGTCAGCCCCCACGTGAGTTTCACAGTGTTTCAAATGTTTTAAGAGGTGGCCGCGGAGCTTGACAAGTGTCAGCTTCTGCGGACTCGGCCGTGTTTTCCTCATATGATGGCGAACGAGAGTTTGTGGGCCCCAATTTTAATGTGTCTCATGTTTCAAATGTCATGGGTTGCAACAAGTGTCACCTGCGGGGGCCACTTAAGTTTAAAGACACAGTATGTTTCGTAAGTGTTGCAAATGGTGCCAAGTGTCGGCATCCGCATGAGTCCCAATATTCTTTCAAATGTTTCTCAAGTGTAGCGCGGACAGCGCCAAGTGTCTGCTTCCATTGTGTTTCATGGAAGGGCCTTAATGTTTCAAAGGAGACTGCGGATACCGCCACCTGTCCCTTTTTGAAAGGCAAAATGAAGAAGCGGAAAGGTCAGTGATAGAGAGTCAAGGTGCCTACGTGGCATAGTATCATTGGCTGGTGACTTTTCAACAGTTTTTGAGGCCGTAGATTTCTGTGACTGAATATATCGACAGCCACATTTTGAACCTGCAGTGTCATGGGTTTCTTCGCGTTTGCAACTATTTTTGGCGGGAGAAACTCCAGAGGCGTGCCATTGCTACTTTCCAGGGGCTACAGGTTGTTGAAACATTAATGGCAGTTTTTGCAGAAGGCGTGGGTCGAATGAATAGCTCAACCACCTAAATTTATGAAGAAAGTCCCTTAGTGGCGGCCCTGATCCCGATCTCACCTGCTCCTTCCTCTTTGTCCCTCTGCTGCATTGATGATTTTGACCACCACTTTTCAGTGCATTGTATCTGGCAAATTTTTGGCCTCCCTTGTAATTAATTTGCTAGGTCCATTCTCTTGGTATTTAAGTAGACTGTGTGACCCATTTTGAGGTTGTTGAAGGCCTGGGCAATTTTTTGTGTAAATAATGAAGAATAGGGCATGATCTTGGCTGTTTTCTATCCCATTGTGGAGTTTATGAGTTGCAACATGAATGTAATTTGCACATATGTTCAGTTTCAGTGTTGATTTATATGAGAAATGCTTCATTGCATGTGTCTATCTACTTGTCTCCATTTGCTGCATGTTATTATCCTTCTTTTGAATCTGGTTGCTAAGGGTTTCATAGATTCTAGGGTACAGAGTTCTGTATCACATGTTTGATCTCTAACTTCCATTCAAGGAGTGGATTAAACTGTTTTAGGTCAATGCATGGAGAAGGTTGCATGTCAGCAGGGATATCTATAAGTAGAGGTAGTTAGATACCCATTCTTGGGTGATGTTTGTAAGGCAAGCATCAGTTCAAACCCCCTGAAACTTGAGTGAAAGTTGAAAACCATCTATTTTATACGTCTAGTTGACTCCTTGCCCAATGGATAGGCACCAGTCTGCTCCTGGGTTAGTAGTTATGAGCCAAAACCCCTTGTCTTGCATCCAGGACATTATGTCCACCCATTTCATCTCTTCCACCTGTTAGTTGTAGGAGTAGGATTAGGAACCCCCTGCATACTCTCATACTCAACCAGACAAATATGTCCAAGAATGTTGCCAACCTTGTGATCTATCATGCAGATCTTGGTCCACACATGAGAGTATTCTGCCTGTTGCTGTCAAGCTAAATCTTTCTGTCATTGAGCTAGTCAATGTTACATCTTTTGTCATAGGGACACCCCCCTTGGTGCAACAGAACTAGAAGTGAAGGGGAGGTAGCTCACACAACCTCCCATAATCTGTTGGCCAAATCAGCCTGTGCATTGGAGCTGGCAAACTCTCTACAGATTTGGAAACCAATAGATTTTGGTGACTCTAATGGGGAGAAGGAGAGTCAAGTGATTTGAAGGCTGGGAAATCTAGTTTCCAGTGAAGTTGTTGCAGTAAAATCAAGTAACCATATGGTGCTCTACTGGCGTGGTGAATCCAGAAAATACATGTGCCTTGTTGAATTTCTGTCCTCTCTGTGAGAGGTGGTGACTCTGTTGATTGAACCAATCAATGCTACAACATATTTCCAGGTATTTCATCTTTGCTTCAAAATGTTAAGTTTAGAATAGCAGGCCTAGTTGTGCTCTCAAAGGAGACCATTTTTTATTGAAAGGTATAAAGCCCTAAATTTCATAGGCATAGGTGGTTACCCAAATGTTATTCCCAATAAAATTAGAAAATGTTTGCCAAAATATAGTGGATTAGATTCTGAATCAGCAAACAAACATCTGCAAAGATTTTGTAATTTAATAGAAGATTATGAGATAGAGGATGAAGATGTAGTAATGAGACTCTTTGTTCAATCATTGGAAGATGATGCTAGGATATGGTTTTCAGACCTACCTGTTTGTTCAGTTTCTTCATGGATAGATTTAGAAGTTGCATTCCTAGGGTAGTTTGGTGAAAGATTTGATGTGGCCTCTCTGATCATACAGTTTATGAATATCCAAAGGGGAGATGAGGAATTAATTCCAGCCTTTAATCTTAGATTTATTAAGTTGCTCAGGCAAATTCTTGAATATATGAGACCCAATAATGCATTATGCTTGACAATTTATTTGGCTGCATTTGATGAAGAAATGAGTTATCTATTGAGAGATAAAGAACCAGTCACACTTCACCAAGCTTTCCAAGTTGCTATGGATATAGAAAACAATGAGAATTATGGAATGCCTATAGGTTTCATTGCTGCAAGTTGTAAAAATAGTTATCAAAGTGAATATATTTCATCTCTCCCAGTATGTGTATTGAAAGATGATTGTGTAGAGGGAAATATATTTCAGAATAATGTGTGTAGCCATGATGTTATACATGAAGGAAATGTTATAGAAAATGTAGGCACCTTCTATAATGATGTGAACAAAGATTTTTGTATGCCTCTAGAGGAAAGGCCTGCAGATGCAAGATGCTCTTCAAATGATGAAATGAAAGACATACATGAAGTTGCATCCTGCAGTGATAGGCATACCCCAGTTGTTCCTGATTATTTATATGAGGTGGATATGCAGAGCTTCACTCTGAATATAGAAAACATTGATTCAAAGGATGATAGTGAATGTATTAGTGATTGTCAGGATTCAGATGCATGTATGAGCCTTTCAGATGATGAAATATATTTGGATGCTGAATATGAGTGTTTCCTTGAAGTTCCTGACCATTTTCACAATGCAGAGGTTGAAAAATTTGCTTTTGGGTATCAGTGCATTGGTGAAGAGGAAAAGCAGGGTCACTATTCAGAGGTGAATGGGCAGATTGTAGATGTGTGTGCTCATATAGTTGGTGATAGTGTTGGTTGCATGGGTAACTACAAAGCTTTTGATGAAGGGCTGCACTCTGAGCTTTTTATGCCTTCTCTTGAGATATTTCAGGTGGACCTTAGTGACAAAACTATTGAGCACAATGATGATGAATATCTGTATGCTTATAAAGATAAATTTGATTATGAGATGTTGCTTGTGCCTGAATACTGCATGTTTGATACAGAGGAGCTCTTATTTTTTGAAGAAGGGCAAAATTCTGATGTGGATTCATTTGTTTCATGTGAGTCTATCATTTTTCCAAGCAACATCAGTGACTCATATGATGATGACATTCTACAACTTATGATAATGTATGCTGATGAAGCTAGTTGTAGAATTGTTAAAGAAAGAAAAATGGGCAATAGCACAAATAATTGCAAAGAGGGTTGCTGCAAGTGGTTAAATGCTTTTAGGCTTCATTTGAAGAAATCAAAAGAAAATCAGGTATTTGACAAAGGGAAATTATGGTTTTTCCTTTTTGGTGGCCCAGGGCCACCATGTTTATTTTGAAATAATGAGTTTGGTGATGCAGATTAGTGCAAGTTTGACTCTATGCCCAATGAATAAGGGACTGGTCTGCATCCCAGAGATATGAGGCTCTCGCTGCAGTCTTGCACCTGCACGTCCCTAATCAGAGCCACTGTTAGTAATAATTTATGTTTGGGGTTTCAAGTTAGGTCTCTTAACAAAAATCCAAAAATCCTGACACATTTTAGCCTCTGCAGTTATCAAAAATGCAAGAAATCAGTTGGTGCGGGTCAAAATATGTAGTGGCAGGTCAGGAATCTCCATCGGCCCCTAAAAAATGTTAAAAATGGGTCACATGCATTCCAAATTCTTATCAGGTCGCAGCTTCTGTGTCTAAATGTTTCTAGGTGTGGCTGTGAGGGTTTCTTTCTGCCAGCGCCGCGGATCCTGCCAAGTGTCAGACTCCGCCCATGTTTCAAAAAGTTTCTTCTGAGTTTCTAAGTAGGGGCGGAGGATGCCACGTACCCCTTTTGGTTGCTATGGAAGCCAACAAGCGTCGGCTTTCGAGTTAGTTTCTTTTTTGTTTCTGAGTGTAGCGAAGCTTGAAGTGGGCCCCAGCATAAGTGTCAAGTGTGGCGGAAGGTGCCAAGTGTCAAACGGTGGGGGCAGTTTCTATATGTTTCAACGAGTATGCGCAAGCGCCGTGTGTCCCTCGTAGTTGCTACGGAGGCTGACAAGTGTCAACTTCCGCGTTGGTTTCCTTTTTGTTTCAAGGTTTGGCATGGACAGTGGTGGGTCCCAGTGAAGTGTCTCAAGTGCAGCAGACAACACCAAGTGTCTGCTTCCGCATAAGTTTTCGAATTGCTTCCTAATGTTTCTTCAGTGTTGCAGAGCCTGACATGTGTTAGCCCCCGCGTGAGTTTCACAGTGTTTCAAATGTTTCAAGAGGTGGCCACGGAGCTTGACAAGTGTCAGCTTCCGCAGACTCGGCTGTGTTTTCCTCATACGATGGCGAGCGAGAGTTTGTGGGCCCCAGTTTTAATGTGTCTCATGTTTCAAATGCCGCAGGTTGCGACAAGTGTCACCTGCAGGGGCCACTTAAGTTTAAAGATAGTATGTTTCGTAAGTGTTGTGGATGGTGCCAAGTGTCGGCATCCGCGTGAGTCCCAATATTATTTCAAATGTTTCTCAAGTGTAGCGCAAACAACACCAAGTGTCTGCTTCCTCTGTGTTTCGTGGAAGGGCCTTAATGTTTCAAAGGAGACTGTGGATGCCACCACCTGTCCCTTTTTGAAAGGCAAAATGAAGAAGCAGAAAGGCAAAATGAAGAAGCGGAAAGGTCAGCGATAGAGAGTCAAGGTGCCTACATGGCACAGTATCATTGGTTGGTGACTTTTCAATAGTTTTTGAGGCCGTAGATTTTCGTGACTAGATATATCGACAGCCACATTTTGAACCTGCAGCGTCGTGGGTTTCTTCGCATTTGCAACTATTTTTGGCGGGAGAAACTCCAGAGGCGCGCCATTGCTACTTTCCAGGGGCTACAGGTTGTTGAAACATTAATGGCAGTTTTTGCAAAAGGCGTGGGTCGAATGAATAGCTCAACCACCTGAATTTATGAAGAAAGTCCCTTAGTGGCGGCCCTGATCCTGATCTCACCTACTCCTTCCTCTTTGTCCCTCTACTGCATTGATGATTTTGAGTGCCACTTTTCAGTGCATTGTATCTGGCGAATTTTTGGCCTCCCTTGTAATTAATTTGCTGGGTCCATTCTCTTGCTATTTAAGCACACTGTGTGACCCATTTTGAGGTTGTTGAAGACCTGGGCAATTTTTTTTGTAAATAATGAAGAACAAGGCATGATCTTGGCTGTTTTTTATCCCATTATGGAGTTTATAAGTTGCAACATGAATGTATTTTGCACATATGTTTAGTTTCAGTGTTGATTTATATGAGAAATGTTTCATTGCATGTGTCTATCTGCTTGTCTCCATTTGCTGCATGTTATTCTCCTTCTTTTGAATCTGGTTGCTAAGGGTTTCATAGATTCTAGGGTATAGGGTTCTGTATCACATGTTTGATCTCTAACTTCCATTCAAGGAGTGGATTAAACTATTTTAGGTCAATGCATGGAGAAGGTTGCATGTCAGCAGGGATATCTATAAGTAGAGGCAGTTAGATACCCATTCTTGGGTGATGTTTGTAAGGCAAGCATCAGTTCAAACCCCCTATAACTTGAGTGAAAGTTGCAAACCATCTATTGTATACGTCTAGGTGACTCCTTGCCCAATGGATAGACACCAGTCTGCTCCTGGGTTAGTAGTTATGAGCCAAAGCCCTTGTCTTGCATCTAGGACATTATGTCCACCTATTTCATCTCTTCCACCTATTAGTTGTAGGAGTAGGATTAGGAACCCCCTGCATACTCTCATACTCAACCAGACAAATATGTCCAAGAATGTTGCCAACCTTGTGATCTATCATGCAGATCTTGGTCCACACATGAGAGTATTCTACCTGTTGCTATCAAGCTAAATCTTTCTGTCATTGAGCTAGTCAATGTTACATCTTTTGTCATAGGGATACCCCCCTTGGTGCGGCAGAACTAGAAGTGAAGGGAAGGTAGGTCACGCAACCTCCCGTAATCTGTTGGCCAAATCAGCCTGTACATTGGAGCTGGCAAACCCTCTGCAGATTTGGAAACCAACACACACTTTGCTATGATCTAGAGTAGACATCTTACCTTATATATGCCCCCACCTTAAGGTGGTTGATATCACATACTAATATCAAGCACGTTAAGGTAGGAAGAAAACACACAAGGGAACATGAGCTCTTGCAAATCCCATGCCCCCCACAGGTGACATGTACTTTACGATTGCTGAATGTTTCCACAAACACATCCCTGTAAGAAAAGTGTTAGTGTCCAAATAATCATGATAAACAACAATGCATATGATCCAAGCAAGGCGATATTCATGATAAACAAAGTGCATAGAGAAACAATATTGTTAAAGTGTTGTTAGAAAGATAGGATAACATCAACATCAACATCAAGATAGAGAAATCACGAAGTGATTCTACTAGCCAAGCATCAGATAATTTGTTACAACCCCGTCGTCATATATGGACTAGGTCCATTTTTTGATTGCTCTCGAAAGGGACACTGGGTCCACATCAGTATAAATGTTTGTCATCATCTGCAAACTAGATGGAAACACTAGAGGAAGGTAAACAATAAATTAGAGAGGAGAACAAGTGCCTTAGGAACAGTCACATAGGAGGGTGCCCCCAATTCACCAACCGCAACGCTATGTCCGTAAGACACAACACACAACAATGAAATTAGAGGAGAGGAAATATAGAATAATGATGATACAAATAGAAGAAGGTCATGACAGATGTGGTCTCCTAGTATCCTTGACCTTACAAGAGAATCAAGGGTCATCCTAGGAGGCCTAACAACACATAGCACATCACGGGGGAAGCACATCATGGGGATAAAGGGTTAGAGATACTTACCTACGGGGAGGTCCATGCTAAAAGTTGTCATCATAGATCTTGATCTTTATCTTACTGGTTAAGGCTTTATCACTTCTTCTCTCTTCCATATGTTCATGAGTTTGCGAGGGTAACCTTGTAGGAAAGGTACCCCTTAATGATGGTTAAGAGGGGATGCTACCATTTTCTTTGTCAGTCCGTATGGAGGGTGCTGGAATACCTTGGGTTTGAGGGATAGTTTGTTCTTCAATATCATGTAGAATTTCATTGTTTTCCAAGGTATGTGGAGGCTCAAGTAAAGAAGCATGATTCGTTCGTTTGTGTAAAATGTAATTGAGAAGTTCTTGAACATCAAGTGGTAAATTTTCATTAGATTGAAGCAAATAGTCACAAAAAGAATCTGCATCATCCAAAGCTTCATCCTGGTTAGGGAGAGAGGGAAGGGATGGTAGAGTGGTATGGATAAATGTATCAATGATATCCTTTTCTTTTTCCAATATATCCTCACTAAGTGGGGTTATGTTGGGACAAGTCACTTTGTTTGATGAATCCCCATTGCTATATCATTCTCATAGGTCTCAGAAAGGATTTTCATTATGTTGTCATGGAACAAGGGGAGAGAGGGAACAATGCTTTCACCACTAATTTCCCCATGATTGTTTTCATCCATAAGATTAGTAATATTCTCCACGATCAAAGGGAAAACATCCACAGTCGCAAGAAAGCTGACAAAATAGGCTATTGTTTGCAGGATATCATAGATAGTGCTTTTGTTCATGTCAATGCCATAGATATATGCTATTTGATGCAAGACTTGATGATATTTATCAATGAATTTGCAAAAATTATCATAATTCATAATGTACTCAAATAAATTTTTGAAAGATGAGTCCTTAGGAGGATCCATGAATGCAAAACTATGTGCAAAAATGGTCGTTAAATGCTTGATTTTTTTACTTTTCTCAATGCAAACAACTGAATGAAGAGGTGTTGTGAAGATTTTTAAGAGGGATGGAAAATTATATTCCTAAAAAAAATCCACTAATGCAAAAATACCTTTCCCAATACACTTTTGAAGCAATGCTAGAAAGTCGCTAAGCCAAAACCTAGTGAAAATATGCGATTTTTCACCAAATCTTCATGAAAACAAATGAAAGAAGAGGTGTTGTAAATATTTTCAAGAGGGAAATAAAATTATATGCCTAAAAACAGTCCAGAAATGTAAGAATATCTTTCACAACATGCTTTTGTAGCAACTCTAGAAAGTCGATAGGCCAAAACCTAGTGAAAATAGGCAAAAATATGCATTTTTTCACCAAATCTTAATACAAACGGCTAGGGAAGTGGTGTTGTAAGGAAAATGAGGATGGAAAGAAAATTATAACAGTACTAATAGCCACCTAATGCTAAAAAATCTATTACAACACGCTTCTAGCGCCTCTCTAGACCAAACCCTAGTGCAAAGATAGTAAAAATATGCCAATTTTCCCAAAATAAAGGATGTTGTAAGGAAATTGAGAAGGGGAAGAAAATTATAAGGCTAATAACATCCAATTAGTGTAATAAAATCCCTTACAACACGATCGAAGTACAAATCTAGCAAGACGATAGGCTCAAATCTAGTGAAAAATGCAAGTTTTCAAACCCTAGACATGAAATTTCACAAGGAGGCCACTATAATGCAACACTACCATCAGAGATCAGACCTAATGAGTGTTTTGACAAGGTAGTAAAATCTGAGACAAGATTTTGACTACAACCCTAGCTCATACAAAATAGGTTTTCACAAAAAAATGCAAGATTTCAAGCAAATTTTGACAAATCAAGCATGCAAATGAATTGTAAATGATGAATTTATGTATTTTGGATCAGATCTAATGTAAATGACAGAAATTAATTTAAATTAGATGCCAATTAATTCAAATTTCACAAAAATACAAGATTAATATGCCAGTTTTTGCAAATTTTCCAATTTTTTCAATTTTTTTGTATTTTTTTAAATGCAATATTGAAAACAATGAATTGAATGATGATGAATTTCAGATCTGATGTAAAAATCAGAGATTTAATTAAATGTAACTGAAGAATGCAAGCTATGTCAAAAATCAAACCCTAGAATGCAAATTTTTTCAATTTTTCCAAATGTATCAATTTTTTTTGTAAATTTTCCAATGCAATAGAATGAATGAATACAAATTTGTCAAACAACACTTAGAAAGGCACCAAAAAGTTCCAAACATGGGTTCACCAAAATATTTTGGGGTGTTTTAGTGGAGGGTTAATGTTTTCTTTAGTTTGAATCCTCCTTTCCACAAAACATTTTAAGGGCTTTTCAACTGAGTACCTCACCTATCAAGAGGAGAGTTATATATCAGATTTGAGTTGCCGCTTGGTTTTCTACTGGGAAGTTCAGATGTGATCACACAAGTTTTCCAATTAATGCCTTTATGCCCTTAAAACCCTAATTTAAGCAAAAACAGTAATCAAATCTGTGAATTATGACAAATGCTACAGGAAATAAGCAGAGGGCAGAGAACCTTAACTCACTATTTTTTGCAGTCGAAAAATGGAAAAATATGGGACAACAGTGATGGTGCCCTAGTCCAATGCACAAATTTTTCTTCAAAGTCCTGATCTCCTTCTAGCACTGATCTCTACTATGTCTTCTATTTCCTATGATCTAAAAATGGAGGAAAAGGTTGATGGCACCCTTGTCCTGAAAAGTTAAACAGTGTCCACTTCTTTTTAGATCTGGAATCTTCAATGTCTACCTTCCTGATCTGCAACTCCACTTTCTCCAGATCCGCCACCTGTAACCTGCAATCACAAGGAGTGTGGGAGGGGGTTGTGGTGTTTAGAGGCTTACCTTGGTCAAGCCTCAGAGAGACATTCAAGTCTTCCAAACATCATTGTCAGAGAGAGTGTATGCCCTTGGGAGGCAGAGGCAAAAACCAAATGTAATGATTGATAAAGCACAATAAATGATACCTTGATGATGAAGCTCTCATTGAAGGAAGAAGCTCTTCAATGCCATGAGGAGAAGATGTAATCCAACCTGCAAACAAACACCATAACAATGCTATGCTCTGCAACACAATGATAATCACAAGTATGCCAATAGCTCACAATCATAATCTGACATAATAATTGTTGGCAAGAGACACGTTGTGGCTTCATGAGTGTTGTCATTGATGGCAACAAAGTCCATCCCACACATCCACAGGACATGGTATGACCATACCGAAAGACAGACTGAAGTGTATCTTGGTCCGGTAAGCAAGAACAGAGCATGTAGCAAGGTCTGACAGTCAGGTCCAGATCTCTCAGATGAAGTATCTCGGTAAAGTGTGGACTTGGGGAAGTCAAGAGGAGTACCATGACTAATATATTCCAGAGATTGAGCCTCCAGTGATTAAGAGTGAAAAGATATGAACACCTAAGTGTTGGGTTCCTATTTGGTAGAGTAGACTGAGGAAGAACTGACCGACAGAGCTTCAGACCTTAATCCAGATGAGATATTGATGGTAATAAAGTTTCTTAAGGGATAATTCATGATTGGAAGACATGATTGATGACTTCTATAAGCATTTCTTTGATATGCATCACTTGGTAAGCAAGGATTCAGCTGACAGACCAGAGTTTGGGAAAATATTGAGTATTTCAGATGCCGACTAGAAAGATGTTGAAATCCTTTGTGCGGATATATATACTAGATGGATTTTGATGAGAAGGTATGCATGGTGTATTGTGAAGTGCAAAAAAAAGTAGAGAGTAGAGTAGAATTAGTAACACAGGTCCGGTATGTGACAAGATAGTAGCACTAAAGGAGAAGAAGAATGAAGTGCAGTAGATCAGTATATTGAGCCTAAACCAGAACTAAACTTCAGCATATGTGGATGCTTCTCATCAGTTTAAGTATCTTGTTGCTTTCTTTATAACTTGTAGACAGTGAGTCTCTTGTAGGTAGTGAGCCTCTTGTGAGCAGTGTACTCGGGCAGTGAGCCCTAATTGGCAAGTGTCATTTTGTACTTCCATTCTTTTAATAGAGAATACAATCTTGTGTTAGTCACCCCGTGGTTTTTCCCTTAACAGGGTTTTCCACATCAAAATCATTGTGTTATGTATATGGAGTTTATTTCTGCTTTCATGGTTATGCATGCTTATTTAATTTGATGTTGCGCTAGTTGTTAAAGAAGAACAGAAAGTTAAAATAATCAAGATAACTAATTCACCCCCCTCTCAGTTATCAACAATTGGTATCAAAGCTAAGTTCCTCCAAACAGAGCCTAACATCTTGAGGAAGATCTGGGAATTCAAATGGATATGTATGCCATGAGGGAACAACTTCAGTCTGCCCTTGATGATCTTGAGCAATCTCACTCTGAAGTCAATAACTTGAGAGAAAGAATCAAACAAGCTGATGATTTCATAAATGAACTAAAGGAGAAACTGAGTATCTCTATGAAAAAGAGAAAGGAACTTCTTCAGCAATTAGCAAGTCAAAGTGAAGCCAATGATACTAATGAAGATCTGAATGAGAAGAACAAATTATGTGAGAAGCTGTCAAAAGAGGTCATCATGGTAAGACATGAAATGGAATCAGGGGTTATGAAATTTACCCAAGAAATTGAAGAGAAAAGAAAGACTGAAGATAATCTAAAACAATCTCTCAAGGAGAAGTCAGAAGATTGCCACAAAATGGATAGAATAATCAGGCATTTGGACTCTGATCTTGAAGAAGCTAGAGATAATGAAGAACAACTTGAGGATCAGATTGACACTCTTAAAAGGGATCTTCAAATAGAAAATGAATACAAAGAGAAATTCAAGATAAGCTCTGCTCAACTTGAAGTTCTTCTTGAAAGCCAAAAGAGGGTAGGTGACAAGCAAGGCTTGGGGTATGAGAAAGGTGAAAGCTCTGGATCTGGTCAGAAGAACTCTAGATCAGGAAATCCAAGGAACAGGTCTAGAAGACCTCCGGTAAGGCAACCTAATGCTCAAAGATATCCATCCTTCAATGGATACTGCCACAACTGCAATAACTTTGGTCATAAAGCAAATCAGTGTAGAAGAAGAATGAATCAGACTAATTCATCCTTCTCAGGACAGTGTTTTAAATGTAAAAGGTATGGTCACAAATCTCATGAGTGCAGAAATATGCAAATGAACAATTCATTCAATGGTAGATGCTTTATATGCAATAGAATGGGACATATGGCTAATCAGTGTAGATCAAAAGGATATCAGTCAAATATGCAAAGAAATATTGTTTGCTACAATTGCAATAGATCCGGTCATACTGCCAAATTCTATAGAAGTAAGAACCAAGACAAAAAGGGTCTGGTGCATCATAATCAAAACCAAGACAAAAGAAAAAGAAAAATGAATGCGGATGGAATTCAGAGGGAGATGAACAAGATTTAGGTAAAGAGGAGTACAGAAAATGTTGAGGATGGATCCGCACTAGAATCTGGTGCTAATATTCCTTCCGAAA
This sequence comes from Cunninghamia lanceolata, assembly GCA_027924645.1. Lineage (NCBI taxonomy): Eukaryota > Viridiplantae > Streptophyta > Pinopsida > Cupressales > Cupressaceae > Cunninghamia > Cunninghamia lanceolata. The sequence goes on along the minus strand of BSBN01001484.1, from coordinate 1,245,436 downwards.
ACTAGATAGATGAGCTCTAGCTCAAGGGGAATCACAAAAGAAAACAATTTCCCCCAGCCAGTCAATTAGTGCCTGAAATTGGCACACGGAAGGTTGCGGATTAAAATGGCTCTCAGAGAAACATCTAAATAACCCTTGGGAAAGATATGAAAGATCCGCAAGGAATTTGAAGAGGATAATCATCTGAAATTAATCTAGTTTAACAGTCATTCGGTAAGAACAAAATTTTCACAGTTAGATCCGGTATGATTCAAATTTGAGGTATCTTGATCTATGGATAAATGGAATGATTGGAGAAAGGTAGTTAGATTTATAATATTCACCAAGAATAACTCTAAGTGCATCTCAGTGATCCAGAAAAATCTCTCAGGACAAGGAGCAACCGGAATAACTTAAGTTGTGCATTTATTACAATATGAAATTAGGGTTTGCGCAGAAATATAAGGGTCCTCTTGTTCATCATTTGCACATTTGCATTTGAGAAGAAGAAAAGAAGGAGCTCTGAAGCAAATTTTCTCAAAACTTCTCAAAGATCAACTATAGAAGTCGTTTCTCCTAGCAATCTGATCCGGTTCATATCGTGAACCCTAAAAGCGTAAAATGTATTTTTCACTCTTAAAAACCTCTCTCTAAATTTTTTGAAAGATAGCCACTCTGAATGTTGTTAAGATCTCTGATAAGCCGCACCCTAAATTCAAGAAACATCCCTACAAATCCTTAGAAGTTGACCCTCTAGGTGCACTTTCTAGCATTCCGCATGGGGTTTTGCATGTAGAAGATGTTAGGGCATATATTCATGAAAACATTCAGGAATTTGGAGAATCCAAGATAATGGATATCTATCACAATCAGTTAATAGATGATGCTTTTGAACTCAAACCTCAGTACAAGGCTATCTGGGACAAGCATTTTGGACATTGTATCCATTTTCCCTATTTTACAGAAGATGAATGGGTCCTGTATGTTTTGAGCAGAGTGCATGATAACTTCATGTGGTTGAATAGACCATTTAAGATCACAAAAGATGCTATTAGGGCAGTAACCGATTTGCACTCATCCAGAGGGTTACCTATTCTCAAATCAGTCAAAAACCAAACTATGAGTGAGGCTACCAGATCAAGATTTGACAAGAGAGCAATGACAATAGAAGATATCACTAATCCGGATATCAAGTTTTCCTCCATGATAATTGGTTATGAGATATATCACTCCACCAGGGAAAATTCAGTACCTGGAATTGCAATTTACACTGCTTATGAAATGTTAAGAAAGAATGCTGACTATGATCTTTGTGAGCTCCTTCTGAACCAACTTTTGGAGAATCTGCAAAAGATAAAGAAGGATAAAAAGAATTCCTTCAAATACGGTGGCCTGATACTCTATCTATTCTTCTATTACATGAATGAGCTACCTGGATCTAATGGTTGGATATGGCAAAATGATAGACTAGTAGCAATACAAATCAAAGATTATTTCCATGGAATTGGTGATGCCAAAGCACAGAATATAGCACTCTAGGGCTACTTCAAGAACTTTCAGAGTATGATGCAAGCCAGAGAAAGAATCCCTCAATCATTCGTTGAGAAATACAAGGATACAGTTTGCTTTATGGTAGACATTGATCAATGCCTAATGGAGGCAGTGGAGCCAAGGACAGTCTGGATCATGCCAATGGGGTAAGTAGATGAGAAAATTGTAGAGCTACATGTTCAACACCTGCTGAGTCAACCCAAGGACCCTAAGGCAAAAAGGTTTGGGACCTTCCAAGAGTTGAGTGTAAAATTTCATGTTGAACTAAGATAACCTGAAATCAAGAGAAAGTGAGAAGAGAAGTGGAAGAATTTGCCAAGAGACATGGAATTTCAAAGGAGGCAGTTGATGCCAATAGAGAGAAGATGGAAAGGGCAGAGAAAGAGAAACAAGATGCAGAAAAGAAAAGTGATCTAGTAGAAGCCCCTTCTTGGACTAGATCCTCCAAGAGCTCTGCACCTGCTACCTCTAAGAGCCAGAAAGCATCAAAACTAGAAGTTAGAACATCCAGAAAGGGAGAGAAAAGAACTAAGACTAAGGCCACAAGGTCTTATGCCAGTCAAAAGGCTGATGAAGAGACTGAGTCAGATGAGGAGGTCAAGAAAATGAAGAAGAAGAAGAAGAAAACATCTGGTGAACCCTAAACCCTCTACCGGTCAAGGCAAAGAAGAGAAGGTAGAGGAATTTGTTGAAAAGCCTACTCTCTGCATTGGTGATATCATCAAATCAGTCACTGTAGATGGGAACCTGAAACCAATGACTGAATTCTATGATGAATACAATGAAGATGACCAAAAGATCCTGCAAGATGCTACAGTCAGGTATCTTAATATTTATAACAAAGCATTCATTGAAATCATATCCCTGATTCCCAAAAGCTTAGAGAAGGAACTTGAGATAAGAAAGAACAATGCCATGGCAAAAGACCTAGAAATCTGGGAGCAGATTGCTATCCAACTCTATCCCTCCATCACTCCAAAGCAAATAAACATGATCTTCAAAGATTGCAAGAATGAGTTCCAGAGCAAAGCCAGAATGAATAAGCTTATGCTCGGAGAGACTGATCAGGTGGCTAAAGAAATTGAAGAGATCCTTAGGAATGCCTATCAAAGATTCAATATTCCTATTGTAGAGGACCTAGGTGATGAACCCTCTACCATGGATGACAAAGAAGAATCTACTGAGACAGTGGCAGAAGAGACAAAGGAGACAAGTAAAGAGAAAGCTAAGGATTTAGATTCCTCTATTCCAGAAGAGGAAGTTCATGGAGAAGTAGACACCTCTCTTCCAGATCCTCCTGCAGACTCTGAAATTGAAGGAGAAGAAAGAAAAGAAGAAAGCATCAGTCAAGAAGAACAAGTAAAGGGAAGAGAAGAAGATCAAATAGAGAAGACCACAGATGACAGTGCTAAGGCTGCAGAAGGGAAGAAAACTCTGTCTCCGGAAAGAGACACAGTAGAAGCAGTCAAAGACTTCTTGACAAAAGAAATGATGGAATTAGATGAACCGGAGCTACTTCAAGGACCATTCAATTTTGATTCCCTCTCTCTAGTCCAGACAATGAAGGTGGCATCTTTTGCTCAAGCCAAAGCAAAAGAAAAGCTTCTAAAGTCTCACATGGAAGACTGTGAGCTAATAGAGATTGCATCCGGTGTGCTAGAGAAAATCATGCCATCCTTCCAAAAGGATTCTTCAGCCTCCACATCCAGTAATCTAAAGTCTCTTGTAAACTCTATTAATACACATTTTGATTCCTTAGAGAAGTCAGCTAAAGAAAAGGTTCAGAAGGAGTTTTTGGGAAATAGATTCTCTGAGATACAAGGATTTATAACCAATGATAGGAGAAATATGGATATTGGGATAAAGAGCCTAGAAAATGCTCTTAAATATGGTAGAGAAGTATATAAATTTTGTTTATCCTGGTCTAAAGTGACAAAGGATATTGAGAAGAAAGTGAAAGAACAAGAGGATAAACTGTCAAGCCTCTCTCAAAATTTTGATCCTCTCACCACATCCATAATAAACTAGGAATGTCAGACTATTGCAGTCATAAATGAGATAAAGAAGCTTGAGAAGGAGAGGAAGAACATAATAAGTAGGATGGATGAACTTAGAGGGATGATTATCCCTAAATTAGAGGCCATGCATGAGGCCCTAAATGATGCCCAAACCACAGTCCAGACCAGTGATCCGACAGATCTGAAGAGGGCAGAAGCTTTTGCATTCCTATTGAGTGGTCACATCTCAATCTTGGATAGAATGAAGCAGAGTTGGGCAACATAATTTGTCTAGTTGAAGACAACTTTTGTAGATATACTTCAATATATGTAAGTATAACATGTATATACACTTATGCGATTAAGTATAGTTGAATTTTTTGGATTTTTGGTGTGCGGATCCTACCCTTTTCCGTTGATGTCAAAGGGGAAGTGAGGAGTAGTAAAAAATGCAGAATCTAGCTAAGGGGGAGCTCCAAAAAAATGTACATTAGAACAAAGCATCAGCCAAGGGGGACTGTAATATAACACTTAGTCATTTTTCACTAAGTGTTGCCATCAATGCCAAAGGGGGAGATTGTTGGCAAGAGACACGTTGTGGCTTCATGAGTGTTGTCATTGATGGAAACAAAGTCCATCCCACACATCCGCAGGACATGGTATGACCATACCGGAAGATAGACTGAAGTGTATCTTGGTCTGGTAAGCAAGAACAGAGCATGTAGCAAGGTCCAACAGTTAGGTTCAGATCTCTCAAAGGAAGTATCTCAGTAAAGTACAGACTTGGGGAAGTCAAGAGGAGTACCATGACTAATATATTCCAGAGATTGAGCCTCCAATGATGTAAGAGTGAAAAGATATGAACACCGAAGTGTTGGGTTCCTATTTGGCAGAGTAAACTGAGGAAGAACTGACCAGCAGAGCTTCAGAGCTTAATCCAGATGAGATATTGATGGTAATAAAGTTTCTTAAGGGATAATTCATGATTGGCCAACATGATCAATGACTTCTATAAGCATCTCTTTGATACGCATCACTTGGTAAGCAAGGATTCAGCTGACAGACCAGAGTTTGGGAAAATATTGAGTATTCCGGATGCCGACTAGAAAGATATTGAAATCCTTTGTGTGGATATATATAACAGATGGATTTCTATGAGAAGGTGTGCATGGTGTATTGTGAAGTGCGAATAAAAGCAGAGAGTAGAGTGGAAGCAGTGACACAGGTCCGGTATGTGACAAGATAGCAGTACTAAAGGAGAAGAAGAATGAAGTATAGTAGAACAGTAGATTGAGCCTAAACTGGAACTAAACTTGAGCGTATGTGGATGCTTCTCATCAGTTCAAGTATCTTGTTGCTTTCTTTATAACTTGTAGATAGTAAGTCTCTTGTAGGCAGTGAGCCTCTTGTGAGCAGTGTGCTCGGGTAGTGAGCCCTAATTGGCAAGTGCCATTTTGTACTTCTATTCTTTTAACAGAGAATACAATCTTGGGTTAGTCACCTCGTGGTTTTCCCCTTAACAGGGTTTTCCATGTCAAAATCATTGTGTTATGTATATTGATTTTATTTCTGCTTTCATGGTTATGCATGCTTATTTAATTTGATGTTGCACTAGTTGTTAAAGAAGAACAAAAAGTTAAAATAATCAAGATAACTAATTCACCCCCCTTCTCAGTTATCAACAATAATCTCCTAGATTACAAATGATAACCTAAACATGATTATATATGCAACTATTAAGATTCCTACCAAGAATTTCATATTTGAAACTTATGATGTTGACCTGGAGACCAAATAATGGTCACAAAACTAACATTACAAATTAGGGCAGACCCAAAATAGGGATGGACTAGGGCGCTAGCGCCCTTGTCCACCCTCTGTCTTTGCTCAATGATCATCAACATAATCCCCCTAGGTCCTATTTTCCACAAGACCCATGGGTTTTCTCATCGGGAGTCTAATTTAACATGCAAAATGCTCTAAATGCAAATCTAAAGACTTGGGAGCTAAACCTTTAGGAAAAATCCCCCAACGGTGCATTTTTATGACATAACAAAATTTCATATCTGCTATAATGGAGAGTGCATTGACTCTTATATTAGTCCTACAAGTAGAAAAAATCATATTTATATCATTGGAAGAAGTTGTGGGAGTTTCAGGTGTGACTTGTCACATGCTAATGCATATACATGGCTAGAAAGGCAAGTTGTGAAAGGAAGGCTATTGATGGAAAATAAATGGAGACATACTACATATCAACTGATAGCATTGATAAGTTGTTTATACCTTAGTGATTGTTGCATCAGTGACACTCAACTCAAGTTCACTACTCTGAGATTGTCTAGGATGCTAGGAAGGAAGATGGACAAAACTGCATTTGGTGAGTTTACCAAATCTTTGTGGGAGGATGTAGTTTAGTTTGAGTATTGGAAAGAATGAACAAAAGTCTTACACATCCAAGAGATCATGTTATATGGATACTCTTGTTGGGTACATGGTATTGGCACAAATGAATCTAAGTCTTAAGGTTTTCACAATATTTTATGGAAGGAATTACAACATCTCATAGGTATAGGATCAAGGCTTTCTATGTAGTATAACATAATTCTGAAGCATCATGGTTTTAATTGCTTGAAGAAAAGCAATTTTGAGGAGGGGAGACTTGTTGTGTCCCCTTTATAGGAAAATTAAATTATTGAGATTATTAGTTCATTCCTATTTTCCTGTGGACTAATATATTTAATGAGGGAAGATATTTGATTTAATATTTTATTGTGCATCTAGAAATTGTGGACATAATATTAATGGAAAACAATAAAATATTAAATATTATCATTTAATTGCACAAGTGGAGGCATGGAATATGGATAAGATGTTTTTGATATTAGAAAGCTACAAACCTGGGTGCAAGTCCCAATAGCAAAAGCCAAAAAGGCAGCAAAACAAGCCCAAAGCCTCAAAACAACCAAAAAATAGTAGATTAACAACATCAAAAAACTAGAGTATTAGTTTTTAAGCATAACCTAAAGAAACAACTAACTAAGCAATTCTTTCCAATCATTAGTGATCAAATTAAACATTTTCTTCTTATCCTCGAGCAAAGAATCCATGCCATTGTTCTGGTCATCCTGCAGAATAGAGAAGGCAACGGCAGCCCTGTGAGAGGATTTCAAGACCAAATTGATCAGCACCTTGACTTTACCCTCCATGGATGAAAGACGGGTCTTGACCTCCACAAGCTCCTTCTCAAGTTTCTTGTTGTCTATCTCCTTTTTGGTGCTCATCACTTGAACCTTATCCATAGTCTCCTAAATTTTAGTGTCCTCATTGTTCGTGTCATAGAATGAGTTGTTCATGGACTCGAAATGGCTAGTGCCCTCCTGATCTTGCACAAGGGCGGTTTTCACTTCCTTTATTTCAATATCCTTCTCAATGTCCTCCTAATCTAAGGCAGAGGAGTAATCAACTAACTTCATCACTTGGGCCTTTTCCCCAGCCAACCTGGAAGATCTCCTAATGCTCAGTCTTCTAACAGAGTTGTATTTTCCCATAGCCCTCTCTTTAACAACCATCACCTCCTCTTTCAACTATTTCTCTTGCTTGTCCATCTTTTCCTGAGCTTGCTTTTCATCATTCCCCCAACTCTCAACACTTCTACTGCAACTTTTCTTACCACTTTTTCTAGGAATAGGTTTCCCTCCTTTACATTTTTTACTGCCCTATTTAGGCATGTTGTTCTTAAGGTTGCAGAGACCTTCTGCCACTTCCTCCCGGGACTGACCATGTGAACCATCCAACTCAATAGAAGTAGGAACCCTCATAGTATGGCTACCAAAATGAGCCTTCGAAATAGAAGTGGCCTTAGACATAGGAGAGCTAGAGATAGGGGCCGAAGGACAACTCACGGGAGGGTTAGTAAGAGAATTAGGCTCAGAAGGCACTAGGGTTTTTAGTTTGGAGGGCTTTCCAAGCCTAACACTAAGGGGAATCTTATCCTCAGGGTCTTCATTGGAGTTGTCATCATCGAGCCAGACAGCAACGGGTTTAGTAGGACACAAAGCAAGATGGTAATGATATAGATGAAAGATGAGCCCCTGATGCAGGGGCAAGGCAACCACCTTAGGATTACCCTCACAGGCCTTTTTGGTTTGGAGCACAAAAGCCTCAAGGTTGGAGAGAAGAAAAGAGGGAAATTTCACCAAGATTTTATGACGAAAGTGGTTGAGAAATGCAAAGTGATAATGATTAAAAACCATGTATCTCCCTTCTCGAGTAAAATACTTCATAATTAAGAAACATACCCAATTCCAAGGGCTGTACAAGCTTTCCCATTCGAAGCCACCTTGGAGTCTAATTTGTTTCTCCCCTTCCCTATAGAACAATTTCAAGCCTTCGTTATCTTGGACACGCATCTGCTTCTTGAGCCTATTTCCTGAATGAGGCAGGCCTGTAATTTTGACAATGCAATCCTCAGAAACCACAAACTGAACTCCGCAACTTTCACCTTTCGATTCCTATCCCAAGAGCCAGCAAAGTGAGTTGATAAGTGTTCATCATAGCCATTTAGGTTTTTGAGAAAAGGGATCACCCCTCCCTCATAAGCTATACTCCAGACCTATAAATCTTCTTTGAATTCACCACAATTCATGGGCTCCATTCTAACTTTCTCACCACCCATTTTCCTAAACAAACAATACACAACACTGGGAAGGCAGTTGCAGAGAATAGAGAAGCATCGAGTGAACAATCTAGAAATATAAATATAAAAATTTCATTTCATTTCTCTACTCGAGTTTCCAAGCACATCCATCCCAATCCCAAGCGCAATTGGATCATTATTGCCTTCATAAATCAGCTCGTGCAAGCCCCCCGTAGCCAGCACTTCAAGAGGTGAGTGAAAAGACCTTTTAAATCTACCATGCTGCCAAACATGTTTATTGCTAAGTTGGTCAAGGTCCGCATAGGTCTCCATATTCCACATCATCATGGAGGGGTGAGTGGGGCTCCCAAAGTTGTCATCAATTCCACATCTTCCCTCAAAGTGAGGGAATCCCAAAAAGACTCCACACCAAGCAAAACAAATTATGATAATAGCCATGATGAGTTGGTGGGGTGCCTACTTTTGAATTGCTATCATTAACATTCATTGGAAGATTGTCTATGTTCTCCAACATCTTAAGGAATTAAGATTAATCCCAAGGTTTGCCATAAGATTAGCAATTCAATTTCCCTCTCTATATATATGTTTCACCTCCCTGCCTTCGAAGCTTAAGAGGAGGGCTTTTATATCCTCAACAATATCCTCCATCTGCCAACCAATTTTAACATTTCTTTTAACAGCTTTAATGACAATTTTGGAATCACCTTCCACTATAATATGTTTGATGCCTAAAGCCAAGACAATTTTGAGGCCTCAAAGGAGAGCTGTAGCCTCCGCAACATTATGGGCATTTTCACCAAGGCTCCCCACAAAAGAAACCATGAGGGAACCCTTATCCGATCTTATAATCCCCCCTCCACTCGCTAACCCAGGGTTACCTTTAGCAGCACCATCGAAGTTAAGCTGAGACCAACCAACTGGGGGTGGGGACCAATTAGTGCTAGCCCTAGCTCTTTTCTTACTATCATCCACTCTGCACATACTTATTGGGATGGTCCACTAATTAATAATATTTGTTTCCAACACATTTGGGGGAGTTTCTATTGCTTTTAGGCAGCTGTTCATTATGTTGTCTTGCAGCAGTTTGACAGCTAAGCCGAACACTTCCTTGGGCTCTCTGAATTTCTCTCAAAAAAGTCTATTGTTCCTTTCTTTCTAGAGACACCAGGACAAAATGGGGGGGGAGGGGCTGGGCCCAAATTTCCCTAAAAATAGGATTGGAGAAAGGAGGGAACCAGGACCTAATACAATCCTCCAAATTCTCGTTCTAGCACCAAGAAACACCCAAAATATTCAAGGCAAAGCACGATACCTCCCATGAGAAGTCACAGTGTAAAAGGATATGTGAGACAATCTCCTCTTCTTTCATACAAAGAACACATTTGTTGGGGATCTGTAAACCTCTGATCCAGAGATTATCTATAGTTAGTAATTTTTTCTACACTGCCAGCCACCAGAAGTGGTTAATCTTTGGTATAAGATTGTGATTCCAGATTTTCATCCATAAATTATCTCCATTTTGAGGTAAGAATAGATTATAGGCAGATTTAATAGTAAACCACATTGACTTCTCTTTAGCCCATAGAGGTTTATCTTTTTGTGGGAAAAGAGGAATTCTACACCCCTTTAGGGAAAGTTAGGTCTCATCAGCTATCCCAACAAGATCAACATGTCTTTGGCAACACTCTGATAGTTGTTTCCATCCCCTTTTGCCAAGAAGAAAATAGTCCCGGACTAGCCAACCAAAGTGGTGTACGGCTAATTTAATCAACCCTTGAATATTTTGAAGCCTCTTTAAAGGCCCTCCATTGATCCAATTGTCCTCCCAAAACAGTATAGTTTCACCATCCCCCAGTTTCCACTTAACACCTCTCAAAAGAACAGTTCTAGATTTCAGAATGTTATTCTAGATCACAGAGCCTTTGGGAAAGTCGAATGTGAGTAAAAGGTCCTCAGGAGCCAAGGTCTCAAAGTATTTGGCTCTCATAATGCTATCCCAGTCTTTACCACTAGCTAAAAGGTTCCATCCAACCTTAGTGATAAGGGATTTATTAAGTAGGTTCACCTTCCTTAACCCTAAGCCTCTCTGTAGCTTTGGTTTGCAAAATTTATCCCATCCCACAAGAGCTAGTCTCTTTTTACTTTCCACACCCATCCATAAAAAATTCCTTTAAATTTTCTCCAACCTCTCAGCTATATACTTAGGAATTTTAAAAAGAGACAAAAAGTAAACATGAATCCTTTGTAGTGAGGCCTTAAGTAATTGGAACTTACCCACTTGGATTAGTAGTTTTCCTTTCCACCCTGCCAACTTCCTCTGCATCCTTTCCAGAATGGATTTCCAATACTCAGGAGGAGCATCTCTCACCGAGAAGGGAAGCCCAAGATATATACTAGGTAGCTCATCCACAGAACAACCAAGAATCCCCATAATCTTCTGTTGCAACACAAACGGGGTGTTAAAGAAGTACACCTGGCTTTTGTCATAGTTGATGCATTGGCCAGCCGAGGTAGCATACTCTTGTAGCACTTTTTTCCACTTTCTAGCCTCAATCACTGAAGCCAAACCAAAAAGGATGGTGTCATCCACAAATTGTTGAATAACTATTGGAGCTGCTGTTGAAGCTGGTTTAACACCTTTAATCTCTCTAGAGTTTAATAGATAGAGGAAACATCTACTTAGGGATTTAGCCAATATGGATAAGATGTTGTTGTAACAGAAAGAATCCATTTTTAGAATATTTTATGACAATTATGACAATATTCTATGACAGGTTGTCATAGTGGGAGTTATTTTCTATTTTTTGACAAGAATCTTGCATGGGCTAATTTGGTGAGCATCTTTGGAGGGAATTTATTAGAAATTACATTATTTTAATTTATTTTCCAAGAGAGGGGTGTTTGTATTTGGAGTTATTATAAATATGCAAGTATTTTCTTTCAAAAGGAATTTTGGATCATTTTACAACTAAATTTTCTGAATTTGAGCACTTGTGCTTGATTCTTTTTTAATGGACGAAAACCCATTGGAGATGCAGGCTTATGGATGAAAACCCATAAGTTGTAGGTGGCTAGAGGATGAAAACCCTTTGTTCACGGAGAGCAATTCTATCCAGGGATTGTATTGGAGCTGAAGGTGTTGGTAGATTTCAGCAGTTTCTAGTGTTTGGCTTGCAGGTTGTGTTTGTTGTAGTTTTGGTGTTTCCAGAGGTGTTGTTTGGTGCTGTTGTGTTTCATGTGTGTTGCTATGTGTTTTCTATTGTCCATGTATTCCAGGTTCCATAGATCAGTCCTTGGGCTTTTGGGAGGTGTTGTGGTGATTTTTGCAGTTTTCAGTGATTTACACAGTGTGTTTTAGCATTGTTTGGTGTAGTTTGTTGTGGATCTTAGAAATTTGTATTTCTAAAATTTGTTGTTGTTATTATTAGTGTATCAGACTTGATTATATGTTATTTATATCAGAAAAGTCAATAAATACATTTTGTGGAGTTTACAGCTTAATTTGTGTTGTTTCTGTGTATGACTAGTTGGCTAGTCTTAGTGAATTTGATGTATTTTTGGTGGAGTTTATTGAAATCATTTCCAGATCTAATTTAAATTATAAAATCTTAGTTTGGATCATTGCACTAGTCAGTGGTCACCATCATCATGTGAAATCCATCTTTCATCTTCCTTTGATTGGCTCTTCAAATTGACATCATTTTATTGGTCCATTTGATCGACATTGCATTTGGACTGACCAAAAATGGTAGTAGGGAACTGATTTTGCTGCTTCTCAAAGTTTTTTGATATTTCTGCAAGTCAATAGGATATATTCGGTTGTGTTTTGTTCATCTGGATAGGAGATGTCTGTTGGAATTAGATTGGACAACTGAGAGGGGGGGTGAATCAGTTGTCCCAAAAATTAACCTTTTCTTTCTTTTAATCTTCTTTCACAATTTTCAAATTGATTAATGATGTAAATATTAAAGCACGAAACAACATCACATAAGCAAAAACATAATCAACACATTCAACAGCAAGATTTTTGACGTGGAAAGCTGGTTAAGGGAAAAACCACGGTGGGTGTTAGCCCACAAGATTCGTACCCTGTTAAAAGTACTTAAAAAGAATGGGAAGGCACTTGCCTTCAGGCTCATTGTCTAGAGCTCACTGCTCAAAAGAGAGGCTCATTGCCTACAAGAATTTTAAGTTTAACATAGAAAGATTTAACTGAGAGATAGCATCTACTTCATGCCTGGTTCAGTTTCATTGAATGCTCATATACTTCTCTTCTGCTTCCAAACTCTTCTTTAGTAACTTTTCACTCTATTCTTCTTTTGCTCTTCTGCTCCTCCTCTTCTTTTCTCTACTCCTGATCCTTTCTTTCGATTTATTATTTTCGCTCAAGGATGATTTTCCATGACTCAGCTACATTCCTTTATATGCTTCATCAACCTTGAAATAAACATCAAGGTCGGCACACCAAACATATTTCTTAATGCGAATCACTAAGTTGTTGGCCAAACATTGCTAAGACTTGAATCTTATTTCAACAACACACCACGCTCCAGAGAATTTCTTGTAGAACATCTGCAATATGCTTGAATCATCCAGTCGGCCAGGACTAGGAAGAACAACAACACCAAGAAGGAAATCTTCACCAACAAGCTCAAACTTTAATGTGAACCTCCAACACAGTAGTCACACAATCCAGAGACCTCCACAAGCACAATGAATTCAACAAAAACATCTGCACTCCTCCAAATCATCAGAATCACTTGCATCTTCATCCAGAGCCTCAAGAATACTATCTTCCATGACTGTCATCTTAGAAAGATTGCTTCTAGACCTCCAAACCATGAACCACTTGAATGGATGATACACACTGACTTTCCAAACATGCCTGTAGATCCGCAGATCATTATTTGACATATTCGGAAGGATCTGGACCACTTCTCTATCACTCTGTTTCTGCAAAACCAATTCTATTTAGATGGCCATAGTTACTTCAAATCTTTATACGGACCTCTCAAATCCTGACTGGAGCTACTTCACACAATCCTCTATACTGTCGTATGATCTGTATCCATTGATCTTTATTAATTTTCTCAATATCCTCAACATTTCAGTCTTCTAGTCAGACAACAAGATAGGATACAGTTGACACCAATGGAAACAAGAATATGTTGACATCAATGACAACACCGATTAGGCACATATTTGCAACAATCTCCCCCTTTGTCATTGATGGCAACATATGATGTGAAAAATTGATTCAACCATCAAGACAAGAGCTTCTCCCCCTTTCTCTTATCACTTCTGTAACCACTATATTCACTGCTTCCCCTTTCACCAGCAACTAGTTTTTCACATGACTTCTCTCCCCCTTTGACATCAATGGCAAAGGACACATATTTGTAGTTTTTCTCCTTAGTTTTGTTTCAGATCAAACTCAAAAATTACATGTAGACTACTCCCCCTAAGTAGTGCTTCCTTAACATCAATCCGGATCACAAGATATGACTGTGAATTCCACAGGACCGATGCACTCTAGTGCATCTTAATTCTAATTAGGAGGGGTAATAACCCCTAACTTCTCTTTGAGATACTCAAAAGTATCCTTGGGAAGAGGCTTAGTGAAAATATCTGCAATCTAATCCTTTGAGGACTCCAACTTGACTTCATTCTCATTTACCTTCTCTCTCAAGAAATGAAACTTGATGGATATATGCTTTGTCTTTGAATGCAACACCGGACTCTTTGAGATACTTATTGCACTTGAATTATCATAGAAGATTGTGACAGGCTCCTCAAACACAATTCTGATGTCCTTCAACATTTTCTTCATCCACAAGACTTGAGTACAATTGTTTGCTGCTGCTATATACTCAACCTCTACTGTAGATAGGGAAATTGCCTCCTGCTTTTTACTTAGCCAAGAAACCAATCTACTTCCCAAAAAGAATGCACCACCACTAGTGCTTTTTCTGTCATCCACATCTCCTGCCCAATCAGCATTTGTATATGTATGAAGAGTGAAGTCATTATCCTTTGGATACCATAATCCATAATCAATTGTCCCTTGGAGATATCTGAAAAGTCTTTTGACTGCTACAACATGGGATTCTTTAGGATTAGCTTGGAATTTAGCGACAAGTCCAGTTGCATTCATGATATCAATGTTGTCATATTTTGCCTAGCCCCAAAATATTCATGTTCCCCTCTTTCTATCAAAGAAATCTGATTAGAGAAAGCCTAAATAGAAAGAGGAAAGTCTTAAATCCTACATTTCCCCATGCTGTGCGTTGCAAAATTTCCCAAAATCTCACCTAGAGAATCCTTGCCAAAAACCCAGAAATCCTTAAGCTTCAAGTATCTTCCATCGTAGGGATTTCTCAGTTTCATGCTTAGTCTCTTTGTATGTATCTTTGTATGCATTTTTGTTTGTATATTCGCATATACATTCGCAGATGTATGTGCATATACAAAGGCAGATACAAGAGAGAGAGATAAAAAGGATTTTCGGCGAGACAAGTCTTAACGGCGACTCAGTTTGAGGTCTCCCCGACGGTCTGATGTAAAAGCATATGCAAAGGAGGATGCAAAGTCAGATGCAAGGCAATATACAAAGGATTTTCAGTGACACAAGCCTTATCGGCGGCTTAGTTTGAGGTCTCCCCAATGGTCTGATGTATTTGCATATACAAGGTGGGATACAAAGTCACATGCAAAGGTTAGATGCAATGATTGTATGTATATGCGATTGTATGTAGTTTTGTTTGTATATTCGCATTATATATACAAGGGGGATATACAAAAGGTGATGCACAAGGGAAAACATACAATCTGGATGTGAATGAAGAATCAAATGTGGTGGATTTCAAGTTGAGGTCTGCCTATTGTATGTATATGCGATTGTATCATCCCATATACAATTTTATATACAATTGCATATACAAAAGTTTGATACAACATGGATATACAATGCGGACCCGACTGGGAAATTAAAATTGGCAAACTAAATGTTGGGTTCCACCTTTGTATGTACATGCAATTGTATCGCATATACAAAGTCATATGCAAAAGCAAAGATACAAGGCCGGCCCTATTCTAAAGTTCCATTCTAGTTGATAATTCTTTGAGGTCCACCTATTGTATGTACATGCGATTGTATCTCCTATATACAATTGCGATGTACAAAGTCACATACAAAGGATTTTCGGTGAGACGTGTATTGGCAACTCAGTTTGAGGTCTTTTCGATGGCTGATAAAGATGCAAAGGATGCAACGGTGGGTCCTAGGTTTAGCTCAGTGCCAATCAAATAGTGCCACGTGTCAAGGCTGATCCAAGGGCCGATTCAAAGGTAGATGCAAAAGGTGATGCAAAAGTTAAGGTCCACTTTCGTATGTTGGCCATTGTATTGTATATACAATCGCACATACAAAAGCATATACAAGGGGAGATTCAAAGACATGCAAAGCAATTTGATATGCAAAATGCAAAAAGTGAAGAAATCGCATAAGTGCAAAATTGAAGGATTTGAAGGACCCGATAGCATGATGACATCATCCAGGCCTGTTCTTTGCCCAAGTTCTATATGATGTTGTCGTCATCATGGTTTTTTATAGTGTATCCATTTTTGTATGTCTATATGCATACAAACGACGGTTCTCTTGGCAACAAGGATAAAATTGACGGCCGCTAACTCAAAAGCCAAAAATGCAAGTTTGATCAAACAAGGAAAATTCAAAGGCTGATTATACAGATACAGAGCTCGATTGTGCAGATGATCTCAGCGAGTGAGGATGCAGAAATTCAAATGAACAGGGATTTAAAGTGTTATAAAAGCTTTGTCAAGGGGCGATATGTCCCATCCACCATAAATACAAATCTGATCTCTCATGCCATGCTTCAGATATTTTATGTATTCATTGTTGAAGATAGATGATTGAGCTACTCACATTCAAGGCCCAAAATATCTTCTACCTACCCTATTCCAGATATTTTATTCCATAACTTCTTGCAGGTGGACGTCCCTTCTGGCGATGATATTTTCTGACATAGCCCATGGGGAGAATTGATTGTAACTGACTTAGGTAAAAGGTAAAATGCTATAAATGACATGTAACTTCAGTGTTGGGAAGATGGTTTTATTTTTGGGTTGTTATGCTGTCAATTTTCGCTAGTTAGACCTCTTAGTGTAATTATAGGGTATGGGAATGTGACTCACTGTGCCTGAATCTGGCCTCTGTTGTCTTCCTTTTATCCACCAATGAATGTGATTAGCTATATTGTTGTCTACTTCTACTACTGAATATTCTGTAATGTAATGGTTTCTATCCTTCATGATTAATATATGCATGACTTCTTGCCTCTCTTGTGTCTTGATTTATGTGTTTTATTTAGGGTTATAGTCTGTTATGTAAGTAAAATGGCTCCTCTGCAGGTTTGACCTTCATACCAAAGCCTCAATCAGTCTCATAAGTCCGTCTGAATCCCCCTTCATCATTGAAATCATTATTATGTCTACACCAAGATCACCATCACTTAATGAATCTGGTATGTCACCCTTATTTTCAAGTTTTTTAGTTTTATCTTTCATTTTAAAAGCTTTCTTTCTACCCCCTTTCCCCTACAGCATTAGCACTAGGTTTAGATATATTCCTCTAAGCATTAGGCTTAGAATTAGGAAGCCGGCCTTCTCTGGAGGTCTGATCTCAGTTCGCAAGGTCCCACACTTTGAGATTATTCCCATTATGTAATTAGAATGCTTGGACTCTCTCCAAGGAGGGTGCAATTCTATGTGACAATAATCAGGTCTGGTCTAAGTTAGATAGAGCAGTCCTCTAATCATTGATCTATACCTTTTCTAATTTGCCTTAGGGGATTCATCATCTTTTCTCAACTTACATCCGTTTACCATAGGCATACCTACTGGCTTTGAATCTTCCATTCCAAACTTCTTCAACAATTCTTTCACATACTTGGACTGAGATATAAAGATACCTTTGTCTGACTGATTGATTTGTAGACCTAAGAAGAAGTTCATTTCACCAAACATGGACATCTCAAATTCACTTTGCATCTGATCAGCAAATGTTTTGCACATACTCTCATTTCCACCAAAAATGATATCATCAACAAATATCTCAACATTCAGAATATTCTCATGATCAATCTTGAAGTAGAGATTACTATCAACAATGCCTTTGATCTGTACTCGATTAAGAGTGTAGACAACAGTACTCACAGCTTCTCTCCAATAAACTTGAGGAACATTTGTTTCCATCATCATGGTCCTGGTAGCTTCTTGAATGGTGACCTGGTTCTTTCTTTCCACAACTCCATTTTGCTAAGGAGTCCTAGGAGTAGATAATTGTCTTTTAATTCCATGCTTTTCACAGAATGAATCAAACTCACCGGAGGTAAATTCTCCACCTCTATCAGATCTCAGACACTTTATCTTTACACCAATCTCATTTTCCACCATAACTTTGAATACCTTGAATTTTTCAAGAGCTTCTGATTTTTTTTTTAAGAAGGTTACCCACATCATCCGGGAGTAATCATCAATCAGCAACATAAAATATATGTCTCCTTGCACACTCCTAATTCTAGAAGGACCACATAGCTCAGTATGCACAAGTTCCAACCATTCACTTGAAAATTGTTCTTTACTTTTGAATGAAATTTTGTTCTGTTTGCCTAATTGACATTCTCTACATATGTTATCAAGTTTCATAAGTTTTGGAAGATCTCTTACAGCTTGAGTAGAACTTATCTTGACAATGTTATCAAAATTTACATGACACATCCTCCTATGCCATAACCAACTTTGATCTGACTGAGCAATCAAATAATTTTTTCCAGAACTACTTAAATGAAAGATGTTACCTCTAGTTTCAGTACCAGATGCAATTTCAGTTCTAGAGCTTTCCAAGATTCTACATTTTCCATCCTTGAATCAGAGATCATAACCCTTATCAACCAACTGTCCAACACTGAGAAGATTATGCTTCAGTCCTTCCACATACAGAACATCATTAGTGTTATTCTTACCATCAAAAGAGATGGATCCTCTACCACAGATTCTACCAGCTGAGTTGTCTCCAAATTTCACAATTCCACCTTCATATTTTTCAAAGCTTACGAACTTACTTTTATCACCAGTCATATGATGAGAACATCCACTATCAATCACCCATTCATCCTTTTCAACAACCTGAGCAGCCAAGGCACTTTCCACATTTGTACAGCTAGCAGATTCAGTAGACACCGGATCTTCTTCCTTGATAGCAATGAACACACAATCATCTTCAGTGGAACCTCCATGATCAGATTCATCATCTGTGACTCCTTCTTCTCCAACTCCTTGGACATAGTAACATTTTTTCTGACCTTTATATCTGTTAGGGTTTGGTTTTGAGAATCTCTCCAAACATCTTGAGGCAAAGTGACCAATCTTATTACAAGCAAAACATTTAAGTGGCAACTTTCCTTCATATTTACCGGATCCTCTTGGTATTCTTTTGGTAATGAGAGCTTCAAGATCTGCAGTCTCAATTTCATCATCTTCAAGATCCTTCCTTGTATTCACAAATTAGTTTGATCTTCCTAAAGAACTTTCACCCAGATCATATCTTTGCTTTCCATACACACTAGCCTTAAATGCAGATTCAGACTTAGGGAGAGAATCACCAAACTCACTCATTTCAAATGCTGAAATCTTACCAACTAACTGGTCCCTTGTGACAGTTGTTACTGTCTTGATTTTTTCAATGGCTGCATCTTTATGCTTGTATGCTGCAGGTAAGGATCTGAGCACTTTGGCAACAATTTCTGATTCTTCCAATACTCCACCTACATTTCTGATACTGGTCACAAGTTCATTTACTTTCTACATGTAGGAAGTAATGTTTTCATCTTCCCTCATTACCAATCTTTCATATTTACCCTTTAGGCTTTGTAGCTTGGCACATTTAACATATTTGTCACCTTCATATAGATTTTCCAACTTTTTCTAGATTTCATGGGCAGTTTTTAAATCTAGGACAATTACCAATTTTGTATTAGATAGGGCACTTAATAAAGCTTCTTTGGCTCAAATATTGCATTCAGCTTCCCTGAGTTCATCTAGAGTAGTAGGGCCATTCTTTGGAATCTTATACTCATTCTTTGTTATCGTCCAAAAGTCATTACCAATGCATTCCAAATGACATTGCATGTGTACCTTCCAAAGGGAGTAATTTGTTCCATCAAATCTCAGACTTTCCTTCTTATAAGTCAACATCTTAGATCTCCTCAAGTGGTCAAGCTTCTTTAAGAGGATCTGGCTCTGATACTAATTGTTGGAATTAGATCGGACAATTGAGAGGGGGGTGAATCAGTTGTCCCAAAAATTAACCTTTTCTTTCTTTTAATCTTCTTTCACAATTTGCAAATTGATTAATGCTATAAATATTAAAGCATGAAACAACATCACGTAAGTAGAAACATAATCAACACATTTGACACCAAGATTTTTGACGTGGAAACCCAGTTAAGGGAAAAACCATGCTGGGTGTTAGCCCACAAGATTTGTACCCTGTTAAAAGTACTTTAAAAGAATGGGAAGGCACTTGCCTTCGAGCTCACTGCCTAGAGCTCACTGCTTAAAAGAGAGGCTCACTACCTACAAGAATTTTAAGTTTAACATAGAAAGATTTAATTGAGAGATAGCATCTACTTCATGACTGGTTCAATTTCACTGAATGCTCATAAACTTCTCTTCTACTTCCGAACCCTTCTTCAGTAACTTTTCACTCTATTCTACTTTTTCTCTTCTACTCCTCCTCTTCTTTGCTCTGCTTCTGATCCTTTCTTTGGATTTATTATTTTCGCTCAAGGATGATTTTCCATGACTTAGCTACACTCCTTTATATGCTTCATCAACCTTGGAATAAACATCAAGGTCGGCACACCAAACATCTTTCTTAATGTGAATCACTAAGCTATCGGCCAAACATTGCCAAGACTTGAATCTTCTTTCAACAACACACCACGCTCTAGAGAATTGCTTCTGGAACATCCGCAATATGCTTGAATCATCCGGTCGGCCAGAACTGGGAAGAACAGCAACAACAAGAAGGAAATCTTCACCAACAAGCTCAAACTTCAATGTGAACCTCCAACATAGTAGTCACACAATCCAAAGACCTCCACAAGCACAATAAATTCAACAAAAACATCTGCACTCCTCCAAATCATCATACTCACTTGCATCTTCATCCGGAACCTCAAGAATACTATATGCCATGACTGTCATTTTAGAAAGATTGCTGCAGACCTCCAAACCATGAACCACTTGAATGAATGATACACACTGACTTTCCAAACATGCCTGTAGATCCGCATATCATTATTTGACATATCTGGAAGGATCTAGACCACTTCTCTGTCGCTCTGTTTCTATAAAACTAGTTCTACTTAAATGGCCATAGTTTCTTCAAATCTTCATGCAGACCTCTCAAATCCTGACTGGAGCTACTTCACACAATCCTCTATACTGTTGTATGATCCGTATCCATTGATCTTTATTAATTTTCTCAATATCCTCAACATTCCAGTCTTCTAGTCAGGCAACAAGATAGGATACAGTTGACACCAATGGCAACAAGAATATGTTGACATCAATGACAACACCGATTAGGCACATATTTGCAACAGATGTCAAGTTCGGATGAAATCAGGGCATATGGATATGTCTAGTTCCAGATGGAAGTTTCACACAAGTCAAATGCTAGGTTAAGTTCATCAGGACATGCATATAACAAGATATCTGGTTGTAAAGGTCTAGATAGAAATAATTCATGCAACAAGATATCTGGATGAAAAAAGTTCAATTGGGATTTAGGTAAAGCAACTAGATATGGAAATGTCTGGTTGGAAAATGCTTGCTTAGAATGTTCGGTTAGAAAATGTTTGCTTGGAATGTCTAGTTAGGAACAAGACAATGTAACTGAATATCTAGATGAAAATATCTGGTTGAATAATAAACAATGTAACCGAATGTGGATATGCAACAGGATCAGGATATAAGAAGACAATAGCACATCTAGATGGAAAATGCCTGGTTGGAAGTTAAATCATGCAACTGGATATAGACATGTTGTAGGAGTCTAGGAAAACACTGAGAGGGGGGGTGAATCAGTGTTTTATTATTTTTACAATTTTCCAAAATTGACAATGGGCTTTATCAAAATTGAACTAATTACTTGAACAATTAATCAACAAATGATCAATCACATAAATCACATATGATAAATGAAGCTATGGAAGACATCAAGACATGAGATTATGACACAAGAAAATTATAGAGTGGAAAACCCTCCCAGGGTAAAAAAACCACTCAAAATGCCTCACTAGCTTAAGAAAAAACCTCACTGGTTACAATGTTTAGAAGCACCAACTTTAAGGAGCACCAACCCCTAATACATACAAATAGGTCTCACTGACCATATAATCCTCACTGGCTACAAGATGCCTCACTGGCTGAATTTGCCTCACTAGCTACAATATGTGTCTCACTGACAAATGTAAGGTCTCATTGACCTATAAGCCTCACTGGCATATTGTGCCTCACTGGCAAACACAATCACCATCAAAACAAACTGCAAAGTGTACAAGAAATGATTGCCACTCAATCTGATTTGCACCATTACATAACATGTCTTCTCTTTTGCATATCTCTGTTCAATTACAGACTGAATATCAATCTTATTACCAATTCACCTGATACTTAATCAACTGCATATTGTCTTTGTAAATATGTTGCACAAGGAGGTCATTATTTCTGTATTTTTATCCTTACACAAACTCTCTCAGCTCAATTTTCACTTCAATTCAATTCACACACACACACTCCCTCATTTTCATTATCTGTGTATAAATATATATATATATATATATATATATATATATATATATATATATATGTGTGTGTGTGTGTGTGTGTGTGTGTGTGTGTGTATTTCAAACAAAAAGACCTTTCAAATTCAACTTTTCTCCTGCACGAAAAAATAACATGACCTTTCATATCTCTCTTTTCTCTGTATAATCAATTCATATTCTTCTACAAAAAGATCATCTGAAAAACAAAATAATCCTTGATCTTTCATTTTCTTTTCTTCTCTGCATATACAATTCAATTTTCTCTCTACTCCAATCTATTCATCTTCCCCATTAATCTCTTCAATCTTTGATATTCTTCAAAAATAATTTGTCCAATCTGCCTTTTCAAACTTCATCTTCCCCTACAAAATCACATTCTCTAATTGCAAACAAAATCAATAAATAAATCTTCAATATGTCATTTATTTTCTTCTTCTCCCTGATTCATATTTTCTTTCTCATAAAATAAAATCCTTTATTTACATTTTCTCCTCTTTGCAAATATCTTCACTTATAAGAGACTCTTATCATATTCAAATTGCCCACTTAAAAAATCATACTCAGATCCTCTGCACCAAAAAAAACATCTGCATAAACTCAAAAAATCTTAAGCTTTTTCATCATAAATTAAATTGATTCTAAACAACAACTTCCAACCTTTTGCTTTTCTTCCCAAAATCTTTCTAAAATAAGTGATTTAAAAACACAACTAGTTGCCTTTATATATATATATTTCAAACAAAAAGACCTTTCATATCTCTCTTTTCTCTGTATAATCAATTCATATTCTTCTACAAAAAGATCATCTGAAAAACAAAATAATCCTTGATCTTTCATTGTCTTTTCTTCTTTGCATATACAATTCAATTTTCTCTCTACTCCAATCTATTCATCTTCCCCATTAATCTCTTCAATCTTTGATATTCTTCAAAAATAATTTGTCCAATCTACCTTTTCAAACTTCATCTTCCCTTGCAAAATCACATTCTCTGATGGCAAACAAAATCAATAAATAAATCTTCAATATGTCATTTATTTTCTTCTTCTCCCTGATTCATATTTTCTTTCTCATAAAATAAAATCCTTTATTTACATTTTCTCCTCTTTGCAAATATCTTCACTTATAAGAGACTCTTATCATATTCAAACTACCCACTTAAAAAATCATACTCAGATCCTCTGCACCAAAAAAAACATCTACATAAACTCATAAAAAATCTTAAGCTTTTTCATCATAAATTAAATTGATTCTAAACAACAACTTCCAACCTTTTGCTTTTCTTCCCACGAGAGAATCCAAGAAAGAAAGAAAATCTTTCTAAAATAAGTGATTTAAAAACACAACTAGTTGCCTTTCTAATTAGGTTAAAGTTGCCTCCATAAACTGCCAAAAATAGCTTTAAGACTGCAGCTAGCATAAATGACACTCCCATACACGTCAAAGTTCAAGCAGAGGTAAGAGGGCTCAAAATTTAAAATACATCCATTGATTTAAGACTACACGCCCATGAAAGTTTTGAATATGGCCGTTGATAAACAATTGGCGCCCATCATGCTCAAGAGGAGACCGATAGGGTCAGTGGAACAATGTGAAGGGGCCAGTTGCCCACGGTGTCTAGACCCTTCAAGACATAACTTAAGTTATGTTTAACCCGATACAGTAGGTCACCTTCTAATTAGAAGAAAAGTGCATGGTGTGAAAAACACATATATTATGAGTTTTGAAATATGTTTCAAAAATATTTAAACAAAGCATATAGGCTTTAGATCACATTAATACCCTTCTGCATTAAACCTTCTGCTATATCTTCATTGAAGACAGTACTCAGAATAATATACCTCCTTTGATGAACCTTGGTTTGATCTCAATCTACCACTGGTCTACCAATAACCTCTAGTCATCAATTCAAACTTATGTGAATTGATGTGATCAAACTGATCAGACAAGTCTTGTGGACATAAAATGATGATCAATCAATTCAAAGAAGATGATGATCAATCAATTCAAGGAAGATGATGATCAATTAACACATGATGATGATCTTACCTCGACCATAAATGAAACATAAACCATTTCATCAGTCCTTATAGCTCCTGATTATGACATCAAGACACACATCATAACTTGTGCTTGAAATAGAAAGCATCCATTACATAGAATGATCTTGATGTCCTACATCATCATTACTTGAACTCCTGATTCAATGATGACATCAATGAAGCGCCTCAATGAAGCATGATGATAACCTGATGATGTTCTTCTCAAAACAACTCTAATCAAATATCACAAACCCTTGCTCAAATCAAACATCATGAACAAGTGAATGAAGAACATGAAACACAACAAAGTCCTGATGACTCCAAAAGAATGACCTCTGAATTAGACCCATGTGGCTTTTATCTTGAACAACACTAAACATCTTGCTACCTCTATTGAACATGCATGTGTGAACCTGATCATTACTATCACCATTGATTGTGATCAAACTGATCAAATAAAACTTGTGAGAACCTGTTGATGATGATTACCAGTCATAACAACATGCATAAAAATTTGTACATCAAACCTTTATTATCTTGTAAAGTACGATCATCTTAGGATAAGTTGATGACTCCAAGTCTTTGTTAATCAGGTCATGATCGTCTGACGTTACTCAGAGGTTGATGTCACATTATGTTTTCCATTTCAAGGGGTCTTACATTTGTCTAGATGACTAGTATTGCACCGTTTCCTGTAATTTACTCCACAGAGAGGTTAGCTCTAATCTATTTCCAAAGATAGCTGAGATATTTGCAAGTTTGATCAATTCTTCTAATTATTGATCATCATGAACTTGTTCTTTCTTCTACACTATATATTTATTCAAATGATATGCTTATAAGTGGATATTTGCATGTATTCCATGGATTTTTGTATGAATTTGCATGATATTTGTCAATTTGACATGCTTTTACTCTAAATATGCTCTGTATTTTCAATTATCTACAAGATATCAACATATTTTATGTTATTTGCTTTTGATTCTCTATTATTTGAAATTATAATGATCATCTGTTATGAAATTCAAAGAAATTTAAAAAGAATACTTCTACTTTTGGTGAATCTTTAGTCATTGAATCACATACATACAAGATACATTCATGAAGAGAAGAAATCAAACCATAGGTCACCAAGATGTTCCACAGCTAGATATGGATGATGCTAACTTCAAAGGAATTAGGAATGAAAACAACACATGCAAACTGAAAAGCACTCCAATGGATGCAGTTGATCAATGCATGTATCCAGATTTCAAACACAGATTACTCAAGATTTATGATGATTTGTAATCAAATATGCTTCTCTTTCATTTAGTATGCATAACATGTACATTTATAACAACTTTGAAATGAGTCCTACTATTTCAACAATCAAATTTCAATTAAGTTTCTGAATGTTCAAAATATTGCACCCTTGCACCTTTTATAGAATAAGGTGAGGAGGCAGTTACAAATGACCAATCGTCAAGATTTGTCAATTAAGATCAATGGTTGATAATTACCCTTTGACTCAGTCAACTCTTCCTCATGGCACAAGTTTCTAGCTGGCAACCATCTGGATGACTCACTATTGATGAGTACCTTATGCATACGTTCCCTTGGTGATGCATTCTTTGTTCACTCTTCAGGTTCCTCCTCTTCATTTTCTTCATCTTCATCGTGGTCATCATCTTCATTGCTTTCAGTATCACTGTCACCCTGATGCACACCCTCCTGTATATGGACCTTCATCACTAACCTGATGTTCTCATATGCCTGCACTATTTCATTCACCTCTCCCCCATCTTGGATTTTGACTTTTGTTATAGCATGCTTATGAGACGGGAATTTGGCTTTGAGTGCCTCTAGCTTACCTTTTCTGTTGTTTAAAGTCTCATTATAGGTTTCCACCCTGACCTTTATCCTAATGATCCTATTCATTACTTTTTCTGTCAGGTGGGTGAGGGGGTCATCTACTACCGGCTGGAAATTATCATGCAAAGCTTTGATAGCAAAGTTTGCATCCTGATTTTCTATCTTTCCCTATACTCTTCCTTCTAAAGCCTCAAGGATCTATGCTTCATAAGCCATCATGTTGTGCATCTTTATACTTATATCACTGAGCTTGCCACGCATTTCTTCAAGATATCACATTCGAACCTGATATCCTCACACCATATATCTACCAGCAGGGCAGTATTATTATTCAATACTTGATTATTTGTCAAGACTTGAGGATCAATCCTCTTCATTTCACTTAAAGCAGTCAGGTCCTTTTCCAATTGGAATGACTATTTCCTTGTTTCATTTTGCATTTTGTCTACCTTTCTTTTTAGACTGCTTAAAGAATTCCATCTTTGTAGGGAGGTTCTCAAAACATCTTCAGCTCCTGTGAGGGCTGACAACATCCATTTCTCCATGATCATGGCCTCATGCTTCATGAGGTCCAACTTAGTGACCTGCTCCTGGGATATGACAGTCAATGGGACTGATAGATCAACTGGTGTATTATCAAGGTTAATTAACCCTTTTATGTAAGAATGTAGCTGAGAAATGTGCTCCTTATGCACTTTATTTTTCTCTTTCTCCCTCTTTACCCTTTGGGTCAAGGAATCAATAATATCTTTCCCTTCCCAACCTTCCTGGTCCTCATTAGCAAAACCCAAATCAATAGTTGCAATTTGGAACTATTCAAGGGTGATCTTGCCTTTCTCTTTTTCTACTATGGGAAGTGCTACTTGTGCAGTCCTTCTGCCTATGGCAAGATCTCTCTTTATGGCCGATGTCAATTTGGCCTTCCTCTTTGGCTTCATCATTGTTTCTGCAAACAAGGTGGAAACATCAAATTCCTGAATTTCACACCCTTGTTCCATACCTATTTCTCACTCCAGCCATTGAGGCACATCCTCTCTAGATCCTTGATGTTCTTTGCCAACATCATGTCTGCTCTGATCTCTAGTATCTGCTTCTATTCTAGGTAGAGAAGGCAATTTCTTAGTTTCTTCCTCATGGAGTTCCTCATGAGGGGGATCTTGTTGCATTTCTTCTTGTTGAGGGGCTTCATTCTATAGAGTAGGATCCTGTGGAATGTCCACATGATGATCCTACGCCTGGTCTTGTACTCCCTCCTCCTTACTTTTATGTTCTTTATTACTTTCCTCATCCTGAGGTATATTGACATCCATGGATGTCTATGTATGTTGGCCCTGTGCATCACCCTGATCTTGGGTTGCTTCTTGTTCTGCACCTGATACACCAACATCCTGTGGCTTAAGGTCCTCATGACCTGATTTATCTTTAGCTCCCGAGGTATCTCCCAGATCTCCTTGAGTCTGGGCAGCAGTAGCACCTGATATATCTTTATCACCCCCACTCTTTTGTTGAACCTCTACTATTCTTGGCTCGGCGAGTACCTCATGCTGCTACTAACCCATATCCGGAGTAATGCTTTCTTTCTCTACTTGCCTGGCCACTTCAATCTTTTATGCCTCATCAGGTGTGCCTGCCTTATCCTTGGGGCTTACATCACCCTTGTATGTTAAGTCTATAACTGCAGGGCTAGTCACCTGATCCACTAACTTATCAAGCCCTATCTGTTGGGCTGCCCTCTCTGGGCTACTTTCTTTTGCTTCTTTTGTTTGCTTCACCTCCTCCAATACCACCATTTGTGCTAATGGGGTCCCATGTGGAGTCATGCGGGTATTGGAGGCGAGAGTCTCCATTCTTGGAGAGGCCACATTCTGTACTATCTCATCATCTGATAAGTCCATAGTGTCCCCTAAAGAGAAAGGAACACCCTAGCTTGCTTTGAAAGCTTCTTTTGTTTGTTCTTCCGCCTTCTCAGTTTTGAACTGTATTATGGTGGGATGCGAAACATCATGTTGTAGCTCCTTCCTGAATGCTTCACCACTGGCTCCTCTCAATACAATAAGGTCAGCCCTGATGTCACCCTGCATGGATGTTCTTTGCTTCTTGGTTTGTGACGTCAACTGCATTGCCCTCCTCTTCTGTAATATCCCTTGCTATTTCAGACCTTATATTGCTAATTTGAACCTCAAGGAATATTGTCAAACACTTCTGATGTAAACCCAATGCTTGCTGGTCTGTGTTTTCAGTCTGATATTTTTGCTTGATAATGATAGCTGAGTACTCTAAATGCTCATAAATCCAAACTATAATGTCTAAGCATTAATCTAAATGCATATATGACTTCTTTTTTTGGTATTTTCGATGCATATACATGAAAATTAGACATGAAATGCACACCTATAGCCAATTGGCATTTTGTCAAACAATTGGCATGCAACTACTATGCTGATCATGTATGCTATTAGATGGACATTTCGTCAGACAAATGGTATGCAACATATATCTCCTTCATTGAATTCATTCCCAAGTACAATATTGCTATGAATTTGCCAAGACTAATTGGCTTACAATGATGACTACAGCAATGCCAAATCTGATTCTAAGTTATCACTTACAGTAGCAAAATTAAATGCTTAAGATGACAATGCAAACTACTAATAGTTGCAAGAAGAACCTGATAATAGTGACGCCCAATGATGCTGAAGGAGAATAAACCAATATCCAAGGAAAGGAATTCCTTCCAAACCCAATGTGAAACCTTCTCCCAGCTACCTTGTTCACGTCGAGACTATAGTGTTACTGTTCATGTACTGTAGCACGCACTGTAGCAAATCACTGTAGCGCTACTGTAGCAAATCACTATAGCGCAACACTGTAGCATACTGTAGCGATCACTGTAGCATACTATTCATGTCACTGTAGCGGCACTATTCACAGCACTGTAACAGCCAATAGAAAAAACTTCTGATATGCAAATTAATACCTCCAAACTCTTGGTTAATACTACAGATTTAAGCACAAATGAAAGGACTGAAGTATCCCTTCCAATTTGCAACCGTTCAGAGGATATTTCACCACCTCAGTTATGCTAATCTATGGGAGTTTTCATTCCCAAAGACCAAATATGCAGAAACCCTTGGCTCCACAAAACTCATCAAATGCAAATGATAATAATTGGATGCGTGGAAGCTTGCCTTGCCCCTTCCTTTATACTTTTTCAATCCCACTTCAAGAAGCTTCTAGAAAAATAATATTATTTTATTTTAGTGACTTTATGCAATAATATTTATTTAAGTCACTTTATTAAATTAATTAAATATAAGATCACTTTATAATATTTATTTATTTAATAACCTTACAAATAATTAATTTAATTATTATCTCCCTTATTTTTCCCATCCAACTGAATCCAAGAAACCAACCATCGACCAGGTGACTGCCTCAAGAAGACCCCCTAACCATGTACATTAGCCTACAAGGGTCAGGAATAGGCTAAACCATCCGCAAACAACATCAGCTAAAAAGGGGACATTACAGTCCGCCCTCCTTGAAATTGCTTGTCCCCAAGTAATCTTGGCTACAAAGACAATTCTCCCCACCTGGATCCCAAGGGAGGATCTGTGTAATGTCCCTGCTGTCACCAAAGAGCTCCTGTAACACCAACACTAGCACAACTAACTGAACCTGCTGAATCAAATCAACCCCAACATCAGATGTCGCAAGAGCATAAGCATTAAGTGGAAGCAACTCTGAATACCAACAATATTTGCTTCCCATAACTATGCAAGCTAAGCTGTCATACACACTATCTAGCATATACACAACTGAGCTATGCGTCTGAAACTTATCATGTACATAAAGATCAAAAGTGCAACTACAAGTAATCACCCTCATATACATGCTGCAAAACTCAATAGTGAACCCTGATTGGAACCCTGATGCACACAAAGGATTCCTCAACATACTGGAGAGTATCCCACAACTAATGCCTGGATCCCAAATGAATCTATAAGGAACTGCATCAGAATCTCACTGAAAATAGCTGCAGCCATAGAACCTGCCAAAACTCAGCAAATTGTGCAATTTTGTAGCTGAAATAAACATATCACTTCTGATGTCAATCCTTGGGTCCTAGTGCCAAACTAGAAGTCTGTCACAAAGCACACCTATTGACTTCCACTGTACCATTCTACATAAACCACTGACATCGCACCAAGAGTGGTGGAACACCTCATCAGGACCAAAATAGAGTGACGAATCAAACACGTCACCACTAGGATCCCAAAATAGAATTAGCAATCCACTACCAATGACAACTGGTGGCACCTGCTGCACCATACTGTCTGCAACTGGATCACTAATATGCCAAGACGCTACTCCCTAATACTGAGACCTGTGGATTATGGACCCAAACAATTGCCAGAAAAGATGAGTATCTCCTAACTCATCTGCAAATGTTGGTGTCCCCATAATACTCCAACTGCCAAAGCTAGAAGAAGAGTGCTCCTGACACCAACTCATAAAGCCAGTTGCACTAATCAATGCAACTGTGGAGGGTTGATCCCTCTCAGCATCAACGGAAGTGGATATCTGTGCCTCTTCCCTCACGAGTGCACCATACAACTGCCTAGCAAGCATGAAAGCACAACCTCTATCCTCTGCCCAATTCCTATGGACGTGCTGACTAACCAAGCCATCATACCTACTGCCCCCATAATCATTCTATAACCATGTATCCATGTGAAATCTCTGTGACATAGAAGTAGCAAACCTTGTCGGATACATAATAGCACGATGGATAACTGACTGCTATCCCTGCAAGTCATCATGAGAAGACTCTACTCCAATCCCCTTTTGTCTTCTCTCTAACTGAACTACCCAAAGATGATCCTCAATCAGTTTGTGGATCCTGTCATGATGAGATAATGCTACAATAATCTCATCCTCCTTCACTGTCAACTGAGTCTCCAAGCTATGAACGACTTCCGCCTCACATGAAGAAACCTCAATCTGTTCTTGTTTCCTCATGTTGGGAATCTTTACCAAGTCCTTCAATTAACCAAACTTATCAACCTCATCATCATCATTAGAATAAAGTGCATTTTCAGATTCATCCTTCATTTGAATAAAGAGTCTTCTAATGTTATCTATCCTTTCTTGTCTTGCTATGTTGATGAGATTGATCTTTTCTTTCACTTTTTGAAGATGCTGTCTTGCATTGGCAGCCACTAATCTAGCCTCTTTGGCTTTTTGTAACCATTCTTCATTAATTTTTTTGTTCTTTACCTCTTTGATGCCAAAATATACAAAATCAGTCCTCTTATCCTTGATATCTTCATGTCTACCAAATGGTGTAGGGCTGCCATCAATGGGTGATATCATATCATTGGCTTTCTCATGATCACAAGCTTCTATCTCACAAGAATGATGGGACATAATGTTGCTATCCTCAAACAAATCAGTGATGACATCATGCCATTGTAAAATGTCTTCTTCATCATGTGTATCCAAAACACTAGTGGTTGCTTCACTAAGCAAAGGATCAACTTTCACATCCACCTTAATATCTTGGACCTTCAATGGACTTTCATATGTATGAATAACATTCATGGAAGCACCATCTAATTCTTTACCACGATAGGATGAAGCAATGCTAGACTCACCTAATGAAGCATCACAAGAAACCATATCTTCATGTAGCTGCTCTAATGTAACTGGTTTGTCTTCACCCATCACTTGCTCTTCTTTTCCCTCATTTCCTTGTCCCTTAATCATATGCACAACACAAGATTCTTGCCCATCCAAAGAGGCTGCAATAGAAGACTAATTTTCTAATTTCTTTGGTGAAGCATGAGCCAAACTCAACTCCACATTCAACTCCTCAATCTGATTTTCCGCCATAAGGAGAGCCATTTGAGAGTCTTCCAAAGATTTTCTAGTCTTCACTAGCTCTGTGGTGAGTTGATCAACCTCTTCCTCTTTCCTCTTCAATGCATCTGAATATATGACACCCAATTCAAGTAGGTGATCTCTATCGGAAAGAAGAGTTAAATAGTTATTTTTCATAATCTCCATGGCTGTCTTAAACACTTGCAAATCAGAAATTGATGAAGCCTCTTCAACACTTCTGTGTCTCCCCTCAAGCTGGACCTTCCATAGATGAATTTCCACCATCTTGTGGGAATGATCAAAATGGGATAGCGCTGTAACAATCTTATCTTCACCAACCTTTAGTTGGTTCTCCAAATCAGACTTAGGGACCAAGGAAAATTCATTAGTTGAAGTTGTGGGCTGCTAATGGAGAGCTTGCCTCTCATCAAAATATTCTTCTAAAGTGTCCTCATGCTGGTTTGGAACTAGAGCAGTAGTAGTTCCCAACCCTAACTCCTCATCATCCCTCCAAAAAATAGACTCAATGGATGATGAATTGCTAACCTTATGCAGAGAGGTAAGATCACTCTTAGGACTATCAAAAAAGACCCCAATCATAACCTCCATGTCACCAACTAGGAGACTCGTGCAACCTTGTCCTGTAGGATCCACTGTTTCGTCCTCTCTACCTTCTGTAACATCAACTGGGTGAAGATCAACTGAAATAGACACGATCTCAATACTACTGGTCCATACTTCACCTGTTAGTTTTCCCTCTGGATTTTCATGAGTGCATTTAACATCAGCCCCAAAGGAATCATTAAAAGAATCCATACCATTACTATCCTCCTGAAGAGAAGATGGAACTTGTAACCCAAAAGAAGGCATCTCCTGCTCATCACCTTTGTCCATTTTGTTCTCCATAGGATCAGCTGAATGCTGGTCACTAACTGCTGAAAATTCATTGTAGAGGTTTCTAGATACTTCACCTGTAGAGACCTTTTGTTCCTCCTTTTTGTTTTGTGATGTAGACCCCTTAAAAATGGATGCCATAAACCGAGCTGCTTTGTCTATGTTTGCAGGGTGTGAAAACAATTCATTCATCCTCTTCTGGTTTTCATCCAACTTATTCAAACTTTGTTTAAGCTTCTCCATATTCCTATCCCACTGCTTCTGAGTACTTGAAGTAACCATGATTAACTAGCTGATTCAATGTCCAATCTACCCAACAGGATGGCAGGACAAAAGCTCTGATACCACTGTAATATCCCTTGACAATTCAGACCTCAATTTGCTGATTAGAGGCTCAAGGAATATCGTCAAACACTTTGCACACCACCTCTTAATTTGTTGTCTCTGTATTTTTTCAGTTTGCTTGCTTGCTTGGAATGGTTTCAATTGAAGTTAAATTGCTTGCAAATTAAAGCTACAATGTCTAGGCAATGGTTTAAGGTGAAAATGCAATTCTTTTTAGCCTTTCTTAAACAAATACTTGAACTCTATATGAAGAATGTGCACCTACAGCCAAATAGCATTTTTACAAACAATTGGCATGCAACTACTATGCTGATCATGTATGCTATTAGATGGACATTTCGTCAGACAAATGGTATGTAACATATATCTCCTTCATTGAATTCATTCCCAAGTACAATATTGCTATGAATTTGCCAAAACCAATTGGCTTACAATGATGACTACAGCAATGCCAAATCTGATTCTGAGTTATCACTTATAGTAGCAAAATTAAATGCTTAAGATGACAATGCAAACTACTAATAGTTGCAAGAAGAACCTGATAATAGTGACGCCTAATGATGTTGAAGGAGAATAAACCAATATCCAAGGAAAGGAGTTCCTTCCAAACCCAATGTGAAACCTTCTCCTAGTTGCCCTATTCACGTCAAGACTATAGTGTTACTGTTCATGTACTGTAGCGCGCACTGTAGCAAATCACTGTAGCGCGCACTGTAGCGTCATTGTAGCAAATCACTATAGCGCAACACTGTAGCATACTGTAGTGATCATGGTAGCATACTATTCATGTCACTGTAGCGGCACTATTCACAGCACTATAGCAGCCAATAGAAAAAACTTCTGATATGCAAATTAATACCTCCAAACCCTTGGTTAATACTGCAGATTTAAGCACAAATGAAAGGACTGAAGTATCCCTTCCAATTTGCAACCATTCAGAGGATATTTCACCACCTCAGTTATGCTAATCTATGGGAGTTTTCGTTCCCAAAGACCAAATACGCAGAAACCCTTGGCTCCACAAAACTCATCAAATGCAAATGATAATAATCGGATGCGTGGAAGCTTGCCTTGCCCCTTTATACTTTTTCAATCCCACTTCAAGAAGCTTCTAAAAAAATAATATTATTTTATTTTAGTGACTTTATGTAATAATATTTATTTAAGTCACTTTATTAAATTAATTAAATATAAGGTCACTTTATAATATTTATTTATTTAATAACCTTACAAATAATTAATTTAATTATTATCTCCCTTATTTTTCCCATCCAACTGAATCCAAGAAACCAACCATCAACCAGGTGACTACCTCAAGAAGACCCCCTAACCATGTACATTAGCCTACGAGGGTCAGGAATAGGCTAAACCATCCGCAAACAACATCAGCTAAAAAGGGGACATTACATCTTCTTGCTGACCATCGTCAGGTCATGACCTGCAGGTTCCTTATTTCCCTGCTCTTCTTCAAATGGGATGCTCTCCTCCATTTCATGTTGTGAGGTTTGGCCCTCCTGCACTTCCGTAATTTCAACAGCTAGCCTCAAGATCCTCTTAGTCTTTGGTTTATCAATCAGAGGCAGTGCAGATGATGCGGATGCTGCTTGACCTGATGTTGATGCACCTGCAACTGGTGTGGCAATTCTTTCAATTATCACCCCCTTAGGTTCATCTTCAGTTTTCTTACCTCTATGGGGACCTTTCCTCTGTTTCTATACATGCAACCTCTCTCCATTGGATTTTCTTTTCTCATTGAGGAAGTCATCATACTCCTCATCTGGTATTTCTTGCCTTTTCTTTTTGGCATCCACTGTAAGGGCCACACCCCTTTTCTTCAATCTATTTATCTCTTCATCCACCCAAGCTTGGGTTAATTGTATCACCCCCCCTGTAAACTGATTCAAGGATATATCCTACGACTGTGTAAGGTCAGGTGTTGATATGGAGTCATTGTACACCTTCTTGTCTTCATATTCATTAGACATAATTTTTCCATCATCTTTTCTCAGCTGTGCTAGCACCGAGATGCAATCAAATGTCTTTATTTGGTTCAGGGTGAGTCTTTGGTACTTTCTTCTCCTCACCTCTGCTTCATCCTCAGAGTCGGTCCAGAAATCTTCCAAATGCCTTTGATGTATAGGTTTTCCTATTATTTTATGCATCCTGCCATAGGGGTCATAAGATCTGGCCAAGGGGAATGGTTGCAGATACATCAGTTTTAGTCCTCCCATGACATGCTTTATGCTCTCTGAGTCTGAGCACATATACCAGCCCATAGACACTGGAAATAATACCGGAGGTATCTTCTTTTGTTCCTTGTATGCTTCAACTATGGTAGACACTTGTCTGAGAAACTCCATCAGGACGACCCCATCAGTAGGGTATCTTGGTAGCATAAGGGGGTGTCCTTCAAATCCTTCTACCCTTATATATGAAAAGGTGGCAAACTGGATGAACTAGGTGCCATGTCTGTATACAACTTTCTGAGCCTCCATGCTCAGTCTTTTGGTCTTGTCTTCCTCCATGGTTCTGACCAGATGCATAGAGAATGCATCATTTACTAGTTTGTAATCCAGGAGGTAATTTTTTCTCTGTAGCTAAGGGTAGCGATCCCATATGTGGGCATCATCTACATCACCACCAGCCTTACCCACTGTATTCAATGCATCAAAGGTTCTCTTGTAAGCACATAAGTACACCACATATGAGGTCATATGAAACATGCATGCTTGGCCTCCCAGGTTCCTTATCCCTTCATCTAGTGCATCATTGATGATCTTGGCCCATAATAACCTGTTATCTGCATATAGGACCATCTGGATGATTCCAAACATCCAATTCTGAAAATTTCTGGCATGAGGCCTACCTGTCATCCTTCTTAGCAGGGCAATCATATACTGGTACTCCTCATCAAAATCAAATTTGTATAAATGTACGTGCAATTTAGCTGAGGCAGTGTAGGTGCTGCTTTTTGACCTCCACTGATACATTATCTTCCTTGCATTCTTCTTATTGTTATTGTACTCTATTCCAGCTTACGTAGGTCCATATTGACCACCTTCTTTCCAACTGGCAGATTAAAAGTAGAGGTGATACCCTTGATTGAAAAGTCAGCATAGATTCTTCCATGTTTCTCCACCCGCCTGGTCTCAGGGTTATAATTCCTAGCACATTCCACTACCAGTTCTGGGGTGTCCATGGCGTATGGAAAGCCGACTACATGCCACATTCCTAAAACATATATCGCATCCAGAAGGGTATTATCCTTGTCATGATCTATTCTTGTTAACCATGCTGCCAGGTCCGTATCTCCCTGGTGAGTATCACCAATGACACCATACTTAAACTGTACCCCCTCGGGCTGAACAAACATAGGCTTGAGAAACTCCAAATCGAACCTATTCCTCCTAAGATCCACCATGGATTCCTGCAATAAACATGATTTGTCTTACCTTACAATGTCCATATGCATTCATACAACATTATGTACTTTTACAGCATCATTTACTCTCTATCTATTATTCTTTACTTCATCATAATATGCATATTCATAGATTCAGACCATAAGAAAGAAACATACACCCTACCTGAACACGCAGAAAATGACAATAGGAGGGTTTTCAATTACTTACTTGATAGCGCTTTCCTCCTAGGTTAGATGGGTGATTATGGAAAAGGGATGCAAATGCTGAAGATCACCTGTTCTGTTACGCTGAAAGACCTAGTCCGTTAACAGGTAGCTGTATGAGGGTTTGACTTCTCTGCTCTGTAACTTCTCATTTTTTTGCAAGGTAAATGAAAATTACCTTTAAATGTATCCGTAGGACAAAATTACGGTAAAAGTGCATTGAGTTGATTAAATCCATTGATCTTCTGCAGAGAATTCATGGATGATGCCAAGTGTTTGACTTGTATTCGCAATTGGCGAGAATCTATCTACCGCATTTAAGTGCATTTAATATCAGGAAACAAGAGAGGGGGCGATCTTCGAAAGATCGGGTGATATTCAAAATATGACCCCCTTGGGATAAAATGACCCCCCGCCTTTGAGCGGCAAAACTAAATGCAAAGGAATCAGGTGATGTGGTCAACGTTGACCACGTGTATATCGCGTAATGAACTTAAGATCAGGGGATGTCCAAAATATGACCCCACAACTAAAATGACCCCCTTGGGAAAAGATCGAGGTGACATTAGTGTGTTGGCAACCCTATTTAATTGTTGTGTTTTAATGACGTCACCATCATGTTTAAGGAATATGATGGTCATCGGATGTATACCTCCGCGAGGTAGAATGGAATGATGACGCCATCATCATGGTGATTTCCTTCGTTCGTTGGATTTAGATGATGTCACCGTCATATTGGCATAGGGTGATATTTGCAAAGAGGGTGATATTCGTAAGATGGCTAATGTTAAAAATATGACCCCTCGTAAGATATATGAAGTTGTTTGACGGGTAGATATCAACTATCACGTAAAGTTGACGTCCGCACATCGCAGACCAAGTGATTATCGGGTGATAAACTTATATCGAGGTGATCTTATATAATATGACTGATGTTTGAAATGTGACCCCTCCCTTAGAATATCAGGTTTGACCAAACTTTGACTTAACATAACTTTCTTCCCTTAGAGAATTTTGGGGTGATCCAAAAGGCAAACCTGCTTAGAATTTTACACACTTTCCAACCATGAGGTTAATAATGTGAAATACTGACTTTGGCAACTAACCTCATCATGGTGACACATCCACCCTCTTGGGTATCATGCATGACTGATTTTACCAAACCGCCCAAAGCAGAAAACAACAAGCCAAAGCAATAAGAAAAAGTTGGGTCCCTGTTTTGTCAAGTCAAAATGGGGCGTGTTGTGTAACCACACAACAGAACCATAGCTACATGAAACACATTTTGTCAATCAACCTTGTATCACAAACAAAACATCAATGGCAAACTACACAACACCTTTTTGACATCAATGACAATCAGTCACCATCACATGTAACTGGATCTGGATATGGAAATGCAACAAGATATCTTGATAGAAAATATTTGTTTAGGAACAAAGTATTTCAATAGGACATCCAGAGGAAGATGTCTGGTTGGACATAAAGTGATGCAATAGGATGCCAAAATACAACTGGATGTCAAAGTGTAACTGACTATCCAGTTGGAATATAAAGTGATGCAACCGGATCTGGACATGATAAGACAACAAGATCTGGATGCAACAAGGCAACAGGATCCAAATAAGATGTTTGGTTATGAATGTCTGGTTGGAGCAATGAGCATAACTTAGCCAAAATTCATTAGATCTTCACCAAATTTAAACTGTAAGTACCCACTTGGCTCCTTAACAAGATGTACTCTTTACTTGGGCATGGTTCCAAATAGATCTATTAGATTTTCAAACATCTAAGGGAGAGGGGCCAGTAGCTGCCCACCCTAACTTCGCGCACATCAAGCACATAGCTAGACATATCGAATTTCAATGATTTTTTTTGGGTTTTTTTGTATGCGACCGAAGAGCTTAAAGTTATTCTTTCGGCTTTTAGGCACTTATACATTTCCCTGTAGGATGCATTATGTGCACATGGGTTGAAAAATGGTCATTTCAACATGTCGCCCCATACATCCGCACCGATGTGCCGGTAACTGCTCGCCATCACATATGTACACTTCTCTTAATTTCATTGGTTAATTTACAAATGTATTGGTGCATTTGTGAACATGTACAAATGTTGTGAACATGTATTGGTACATTTGTGTTAATTTATTTGGTTGGTATTTTACATGTATTGGTTCTTTTTAAAAATTTAATTGGGGGGGTCAAGTGATTAAAAACATAGCAGTTATTGGGGCGTGGGCGGCAACTGGGCCCTCTCCCTTACTCCTGCAAGCAAAAACAAAGGAAAACACAGAAAAACAAACATATTTTTGGGTGATGAGGATTGCTCGTGGACCTAGATGCTCTTGCATCAAACATAGTCGAGCCCATGCTCGTAGGAAGAGGAAAGAACTGTCACTACAAGTTAGTGTTCTCATGGTCTATGTGACATGGCCAAAGATGGAAAAATGCATAGACAACTTCCTTGTGTTCCATGATAATAGTAGAAGTGTTCAAGACTTTGGGTTTTCAAAGAATAAGTAATGGCAGTGCAAGTAACAATGAATGGCAATGCAGAGGAGGATGAAGGCTCACTGGTGGTGAAAATAAATGCAAACTCAACACTAACTTAATTCCTTTCGCGCCTCACTAAATGCATAGGATGTTCAATTCTTGTGCATGTAGCAATTGGCGACGGTGTCTTGCAAAATTGGCATGTCCACCATTAGACGTTCCTCCAAAACTAGCAATTAAGAAGAGACTACAATAAACATGATGGATGGCATCAACATTTGTGTTAGAGGAAGGTGGAATCAAAAATTTGTTGAATGGTTTCACATCAGCTAGTCCACTGTGTCAAATACAACCGCTAACGTGTTTGTGAATGACATGGAGAAAAAGCTAAAGGTAACCTGCACGCAGCACCACCATCTATGTGCTTTATTTTTCTAAAACATATTGATATATTTTGCTATTAAAAAAATTGTTACAATACAAAAGATACACAACGAAAATATTACATATATTATAGAAAATACATAACTACATATACTAAAATCAATTATATTGATGAAAATACATATCGACATATTAAGTTAGGTTATAATTTCTTTTTCTTAGAGTTGCTGCTCTATTTTTATTCTTCACTACAACACACTTTTTTTCCTTCTATATTCAATATCAAAATGTATATAATCTAATATTTAAATCCAACCAATTTTAAAATGCTTATTTTACTTTTGTTTGGAAAAAACTTCACCTTTCACTAAACAAAACTAAAGTAGATGATTCAATTACGTTCTTTAAAATTCTAAATTTTATATAATACTAGCATATTTATATTTAAAAAAATATTTCTGAAGTACGTTATCAAGTGTAAAATTTAACCATCAAATATAAAATTTATCCATCACTTTTTACTTTATCTTTTATAATAAAATATATTGTTTTAAGAAAAAAATTAAAATTAATATAGAAATTTAATTTCTTGTAATTATATGTTTATGGGCTTTCAGCCCCTTCCTACAACTGTAGGACACCTTATCGACGTAATTAAATTAATTAGTTGCATAGCTAATATATGCCCATCAGCTTTGTTAATTAATCATTAACATTAACATTATACCAATTTGGAAAAAATGTGAACTAGAATGAGCTCTCTTGTTCTTTCGACAAGATAGTGTTGTATTTTGTCAAAGGGAATAATGTGCAATGCCAAATATGCATATAATCAGATATAACAGGTAGAGAATAAATTATTTCTTATATTGACAGAAAATTTACAGCTGCATAGAAAGTTATGTTCTAATTTCTTCTTCTTGCAGCGGGTGCTTTATTTTGATTTTGATTCTTACAACACTCTTTTTGGCTTTTTCTATATTCAATAATAAAATATACCTATATAATCTAATATTTAATTCCAACAGATTCTGAAATATACTACCTATTCTACAGATATTTGTAAGAATCTAAGACTCCAGACAGTTTGTTTGCTTCTTCACTAAGCAAATCTAATCTGACAATTCCATTAGGTACCTTCTTTAAAACTTCAAATACAATATTAAATTAAATCAAATTAATTGCATAGCCAAGAAATAGCTGGAATCAATAAATGTATAGTACAAATTTGGTAGAGTTATCCATGAGCAAGATTAGAGGTGAAAGCAAGCTTATATTTCCAAAATTCTACAAAGCCATATTATCATACAGATATGCTACATTTCCATTTCAGCTGTACTTTTTTCTCAAAAGAATCACATCTGAATGAGTGAGGATAGATCTACAATATATCTTGTACTATGAAGCCTCAAAAATAGTCTCCAACTTAGATTGTCTTCTCTGTTTCCTGCCACACATTGCTGCTGTTGACACAGGTTTTGACAAGCAACAAACAGAGGAAGGCAGATCTTCCACATCCTGTAAATGAATATCAAACAGAGGCTGAACTTTACCCTTAGATTTACTCCTCTGCTCAGTGGCACCATTGGCCTTGAGAAGCATAGCAGCCATATCAGAATCAGTTAGCACAAACTCTAGCTTTCTGTTGGGGAGAAGAAAATAGAGCTCTCCAAGCTGCAACTCACTGTCCTTATGCAGCACCTCTGAAATATGTTGACCTGTGTAAAGACCGCCAGACCCACAAATGAAATGGCCTGAGTACTTGCCTACTATCTCATGGCATTTCACAGACTCAGAGAACTCCTGGATGCTCCCATCCATCAGTATCAGCTTTGCTGTCAATAAATTTAGAGGCTTTTCATGAGCCCTACTGTTAGCAGAAGACATGCAGCTACCCATCTGCAAATGACTTCTATTACAATAAGATCAAGATTCAAGAAAACCTCAAAGAATTTGCCTTACACCTCACTACTTCTTGATGAGATATCAGTGTGAGGAGAGGCTTGGCTTGTGAAAGGGTATATGTAGGTAGTGGGTAAATGGGAAAATGATGAAACATGAAACTGGGTAAGAGAAACCAGCAGCCAGGTAATTGACACTAGAGCAAAAACCAATGGCAGTTTTCCATGAAAGCTGGATGAGTGCCATCCACCTGGCATTGCCTCCACCCACCCAAATAGGGTACTCAATAGGGGTCAAACTAGGTTTGGTGATTTCTGTACTAAACAATTAAAATTATGTTGCTCTCCAGCTTTCTTGACGTCAGCAAGGTAAAATTTTGTCCGTAGATTCTTTGAATAGAGAGAACTGTGCAGCCTTTCTGCAGAAACATACAGATGGTTTTGGGAAGTGTGGGGACTTGATGTGGGTCCCATTATATTCCCATTCTCAATCAATACGTGCAATGATTGTATATTGGGTATGGCTGGCAGATTAGCTGTGTCCAAATGTTTCAAAGTTAAAACGTGTGACAATTCCGTTATTATGGCGGAAAAGGTGATAGCATTATGCCGGAGCCCACTTGGAAATATAGGTAAGGCTTAAAAGATGGAGTTGTTCTCTAGTTAGATCTTGGCTGTTATTAGGGAAAGGAATGTAGGCTTGATGGGATAGCTACCCAGCTAAATAGTAGGGATGATCGACTAATCACCAAAGTTCAGAGTGGATAAAGGGGATGATCAAGACATGAGAGCCTACTTTACAGCCTGCCATAGCTTACAGATGTGCCTTCCTCTCGTTGATATTGACATCTTGCCTTTCTCCTTAGGATATCTTTCCCTCTACTTGCTTAGAGACATCATTGCTTTTGTCTTTACCTATAATAGAATGTAACAATGTTTTAAGGGTGAAAAGATTATACCTTGTACTTGTACTTCTCATTGTATGGGTGTTTTGAGTATACAATTCTAACACATGATTTTAATCGACTATTTATTGTTTGACATTTCAAAATAAAATATATATACTATCTATTATTATTAGTAGGTTGAATTTGTGAGTAAGAATTACCTCCCTCAATTTTGTTTCACAAATTTTTCACTAAGTCAATTTTGCAATTCAGATTAAACCCCTTTGTTTCAAAATTTCAATTTTACTTCAAGTACAAGTTAACTCAATTTTAACTAGTTGTTACATGTTGACTCTTGTCCAAAACTTTCAAATTATTTTCCTTGGTTGTGTATTAAAGGACATCAATCGTAGGTCATTTGAATCATCTAAGGAGAAATCATCTAGCATCACTCAAAATCACCATATCCTCCAAAATCAACAACTTCTAGTATTTGCCTCTCATAATCACTCTTGGCACTATCATAGCATCATCCTACATCAACATATTCTAATTACATCACCTCTTTGTCAACAAGTTTCTAAAGCCCCAGTTCTATACTAGGTCATTGCATCACTCTATTACATTTTGTTTCAAGTTCCAAGTTCCAAGTTATCTTTGTCATTACATCTTTTTTGCATTCACGATGTACTTTTTTCCAACTTTATTAGAAACCATCAAATCAGATCTAAAGGTTTGTTATAAGGAGAAGATTCTTGCTTCACAAGCTCCCAAAGGTGTTTGTCAACATTGACACTTTCTTGTAGGTTGGAAATATCAAGACGAATCTTTGTTTGCAAATATAGAAGGTCCACATGTCACAAGTTCATTTCCATAGTCAAAGTTCTTTTTTATAGATTTGTAAGTACCCGTT
Source organism: Cunninghamia lanceolata (assembly GCA_027924645.1). Taxonomy (NCBI): domain Eukaryota; kingdom Viridiplantae; phylum Streptophyta; class Pinopsida; order Cupressales; family Cupressaceae; genus Cunninghamia; species Cunninghamia lanceolata. The sequence goes on along the minus strand of BSBN01001484.1, from coordinate 1,202,112 downwards.
ATTATCTCTTGCCCTCTGCAACCCCATACAAACCTCTACTCAGCCTCTTTATGTCTATTTGCTACCCCTACTCAAACTTAGAAGTGATATGGATATCCTTTCTAGATGGGAAACTTTAAAAATTGATGGTTCTACCAAGGACAACAATTATCTTATCTTCATCAATCTTGCTCAAACTTTGTAACCTTGCAATCTAGGTTCTATTTTCTTATTCTTGTGTATTTGCTCATAGATTGGTATGCTTAATAGCTATCTATCTTATTTTGTAACATTGTTAGTGTGTTTTAATACTAGATTCTTATTGATTTCCTTGTGTTAGAGTAGAATTTTGTTTGAATTTGATCATTTGTGTCCCTTTCTTTGTTTCATCTTTATTTGCTTTGTGTGTTTGTCTACAAGTGTTTTGTTGTATTAGATCCCATCTTTTGCCTTAGACCTCTCAACTCTTGGTCCACCTTACATAGAGGACCCTACAACATCCTCTTTTGGGCTTGTAATTGTCCATTTCCAACCCTCTTAAGATTGTCATCAACAAGTTGTTTGCATAGGTTTAGCTACATGGAACTTAGTCACATCTCGTGAATCCCTTTAGACAACCAAATAACCTTTTTGCTTACTTAAAAAACCTACACCATTAATGGCCTCTAGTTTTAGGCCCATTTTTTATGGACTTAAACCTTATAAGGTCTTACAAACATTTTCTTCTCAGTGTCTTGTTTTGTAACAACAATTTAAGCTACCTTATTGTTGATCATTTTGGAAATCTACATGTTGTCTCATCTTCTTCCCACTACGTGCTTCAAACACTAATCTAGAAATATCTTCTTTCAACTATATCTATCTTGTTTAGAGCATTGATTGTATTAGTGGATTGATTGCAAATTCCAATTTCACATTTTTTGCACTATGACAACCTTCGCAAAATCCTCCTAGATTATTCTACTACTTGTCCTAGCTTTAAACCTATGTATTATCATTTCAAAACACAATAAGATAGATATTATTTAGTGAGCACTCGTAGAAAATCACTTTTGTATCACATCGTTCTTTGCTTTCTATTGTTCTAGTTTTTCATGTTCTTGACTTTTAGACCAACTTATTATTTTTGTTAGAATTTTATTGCACCCTAACGATTTAAATTCACACTAAAACTTTAATTGAGAATGAATCTACATCAATATAAGGACATATTATATACATTGTGTTTCATTGTTTGCATCAACCTACACTATTTATTATGAAATGCAAATCTTGCATACTAGGCCAATTGTAAGCTTACAACCTTACATTTTTGCTTACAAACCATCTTTTCACCTTCTTGTGTGCTCGAACTAATTTTCTTGTCTTATCATAAGTGTGAAAATTATTTATCTTGCACTAATGAAAATCCATTTAGGTAATAGTTATATAGGAAACTATTGCATTAGATATTGCATCCATTCTAGTTGTATTCATCTATTATGCTAAAAATAGAAAACATTGTATTTCTTTACACACTTTACTTTCTTGGATTGTATTTTATTTCTACAACCACTACCATACTTTTTTGCATAAAAACAGTCTCAAAAACCTCCAAAACATCAAATCATCTCAAAAACATCAAACATAGGATCCCCTTTTGATGTAAAACCTAGTTATCTTAGGATTGCACCTTGCATGCAACACTTGCAACCTCATGTGCCTTGGGATATAGTTACCTAGATAACTCAAGAGTTATAAGAAGAGTTATTTCTCAGTCCTATCACCCCAACCATCCACCAACTCATCCATGAGGATATCCACACTAGTTACTCTTGCCATGAACTCAACCAAAACCTCTCTAGGACACTCAAAGGATCAAATTAAATGAAAGACAACATTGAGTTGTCCTTCTACATTCTTGAGTTGAGTTTTTGTGTGTAACTCCTTTGTCAATATTCAATGACTTTCTTTGCCTAGTTGCATGGTGTGGTGTTGTCATATAAATGCACCTACTAAATCCCTCTTCTAGCTAGATTGACTTATTCATCACCAAGAAAAATCTTTGGTCATACATGGTCTCATTTGAGGTCTCTTCAAGGGCTCTCTTTGTTGAGATCCTAATAGTCTTGGTTTGTGTTTCTCTTTTGGATC